>CM076953.1:22905000-23505000 GCA_039566865.1 Aurelia coerulea | reverse complement strand
GGCTTTCGCAACATGGGAGTCAACGCTCAGATTTCTGTGTTCAATACCATGTTCAATACACGTTTTTTTTAAGTATTACAGGTGATAAGAAACAGCAGGCTCAATTCAAATAAGAAACGACCCTGCCTGAATTTAAAGAGCTAAGAATTTTTTTCAATTTGCTGTTTTAATTTTCCCAGCGCACTCAAAAATGTTTTGACACTGTACAGAGTTATTGCAACTGTTTGGACATTATTTTGTGTGCGAATAATGTTATTTACTTGAAATCTTACTGATTTGGGAGCCCTCTTGACAAAGCTAAATCAACTCTATATTTGCGACATTAAACATTGAAAAAATTTGGTAGGCAAATGCAGAGAAAATGGCCCCCAAATATTTAAGAAACTGCCTCCCAGCCCCTCCAATGTTCCTACCAGCCCAGGATCTTTTAGTTTCTTATCAAAAAGTACACATATAATAACGCAGGGAAATGTGTTTTAATGACAGGGAGAGTTAACGACCAATAGCGGCAACTCCCTATTTTCGATGGGGGAAGATAAAAGTTTAAAATGGAAAGACCAGGAAAGGACTGAAATAAAATGTTAAAAATGTTAGTATTAGAAAAGATATGGTTGAAACAAAAATTGAGCTTTTTTAACGAATCCCAACAGTACGGAGCTTTCACTCCAAGAAATGACCCAAGAAACAAATATTTGTCTGTTGTAGCCATAAAAAGCAAGATTTTGCTTGGCGATTGGAGAATAAATAATCACTTCCTTACATTGCCGAGCTTGAATACCAGTCAGCTCTTCAAACTTTTCTTAGATGTAAAACAGAGAGGAGTGCAGTGGCGTGGCCACGGGGGGGTATGGAGGGGGCAATTGCCCCCCACTTTTGTCGAAAGATGGTCCTCGAGATTCCTCTAAAACCGAAGAGAAAACAGCTGGGTATAGGTTGGGTAAGAATTTTCCGAGAAATGTCAAATCTTCCATTTTAGCACTGGTAAGCATGATATTGGGAGATGCATTTTAAGCCAAAGTAGAGGATCTTTCTTCAAAAATTTTCCTCGTTCTCTAATTCAAAGGATAACTGTCACAAAACGATCAAGGTTTTCTTGTCGCTAAAGGTAAGCATGATATTGGGAGATGCATTCTAAGCCAAAGTAAAGGATATTTCTTCAAAAATTATCCTTGTGCTCTGATTCATAGGATAACTGTCACAAAATGATATTGGGAGATCCATTCTAAGCCAAAGTAAAGGGTGTGGTCCCAAAGATTTTCCTGCCCACTTCATTTACCCTGGCCACGCCGCTGAAGGAGTGGGCCATAAGCCATTACTTAATCACTAGATTTGTTCTCTTGTAACGTTTTCTCGAGCTGAAGGATTTCGAAAAACTCATGGATTTAAAGCTTTTTAATCGTCAAACGAAAATTGCCAAAAATTATGTGGATGGATTCAAGTTTTCATTTAAGAGAGAAATTGCCAAAGTTTTCTTGAAAAAATAGCAAATTGATTTTACAACAAGAACTTTTTTATATCATAATTTTAAACTCAAAGTAAGCAAGATCTATACTACCATTGAAGTTATTAATATGCGTAAAATTAATGTGTATACTAGTGAAAAGGTAAACATTCGTAAAATCGTGCAATCTCTAAACGATCTTGCAATAAAAATAATAAAAAACATGATTGCAAAACTAACTTGAAGAAGAATAATGAATCTCTTTACCCCCGCCCCCAAAAGAATGCAGGTGCCGGTTGATTTAATAATCTTTGAAACAAACCCCAAATTTCACGTTCGAAAGCACCCAAAATCCAGGAAAAAGTCACGGTCCAAGGCTGTGAGTAATGGGTAGGTTTTGCTTGTCAATGTCATATTAGAGGAAAGTTTAGAAGTTCTCAGGAGAAAAGTTAGAAAACCTTAGGTTATTATGGCAACAGCACCCAATTTGTAAATTCTAGGGTCACAAACAACGGTAAACAACGCGACGAGTTAAATTGTAATTTTGACTTGATAAATGAGGAAAGTTACATGTATTTTTTATAAGAAACTAAGAATTTGGGCTAGAACTGAAATTTTCTTCAATTATATCAAATTTTGAGTACTCAGAGTTTCTTACGAGTTTCTTAAATGCTCTATAACACTCAAGTACCTTCTGAACGATATGATACTGGAAAGAAGTTGAAATGAAGTAAAACTATATGCCAAAGAATTTGCGTTATTAAAAGAACCAGTTTCTTGAGTTAGATTTTCCCACTATTGGAGTTTCTTAATTTTTTGATGCAATTTCTTATATAAAAAAACTTTCTTCAGGACTCTTGAAATAACGTAAGATTAAACTTGCAAAGTTCAGCTATCGTTTCTTTTCAAATCTCTTGCATTCTATGATTGATTGACCAACATCTTTTCTAATGTTCTGGTTCCAGTTTTCTAAACTCTCTCTTCATTTCGAGGAAATCAAATAAAATGAAGCTGCAATTCTTTGATCATTTATGAATGGAACCGTTTCTTGAAGTCTCCCATCTCCTCTCTACGGATTCTACTCGGACTCAGTCTTCTTCATACATGAGATTCTCTTCACACTTGCGATTTCTGAATGAACAAAGTTTTCTCCGGATCTCTTTTCTTTCAGGAATCAGCCTTTTCACTTCGATTCCATGCCCTTGTTCTGCCGGTTGAACAAAAAAGGTTCTCTCTATATTGAAAGGCCACTGCTCCATGGATACCAAGGGAATAGTATTGGCAAGTGTATTTTTCAATAGTGGACATGTTCAAATAAAGTTTAAATTCACCTGACTACAATTGGTCGCTCCGTTCCGAAATTGTGAGGCCTATTGCACAAAATTGTCGGTAGGCGTGGCAGAGAAACCGCTCCGCGCAACGCGATAAAACTGGATATGCGGGGACATGCATTGCTAGGCAACATTAGGGAAATTTGGTCGTAATTTTGGACCTGGTTTGAAAGTTTCTTGAATGGGCTATCTCCAGGAAATCACTCATAACTTCAGAGCGAAGTTACCGATTTCAATCAGATCAATTCTAAAATGGATTTGAATATGTCCACTAATAAATAATATAGTTTTAATATTATCATCGTGATAAAGAGAGAGCATTGGACTTTCTTCAACTGTGGATTATCTCCTTTTTGAATCACATGGTAGATCAGTATTAGTTCTTCAGTTATTTAGTTCTTTATGATATCATTTAGGGACTGTTCATTATTTATAAAGGGGTTGGTACCGAAGAGAAATGGGTTGGGTAAGAAAAATTTTCTAACATAAAAAGGTTGGGTAAATATTTTTCATGTAATTTCAAGGTTGGAAAAACAAAATTTAACAATATTATCAACATTATCCATTTCACTTTGTTCATCTTTGTCATAAATATTTACAGTATTGAATTTACAATTTACATCGTTTGACATTGAAACCATGTTTATGGGTAGGGGTTTGGCAAAATTCTTTCAACCTGAAAATTGTTGGGTAGCTGTTTTTGCTGTCACTTTTAGAGTTGGGTAAGAAGATTTTTTAAACAAGAAAACATTTCTCTTCAGTACCAACCCCTCTGTAAATAATGAACGGTCCCTTAGATGTAAAGGAGCCATTTTCATATGACAGTCTCAGCTTTAAGAGCCACATTATCACTGTTGTCTTGCTCTTGTATTGCATCATTTCTAATTGCATATGTTTCTGTATCATTTCGTATCTGCGGTGGCCGATCAAATGTAGCTGCAGTTATTTGACTTTGCATATTAATGCACGAGGAATTCGTCATTGTGGGAGATTTATCGTCGACGACATCTCCATCTTTCCCTAGCAGAATCCAAACTTTGGTCCCAAACAACCCAACCAAATTTATCGCAGCATTAATGAAACAAACACAACATAAAATCAATGTACGATACCTCCCTTCTGAATCATCCACAAAATAGAATATAGGTAGAAACACCGCCAAAACGAGGCAAGTTGCATACATTGTAAGCCCAATGTATTTAGCCTCGTTATAATTCTTCGGGAAATTACGTGTTTTGAAAGCAAACCATGTTGTAACAATCATAAGCATTGAAGTGAATGATAAATTTAATATCATCGTTTCGCCGTTGATCTTGCAGTATCTAACTATGAACTGCCTGTGACTTGGATACGCTGTTTGTATGTCTGATGATCGTCCTACTATGGACACCACTCCAATTAGGATCCCAATGCTCGTTAATGCCGCTGACATAAGAATCTGAGATTGTGGGCTTATCATCACTGGCCGTGTAGCTTTGGTTTTTGCGCTACGAAAAATTCGGTAGATTCTGTTTGTTCGTAACAGAAGTGGCGCGTAACAAGCCGTAAAGCTGATGCCGATAATGAGCCTTTGAAAAGTGCAAACAGCGTAACTTGGTCGTAATATGAATATAATTGGAGAAGCGAAGACAAGAGCGATACCAAACAACATATTCAGGCAAAGTTCTCTGCTTGAGGTCTTGACAATGCGCTCATTAATGTTCTTTGCAAACAGAACAACAACAGCAACAGTTAGCAGAACTCCTACCAAAGATACACTTAAAATCGTCCCTGTCACATTAGCGTACATTCCTATATATTTGATTTCCAGGGCCTTGCATGTTTGGCGGACGCTGTCCGGAATATGATCTAAAGTACACGACCGACATGTATTGTTCGTAGTGACGTCATTTTGTTTGCATTTGAGACATGTCCAACAACACATTGTTTGCTGACTTCGAACGTAGCCAAAGTCACATGGATTGCTACAAACAGAAATCGGCGCACTTGATTGGTTCTTCCAAACAATGCGATCGATGTCGATTTGAAGTCTCCATGATTCAGGTTCCAGTGGTTTGCTATCAGCCAATCTTGTGTTTAACGCCAAGGTTGTTTTGTTGTGGATATTGTTCCAACTTCCAATCTTTCTCAAAACTGGCTCACTTCCATCATCTGGAAAATGATAATTTAACAGTTCATAATTTTCATCTTGGTCTCCAACGGAGTTGAACCTGAACATGCGATTCCTGAATGTTTCTCGAAACCCTGTATGTTTAACATAATACAATATTGAATGATAACTGTTCGTTCCTTGCAACATTTTATCACTTCTTATGCAATTTGCTGGGGTTTTATAATGCCGGATACATTCATACCAAATCGTGTGTCTGAATGCATAGGCATATGCATATACGGCATTGATAACTGATAAAACAGGGGTGTTACTGTAGTACCCCTGCCCCTCTTTTAATTTCTCATTCCCTGTACACATCTTAATCCCACCTGAATTGTTCTTGAATGTACATTTGAATGTCTGACCCCAGAAGTCCTGAAACCACACATTCCTTGTATTTGTCGCCGGTTTCAGGTTTAGAAAATAATCCCGGAATTCTTTCACTTCCTCGGTTTCAACTTGGAATGTTATTGAACCGTTTGCAACTGTCTTATCTGGTGCAATATATGTCCGGCTACCCCATCCATCACTGACAACGAACTGCAAATGTCCGGTTTGGTTCTTCATATTTTCTGCTATCTGAAAGAATTGTATCAAATCATTTTCAATCAAGAATAAGTACACAACTCTAATAGATCCGATCTTCAAAATCTTATTTAATGCAAATTTATAATCATCGGTTTTTGAACGTTCGGGGATGATCACATCGACCGGTATGCAGATCTTTTGTGCTTTTGCTGCTTGCCGGAAGAGATCCGAAGACCGTTCTCCGTAATTACCATGAGAACTTATCATTGCAATATACCGCCATTTGAATTTCAATGCTATGCTCAAGAGTAACCGGACAGCGTTCCGATCAGACGGAACTGTCCGATAGAAGTAACCAAAGCGTTCCCGGTTCTCTAAGTCTGGACTTGTAGCGGAATAACTGACTGTGGTTTTTCCGAAGGTGTGCATAACCGTGGCGGTCGTTTTCGCATCGTCTGAATACTGTGGCCCGATAACTCCTTTGGATTCCCAGTTTGCGATATGTCTTAGTGCAAGTTGCAATAGTGATTTATCTCCGCATGTGTCTCGGATGAGTGGACGCATTTTCAAACCGTAAAGCGTCGTGTTGTCGTTGTTGATTTTATCAATCGCAAACAACATTGCTTCAACGAACATTATTCCATACTGAGGGTCGATTTTACCACAATTTTTCAAATATCCTGTCCGATAATTCCCCTTCGTGTGCACATTGAAGATTCCTGCTAGTTTGATCTCTCCATCTTTCGTGTCAATGAATGGGATGTTGATACCTAAAACATGTCAAGTCTAGTTAATGAATTATTTGATAAAATGCTACCGTGATAGCCAGAAAGGCTCCGCAGCTTTTATAAAGACAGAGGCCTGGTCATCACTGACAATAAAAGATTTAATTGCTACGCAGCGAGGCGGAGGAGCTTTATGTGACCATTTTCCACTGTGTGGTGGTATAGTAACGATTACGTCATCAATTAGAGCCAGATTTTCAGCTGATCTTTTAATGTATGAAATGTATGTACATACCGCTCTGGTAAGTAACAGCAGCAGAGGGGCATAGAAACGGATATAAAGGGGGAGGGAGTGAAAATGGCCCTCTTCTGAGAAACGTTAGAAAGATCGCCACGGTAAAATAGGGTCAAAGTTAAGGAATGAGATGGAGCAAAATGAATGGAAGAACATAAGCTTCTATGCCTTTTCTAATTCTCCATTTTTTGAACGGAATTAATGCAGAAAATACATCAAAAAGATGAAAGTCATTCCGCGCACTTGACGGAAAGCAAAAACGGAACTCTGCACTCCGTCAAAAGCGGCGTGACTTTGATCAATGTCTGACATTTTTCTGCATATTTCCGATAAGAGATGGAGAAATGTAATAAAAATGTTGAAAGACTTTACTCTTCATCATACATAACGAACCTTCATCATATCGGTTTGGGCCTTGTTTGGTCATTGCCCCCCCCCCCCAGTAGTAGTGGCAATGTCTTACCTAAAGTAGATTTAAGGTAGATGTCAACCATGAAACCTTCAAAAACGATTTTGGGCTAGAACTCATGAATGGTGATACCAGTATTAAGGAAATCTTCAGAACTTACAGTAATAATCATGGAAGGCTAAAATTTGGTAACATTTTTGGGTGGGGCTTCATGGTTACCATGGAAACTGGAAAAAATGGGCGCGGACATGTAAACTTGTGGCAAGGCTAACTAAGAAACTATAGAAGATAATAATTTCATTTTTTCAGGGAATGTGTGTGATACATAGCTCTATGCAATAAATGGATAGATTTGCAAATGACCACTTAGAATAGGTTTCAGGCTAAAAAAACTGTTTTTCTGAGGTAGATCCTTTTATAGTGACTAAATGAAAAATCTGACTCACTCATTGCATTCAGCATCAAAAAATACATATTCCTGCCAATTTTGGTTTCTCTACCCCACCCAGAACATTTTTTATCTTTGCCACAAGTAGCCTGCATGCCCGGAAAACAGTTTTGAGAAAACAGCATCTAAACTTTTGCAAAATATTTTCATCAATAGGAACAGGTTCTGTGCTCATTTTCTCAAAAACATGGCTTAAAACAGTCCAGCCCAGACTCTTAAATCACAAACTCAAACTAAAAATCAAGGTTATTTTCCAATGGCATTACAAATACTACTGATGGCTCATCATCTGCTAGTTCATGAATTTCTGGCTCTTTTCTTTTCTTTGCAGAGTGCACTCCAAAGTCCTGCTCTTTCTTCTTGCCTTTTCGCTGGCCTTTTCCCTTTGATTTAGTCTGATTTGTTCCCTCTTCTTGACTGTACTCTGGCACTGATGTCAGTCCAAATTCTCCAGAAACACAAGCCTCTTTGGTTTTGTCCTTCATCTTCATTCTTTTTGCATGCAATTGGCATCGTCTTTTCTTGTATTTTTCTGATACTTTTACTGCTGCATTCTTTATCTGTGAATCATTCAATTTTTGCAAGGCTAGCATAGTATTATGGCCTGGTAAAATGTTACACATCTGGATCACTAGGGCAATGCTTGAGGCCCCAATGTTGAAACTGCTCATTGTTTGACATGAGGTAATCTCAACCATTATCATATACTTCAAGCCATCTCGACTGACCGATGAAATATTTTAGATGCTCCACTTGATTCTACCTTTGCAATATTATCTTTTCTTTTTTCATTTCACTCAATTTGATCAATTTCTTCATCAGCTGTTATTTCAAACAATTGCTTGGCTGTGTCATTCATCAGTTTTTCTGCAACATTGGCCAATGCATCTTCTATTGTTTTCATACTTTAGTTGTTTGTCTTAAAACTGGTTTAGGCAAATTCATTATAGCACAAAACGTCACCAGTCCAGAGTGCCCCATTGAAAGTGAAGCAATGCTTGACCTCTTGTTTACATCATAACTGAGCCTCCCACCACAGTTATCTCAGCGTTCAGAGGCCTCGAGTTTTCTGCTTGTGTCAAAGTTTGCCTCTTTGTCTCTGTGTTGCAATTTGAGCACTGCATATATAAATGCTCTGCCAGACAACCACTCCTTCTATTTTTCAGATGCAATCTCAAATTTGTTCCTTCCCAGGCTCTGCATATGGCAGCAGTGTTCAATACTTCAGCTAGAACAATTTATCGATAATCCCATATCCATTTGAACCCAAGAGACTTGCTGATGTTGTATTCTGTACACCAAGTTCCACTGCTTTTAACCTGGTTATCAGGCCACCACCATCTGATTCGAAGGATAAATTCATTATTTTCTTCTTTGATATGCTAGAAGACAAGTCAGCTGATTCATCAATGTCATCTTCTGAGTCTGAGGGCCTTAGGCCTGTTCTGTTGTTGGCACTTCACTTGCCTATGTTGTTTGTACACCAGGATCTTCTACCACAACTGATGCCGTTAGCAAAACATCACTCCCTGCTCTTTGAGCCTCTTCTTTCCTTCAACCAAGGAAACCTTTTTGCTTTTTTCTTCCTACCAATCTGAATTTGCGCTTTGAATTTTGTTTTCTCTCATCTTGAACATCCAACTTCTCTGCGTCCATTTTGAAAACTGACAGGCGAGAAAGCTATGAGTTGTTGTTGTTGCTAACCAAATAAGACACAGGGGGGACATTCCTCACGACTTCGGAACGTTTTTGGGGGCATTTTTGGGTGAACCCATCCCAGGAATCCCATAGCAACGGGAAAAAACATTGTTGCCAAGTGTCAAAAACTAGACTAAGGTGTAAAAAACTTCTTTTTTTGAAGATTCTGTTAATCTAATCTTTCTGAAGTGAAGAAATATGAATTCTCCGATAAATTTTGCACCTAAAAAGTGAAGAAAACGTTTTTACTAAATTTTGTCAAAACATCTCAATTTTCATGGTTGACATCTACCTTAAAGTTGCGAAGGGCCGAGTGCTCTAAAAAATCACGCCGCTTGCTTGACCGTACACAACAAAGACGTAGTTAATGTTCTTTGGTATTCTTGTTTTGTTAGAATTCTTTACTAATTGTTCTTTCCAAGCACTGATTTCTGTTTTGAAAGGATTGACGTCAGATCCTCAGATGTCTAGTTTTCAACACTGGAACTTTGTACATTTGATTGCAGCCGCTTCCGCGTAGCCATTTCTCACAAGTCTTCTCACAGGGGCAATTCAATTCAATTTCATGTAAATTCTCAACTAAAAGCCCCTAAAAGCTACATGTTAAACTAATATAATATGATGCTAGATGATACGGATAATGAAAACGCGTGAAATTTAATTTAAGTAATGCATCTAAATCAATGGAGTTGAAGAGGGCCTGCTGCAAAGTACGTTTTTTATTTTGAATTGTGACCCTGTGTAACTAAGTTTATGATATCAACTGATATGAGTAGAAAAAAATCAATCAACTTGCTTTTAAAGTTACGTACATTATCCTATCCATAAATTAATCCAGTCGGCATTTTAGTGGGATGCACCAACACAGTCCATTTCAGATGTACCTCGATATGAATAGTTGAAACTTTTAAAACTATTTGGATAAAATGAAAATCGAATGTAAAATTGAACATACCTTGACCCACTTCAAACGCAACAACCAATATCAAAAGCTTAAGCAACATTGCAATATTCAGATTATATTTATCCATCACAATCTCGTCCAGTCGTCCCTGTTCCAGTTGAAGATCAAGCAAGCTGCTGAAATACTGCCTGGAATATTGGAATGAAATGTATGCTCTTTCTTCTTCAAAACCCCAGAACTTTACTGCAAGGAAATTCTTCAAATATCTATTAGATATAGCAGAAGGTAATCTGGTTTTTGTCTTTCAAAAAATATGTTTTCTCTCAACCCAGGGGGTCCACCTTGGTGGAAAACAACAGACAACAGGGGGGTGTGCTTTTGCAATGCAATTCACTTTTTCTTCTTATTAACAGAGCTTCTCTTTGAGCCTCTTTTCCTTCTCGTCGATTCCCTCCCCAAGTACTAGAAGAGTCCTGGATCCAAGATACGAAAGGAAATATCCTGTCCCGAAATTGAGACCCCGTCGGCAGGGCAGGCACATAGGCAAGACTTCCAAGACTTTAAGTCGTCAGCAATCAACAGATTTTCATTTTTATTTCAAACAAACAAATTTCTCAAATTTATCCATTTTTGATGCAATCTTCAAAGAGTGGCCGAATACCTGTTCTACCTTAGTTCTAGGTAGCACCAGGCAACAGTAATTAATGTTGAAGCACGACAGATCATCTGCAGAAAAAAAAGTCATCTGCAGTGCTTTAACACTACGGTTGCCTGGAGCTGAATTTTTGCCAAATCAATTTGCAATCCTGCATCAATGTGTCAAGAAAATCCTTTTGCAAAACATTTGAGTTTTAGGGTTATGTCTTGTTGCTTAGTTTATTATTTCAAAAGATTTATCATAATTCTTTTTTTCAGCTTTATCCATGCAATAAACTTCACGATGGATTTTAATTTTTAGTGAAATATGCGAATCTAAATAAATCTAACGTTCAATTGTAAAATGAGTCAAATATTTTCTAAATTGAAGAAATCGATGTTTGTTCCTTACAAAATTTTCAAAATGTTCTTGTGTAAAATCCTTACAAAAATGAAGTAGTCCAGGAATCGATGCCCAAAGCTAGCGAAGCAAGTCCAACAGATGGGGCCTTGGTTATTAACCAAGGAAAATTAAAAATATGCCCATCATACCCACACAAAGTGGAGATTCTTAAAACAGCATTTAATGTGAATTTGAATTGCGAAAAATACAACAAATGGTTAGTTTACAAAATGGGCTACTCGGCTAGCTTGTCAAATATGCTGATCTTACGCATTTGAAACAAGGGTGTTCGCATTTTCTCAACAAGAGACAAGTTGTTTAGAATTGGAACTGTGAAGTTGAACTTTCGAAATCAATCAACAAAAGCTACCAAACTTGGCCTTTTATGAAATTGATTACTTTGAAGTTTTGCAGTAAGACACTGAGGCCCAATTGCAGTCTAGCTGTGGAGCAGCCATTATGGATAAATCTTTGTGAGTTTCCATGACAACTAAGCATTAGCCAATCAACAGAATGGATATTGATATCGTGGAGAGATTACCCTGGGTACTAGCTGGGTACCACACTTTTTTCAGAGAGTCTGGTACCCAGAGGGAAGGTAGAAGAAAATTAGAGCGGCGATTTGTTTGCTTGTTATTGTCCACTTATTTTACATCGATTATATACATCTAGCTTACTATATACAATTTCATATGTACATGCAAACTAATCCAAATCGATGAAAAATTGATGACATTGCAAATTACAGTACTCTTTTGGATCAAGGAAAATTTCGAAATTGAAATACATCACTGGCTTAGACAGTGAGGTCCTACATCTGACAGGACAACTCAATGTTCTGCAGTTCTTGCATTTCTAATTAGGGTGTGTTACACAGAAGATCAACATGTAAAAGCCAATCTCCATTGAAGCGAATCGCAACGATCATCAGCGATTGCCACATTTTGAGCGAGCGTAGTTCATTTTTTCACACGGTTCAGATTACCAATTTCTTCCCACGATATGCCAAACTGTAAGTTGAAAAATCTTGCATGAATAACTAGAATTAATAGAAACTGCCAGACTCACAACTTTTTCTCCGCTTTCAATCAAACGTGGGAACTTCTTTTGGGACACCCGGTAGATAAAGGAGTCATATTAAAGGAGTCCATGAAGAAGGCAAAACAAATTGGTAAATTTGAGAAATCTTTAAGTGAAAATCAGTTGAAGTAAAAAGATGAAGCTGTCATATTGTAGGAGTCCTTGAAGAAGGCAAAATGAATTGGTGAATTTGAGAAATTTGAAAATAAAAATCAGTTAAAATACATAGATGAAGATGTCATATTGTAGGAGTCCTTGAAGAAGGCAAAATGAATTGGTGAATTTGAGAAATTTGAAAATAAAAATCAGTTGAAATACATAGATGAAGATGTCATATTGTAGGAGTCCTTGAAGAAGGCAAAATGAATTGGTAAATTTGAGAAATCTTTAAGTGAAAATCAGTTGAAGTAAAAAGATGAAGCAGTCATATTGTAGGAGTCGTTGGAGAAGGCAAAATGAATTGGTAAATTTGAGAAATTTGAAAATGAAAATCAGTTGAAATACATAGATGAAGATGTCATATTGTAGGAGTCCTTGAAGAAGGCAAAATGAATTGGTAAATTTGAGAAATTTGAAAATGAAAATCAGTTAAAATACATAGATGAAGATGTCATATGGTAGGAGTCCTTCAAGAAGGCAAAATGAATTCGTGAATTTGAGAAATTTCAAAATAAAAATCAGTTGAAGTACAAAGATGAAGCAGTCATATTGTAGGAGTCGTTGGAGAAGGCAAAATGAATTGGTAAATTTGTGAAATTTGAAAGTGAAAATCAGCTGAAATACATAGATGAAGATTTCATATTGTAGGAGTCCTTGAAGAAGGCAAAATGAAATGGTAAATTTGAGAAATTTGAAAATGGAAATCAGTTAAAATACATAGATGAAGATGTCATATTGTAGGAGTCCTTGAAGAAGGCAAAATGAATTGGTAAATTTGAGAAATTTGAAAATAAAAATCAGTTAAAATACATAGATGAAGATGTCATATTGTAGGAGTCCTTGAAGAAGGCAAAATGAATTGGTAAATTTGAGAAATTTGAAAATGGAAATCAGTTAAAATACATAGATGAAGATGTCATATTGTAGGAGTCCTTGAAGAAGGCAAAATGAATTGGTAAATTTGAGAAATTTGAAAATAAAAATCAGTTGAAATACAAAGATGAAGATGTCATATTGTAGGAGTCCTTGAAGAAGGCAAAACAAATTGGTAAATTTGAGAAATTTGAAATGGAAATCAGTTAAAATACATAGATGAAGATGTCATATTGTAGGAGTCCTTGAAGAAGGCAAAATGAATTGGTAAATTTGAGAAATTTGAAAATAAAAATCAGTTGAAGTACAAAGATGAAGCAGTCATATTGTAGGAGTCCTTGAAGAAGGCAAAATGAATTGGTAAATTTGAGAAATTTGAAAGTGAAAATCAGTTGAAATACATAGATGAAGATGTCATATTGTAGGAGTCCTTGAAGAAGGCAAAATGAATTGGTGAATTTGAGAAATTTGAAAATAAAAATCAGTTGAAATACATAGATGAAGATGTCATATTGTAGGAGTCCTTGAAGAAGGCAAAATGAATTGGTAAATTTGAGAAATTTGAAAATGAAAATCAGTTGAAGTACAAAGATGAAGCAGTCATATTGTAGGAGTCGTTGGAGAAGGCAAAATGAATTGGAAAATTTGAGAAATTTGAAAGTGAAAATCAGCTGAAATACATAGATGAAGATTTCATATTGTAGGAGTCCTTGAAGAAGGCAAAATGAAATGGTAAATTTGAGAAATTTGAAAATGAAAATCAGTTAAAATACATAGATGAAGATGTCATATTGTAGGAGTCCTTTAAGAAGGCAAAATGAAATGGTAAATTTGAGGAATTTGAAAATGAAAATCAGTTGAAATACATAGATGAAGATGTCATATTGTAGGAGTCCTTGAAGAAGGCAAAATGAATTGGTAAATTTGAGAAATTTGTTTATTTCAAATGAAAATGAAAATCAGTTGAAATACACAGATGACAAAATCATATTGTACGAAAGAAGCCAATTATACTATTTGTGAAAATAAAAATCATTTGAAATGAACAAAGAAGAAACATGCAGGTTTGCAAAGCGTTGATAATACAACGAATCAATCTTACAAATGTCAACAAAGATTTGTTAATTAAATCAAAGTGCAGCGAAGATACAAGAAATTAGAAGTGTTTGACCAATAAATAAAGCTGCCTTGCAAAACCAAGGCACGTTGTTTGTTAAGAGAGAAGCTATTCAAATATTTGACAAAAGAATCAAGAAATTGTTTTCACAGGTGTTAAAGTAGACATCAGGAAAGGGAAGAAGTTTTACTGGTGGTGATTGTAAAAGTGACTTTTGAGCTTAGCGTTTGTTGTAATTTCAACGGAAGGATTCAGGAGTAAGATCATATGTGAGATTGGTGTTGATTTTATTCGTGTATATGTGCGATCAAAAATAAATAAGATGGGAAGAAACTAGAAGACGAAGCTTTTGTTAGTCTTCACTTGTTTTGTAGTTTAAGCTGAAAGAGTAAAGACTAAGGGCATATATGATATTGGTGCTAATTTTATTCGTATTAGAAACTAAAGATGCAAGGAAGCAAATAGTGGCGGAAACAGTTGCTTGTCTGTTTCTTTTGTACTGACGACTGAAAGACTTGAGAAGTACGAGAATATGTAACATTGGTGTGGTGTTAATTTTATTCGTGTATATATGTCGCAAAGAACCATGGAAGAAACTAAAGCAGGAAATAGCTAAATATTTGTTGTACAGTGAGCTGAATGTGTAGAAATGTATTAATTTCATTTGGTCATCTGTACGATAAAGCAGCATATGAGCCTGGGAAGAAATTTGCACAAGGAATGAAGTTTAGTTTTGCTTCTGTTGCACTGTCAACTGAGGGATTGGAGAAATAAGTACATATGCAATTTTGGTGTAAATCTTTATTCGTATGTTGAATGAAGCAACAAAAGAAGATTCCAAACAGTAACGGCTGTAGCAACTATTCCATATCTGCTTGTCAAGTAAAGAAAGGAAAAGGGACATATTGTTGACAGAAAGAGTGCCTATCATTGGTCAATATCGATCCATTCTTTAAAGCAACCAATCACAGCAGTTATTCGTTCGTGTTTACGTTGAATTATTAGAAGCACAGAGTCAAGATATTAGAACAGATTTTTTGAGACGCGTTTGCATCAGCCTGCTTGCAATTTGCAACAGAAGTGTAGAAGCTGAAGAGTTTATCTAAGACTTGAATTAACTTTTGAGACAAGAGAGTACTTCAATTTCAGAGAGACCAGGCGGCAAGATTACATTTTGCGATCAATCGTCAAGAATTTCTTGTGAAGTTCTGGAGAGTGCAAGGGCGACGCATCAATTTTATACCTGACTTGAAAGATTGGATGACATAGTGAGGCATAGCTAAACATAATTTGAATGTTGCAATGATGTTCAAACTTTTGATGCTGGTTGCTTTTTTCAAGATGTTTGAAGGTATATTTCAGTTTATCTTTGGTTCTTCTTTCATCTGAATAGTTTCAATGTTTGGGCTACCAGTTGAGCAAAAAAGTTAGAACGTTTGGTGGGCTGTGAGATAGAAAGTGCATGGCCGATATTAAAAAATGAAATGTTAATCTATCAGTCAAAGGCTAGCTCAGGATGAACATTTTGTTTGGTAAAAGCGCTCATCTTTAGACCCAAAATAAGGAAAATGTTGGCAAGGAGTTTGTACGAGAACGAGAATTCCTCCTTCGATTCTGCTTTATGATTTACGTACTTGCAACTGATATCTAAATTCGATGCAATCGTCAGTTCAGACAACGTTTCGGAGAAAACATTTCTCATTTGTATATCGCTAGGTCTTCTTTATGGCTCATTATATATATATATATATATAGTCAGCAGATAGAAATTTACAATACAATGCTACCTCCTACTATAAATCTTAAAATGAAAATGAAATGAAATATATTACGTGAGCTACCGACACTTGATCGTTTTAAAAAACAACTTACAACACATCTAAAGAGCTGAACTCTCAAGCCAAACACAACTCCCTGGAAGAGCAGCAAGGATTAAGTTTTATAGGGCTGTAGGTTTTTATTCATAAGGCTTTTATCATTGTAAATAGATGTTATATATTTTAATTTGCTGATATAAATAAAATGAAATAAATGAAAAACTTTCTAATTACAGTGTTTGTATGACTCATTTCCACTGCAAGATGGATTTTCATTGCTTTCCTCTTCTCAAAATTTTTGAAACGAAAATGAAAATTCATCTCACACTGGGACCGACCTTTGACTGTAAAGATTGATTTAACAGACTAATCTTCATCAAACTAAACACCAAATTTTAAATGTTAGGTTACTTCATCCTCACGAAAGACGGAGAAATCAGACTAGCTGGAATATTCACTGTTCACAGGAAAGGGAACTATCGAAAAGGGTATTGGAAAAATTGTGGAAAAATCGACCCTCAGTATGGAATAATGTTCGTTGAAGCAATGTTGTTTGCGATTGATAGAATCAACAACGACAACACAACGCTTTACGGTTTGAAAATGCGTGCACGTATCCACGATACATGCGGTGATAAATCACTATTACGACATGCACTTGCACGAATCGCGGATTGGCGTTCTCAAGGAATTGTAGGCCCGCTGTATTCAGATGATGCGAAAACGGCCGCCACAGTTATGACCATCTTCGGGAAGAACACAGTCAGTTACTCCGCTACAAGTCCAGACTTGGAGAACCGGGAACACTTTGGTTACTTCTATCGGACAGTTCCGTCTGATCGGAACGCTGTCCGGTTACTCTTGAGCATAGCATTGAAATTCAAATGGCGATATATTGCAATGATGAGTTCTCATAGTAATTACGGAGAACGGTCTTCGGATCTCTTCCGGCAAGCTGCAAAAGCGCAAAAGATCTGCATACCGGTCGATATAATCATACCGGAACATTCAAAAACCGATGATTATAAATTTGCATTAAATAAGATTTTGAAGATCGGATCTATTAGAGTTGTGTACTTATTCTTGATTGAAAATGATTTGATACAATTCTTTCAGATAGCAGAAAATATGAAGAACCAAACCGGACATTTGCAGTTCGTTGTCAGTGATGGATGGGGTAGCCGGACATATATTGCACCGGATAAGACAGTTGCAAACGGTTCAATAACATTCCAAGTTGAAACCGAGGAAGTGAAAGAATTCCGGGAATATTTTCTAAACCTGAAACCGGCGACAAATAAAAGGAATATTTGGTTTAATACTTTCTGGGTAGAGACATTCAATTGTACATGGAAGAACGATTCAAATGTGAAGAAGATGTGTACAGGGAATGAGAAATTAAAAGAGGGGCAGGGGTACTACAGTAACACCCCTGTTTTATCAGTCATCAATGCCGTATATGCTTATGCCTATGCATTCAGACACACGATTTGGTTTGAATGTATCCAACATAATAAAACTGCAAAATATTGCGCAAAAAATGATAAAATGTTGCACCATGTGACGAGTTACCCAAGAGTATTGTATTATGTTAAACGAACAGAGTTCAAAGAGCCCTTCAGAAATCGCACATTTAGTTTCACCTCCGCTGGAGACCAAGATGAAAATTATGAACTGTTAAATTATCATTTTCCAGATGATAGAAGTGAGCCAGTTTTGAGAAAGATTGGAAGTTGGAACAATATCCACAACAAAACAGCCTTGGCGGTAAACACAAGATTGGCTGATAGTAAACCACTGGAACCTGAATCATGGAGACTTCAAATTGATATAGATCGCATTGTTTGGAAGAACCAATCAGGTGCGCCGATTTCTGTTTGTAGCAATCCATGTGACTTTGGCTACGTTCGAAGTCAGCAAACAATGTGTTGTTGGACATGTCTCAAATGCAAACAAAATGACGTCACAACAAACGATACTTGTCGGTCGTGTGATTTAGATCATATTCCGGACAGTGTCCGCCAAACATGCAAGGCCCTGGAAATCAAATATATAGGAATGTATCCTAATATAGTAAGAACAGTTTTAAGTGTTTCTGGGATAGGAGTTTTGCTAACTGTTGCTGTTGTTGCTTTGTTTGTAAAGAATATTAACAGACGCATTATCAAGGCCTCAAGCAGAGAACTTTGCCTGAATATGTTGTTTGGTATCGCTCTTGTCTTCGCTTCTCCAATTATATTCATATTACGGCCAAGTTACACTGTTTGCACTTTTCAAAGGCTCATTATCGGCATCAGCTTTACGGCTTGTTACGCGCCACTTCTGTTACGAACAAACAGAATCTACCGAATTTTTCGTAGCGCGAAAAGCACAGTTACAAGACCAATGATGATAAGCCCGCGATCTCAGATTTTTATGTCAGCGGCATTAACGGCCATAGGAATCCTAATTGGAGTGGTGTCCATAGTAGGACGATCATCAGACATACAAACAGCGTATCCAAGTCACAGGCAGTTCATAGTTAGATACTGCAAGATCAAAGGCGAAACGATGATATTAAATTTATCATTCACTTCAATGCTTATGATTGTTACAACATGGTTTGCTTTCAAAACACGTAATTTCCCGAAGAATTATAACGAGGCTAAATACATTGGGCTTACAATGTATGCAACTTGCCTCGTTTTGGCGGTGTTTCTCCCTATATTCTATTTTGTGGATGATTCAGAAGGGAGGTATCGTACATTGATTTTATGTTGTGTTTGTTTCATTAATGCTGTGATAAATTTGGTTGGGTTGTTTGGGACGAAAGTTTGGATTCTGCTCTCCAAAGATAGCGATGATGTCGATGTTACTGGTACCACAATGATGAATTCTACAACCATCAATGTGCGGAATCATAGAATTGCAGTTACATTTGATCTGCCATCGGGAATAAGAAGAGAGTCTGACATCAAAACTGTTCCAACTGACGGGCAAACAAACGACAAGAGAAAAGCTGATCATTCAGAGCAAAGAAGAGCGTCAGAAAAATCACTCCACTTGCAAAAGGAATGACATTAAAGAACTGCATTTTCTAAGTCACAATCTTGACCTTCCTTTCCATGCAAGAAAACAACCAGAAAGTCCTTAAATCCAACGATAGTCTGCGTGTGAACAGTTTAGACCAAAACAAGAAGCCTGGTATACAAACATAAACTAATCTGGTAGCAATCAGCACTTTCTGCAGTTATTTGACAGGCAACTTTAAAACCAGGCAGTCCAAGAAAGAGCTACATTTGCTACTTTTAAAGCCAATCATAAGATCAGCTATAAATGGGAAATACGATAATTTGTTCTTTGATCTACTTGCCAAGAAACAGAAATTTGAAGATCGGCGATGTAATCAAAATTTTGGTGATTTTTCCAACAGGAATACCTGAGTTTTTGGGACATACTGTACAGTTCAGCAAACAACGATACATCATTTTGGAAACTGGTGTTGTCTGGTTTTCTGAAGGCAGTGCGGACAGGAAAAAATAGAACAAAATTCAGTTTCATTCTTCTCGTTTACGGTAATAATCTCTAATTGAAAAAGACGACAAATATGAGTATAAAGTATCACTACACTGTTCTCAAATAATGGAAAAATAAACACAACACAACATTCACGCTACACACACGGCAATAAATTCTATTCTATTGAAATAGCGTCCTGGACTTTGATATCTTCAAACACATACCGTAAAAGCTCTATCTAGCCCCCTTTTTATCAAGCCCCTCCAATCCAAGTCAAAATTTTTGAATAGGCCCCCTCTCTATTAAGCTCTCCAACTTATACCAAACCAAATTACCAAATATTTTCCATTAATTTAGCTGAATAAGTCAGCATAATAATTTTGATATGGTTTGCGATAAAAAGTCAAGAATATTTCCTTTACGATTCAAAGGATATCTCAAATTTGTATATTTGATTTGTAAAATCATACCGCAAAATCTGGGGTAAAAGATCTAAAAAGCAATCATTGTAATTTGACTTTTTTTGAATAAATTCCCTCTCTGATAAGCCCCCCCCCCCTCTGGAGGCTCTGTTATTAAACAAGCTCTCCCTGGAGCTTAATAGAGGTTTTACGGTAAGCTACACCCCTTGTTATTTTGTTTGTTTGTTTGTTACCTTATCTTTATTAGAATCTTTATCTATCTTTGCAGTAAAGTTTTATCAGTCTTAACCAAGCTGCTATATCATGTTAGAAATTGATTCTGGACAGCATCATATTTCCTTTTGTGAATGTTAGAGAATAAAAAAAACTGTATAGACCTTTTAGCAGAAGTTTCTGGAATGAGTAATCTTTCAGATAAAATGTGAAATATATTGTTTTTCGATCTTTCCAGCATTCAAATCAGCTTGGAACGCAAGGTTCTAATAATTTGAACTAAGGTGGCTGAAAAGAATTCCTTCACAATCTGATAAAGAATCTTATACTTGTTTGCAATTGCTACCCTATGATGACAGCTCACCGGGTCTTCAAACTAGATTCAATCATGCCACCAGTGATAAGCATCATTTTCAATACCATAATCAAAATATTCATTCTGAATGATCTACAGAACTGTCAAGCACGAACCTATTGCAGGGGAAAATTATGAATTGTCTTTAAAAATGTTGCCGAAATCAAAAACATGTTAAAGGCATTGAGTCATGATAAATAGACTTGCTCTGCCGTGTATCACGTGACCCATGTGATCAAGCTCAAGTATCATTCGTAACAAACAAAAAGGACCCACCCTAACGCAATGCATTTCGTGTGGACTTTAACCAATCAGATGTGAAATGACAAACAACGAGTCGGCAGATTCCTGGTGTTTAATAGCCTGCGTACAGACTTTACTTTCCACTGCGAGGGAGAGCTCTCCCTCGCAGTGGAAAGTAAAGTCTGCACGCAGGCTAGGTGTTTGGGTATACGCAAATTACTTAGCATGACTCAATGCCTTAAAAGACTCATAGATAACCATGATACTCATTAGCCCCGAAGATGACTTTGTGTGACATGAAAGTCATTTCTGGCCTAGGTTCTGTTTGTTTTTTTTTCATTCGGACCGCACAGGCTCAAGGTTAGCAAAGGGTCTTTAACATCTACAACAACAAAAACAACAATAACAACAACAGCAAGTACAACAGCAAGTACAACAAACAAAAATATACAACATGGTACAAAATTAAAAACCAGTAGTACATCAATCAATTTCACCCTGAGCTGAATCAATCCTGCGACGTGAATCCTTGTGAATTCCTGTCAACCTCAACTTTCTAAATTGACAACGCTTACATCAATTAAAAGTTACTCTAACACTATAGAGGAAGGAAGCGTGCCATTCATAAATCAAGCATTCATTGTGCATTTAGGATGTCAGATAGCTCATGAATGGACAGCTTTAAAAGTATGTGTATTTCTCAAAACTGGAGAAAAGATGATACTATCTCTCAGGTCTAATAAATCGAGGTAGTTTTATTCAGGTTTATTAAGTGAAAATTCGGTTCACCTCCTTTGATCTTAAAAATTGCCTTGCAATGGGCCTCTTGATTTTTCATTTTTCACATCAACACGAAATAGCATCAAAGCTGGATCAAATTCGGAGAAATCTTTATCTCAAGGATGTCGTACATTCGTTTCTTCAAAAATGTTGTCGTCATTTTACTGATTTCGATAACGTTCTCAATAACAATACCTGTTTTTAACGTGGCTTTTCTGCAAAAGCAACACATTCGTGCACTTATCATTCGTCTATTCCGAGCGCGTTCCACTGAGTCAGTAAGTAGTAGGTAAGTGTTCAAGAGAATAACGAAAGCTTAGAATATACATAGCCTTTCACCCCCTGGAAAGTCAACACGGCTCACTTATAAGAAACAGAGAAGATCTACTTCCAGGAGGTACAAACTCACAACATTGTGGCTGATTTCACTACTGAATTGAATTGCGGCCTACTATATGCTTTAATACATTGACTGATATGTCAAGGGAGGACACGTTTTACCAGCGGAATCCAAGGAATAATGCTAAAAGAGAAGATTTACCCTTCCTTATCTATTGAATACAAAAGAATGTTTATGGAATACAAAAGCTGACGTAGATAAAAAGAAAGGTTCTTTGTAATGGTTTCTACGAAGGATAAACAATACGAGTATTTATCCAACACAACTATTTTCTAGTCCATATGTCGGTCTGCAATACAAAGGTTACAAAAGCCTACGAGGACATCTCTCCACAAAACATATGTACAAAAGTGACGTACACGAGTATATCCAGTCCCAAATGGTACAAAAATGTTCTAATCTATTTCTTACCCGTTCACTTCTTTCCCCAATTCATAAACTTTGATTTGCCTACCCTTCGTTGATAAAGGTGTGACGCATTTAAAGGCTCTAATGGCTTCGTGTTTGGTGATTTTTGAATAGCTGTGAAGGTTGCTTTCACTGCCTCCTGGATTTAAAAGAAACACCACGGATTAGCTCAATGAGGTTCTTATTCGAAACGGGGGATGTATCAAGAATCTAATTTCAAATATAATCTAATCTAGAAATCTCAAACCTAGAAGGTAGAAACGTCTTTCATTCATGATAGAAGGGCGAGGGTGAATGCCAACCTTTTCTGCCAAGCTATTGTCTACAAACTAGCTATTGTCTATTATGAGACAACTTTACTGGTATATTTTGCAAACATAAACATGTGATGACAAAAGATCTATCATATAACCGTTGTCATCGATAGATCAAATATCTATCAATTTCTAGCCGCCTTTTGAATAAAGGACAAAGCCAAGTACGACTATGGAAAGAACTTTACGCCTATACCATGGAATAATTTACTGCCCCGCAGGGTTTGGGTTAGAAACGAAAGTGTAGCGTATGCAGTTACCCAAAGGGGTATTTCCTATCTTTCTCGATAGATATGAAGGGAGTTGCAAGCCAGCTCTTCTATTGAGCTATATTTTGTGAAGACCCCAACAGTTTTTTACTTTATGCAACACAATCTATTAGTTCAGGATTCATTAAAGAGCTTGATACCAGATCTACCATAATTCCTGTTTTCATGAATAGATTATTCACCAACTAAATTTTAGCCTCACTCTGCATTGACAGCAGACCCATCATGCCTAGGTATTACTTTACAAAGGAATATTTGGCATCTGCAAGTAAGGGCAAAGTTTATAAAACAAAAATTCAGGTTTCTGAAAAGACAAAGCCATTTTCTTTTCTTAAGAATAGATTTCACACCTCTGATTGCACTTAATCAAATCAAAATAAACATAGAAAGCAAAACATTATGGTCGGCTGAGTTGAAGGTATGAAAACTATTCTTGAGACTGGAAAATCACTTTGTCTTGAACAGAACTGTTATTTTGTTTTACAAAATTCAATTTTGCAGCATCTGGCAATTCTCATGCCACATATACAAAGAGCACTGGAATTTGAGGTGGATATAAAAACAGTAACTCTGCATTTGAAATTTGAGTAGCAATGGTTTGATCAAAAAAGAGAATGACAAGGCTGCCAACAAGGCAACACAGAAATGTGCAGCCACAACAAGAAGCACGAAGGAGGTATCGAATAAAGCAAACAAAGAAAATTGTTGATAAACAACAAGCGTAAACAAAGCATAGACGTAACAAAACAAACCTTGATCCTAGAAGCTGTCTCCATAAACTGAATTTTCTTATCTGGCAACGAATGTCTGCCTCTGATCCAAGGATGTTTCAAAACCTAGGATTAAGAGTTAGTTTGCCAATTAAAAAAATACATAATACATGTTTAGAAAACTTCTTTGTAATCTGTTGAATATCATTATCGAATTGTACTCTGATGTACCGGGTGACCCAAAAAACTTAACGAGCTAGATCGCAAGTAGTTTGCTGAAAGCAAATGTTATGAGCACAGACACGGTATCAGCATGTAGCTGAAAGGATCAGCTATCTTTTGAGATGTTGTTTGGTTAGTTTAAGTTATGCCTTCTGTCCGGAAAAACAGTTCCAAAAATATGGAAATTCATTCATTTCTCGGACTATTCCGTCGTTTTCCAGTTGATGTTTTGGCGGATGTGAAAAAGCTGAATTCCAAATTTGCTTTGGAGCACGAAACTTGAATGAGGAACAGAAGTCAATCATCTTGCAAACACAAAATTTCCCCAAACAACTTCAAATCCATCGCTACGTTGAGTTTTCACAAATTGCTGACTGGAAAATGGTGGCGATTATTTCACTCAAAATGAGGAATCCGGGATTCGAAATTTTCTTTGAATCTGCTCTTTCGGATGGTTATCATTGCTTAAAATGATCTTGCGGCATCTCAAAAGATAGCTAAGCATTTCAACTAAACTGTGGTATAAAGCATTTGACAATAGCTTTTGATTTCAGAAATCTAATTATAGAAAAATGCACGTTTCTTGACAGGTGAACGGGCTATTGAACACCTAGCAGTCTACCAGTAGGAACCGCTTGCTTGAACCTCTTTCTTCAATTGAAAGATCCATTATCTGCATATTCTCAAACAAACCAGGTACGCAAAGACAGCTGAATACAGTTAGCAAAGCACGGGATCTCGAGACTTCAATTTCTTCTTAAATAGCAAAGGTCAAATTTAGAGTGAAAAGAAAGCAACAAAAGTGATTTCAATGGGCTGATTTTTATTGTTTTCTTTTCACTTTGGATGGGCTACTCACCTGCGACGTGTTAATTCTTTGCCCTGGATCAATATGCAACATTCTCCTCACCAAATCCTTTAGAAAATAATAAAAGTTTTATCAGTTGTAAGATGCTCAAAACATGATCAATTAAAGGATTCTCATCTTCTTCTGCAACTGAATAAATATATTTGTACGGCTGACTAAACTCCCCAAACTAGAGACAGCAAATGAGAAGCAATGAAATGCACCATTAAGACAAATCTAAGAAACAACTGACCAGCAATCTGCTTCAATTCACAAAAGTGCTCACAAGAGAAATGTCACTTGTGTTTATATCTCTGAGAGAAGATTGTACCGCACAAAAAGTTTGATTATTCTCTTGTCAGGCGCAGATAAAATTACTTTGTGCCAAGGAACGAAAACTAAGACAAACAAAGGCACTCTTACAATGTAAGAACAATCTTTTAGTATGCGTGCTGTTCAATGTTTCATTAATATAAACAATTAAAGATACGATAGTGTCCCGCATACAAGAAACACAAATTTAAGAAACACAGACCCTGATTTTCGAAATATTATCCCATTTTATAAGAAACTAGTTTAGGTCTGAAAAAATCTTGTTTCTTATTTAACAAAACTAAGCAAAGTGCACATTCCTGGAATAATTATATCATTTTCCTGGAAGTGAAAATTTACAAATGCAAATCAAAATAGTATGTTTTTTATCACAATCATAAATTTTGTGTCTGAAAAGTTGATGATAGTATATGATTTTTCTAATAAGAAACTTTACCCTGATTTGAATTTTACCTCATTTTATAAGAAAAATGTCAGACCTGAAATTGAAAAGGTCGTTTCTTATATACGAGACACTACTGTAGATCATACCTGGAACAGAGGATGATAAATTCACGACGTTTCGACAATGCCTACATGAAGGAAACGATTTCATTCCTTTCTACAAAGTTTCTGCAAATTAGGTTTCCGAGTTCCCAGGATTTGTAGAGGCCTGCTTCCTATCAAAACTTTCCATAGTCTTGCCCTGTTTATAAATTTTTTCTTTGAATTAGAACATAGTTTTTTACCTTAGCTAAATCAGTAACTCCATCCCATGAACCACCAACTAATTGCACATTCCCATCTTCAATTCTTGTCAATATTTTGTTAGGGTCATCGTCATGGCCTGTTGCATATGGAGTTCGCCTGTAAGTAGAAATTATGAATGTAGATTACAAGATAACTATTAGATTGCAATGAGAATAAGTGAAAAGTGAGACTGGCAAATTGTGCATCTTTTAAGACCCATAGCTAACCATGAACCTTTGGGGGTATCAAAGTTGATTTCAGGATAACAAGAAAATCTTTCTGGCATAAGTTTAGACTTATGACCTTGTTTCCCTGTGCTCTTTGATTTCAAGATGGCACTTCGGTCAATAGTGACTCATAAAATTACTCTGAAAAACCGGACCCTATTTAGGTCCAAACATGTAATTTCCTAGCAAACCAATCAGATTGCGAGATTTGTGGATTACAATGGTGACGGACATAATGATGGAACTTTTGATTCGACAGAACGAATGACAACATTCGGACGAAATTCGATATTCGAGGCCGTGATTACATCATAGGTCGACTAATGAATGCATATTACAGGGCCAGCCTTTTCAAAGTGTCATTATGAGTCCCTGTTGAGGAAGGCTTACCACAGGGATACAAGGGACTCATCGTCATAAGTCTATCATAAGTTCTGTTTGTTTTGCTTTTCACTCGCGGCGCAAAGGATCATGATTAGTAGTGGGTCTGTACGGAGCTTTAAACGGACACAAAACTTCACGTGAGCAGATATCTCTTCGTTTCTCAGAATTAATTCTGCGAATGAGTACGGGAAACAAGTGCTGGGACATGAAACATGATGTAGTTAAAGATACATGGAAGTTCACCAAGCATGTCCTCGTTTTGATGTCATGAAACGGGAATCAATCAATCAGATACACAGCACATTATCAAATCATCGTTTGGTACTTATTGCAGCTTTCATAGCCTCAAAATATTCTGAAATAGTATGTAGAGAATATTTGATTTCTTTCAGTTAGGCAGTACACAATATGGATAATTGTGAACTGCATAATAAACTTTAAAACCGGCAATGGATCTCATGGCTGTGTCTAGCGTTAAAGATATGTTTAAGTGCATAAAGATCCATCAAACTCACCCAGATAACATAATGTAAAGTAAAACTCCCAAACTCCAAACATCACAGGCTTCATCATAACCTTGCTTCTTCAACACCTGAACGGAAGTTAGACTGATTATATGGCCGTAGTTATCGCTATTGAACGGGGTGTAGTAGTCTCGCTTTGAATAGCGATTACTAGAACTCAGGACTCATCGTAAGCAGTCTAAACAGAAGTAAGGAAAGACTGATGATAATCATGATAATCATGATTGCAGGAAGGTCCAATCAAAATCTACCAAACTCGCTAGGAAAATGGTTCCAAAATTCCCGGATAGCTACTGCTCTTTCACTTAGTCCATTTGAAAAGTCTCCTGAACTTCATATCGCAGAACAACAAAGGCACTCTCTTGTAAGTCAAATGGATCTAACCTCGCCAATTTGAAATTCAAATGATTAAAGAGAAAGGCCACTGAACTAGAATGTAATTTAAGTGTAAATTTAATGTTAATCTTGCAATAGGCTTTTTTCTACAAACCGTGAAATGACTTACAAAACAGACTTTAATACGGGCTGTAAAAGCTCTATAGCTAAATCTTATCAAATAAAAAAATAGTAGGTTGAAAGAAATCAAAAACGACAATCACTACGCTGGATTTACTACACAAATTCGGGGAGGGGGACGGGGGTGACTGTAATCTCGTTATAATGAAGTAACTATGGTACACAAAGTGCTTAATAAGATTGCTGTTAAAGGAATTGTCAAGTGCCGTTCATAGCCAGAACCAGATGACGTCATGTCTATTTCTGCTATGGACGGCACAGAATATTGTATTTGTATATTGTTGAGTTTTAACTGTGATATAAAAAAAAAAAAAACTATGGTTTTGTTGAAGATTCTAGCATTTTCTTCTATTAAATTAGAAAATAATAATAAGCAACGGAACACAATCACATTGTGTATGTATTGCTTAACACAGCCGCACGTACAAACGAACGACTTGTATTTGATATACGAAGAAAGCTTAGCAAAGGAAATATTCGCAAGCAACTGCGTAGGTACTAGTTATATTCGTGGCTGCCGTAGTTGGAACCCGATGACATCAAGTCCTTTCCAGCTTTGGCAGCCACAGAATATTTATATTTCATTGTAGTTAGTTGTTTTTATCTGTGATAGAAAAAAAGTTATAATTCCATATTCAGAGGATGAGAGAGTAATTAATGTCATACTAACCTCAGGTGCAACATACGTAGCAGTATAACAAGGTGTCATTAATAATCCATTTTCCGCTCTGATCTGCTTTGCAAATCCAAAATCACAAATTCGCAAAGTTTCAGGGCCTCCTCCTTCAACAGCATATAAAATATTGCTTGGTTGCAAATCTCTATGAACAACCTGAGAAAGAAATGAAAATTTTGATCACTGAGATTCTTCCCCTTTCCAAACCAGAGACACAATAACGTCTGGGATCAGAAGGCAGAAACAAGTGCACTTTGCATTTCCCCTTTGAAGATTGTATCTTCAAAAAGCCTTCAATTTTATAATGCTTCGATGATAAACATTGATTAACCAGTGAAACAAAACAAAAATTGATACAAGAAACAAGGAATCATTCCTTGAATTATAAATTATGATGGAATGACATGCATAAAAGAAGCTAAGGTACTAGTACAAAATACTAGTACAATCACAAAACACAAATAAATACACTCATAATCCGCACAAATTAAATACCCTTCACAAATTACACATTCTAAGATATGCAAGAATCTTGGGAAAATGAGCTCAATAAATAAAAATATGGCGGACCATGGCACCATTGGTCCCAGAAAATTTTTCAGGTTTCCAGAAAGAAAGAAATGAAAAAAGATGAACGAAAAGAAGAAAGAATTCAATCAATTTAAAGTCTGTCTCAAATTAGATTTCATCTGAGATTCGCGATAACGCAAAATTCCTTTGCAAAACACCTCTATAGTTGTTATTCGCGGACATTTGCAGATGACATCTAATTTGAGACAGAATGTAGATGTCATCTGAAATTCGCGATAACGCAAAATTCCTTTGCAAAACTCTTCTATAGTTGTTGTTCGCGGGCATTTGCAGGTGACATCTAATTTGAGACAAAATGTAGATGTCACCTGAGATTCGCGATAACGCAAAATTCCTTTGCAAAACACATCTATAGTTCTTATTGGCAGACATTTGCAGATGACATCCACGTTGAGACAGACTACAGGCTGTTTCCAGACTAAGGAACTTTCAAGACACTGTTTAAAACTCGGGAAGTACTGTAGTCGGCAGAAAAATCAAAAACATTTGCCAAATTTCAATTTACGATTGTGACTAAAGATTATTATTCAATCTTGAAAATATGTCAAGTTCATTGTCTACCACGACCTGTCAAAAAGTGGATACCATGTGGAGCAGCTGGATCTCGCAGAAATTTTTCCCAATAGTTTATTTGGTTCCAGAAAATAAAATGTTTTTCCATTCCAGCAGTTCATGGACTGAAATGCAGCTTCATATCAACAAATTTAAACTTACTCCTTTTTGGTGAAGAAAGTCAACAGTCTTTGCTATCGCCTCGGTAATCATGGCAGCTTCCCTTTCACATAAATATTTTTGTTTCTGAATTCGATCCAATAACTCTCCTCCTTTCATTAATTCCATCACGAGATATTTGTATTTTGCATCATCAAAAACCTAAAAAGGAAAGAAAACAAAATTCATCAAATTAATGATGAGTAAAAAGCAGAAATAGACCTTTGAGCTATTGTGAAAAGAATCAGAATCGAACGATATTTCGTTTCGTTTTGTAGAATTTTCGAATGTGCACAATAGTGATAGAAGCTCTAACGATACTCGATCGAACCTCGCGTATAAAAATGTACAAAAATAACGATCGATCCAGGATTAACAAAAATAGAATAGAATAATGAAAATAAACATATTAATAATTAACCAAACAAGAGTCTCCAGAGTATCAGACAAACTTGCAATAGACCATTTCGCAATTTGGAGAAAGAGACTGAGGAGAGCGCGGCCCATTCTGACAGCCTTGGCAACAGGGAAATCTAGGGAATCCCCTCTTCTGCAGTGTAAAGTGTACGGTTGGCGGCTCGCTCGCATCTCTCTCCAAACTCGAGTTATTTTCGATTTATTTGCAACTTCCAAGAGTTATGTGATGCTTGTTTAGTATGGTAAGAGTTGTCTTTGGATTATTTAGCCGTTTTGCAATCTTTTCGCTCATTTGTGAATGTATTTTGAGCCATTTTATTTCAGTTGTTTCCCTCGACTTTGAAACGGCTCAGTTTAGGCCCAGCTGCAGAAGAGGGGATTTCCTAGATTTCCTACTTGTTGCCAAGGCTGTCAGAATCGGCCGCGCTATCCTCAGTCCCTTTTCCAAATTGCGAAATGGTCTATTGATGTATTTGGTTGCAAGCTTCCTTCATATATACTTTCGTTCTCCACATATATTTGCTAATTTCTTTTTGTAATAGTATTAGGTATAGTATTATGTAGCTTTTAATTAATTCCCCCTCGAATTACCGTAGGGTAGACATGTATGTCGCTCCCTGTGGCATCGTCTCTGTAGTATTGTAGCATAATTTGCAGGTATTGTAATTAGTAACATGTCTGTAAAGTTTAAAAGCAGATAAAAAGCAGACTAATGTTCCTTTGGGAAATTGAAGACAAGCTGCTGAAGACTGTTCGCCTCTTAATAAAGTATTCGTGATGAAGTATAAAGCAAAATACAAACGAAGGAGGAAATTTGTTTCATTAACTCACGTCTCGAATCGAGATTATGTTTGGCCAGCTACCATATCTCAGCAGAATCTGCAGAGAAAAAAGGTAATAATAAATACAGCTAGATAAATTCATAACAAACACTGAAATAGATAGTGAAAGTCATAGGACAGCAAAAAATGCAGTTATAGCACAGGCCTCATCTATTTGATATTTTGATCTTCGATCTTCTTGGGTTGCTTTCCCTTCCCTTCAGCCCGAGCTGTTTTAAAAGAGGTCCTAAAAGAGAGATACCATGAACTGACCTATAAATTTACCTTGAAAGACCTTAAATACAAGATAAAAGCAAATTGATGTGCGCGACAGCACGAGCACCGGTAGCATGCACAAAATATCATCACACGTTAGTTGCTCGATTGCAGGCAGCTTCTTCGTAACCATTCGCAGACATAATATTTTAACGAAGGGGTGATTATCAGTTCTGAATGAAAGGCATGCTCACCTCTACTTCCTCTGATGGGTCACGTTTGCTCTTATCAATAATCTGAAAAACACAAATTCAGGAATAGATATATGATCAAACAAGCTAAGAAATACCTGAAATTTCATGACAAAATTCTTCATACTGATAACTAATGGATTTCTAAATCCCCAAAAGCATCACAAAAAATTCTCTCTTCTTCCATTCATGTCGAGCCTTTGGGAAATTTGTATTAACGCATTAATTTTTCATTAAAGACTAAATTCTGCTATGAGCAGGCATTAACATCGAGCTAAAATCAAATAAATGAAAAACTCTTCAATAAATCTAAGATTAAGAAAGTTCACCTTGACAGCATATTCATGGCCACTGGCTTTGTGTACACACTTTTTGCACACTGAAAACGCGCCAACTCCAATATCCTGCAGTGAAAATTTACACGTAAAGAAGCAACCTTGGCTTTGACAAAGATGCACGAATTACGAAATAAGATAAGATTCACGAATTACGAAATAAGATAAAGATTCACGAATTACGAAATAAGATTAAGATTTACGAATTACACACATGGTGTAAGAAATAAAAGTTTGTGTCCCAATTAAATTTGGCCTCGTTTGTGTGGATGCTGTGGAGGAGTTGTAGCATCAACTTTCTCGCTTTGTACACAGTTGCATAGGTCAGGCTTCAACTTGGAATTTGAGACCTTGCTTGAGTTAATCTGACAAGTGCTTGTTGATTTATGGCACAGAAAAGGCAAAATGTGTGGTCCTTCAAAACAGCACCTTCTTTGTTCTCTAGCAATGTCAACATCAAATAATGTTTGAAAGAAAGGGCTTTAGCGTCATGATCGAATTTTCTCTACATTCTGAAAAGGGTGGACGGTGTTGTCTTATGAATAAAAACCCTATTAACTCTTTGAAAATGCAGAAAAAATTTACATGCAACGCCAGAACCCTTTCTTAAAATTACTAGTTGTAATTACCAAGCAAAATTACAAATTGTACGTAGCTAACCTCTCTCACATCATATTCATCATAAATTGATTTGCCATCGTTTGCATCTGGGTCCTAGAAAGCAAATAAAAATTCGATGGTTTAAAAAGTAATTATGATCATTGATAATCCTTTCTATCAGACAGTTAGGCCATAGTTAATACTAGCATCAGAGAGGATGGAGACTTGACAAGAAACAATGCATAAATTTGCAGAAAAATGATCGAAATACACACCTCAATATGTGGAAGATCGACTTCCATGTCATTTTCGTTCTCCTGAAAGAAGAGATTTTGAAGATCATTAGATTGATAAGCGAATCCTAAAAATGATGGGCATAAATAATTGACAGAATATGGTCGAAAGATAATTTCTTTGGTCGAAGCTTGAGATACACTTATAGTTCTTCTTTATATTCCAACAAAGTGTTACAATACATATTACGAGCTGCACTCCTTACTAAACTATTCTACAATACTACCAGGACGATACCCCGAGGAGCAAAAGGTTGTGTCTACCCCGAGGCCATTAACATAGAGATAAAAAAACTACTTAAAATACATGACTAGAACAATGCATGACATGAACAAAAAGAACATTTACATGTAATTAACAAGATCTACAAACCATACATTACTACTAAGATGGGACTAGGTGGTGGCACATAACAAAGTTTGGAACACTCTTAGTTTATCTGCTCTACCGCCGAAAAAGGAAGCAATAGATTAAATGGATGTAACTGACCAATGATAACATTAACTGCTCCTTGCCTTGGAAGCCTCGTAAAGTTAGAAACAGATAACAACAAGGAAAGAAAATGGAAACAGTCGTACCTCATAGACAGTTGGAGCAACGTAGCTAAATCCTCTGAAGAGTTGATTTGAGCCTGCACTTGGTGGTACCGCAGGCGAGTCTGAAATAAAAATTAAATAATCAATGTTTGAATTCACATTTAAGAACCTGTAGTCAGTCTCAAATTAGATGATACCTGCAGATGCCCGCGGGTGACAACAATAGAAATGTTTTGCAAAAGAATTTTGAATATAATAATGATAATAATAACAATAATAATAATAATGTCAAGTGCCATGTTGACCTTGTTGGAGAACGATAAAAGTGATGTGTGCCATACATCAGCAACCACTTGTCAGATAGACATAAACAAGGCCTCAAACTCAAATTCTGAACTATACAAATGTGTAAAAACCTAGGCAAACAATGCTACAGCTCCTCCACAGTAGTCACGGGGGACAACTTTTTTGGGACACCCTCTATTCAATGAATGAATGAATGCTCCCTCATCATGACGTTGCCACAAGACATAAATCTTATCAATTAAATTAAATCAAAATTGAAAATAAAGTATAATTACCTTTCGGTGTTCTTGATGTGTATTCTTTATCAAAGTAATAAGTATCGTCTGATTTTGTAACTGCTGGTTGAAATGGCGGAGCTAGTTCCTTCTTCACCAGTTTCTGAGAGATAACAACAAATCATACAGAAATTTTCCATAAGAAAATGAATATGAAACAGGGCCAAACTCACTAGTTCCTTCTTCACCAGTTTCTGAGAGATAACAACAAATCATACAGAAATTCTTCACGAGAAAATGAATATGTAACAGGGCATAACTGATTTTAATTTCTATTCAATTCAATTTTTTAAATTCAATTGAAAAAGCAGCACACCACTGAGACCTGTGACAAATATTAGGACTTGGCAAAAATTGTTTCCAGCCGGCTTGAAGAAAGGATTCAGATTTCTTGGAGAAATTATAAATAACTTTTAAACGAAACATAGTTTTACAAAAGTTTAGGCAATTTCTGTACTCTAGTTAGAACCGACTGTTAGAGTCTTGAACCTGCTGTTAGAACCTACTGTTTTCAGAACATGATGGGTTTGGAATTGATTACTTAATTATCAATTACTTATATCAAAATCAATTAACAATTACTTACATCAAAATCAATCGATTTGAAAAACGCCTGAGTCTTTATTTCATCTAAACCACGATTTGCGCCTGTAGTAAGAAACAGTGATGTAATAATCAACTTTCAAATAATGGAAAATATCTTAATGACATTACAAACACCGAAATCCGCAAAAAAATCGCTCAAGCAATAACGGTAGAATGAGACTGGGTCAAATCGTTGCTCACATGATACAGTAAGCACCGGGGTACAAGAAGCTACAATTTTGCAAGTCAGCCTGAGTTCTTATACAATGAATACGATGGATTGATTTCATGAAATGTGGGTCTAATTTGACAACTTCAGCCTGTAGATTCTTATCAACTGGGCCCTTGTAAGCGGTTGTTATATTAATTATAAATCTTTAGATTCATTCCATGAGACATCAGATTCGTATCAGATTCGTAAGAGGCACGATAAGGATATAGGCTGTCAAAGAATTTCTAACAACATAAAACTTGTTTGGAAAAATATCTTTCTGCCAGTGCAGTAGACAAAGTCAGCTAACATTGTTTACACCCATTTTAGATCACGTGATTGTCCTTCTGAGGAAACTTTCTTTTCATGTCAGTTGAGAACTTCGCACGATGAAAAGCGTGATGCGGGTAAATGCGGGTAAATGCGGGTAAATACGGGTGACTGTATCAATAGATAAAGAGATGATTTTCAAAGTGTATGGTCATTTGACCTGACGTAGGTACAAACAACGTTAAGCTGTATTAGTCTAAATAAATTTCAAAATGTATTCTTTAAATCGACCACTCTACTTCTTATAAATAAATCAATAAGCATTGCACATTTAATATTTATATTTATCAACATATTTGTTGCATTGGCATTTAAAGCAGACACAATATTGAAAAAAGGGGATAAAGACTTACCCAGCCTATTAGCAGGATTTCTCTTGAAGAGAGATCGAAGAAGTAACTGTGCTTCAGGGCTTATGAATTGCGGCATGCCTAACTTTGCTCTACAGAAAAAAACAGAGAGATCAATGAAAACACATTGCGAAGTGATTACTTGCATTGCTCTTATTGCTACGTCTCTGTCTTACCTATGATTTCTATATTACCCATGAAATTTCTATATTACCCATGAAATTTTTCTGCAACAATGATGTTGTGCAGTCTTACACTGACGATGTAGCCAAATAGCCACTGTTTTGAAGCTGAGTTTTTACTGTGAAGCCATAAACAGCATTCAGTTCAATGCAGAAAACTGTGACTCCTGTAATCAGCCTAGTACTGTCACAGATAGTATCATGGATATGAAATTACTGCGTTTGTAGTGAAAGTTATTTGCTCTGCAGAAAGCTGTATTCTACATCTTTGGTACTAACATTGGTTTATAATCTAGATGCATTTGACTTCAATTTATACGCACCCAGACGTACATACAGAAATTTGACATCAATTTGTACGTAAAAGCATCTCCACACAAACTAATACATACTTTAAAATCATGTTGATCGTCTCCTTTCTGTTTGCTCCTTGGAATGGCAACGATCCTGTCAACATCTCAAACTAGAAAAGTAAATGTAAACTCGATCAGATTTTGAAAAAAGGTTGTAACTCTGGCTAAAAACCAGACATGATAGTTAGGTAAAGTTCGAAGTGATGCTGTACTTCGCAAAAGATAACAGTCCAAAATCTACATTTGATTTGACCATTTGAGTCTACACTTTAGAATATAGAAAACCTGGCAAGCGAATTTCAACCTACGAGCTTTCAACTCAAAATTTCTGCCGTTTGAATCAACAAAACGTTAGCATCCAACTATAGCATAAAAGTTGGAAAAATAAATGTAACATACAACTGCAGATCTCTAAGAAATAAGGTCGTTCCAAATTAATCATACCATTAAAACACCATATGACCACCAATCAGCTGCCGTGCCATGTCCGCGTCTGTTCACAACCTACAAAACAAGTTTTAGGAATAATATACGTTACTAGCAAGCACATATCTATTGATTCCTAGCATATCATAACTAGAAGTATTTCCCTTGTAAATTAAAATGTGGCTTACACAAAAGTATACATTCGAACATTTTTAATTAACACAGTTATCTGGACTTCTTGAGTGTTTACATTTTTTCTCTAGCTCAAACTTTGTTTGTTTTCCTACCATTTAACTACCATTTAACTTATTCAGGACTCGGAAAGAATAACTCGATCTGGTAATTTTTTACTCTGTCCTTTCAATTTGACATCGCTTTGATGATATCCTGTCAGGCATGGCATGCGTCATTTTTAATTCACAAAGTTCAGTTCTTCAACAAAGTATTACATTTGACAATCAAGAAAAAATATCGAGTAAATGACACAAATTTTCGAAAATTAAGAGAAATATTACCTCAGGTGCCATGTACTCGACAGTGCCACAAAATGAAAATGCTTTCTTTTCATCGTAAATTGATTCTTTGCTAAGACCAAAATCTGTTCAAAGAAAAGAAAACAAATGATACAAGCAGTCCTGATTATTTCACTACGGAGAAGTTGATTTATGGGAACTAGAGACAGATGTTCGAATGGATAATGTCAAGGAATTCTAGCGTGAGAAAGCTATATTTATAAGTTTACAGACAAGACACAACAAAAACTGGACATAACTGTTTTGTTGTCTGATTTAAAGCTGGAGCTTTTCTCAACAAACGAAAACAAACTGCGCACAGAATACTGATCAACATTGGAGGATTTCAAAATTAAAACAAAAAGTCTTGCAAGGTGTATTTCGCATAGCTGACAATATAGGCCCAACATGGCAATAGTCATGTTTATAAGTCCCAAGAAAGATTCTTAGCATTTTCAAATATTGCACCAGATGTACAGAAAGCTATCGTTGTCCTGGAAACCTCGGAAAATCTATTTGAGTTTACCTGTCAACTTGATATGCCCATCGTAACCCAAGAGAATACTGCATGACAAAAAATGAAATATGATACACGAGGGGACGCAATGAAAACAAAGATTATCATAGAAAAATCTGCTCATCTGTTCCTTGGTTCCAGAGCAACAAGATTTGTTGTGAGTGCAAGAGAAGTTACAGGGAAATCACTATCTATCTATCGTACTTCTATTCAAAATAAGAATAAAAAACTGTGTTAAAAAGCTGTCTTTAAAAAAACATATTTCAGTGTGATACCTAAACTCTCTCCTTGCTGCTCTACATTATCATTTTTCAAGGAGATTTGTCTCATTTGTTCATTTCTTGAAGCTATCTCCATTTCAAATGACCTTGCCCTAGTTTAACTTAGTGACAACGAAATAAGAAAAGTTGTTTGACGTTTTACAGCAACAAAATTGACTATTTTCACATACTTCTCTGGTTTGAGATCTCTGTAGATAATCCCCAGTTTATGAAGGTGATCCAATGCCATGGCTAATTCTGCTAAGTAGAACTTCACATCTTCTTCCGTGAACATTACCTACAAAATATAATACGAGATAATAATAAAATTGATAGTGAAGATCAACAGAGAGAAAACCTAAATTTAGCTGTACACAGGAAAAGCTTTTGGAAAACTTAGAATTTGGCCATATACACAAAAAATCCTGGTCAATTTTGTTTTCAATAAAAAAGGTATAGAAATCTATTAGAACTGCATCAAAGCAAGCTGAGTTACAAATCTTGAGTGTATTGACTGAAAGTATAAGCTGAAAAATGTATTCCTTTGTACAATATACTCTCGAGTTAGTTTGTTTATACATTTGTGTTTCTTCTCTAATACCTCACTTACGAAGATCAATCAAGAACCAATCATCCTTTGTACACAGAGAATATTGAATACATATATACTAAAACTATTTCCATAGCATCTTCCTAGCTCAGAGATACTGAAGAAGATTTTATCAACAACATCTAGAAACAATTATACTTTTGAAATCCTCCATTACAAATAGTGGGATAAAAGTATTGATTAAGGTTGGATCAACAAAGACGATAATTAATGGACTTTGTCCAATATAAGAAAGAAAAATGTTCACCTCTTTTGATAATCTCGTAAACAGATCACCACCTCTCAAGAAGCCAAGAACGAGGTACAATTTCCCTTCAGTTTGAAAAGCTGAAAATCCAAACAAAATGTAAGCAAACTGGAAAAATATAATTCTCAACTGAGAAGCAACTAGAATCAATAAAGTATGACAAAACGTTGATCAAAGGAAAGTAATTATAGCAACACCTCACCAAAATATGAGAAAAAGAACGTTCAAAAATTACCTACTTTTTTCGAAATACAGCATTTGCCTCGATGTGTGCATTGCTCTCAGCAATGCATGGGATTGATTTGTGCTCGTATTTGCATCAAAAAAGGCATGAAGACTTCTGTTAGTGCTGGTATGTCCACTCTTTGCCTCCAGTTTAAAACAATTCCCCAAGGATTAAAACAGTGCAAGTTTTGAAGAGATGGTGTAGCCACTCACCGAAAAATGATTTTCTGATAATGCACTTACCATAATGAAGTTGTACAATGAATGGATGCTCAACATCAGCCAAAATATCTCTTTCCATCTTTGTCCTCACCTTGTCACGAACTAAAAGATTAATTCAAAAAACTGTTGTTTCCATTTCATTGCATTTTATGCTGCAATTTTTGTGAATAGAAAAATAAGAGATGCAAGCATATGCCCCTCATAGGCACATGCCCCCCCAAGATTTTGCATCTATAGCCAACAATTGTCCCTTTTGTTTCGGGAAGCGCCCTTGTGCCCCAAAGTTTAGGATGCTCCCTATTGCCCTGAGAAAAATACCGAAGAGGGTGCATTGAATATTTTCGGAATGTGAATATTTAAATGGACAAGGCAACAAGTTAATGACTCCATGGCCTGATGACACCAAAGTTATAAAAATCATGCAATTCAGCGTTGTTCTACATCACAATCAAAGTTTGACTGCTCTTTCTTGTATTGCCTCTGATGCTTTTTGACAATATAGACTTCTTCAAGGTATGACAACAAATGTAATTGTGCTCTAATCATCAAAACATTTCTTGAACATAAAAGATTACAGCGTTCCTTGTATTATTGGTAATCTTCAAAACAATGGTTCATTGGTAAATTCAAAAGATTGAAAAATTCAATTTTGCACACAGCTGACAAATGGCCTACAACATATGACCTATTAGCCATTTCAAAATGAAAGAAACACACAACCTCCGTTCAGTCGAAATCAAGAGCATTCAAATGGCTTTGGTTACAATGAGTGGTGTTCGAACCATGGAATATACATTTTGAAATGTCAAATATGGGATTGGAAAGGGCCTGCTGTCTGCCAAATTGTGCTAATTATTCCAATCAAAATCTGCCCAAATTTGGCAACTACCGGGTGTCCCAAAATGATGTATTATTGTTTGATTGCTTACATGTCCATAACCAATGAACCGGTTTTCAAACACTTTGTTTTATTTGATTGCCTAAAGGCCAAATTGTATTTTAAGATGTTGGTTGTGGTTTTACCAGTTTTTGAAAATCAGTTCATCGGTTGTGGACATATAAGCAATCAAACGATAATACATCATTTTAGGACACCCGGTAGTTCCTAGGCTATCTGTCGAGGTCTAGCCTCCTATTGACATCAACATATACCCTTGGGAACGAGGTTGAGAAACACAAGTTGTAAATTTACTTGAATCATTCTCCTTTTTCAGAAAAATCAATATATCAGTTTCTGTTTCAATTCATCATTGTTTTATATGGATTTTAAAACATCTGAAAGGTTTGATTGTGGGTTGTGACCACGTTATGGCTATTTTGCAAGAATTGACACTTTCAAACATACCAAAAGATTATCACTTTGCATATAGCACAAAATGCAAAAATACTTTTCATCTATCCTACATAGTCTTAGGTTTATTGACATTTCTATACAGATGATTTTCATGATAAAATGTGATTACCAAGTATACACAACAATTTCCTTGTTTACATCTACGAAGTGGGCGTTACGCAAAATTCCATTCATTACTTCAAAGATTATGCTCATATCTCCTAAAAAACACCTTGTGCATATCCCAAGATACAGCAAAACTGTTTTGATTTGAAATTAAAACTCATGAAAATAAACTGGAGCATTTATAAACATATGATCAATATCAAAAATTAAGAAAAATGATGAAGAACTCAATTTGCAGCTGATGTCGTTTGACAAATTGGTAGCAGCTGACTCTTTAGATGTTGTAAAGGAGTTAAAAAAATAAATATTAGAAAAATTACTCAGTTCTAAGCAAGATCAATCAATCATTTATTTTGTAAGCTAAGAGATGGAAATTGATTCTGGTAATGGCAGAAATATCACAACTTTCACATAAGAAATCTCTTGAAAAGTTCACTGCCAGACATCTTACACATTCTTTAATTGTTCTCATAAGCATCTAAGTTATACTGTTATGACACATTAAATCATATCACATTTCAGGTGCATGTTCAGAGGCTATTGATTGAGAATCTCAACGTTGAAGGAGAGGCCAGAGGGATATCATTTGATGGGGCTTGCATTTCTCCAACAAAGATTGCTTTATCCAGGAACAATTGAGGAAGTTTCATGCTTTGCTGATAGGCAAAAAGAGAGTGAAGATTTTGTTATATGATTGAAGAAGGAGGCATGCATTATCTACGCTCAACGGATGTTATGAATGTGCTGAAATAGAACAATAGATGTACATTTTTGTACACCCACCACCAAATGAAAATGATAAGATACTGCTGTAAGAGTTTTTTTTGATAAACAAGATATCTAACTGTAAGCAAAGTAATTGAGTACCTTTCAGAGTGGCCTTCTTTAAAACCTTCATTGCATAAATGGTACCAGCATCAGGTCCAACAACCTTTCTTACCATGAAAACCTAAAATAAACGAAACAAAATCTTACTGATTTCCATGGAATAATTATCATCAAATATAAACTTTTTACACAATGAAAATATGTACAATTTTGAAAAGATTTTTATGAAGTATCTAATATTGTGGGTTGCAGGGTAAAAGTGTGGCGAAAGTCCAGCATCTGTTGGCTAATAGGGAAAGTGATGGAATGATGAAGTGATCAGGAATTTTGATGAAGATAACAACCAAACACAGAAAATTCTGTTTTCCTAAAGACAGGTGGTGTGCTAAAAAACTTGCACAGAAAATGATCCAACAGTTTGTTCGTGAAATCCTCGCTGGTCTTGGCTTAACCACAATGAGCTTTCCTTAGTGCTTTGCTATTTCTCTGAACCACATTTAAACTCTCATTCTCTTTAAAGGTCGCAAAACCTTACATCTGGTTTGTAGGTTTACAAAAATGCGTTCTGCAAGCCAGTAATTCCGCTGATTTGCGTCTATTTGGAGATTTTGGTTACTTCCCAAAGGTTTGCTTTTACTTAGATCTGCTGGAGACAACTTGGGCCTGCTGTGAATCTGTGTTGATGTTTAAAAGTCTCCCACCTACTGTCAGTTGCTGGTGTAGATGTGGATCAAAGTAATTGTCTCTTTTCCCCTCCCATCTGACTCCAATTAAATGACAATCCTCCTTTCCTGGCTCTATTACAGTACAAGCCTTGAGCACATTAACATGACCAGAATTCAACATTATAACAAGAATCCTTGAAACATGAGAAAGATTGCAAATTTCAAAACAAGAATTCTCAAGCAGGCAAACCATGTAATGTGCAAAAGTCCTTCCTGTACAAACTCCTTTCTCTTTCTTCCCTCTCTCTTTCATTCCTTTACTTCTCCATTTCCTTGTTTTCTTAGTTTTTCGTTACTTTATTTCACTTTTGATCATTAAATCTAGCTATGCATGTATACATATACAACTATACACATACAATTAATCAAAATTGAATCAAACATACAGATATACAGATAAAGTGATACCTACAGAATCAAATATCCTTCTAAAACTGAACATTTCAGTGAGAATTCATAATAGCTTTGCATTGTGCTTTGAGCACTGCTTTGGTTTATAAATCCAAAATCTAACCTATACATTCAGTTTTTAAACCTTTACAAGAAACAACCTTAGCACTTACCTTTCCAAAGGATCCTTGCCCTAACACCTTCAACAGCTCAAAATGAGATGGCGTTGCTTTCACAACTTTGGTTTTCTTGATTTCATTTTCAAGTTGAATTTCATGTTCTTGCTGCTCTGGTGCCTGCAAAACAAAACTATGTCAATGTACAAAGTTTACTTTGGAGGGCAGAAAAAGTCAGTCCATTTGCATAAACTAAATTAGCTAGGAGGAAGCCTGAATCAAGAAGCTCACATTTTGATCCTAAAAATTCAGGGACAGTAACTTTGCACAGGGTTGGGAAAAAAATGAGCATGCAAGCAAAAACGGTGCTACAATATCCCAGTATCAAAATTACTCTGCAGTTAATTTTGGTCAAAATGCTTCAGGCAACACAGAAAATACTTGGCATCACAAATCTAGGAATTTTCAAAGGAATAAAAATTTACTTAAATATAGCTTCAACAATATTTTTGATTCCAATGCAAACAATTCTGGTAAAATCATCCCGGCAGGAGGCATGCCCTGAGCTGCTGACAGTACATACAGTTCTCTTGTAACTTAGCATCCATTCGTAATAGCAATTTCAGAACAAATTTCGAGAAGGAAAACATAGTCTTTTGCATTTCATCATTTTATAAATCACTCACTTTTGCAAGAGCAGGAGTATACTGAAATCCCAGAAATCTGGAAGAATTCTTATAATTTTAGGAAAAACCCATCCTGTATGTGACCTCTGAAGGTTGAGGGGAAGGGGTTGGATTCCTATGTTTGATTTTCCCTGGTAATCCACGTGTTCACAACTCTTTCGCAAGATGGCATGATGTTTAGCCATAGTACATAAAAATACTTTGCACATATTAACATGACAAGAATTTTTTATATTTGATAACGATTCTTGAGTCATATGAAAGATTGTTAATTTTCTAAACAAGAACATTTATGCAGAAAAACCATGTTTTTGTGCGCAAGGCCAGTACTGTAGTAGGCATTGCAGCTTCACACATGAATTGTTTCAAACCAAAACTATGATGTGTAAAAAATGTTCATGACCACTATTCAAGAATGCTTTGTTTTTTATCAGATTCTAAACCATTTAAAAGTAATGCCTATAGCTTGCGGTTTACCATACACTGTTAATAACATGAATTGATCAAATTTTTGAACACCAAGAATTTTTCCTGAAGGTTCATTTGATTAAATATAAAAGATTAACTTTGAGATCCACCCCTCAAAAGATGGGTTCATCTTCTATTTATGTGTGTCGGGTGTGTGTCACTGGTCATTCCTTGATAAGCAAAGGGATATATTACAACTGACTGATAACAAGAATCTTGGTCTTCCTTATACCATAAATTCTGTTCTTATATATCTAATAAAGCCCAATAGATAAATTGAAGCATATGAAACAGGAAGCTAATAATTTCTTACAAAAGCCACATGGTTCAATAACCTATTTTCCAGGATCATTACAAATACAATACACAGAAACTGAAATAATTCACAAAAAATGTATTGATAACTTAACCTTAATGCACAGCAAGCAGATCTTTGCAAGCCTTTGTAAGAAATTATTAGATCTTTGTAAGTAATAATGTGATATTTTTAACACCTACAATCCTGGCCAAAAGAAGCTGGGACATAGGCAAATTTCAATGTTTTCACAAATTTTCCTAAAATATCAGAGGTGAAAACATACGTTTAGAACCACCTGATCCCCCTTTCCCCCAAATTCAACGTTGAAAAGGTTGAATGGCGTTTAATTCAAGCAGCCTTGAAATGGGGGGGAGCGCGGGGGGCACGTAATCAAAGACCGAGGTAGTGCAATTTTGTGATTTGTCCCACGTATTTGGCCAAGATTGTAGGTGCTAAAGTTTTTCTGTTGTATTTAAAATCTGCATTAAGTACATATATAAATGGAATCATTTGATAAATATTATAATCTGACACTAGTTTTATCAAATCGTCAGATACATGATCTGATAAGATAAAAAATTGGAGAAGAAAACATGCCGGGGGATTTTAAATGCATTTTCTGATGAAATTTTAGTGAAAACAATAATGTTCTTCCTGCAGGTGACACGGATGCAAACTTTCCCCCTGGAAGAAGTTTGTTTTCTTGTGAAATATTTACATCAAAATTTCCAGCAGACTAATTTTGATACCAGGATATCATAGCATTCTTTTAGCTTTCTTTTTCACCACCTGTATTTCAAGCCAATAATATGATTTCATGTGATTTTGTACATGTTCACTTCAGTACAGAAAATGAGAACATGTATAAAATCACAAAATTAGTTTATATACATACTTTTGATCTTCTAAATCAAATATAGAAGTACCCTTTGATCTGCTAAATCAAATAATAGAACTTGGCATTATCTTGGCAGGGAATGGTATACATTTTCAGCATGCGGGAAATCTGCTATTGATGGAAGGCAGAGACCTGTTAAATATTCATACATGCATGCACACAATGAACCTGTCCACCCATCTAAAAAATTGCTGCACATACAAACTTTTAGCTAATACGCATTCTGTGAATGCATTTCAGGAAGAAACCTATTGTATTAAAACAACTGCTTGTGTAATTTTCATTCCTAAAGTGTACGCACATACAGTAAGGCCTTGCACACATACACGACAAGAATTATTCACATTTTGATAAGAATTCTTGAGAGACTGTACATTATCTCAATAAGAGACCCTACACAATCTCTATTTTTAAACAGGAGTTCTTAAGAAATAAAATTCTCAAAGAATTCTTATGCAGGAAATCCATGTTAATGTGAATAAGGACTCCAGGTTGGAAAACTTGTATTCACGGGCACCTGTACATCTGAATTGCTACTTGTAGCTAATAAAAGGTTCTTGCTTTGAACAGGTCCTTCGTGGAAGCTGCTCCAATTAATCTTAGCTACTCTATTATTTGTGAAATGTTAAAACACAGGAATAATTTATGGAAAAGTTCCTGAAGTGATTTAAATGGGGATAACTTATTAATATTCAGGATTTTTGTTTTACCTGCTGGTACAAGGAGCGAAAACAATAAACTGGTATCATCTGGTGACGTAAATAAATTTTGCTATGCATGCAAAGCCACCTCATGCAGAAAGTTATGCTGGAGTGGAAGCAAAAATCCAATCAAATTTGTGTACAAACGCCCCCCATCTTGGAACCGAATTGCGAAATAACAGTGAGACACAAGGCTGCTCAGAAAGGTCCATAGATTACATTTCAACCCGTCTAGTCTAGCCAGTGTCTGTATTTACATAAACACATTATCAAGTTCTAAAGCAACTATAATTAACTTGGGGTTTGTCAATCTGTACAGTACAACGCCAACGAAGAGTCACGAATAAAATCAAGCATGAAATGGCCTACCTCGGCTGTCAAATCTTCTTGTGAGCCGATAAACTATAATAAAAACAAACAAAATTAAAATAGAATACTCTTCGGGGCATAATATATAAATAAATTTTTTATTTAGCTTTAGATATGAGGGGATAGCGCACACTCAGGGATAAATGAGGGAGGTATGCCATTCAACCACCAAATGAGTCAAAATTTGGGCCTAAGGGCAGGTTGCCGCTGTAACTCACCTCTGCTTCAGTGGCAACGCGAAGTTTCTGCCATGGATCAGCGTTATTAGCAAGCGGCATGATGAAGTATTGGTTTCAAACTATTTGATTCTTTATAGTAGATGGCCTAATGATAGATAGCTGTATACAAAATCTTCATTACAATTCGGCGGCTCAGCTCAACTGCTTGAGATGTGAATCATAAACAGAAGGGAAGGAAAGTGAAAAGGTGGATCAATGCTCAATTGTGAAACATGGAACGGACCGAGGAATGGAAACCGGAAACAGGAAGCGGAGCGAAACAAAATTAGTTACTGAATCCATGGGCATGGGGGGGGATAAGTTTGAGGGGCTCCGCGAGGAAAAATCCATCGTTTGAGAAAATTTTTCCCGACTTGAGGTGGATCTCTGCCCGATTATGGCTGATTTTTCTAGATTGTCCTGACGTTTGGGGGCTGTAGCCCCCTGTCTCCTACATCTTTGCTGAATTGTACAATTTTCTAGTCAGAAACTCTTCTCGCTCATAAGGAACTAGTATAAAATTTGGGAAACAGTAAGGAACTTCAAGAATTCTAATCCAAACTTTTTCATGATGACTGTGACGATGGCTTTCCGTTTATTCTGTACGGATATAATTCTATGACAAACTGCTTATGAGAAATACTACTCTAAGATCGCCAAGAAATGAAGAAACCCCAGTACTGGGATGTGAAAATATAACTGAAGAGGTTATTCATTCTAATGAAGGAAATCCTTTACTTTCCTTTCACTTCTTTCTTTTATATTACCCCCGGGGGGGGGGGGTACTTGATTTACGAAAATACGGGGACGTGCCGCTGGAAAATCTGAAAAGGCACCCTGTCCCGGAGTAAAATTCCCGAAAATGATACCCTGTCCCGGAGTAAAACTTCAAAAATAATACCCTATTCTTGAGTTTCTTCATACAAAATTGTAGCCTGCCCTGGGAATTTGATAGAAATTTGATAGAAATCTATCAGAAAATGCGGAAATGTCGCCCTCCAAACGATTTGAATCATATTCGCGGAGTGCAAATGGCTTACAACGACGATACGTAGTCAATTATACAAAATATGGACCCTGTCATGGAGCCGACCATACAAAAGTGATACCCTGTCCCGGAGTAGGAATCCTGAAAATGATACCCTGTTCGGCGGCACGTCCCCGTACTGAAAAATATATGAGTACCCCCCCCCCCCCCGGGATATTACCATTATCTAGAAATTTGAAATGCTTCAACAATTCATTCTTGTCCCGTTCCTCGCTCTATTCCATGTTTTGCATATCTGTAGCAGCCATCAATGCTTTTACAGGAAGTAATGTAAACAATGAGAAGCCGTATGAACAATAGGAAACCATTTGAACCATAGAAAGCCATCCTATCAAACAGTTTGACTTTGAACAATAGAAACGTGCAAGAACGATGAACAATCTGAATGGAAAGGCACGAAACTAAACAATGGGGCTACGATTTTCGAATTGAGGATGTGATTGGTCAACACTAAGCAATTGTAGACTGAAATTTCAGGAAACTGACGTAAAAGATCTGAAACAATGCTAGGAGCGCTTTCTCATTGATCTTGAAAGCTGAATGACGCAAAGGGGAAAGGAACTGAAACTACTTTGTCACTTTTCATAATCTTTTCACTCCCATTTTTTATTCCCTTTATAAAAATAAGGGAATTTGAATTTTTACCAAGTTACTTTATCAATTACTTCTGAGAACCAAAATCAGATAATTTATTGTTGTTTATTTCTTGTTACAAGTTAAAAAAGAACAATTTTTATTGACAATTACTTTCCTACTTTACATGTTTTCTCGTTAAGAAACTCAACTCAACTCTGATGAAAATTAAACACTTATGGAACAAAGTTATTCAAGGAACATTATTTCAGTCGAGGACATTTTCATACTCGGTGGTTCAACCTCATCCAAGGCCCTGGGGACGAGGAAGGCCCTGGGGACGAGGTTGGTCCCAGTTAAAAAATTCTATTCTCCGCCCAAAACTTCACATTCCCAAAGCGTCATTTTCAGGCCCGTAGGAAGCGGGGGGATAGGGGGGGCTCAAGCCCCCCCAATAATTTTTTAACACAATGGTGCTACGTCACATGACTTAATTAGATGTATTGTTCTCTATTGTTTTAAGAACAATTGCCCCCCCCCCAATCCGAAGCTTCTTCCTACGGCCCTGGTCATTTTCGGCCAATATATCCAGTTTTGCCCCTTCAGTACCCTCTCAAAGAGCAAAGATTCCAATCACAGGTAACGGGGAAAATTTTGTATGAAAATAACGAGTACCTCCATCTTTACTTCAGTGTTTACCAAATTTGCTAATTTTGTCTAGATTCGTTTAGGCCAACCAAGACAAGTGGAAACCGGAACTGTTTGTATCACAAACATTGTCGTGGTTGGCCTAAACTGAAGTAAAGATGGGGGTACTTGTTACTTTTATACAAATTTTTCCCCGTTACCTATGTTCCAATACTTCGAAAAAGAGCCAATGTGGAACCAGGGAACTCCCCATTGGCTCTCCTTCGCAGCGTTAAGTAAGGTCTGCACGCAGGCTACCAAACGATAAAAATCTACACATTTTTCCTCGTAACGTTGATTATCGATATTCAAATATTCTTAGATTACAATCCATTAAATAAGTAAAATAACATCATTAAATAACATTATTATGAAACATTCCATTAAAATAGCACAGTTCAAACTTTTACCCGTCGGTAATTCAAGATTAAATTCAGCAGGAGCAAAGCGGTTTCTTTGAAGGTGCTCTTATTAGGAAGTCTGAATTTAGAGTCAAGGTACTAGCGAAGAGATCTCTATCATACTATTTTGTAAAGAAAGCTCGGCTCCTGGCAGCATGCTAATGTGGACCTGGAAAAAGTTCCACCTACTATGACATAAAATAGGGGTTAAATATTTTAATGTCTGAAAACTTTTTAAGAAATGTTAATCTTAACAATGGGCAACTTTGTCAGATTCTGTATGCCTTTTAAATCTGAAGCATTGTCGAGAACATCCCACTACCAATAGCTTTTGTTGACTTTTTTAGTAAAATCGCTCAATGACAGTGAAACATGGCCTAATCGTCAAATGCAGGGAAAGTTCGAATTCAGATCATCAATTCAGATCATGGCTCATGGATAATGGTGTGACTTTAAAGTTTAAACCACATTGAGTGTAAAATGATCTCTCTAATTACGATTTTCGTTATCGAATAAACTATAAATGCAATCTAACCTATGCCTTCTTTCTATCTCTAACCAAATCATCTCTTATCATGATCCTGAATGATAAATTCCCACTCATAGACCACGCAAAAGCCTTTGAAAAGTTTCATCGCTGAAACAGTCAAGCGCCCTAAGCTCCTTGCCACATCTCCCATTGTATTTCATTCTTTCTTGACCACTAAGATCCTTGCCACATCTCCCATTGTCTGTCTTTCTTTCTTGAGCCCTAAGCTCCTTGCCACATCTCCCATTTTCTTTCCTTAGCATTGATACATTCTCACAAAAAGCATAAATTTTCCAGCAAATTTAATTGATTAGACTTGCAACGTGATTCTTTGCATTCGATCAATATCTTTCTTCTAATATTTTCATTATACCATCCAATTCAATGAGCGATACTTATAATGAACCAATACATGTGCATGTAAAGAGCAGAACTGCAGGGTTCATCTCATATTTAGGAACAAAGCTTTTGTTTTTGATGCTCTTGTAAATATCCTCGAACTGCTTTTCTGACAAAACATATTTTCTCCAATCCCATGAATTATTCTTTACATTATGTCTGTAAACTATTTATGCTTTGAGAAAACTCCACGGAAAATTATTGTGATTTTGAAATAATTTTTGACAATTAATTTGAACGAGTCAGAACGAAAAATTTCAGGGAAGCATCCAGAAGACGTTGGAGTTTAATGAAAAATTAGTCGCTAGTTTTCAACTTTTAAGTCGAAGTTCCCAGTAAAAAAGATTCTTGGGTGGAGTACAAGGGACATAACTTTGCATAATTCTTGGATAACCGTTTACCATATGAATCCAGCAACTAGATGGCATTAAAGACCAAAGAATTACCTTTCTTTTAAAAGAAAAAATTCTAAAATCAGACAAAGGCAAGATGACCTTTTGGCATCTTGAAATTTACGTTATTTTGACACTTGTACCGGAAATGTCAGTGTAAACAACCATATGAAATTTAGGCCAACTTCAAAAATACATTGCTCCAAACTCAGTGGTCCGATATTAAAACGGTTTGTTTTATGTTAATCCTCAGGATGTCCTCTATCAAGACTGTCGTGTATTTTTTGCATTTTCGGAAATTCATTTTTTGCAGTTTATTCCCTAATTTTCGTATTCTGGATCACTGTGATGTGTAGCGAATAAAAAAATACAGAAATATACACAACTTTCGCAATTCATATTACAACCAAGATCAACGACTTTGATCAAAGTGTGACTAAATCATGAATCATTATCTTTATATGGACTAGTTTAAACATCGCTTGTTTGCCTTGTCGAATCGAACTGTATTAAAAACGGCAGAATCTGCCGTGTCTAAAAATCTGATTTAAACATCGTTTTTTGCCGTGTCGGATTGAAATTAAAATGGTTAAAGTGGCCATTTTTCAAAATGCACAAGCGCAGTGGCGGATCACACGTAGAAGCTGCGGACGATGGCCTAGAATTGAATAATTAAACGCGGTAGAAATACAATGTCTAAATCAAGTCCTGTTCCTGCCGTTGAACACGACAGACCTGGTGAACTCCTGCCCTTTTAACAATTTAAAACGGATGGTGATTTAAAAATCGTTGCATGTCGAATTTAATTGACACTGACAGGTTTTTAGCGCACCTATTAAATTCGACACGGCAGAAAAACGATGTTTAAACTGGATGCACAATAACTTATACATTGCAATGAAATCAGTCACTTGGTTGACGACGGTTGACGAGTGATCGAGTGATCGAGTGATTAAATTATTATCTGTACGGTATATATACTTGCGATTGCATTACCTAAAAATAAAAGTAACTTGATAAAAATTACTAAATTTATGAATATGCATTGTCAACTAATCTACCCAATAACTACGCCCCACAACCCAACCCACATCCCACATCCTCTACTCTGAATTAATACTTGACTGACTATTACATATCATGGCCAGGCCAGGCGATGCGCAATGACTGACTATTACATATGATGGCCAGGACAGACGATGCGCAATGACTAACTATTACATATGATGGCCAGGCCAGGCGATGCGCAATGACTGACTATTACATATGATGGCCAGGCCAGACGATGTGCAATGACTGACTATTACACATGATGGCCAGGCCAGGCGATCCGCAATGACTGACTATTACATATGATGGCCAGGCCAGACGATGCGCAATGACTGACTATTACATATGATGGCCAGGCCAGGCGATGCGCAATGACTGACTATTACATATGATGGCCAGGCCAGGCGATGCGCAATGACTGACTATTACATATGATGGCCAGGCCAGGCGATGCGCAATGACTGACTATTACATATGATGGCCAGGCCAGGCGATGCGCAATGACTGACTATTACATATGATGGCCAGGCCAGACGATGCGCAATGACTGACTATTACACATGATGGCCAGGCCAGGCGATCCGCAATGACTGACTATTACATATGATGGCCAGGCCAGACGATGCGCAATGACTGACTATTACATATGATGGCCAGGCCAGGCGATGCGCAATGACTGACTATTACACATGATGGCCAGGCCAGGCGATCCGCAATGACTGACTATTACATATGATGACCAGGCCAGACGATGCGCAATGACTGACTATTACATATGATGGCCAGCCAGGCGATCCACAATGAATAATAGTGTCCTGCATCCCTTCTGCTTCGTTTCTTTTTTGCATGAAATATAAATAAAAATGGCAAAGTAGAGAAAATTACCGTAGCTAGATTTAGTCGCGGATTTAGTCATGAAAATTTGTATTCATATTAGAAACAGCAATTATGACATCAGTGAAGAACTGGGTCCCAATTGGATTTCCCTGGTGCTTTTAGAACAAGAAAAAACCATTTCTTTCTTTGGAACTTAACCTGACCTGACCTGACCTGACCTGACCTGACCTGACCTGACCTGACATGACATGACCTGACCTGACCTGACCTGATCCGACCTGATCTGATCCGACCTGATCCGACCCAACCTGACCTAATCCGACCTGACCTGACCTAATCCGACCTGACCTGACCTAATCCGACCTGACACTAAACAAACCGATACTATTTTGAAAGCATACCAACTTTCGCATCTATGTCTCTTCCATTCTACGACAATCAAGTCAACCTATACGACTTCTGAGTGCCACACTCACCCATAGCAAATGAGAATGTCTGACATCAAGGATATACTATAAGTATTTAAGGGAATATATTTCTCGTTGTTCTATGATGTAGCAGCCAGCTACCCCTCAGGTTCACCGCTATTTGCATTGTATTCTACTTCTATGACGCCATCTTCTGTTTTCTTTGGGGGAACCATTCTCACGTATGAAAACTGAAATGGAATGAAACCAATGATCAAGAAGATATCTATTTGAAAATAAACCAATACAGTACCGGCTATGCCACAAAAAATCATTTCTTTTTGACAAGTCACGATAAATCATACACGGGAACGATTTTGATGATTTATGACTTAATCTTTAGCGAAAATGCTGAATTAGATTCTTGGCTACTTTTTTAATTTTTTCGTCTTCTGTTTCTTGAGCTATAAGCCAGTTTCTGTTCGACCTCTAAACACTGAAAATGATAAAAAAACGTAATCAAATTTTCTAAAAACTCAAGATGAATGGACAAAGAGGAACTCTTTCGTGGCGATTTGGCGATTTAGAAATCGATTAGTTGTAATCTGCTTCACGAGCGTTTCGGGTTAACCCAACATCAAGTCATATCATTAAATGAAATTAAATGAATTCTTGGGAAATTTTCTCTTCATCTACGCTTTCATAAATGCTGTTCTTTACTTTTAAAAACTAAGATAAACTTCTTGTCAACACCATTTCTATGTTAGCTTCAGCAAATTGATAAAAATGTGTTGTTTCTTGAAATATTTCGACAATGTTACTGCAAATATCTTCACAACTGATCATCAATGAATCTGAACAGAACTTACATGGTCGGCAAGGTCAATCCATGTCCCACTATTGACGTAATAATGGTTGTCACATTTTCCAAAGAACTTTGTATTTCTAAATTTATGAGTATGCCCAAGTACGACGACATCTTCGCCCATTTCTGATAGAAAATCGCTATAATTGCCAAGAGCTCCTTCCAGCATGCTGAACGTGCGTGAAGATCCAAACTAAAAAAGAAAACAAAGAAAGTTCAAATTCTGAACCACTTAAAGAAGATCACCCTGAAGATGGAGATGGAAGCGTTTAACCAAGATGCATTGCGTTTAAATTAAGAAACTTTAACAACAGACCCTTTCGCTATTCTGAATAGAATCAGAATCGAACGATATTTTGCTACATTTTGTAGAATATTCGAATTTTCACAATAGTGATAGAAGCTCTAATGCCACTCGATCGAACCTCGGGTATGAAAATGTAAAATAACGCTCGATCCATGTTCTTTCGCAGAATAGCTAAAAGGTCTATTCTGTAGGACTTCAATTAAAGAATGCAATGCATCTTGGAAAAAACAAGACTTAAAAGCGATTAGCAATTACAGACAAAGAAAATTCTCTTAACCAATAGTTCAAGGTAAACAAAGCAGCGAAAATTGCTCTGAAACCCAGGTAGCTAGCTCGCTCATTGTGTAATCTGCAAATCGTTTTTAAGAGCAAATATGAGCATATACCGAAAGTAGCAAGCTATATCTAAACATCTGCCTCAGACATATTCTTTGTCTCGTTCAGAAGCTGATTGGAAGGCGATTCAAGTCTCGCATCTTTTGGGTGTATTAAAACATTCACTGCTCAACTGCTGAACCAAAAAAAAAAAAATAAAATGCCGAAGGCAGATGGTTAGATACGATAATCAAAGGTCGACGGACCCTAACATAGTTACGAAAAAGCATACCTTTTTAAGGGCCAATTTGATAAATGGGAACTTGATGAGTTCTTCAATTCGAACCCATTGTTCATCTTCCAACAGAATACAAGCATCGTTGGTGATTTCCAAGTCCAATGCACTTTCAAACATATTTGTCAGCAATTTTTTCTGAAAAAAACTTTTGCTTAAAATTTCAGCAATCGCAGAACCAAAGACTTTGTTGGGTAGATATGACAGGAAGGAACGCAGGCCATCTTGAATTACCTACAAAGACAACAATATGTTAGGAATTATTCCATGATATGAACTTTGTGAATTTTTTGTAAGAAATATTCAGAAGATCTCAAAACTGACATCTGTTAGCCAGTCTGATTTTCAGAAAATACGCTATTGCAGTGTATCAAAAAAGGCTATCGGTCGAACATTAATATTCCTCTGGAATGAAACGTCTGACACAAATAATATAATGATTTTCAGAAAGCCCGACCGAGCCCGACTCCTGTGCTTTCATTTGATGTATAATTTTTGCAAATTTGGTCTCTAGGGAATTTGTAAGAAGTAAACATATATCAAAATGAGTTAGCGTCTCTTTTAGACATTGTTCTATTGCATCGCTTGATCTTTATCCTTTCATCGCATAAATCTTTTGCGCTCGTTAAATCAGCATGGAGTTAAAAGCAAGCTGTAACATAGTTGCGAATAAAGCACTTCTTCACCAGAAACTGTCTCGCACAAGCTTTTGTTTTGGTTCAATGATATCTTTTGATGAAACATGGCTCAGCTGAAGCTTCTCACGAAATCTTTTCATTTTCGAAAGTTTTTTGTCATGAAGAGCATTGCTTTTGTCAAAAATGATTAAATCATTTATGAATGCAATTGCGAAAGCTTCTTGTCCTACAGATCAAATTTGCAAAAAACATACATCATATGAAAGCGCACGAGTCGGGATTCATGTCAGACCTTACGTTCCAGAGAAATTCAACTGTTTCTACCGGTAGCTTTTTAATAGATCCTGTAGTGTAAGATCTAAACATCTTAAAGTTAGTTGACGGAGCTAAAGTCAACGGCTTTCTAAAAATAACTTCAATTCAACTCAATTGAAATGAATTGACCAATCAGCGATTGCCTTTCGTCACGCCACTGAAGTGAACTGAGGAAGAGGGGAAACCCCTGGATGGAAAACGCACAAGGCTGTACAACTACAATACAACAAAATAATATCATCCTCTACAATCACACTTGCCCTCTTTTCGTGGAAATTTCTTGCATAGTGAACATATCCATCTTCCAGCTTTTCAAATTTTGTCATGCACGGACTGAGTTTCGGGGGAGTTTCGTACGTCTTCGGCAACGATCGGCCTAGGCGCCTAACTCAACTGTTTCCGAAATCCATAGCCATTTTGAATTTGTTTGTTCTCGAGAAAACCTGATCACGTGAAAGTGGTGATCACCACAAGAGTTCTCAATTTTCATTGGCTAAGAAACAAGATCTATTTTTAGCTTGCCCAGCTCCCTGCATATGCAGGCCTGGAGGTGGCTATTTATCTCCGTCAACTAACTTTAATGTAAATAAACCAATATGATAGCATTCAAGATGTCTTACCATTTCTGTGTCACTGAAATACTTTTCTTTTGAAGAATGAGCACATCTTGATATATAATATCCAATAGGCATGCCCCGCAGAGGGCTATCGACTGGCGCAAGATCCATGCAGTTGAATAAATCATAATCATGACCATGTTCAAAGCGAATTCGATACTCTTGACTCCCTGTGTTGATCAAATAGATCAGTTTTCCAGGAATGAATCTGACTTTTTCTCCGAATAACTCCTTGATTACTTCCGCATCTATGTCCACGTCATGATTACCTCTGATGTAATAAACCCTGACGTCATCCTCCTCAGCCATTTTTTTGAATGCTTTCATTACCATGCTCAGCTCCTAAAATAAATTTTTTGAAATATGAGTGGTCAGCATTAAGGCAACAACCGAGCACCACATGGGCAACAAAAGAACAACGAGAAATTTGATTTTCGGACAGCCTGAAATTTCAGTGTGGCCACATAGCTCATTAAAGGATATGTTTTAACCAGCATGCTTTGCACGCGTCATATCTTTGTTGATGTCATTTTCATGGCCCGTTATGGATCACCAACAAAAGCGAACAGAGAAGTGACATGCACCATACCTGCTGGCTGAAACACACCCTGGGGGGGGGGGGGTATTCCCATACTTGACCTGACGGGATATGCCGCTCAACAGGGTGTCCTTTTGCGGTGAAATTTATGCGACAGGGTATTATAATAGGTAAGGAAATTATTCGACAGGGTATCACAAGCAAAAATCGCGTTCTACACTGTATTTGAGAGGCAAAATGTTTATGCGACAGCGTATACTTTTGGCCTATTTTTTATGCGACAGGGTGCAGGGTGTGGAGAGGTTTTCCACACACCCCCGTCACTTCCCTAATCAAGTACACCCCCCGGGAAACACACTCGTCAATGACGAAAATATCAAGGAGAATAGAACGCCCTTTCTGTAAGGAAACAATACACAACTGCATTTAAAATTCACCTCCTGTGCTTTCCAATTCTTGACCATGTCTTCCTTTGACGGGGCTTCAAGTGTAATAGGTGTCATCCACATCTCAAAAATGTCCCCCAACAGCACAATGGTATGAACAAATTGTTCTGCAATTCTTGCTAATGTTTTGGCGAATTTTTCCAATTTAGGGATAGTCTCTTTGGCCCATTCACCCCCTAAATGAAGATCACTCATGACGTAAATTTCTCTTTTCTCTGTGTCATCCCTCATGAAGACTTTTTCAACAATGACTTTTTCGTATGACTCGGGAGCACATGTTGGAGGTTTATACCTGAAGATCAAAAAAGATTATTTAGAAATAGAGGAACTCCCTCACACATCATATATTAAATCTTTCATATATTACGTTTTTCATATATCACACTTTGACATAGAATAAGAGAGACATACAGAATAAAGTTTTAGAGTTTCTTAACGGTTCTTGAGCGTAGTACTAGAGTTTCTTAAATTTTTGGTCATCGTAGTACTAGTTTCTTATAAGCCAGTTTCTTATAAAAAAAACGTGTGCATTTTGCATATATTACACTTTCATATATTACATTTTTCATATCTAATTACTTTTAGGAGGGCTATCCTTCAGAAGGAGCTGGCTTTCAAGGGGCTCTTAGATAAACAAATTAGTTACAATCCAAGGAAACGAAATAACAAGCTATCAACTCAAGCTAGTAACATTTGAGCAACGAGATGAGGCTAAGTTGCCAGCAGATTTCATAACGGATGTTACGCCCGTTTTGAAGAATTTCGACATTCATCATTTTCATAAAATTTCTTGCAAATTGAGAATGATTCAACCGATTTTGACAAAACTAAATGAACTTATCTAAATTGATATGTTAACTCATGACACAGGTATGATCAGTTTATCAAAATCTGACGTTTGAGTCACAGGGTTTCAAATGACAAAACACTAATCATTGTCTCACTCAGTATCAAAAGTTAGAAAGGTGCTTTCATTCCTTAAACTGAGATTCATGTAATCAGTCTAAATTCCGTAAAACTCGTTCTCTGATATCCTTAATGTCTTGAAATCATCAAAAAAATACAAACGAACAAATGAAAGTCTTTCATAGCTTACTCAGGCTGTTTATGATAAGAGCTTTTGAATATTTTCTTCCGCGTCCATGTCACACTTTTCTGATCTTTTAATATATCCTCTAATTCTTTCCTCAACGCAGGAACTTCCTCTGCGGAGGCATCTTCAAGTTCTGAATCAGAATCAGAATCCCTACCATCATTTTCGTCATCTGAATCCATTGGTGGCAATGCGGTGTGCAATATCTCCTTCTCAGCGGACAGTTTACCATATTCTAATTTCCTTCCGCTGCTTGATCCAGTGCCTATGGAAAGAATGATTTGATTAGAACATTTCAAACTCCGTTATGAGCCATTTCACTACAACCAAAATGATGCATGTCCTCCATGTCCCATAGTCGTGTATTTTAACGTCAATTTTAAATTGGATACGCCACGCAATATTTGCGACAATGCGTAAACATTACCCATCCAAAACACTAAAGTCGATTTGATCGCAGACATTTTTCATGGCATGTAATTTGAGACCGACTATATACTAGTTTTTAGCTCTACACTACTGGCCAAAATTATCCGGCCAACCTGCATAAACTTTACAAAATGAATTTCTACTGTAATCCAGTGCATCTGATATGGCTAGCTTGTCATTCTCCATTGTTATAAGACAGTTTTTCATGTGGATTCCGAAAATTGATGTTATTTTGCGAAATTATGCGCCATTTACTTGTGAAGTCACGATGGCGTTTATAGAAAACTTGAAACATTAACAGTCACGTCAGCAGTCCTGTCTACCCGTACGGACAATGTACGAAGCTCTGGTTTCATCATTCGATGCAGAATCCAAAATGCGTTAAAATCTATTTTGAGAGAAAAGTTCGACTTGGAAGTAAAATTTGAACCCGTAAAGTACCCTTGGTGCTATAAATTTTACGCTCACCCGCCATAAACAAAAATTAACGTCTATAAAGTTCCCTACCCCTCTGCGGTATGCAATGATATTCCAGCACCAGGATTGTTCTCATTTGGCCTTTCCCTACATCGTGATAATTCCTTGTGATGTTAGGAGCATAGAGCATAACAAGGACAGATTTTGTAATACAATAGCAACAGTTGCGTTTGATCGACACCTCGATTCAAAGCGATTAGCGGATGCAGACAAAGAAAATTCTCTCAACCAGTAATTCAAAACAAACAAAGCCGCAAAAGTTTCCCCGAAACTAGTAGGGCAAACTCTCGCCTTGTGCAAGCGAAAGATGGTTTTTAAGAGAAGTTATGTGCTTATAGCGAAAGAAGACGGGTAAATCTAACATTTTGTCGCTTAGATTATGTTTATTTGATTCAGGAGCCGAGCAGAAGGCATTGTAATTCTCGCGTCTTTAGGGCTTAAAATGAAACGATTACAAAACAGCTCCTAAATCAAATAAACATAATCTAAGCGACAGAGCTTTAGATTTACCCTTCTTCTTTCGCTATAAGCACGTAACTTCTCTTCAAACCACCTTTCGCTTCCACAAGGCGAGAGTTTGCCCTACTGGTTTCGGAGAAACTTTTGCGGCTTTGTTTGTTTTGAATTACTGGTTGAGAGAATTTCCTTTGTCTGCATCCGCTAATCGCTTTGAATTGAGGTGTCAATCAAACGCAACTGTTGCTATTGTATTACAAAATCTGCCCTTGTTTAGGAGCATCGCTTACTTACTCTTATACCCCGTTTACACGGCGCAAAAATAGGGGATCGCGATCCAGATCGTGATCCACAAGATTCGAGATCGCGTTCGAGTTGCGTTTACACGGGCGTCAAACGAAAACGGATCAGGATCGCGATTCATTCGCACATGCGTATTGCGCATAGTTACGGAGCCTAGAAACACTACAACAACAATAGACAAATTGGCGGTTGAGTCTACTGCGCATGCTTAAAGGATTTCGAACGGGATCGCGATCCCAAGAAGCGTTTACACGGCACACTTTTCAGGATCGGGATTGCGATCCAGATCGCGATCCACCTCTGAAGTGGGATCGAATTTTAGGGGATCGCGATCGCGATAAAGTGTTTACACGGGGCATTTCATCAGGATCGGGATTGCGATCTGGATCGCGATCCCGTATTTTTGCTCCGTGTAAACGGGAAACCGTGTAAACCGTGTAGATCGTGTGATCCATAAAGTTAGAAACTTGTACTGATACATTTCTCATATGTAAATACAAATAATGTTTATGATTATGATGATGTTCAAATTACTAAACAAAAGGAACAAACCTGGTCTGCTTTGCTGTGGAGAAACAAATTTTACTGAATCAACCACATGCTTTAAATTCCTCACAACCTTCCGACTCTTTGCGACGTTATTTTCTGCATACTTGTCCAAGAATTTGAGAATGTTAGGCCAAACATCAAAGCATGCTTTCTTGCCAATGAAATGGTCCACGTGACCGTATCCAGGTATTTTTTCAAAAACATAGTCCTGATTTGGATTGACACATTTCAACGCTTGGTACATTTTCTCCACACTTGCTGTAGTGAATGACTCGTTTTCAGTCCCTACAAAAGCAGATCGAGGTTTGTTAATCAAAGAAGGTTTCATAAAATGGCGATAAAACGAACTTTATGAATAAATAAATGAAAGTGCCTGGGTCAGGAAACCGTAAACAAGCCAGTAATCTCTATCATTCATATTGTTCTAGGCACGTGTCCATTGTTTGCTGCATATATTTTAGTGGATGGGGTGAATCCACAATGAAGATTTCTACCACAAGAAAAAATCTGCTATTACATGTAAGTATCATTGTTGTGTTGTTAGGAACGAAATCCGATGAAATTATCATTTTCATTCGTTTTTGAAGATTTTGGAAGGGAATTTCTGCAGAAAGTCTCCCAATTCACGGGAAGGAACGACCGAATATAGTCGAGTAAATTGCTTAATTGAACATATTGGCATTGAAATAAGACAGCTTTCGATACTCTTTTTTTTACATTTTCCAGTATTTTTCAAACGACAGGCGTATTTTTTTCCCAGGGGGGTACTCTGGTTTATTCAGGATAGGGGTGCTCAGGTTACTTTTTTGGGTCTAAAATTTTGGCAAGGATTATTTTTTTGGGTCAATCATTTGTACAGTTATTTTTTTGGGTTCCTGAAATTCTGGCTTACTTTTTTGGGTCTCAAATATGAAAAAAAGGAAAAATATAGGGAAAAAGATAGGAAAAAATGTTTTTTGGGTCTATTTTCATGGTAGAAATTATTTTTTTGGGTTGATGCGTTGTACCTCAGCCTGAGCACCCCTATCCTTAATATAATTGAGTACCTCCCCTGGGATTTTTTTTACCCACTCGGGAGACAACCCGTAGAACATAAAACAAGGGGTAGGCGTAGGGATAACGTCCAGACTAGTCCAGACTACAGCACAAACATTCTTCAGAGTGTAGAGGCTTCACGAGAAATCTTACCAGAAAACAAATAAATTGGTACATCGACATTTTGGACCCAGTCCAATTGGGAGGGATCATGATGTTGACAAACTCCATCTTTTGTTAAGCAAGGCAAATAAATGTCATTTCCATCTTTATCCACTAATCTTTGCTGTCTGAAGCATCTTGATAAATGATTAAAATATCCTGCAGCAGCAGTTCCGAATAATTCGTGTAAAGTGTCGTGTGTTGCAACATTGAAATTCTGGTGCTCATAGATCAAACCATAATAGAATGTGATTCTGTTGAGAAAAGGTTGAGAAGAAATTGTTGTTAGCAGCATAGAACGTTCTAAGCATTATGATGTACTGAAAGTACATGAACTTAAAGTTGCTAAGTTCATGCATAGCTATGAATATTAAAACGATCTCTTTCCTGAAGCTCTTCAGAACCTGTAAACTATCAATATGGGGAAGAATGAATATCAATATCAAATATCAATATCTTTAAAAAAGTTGGTGCAAAATTCTATGACCTACTTCTTTTAACTGAATGACTTCAAAGAAACTTCAGCTATTTCTCTATAATTTTACCATTGGACTTTTCTGAAATCTTCAATGTTTTCAGAATTAGAGTGTTTTTTTACTTTTTCAAGAATTCAAGAAAAATTTTCAAAATCGTAATTTCTAAACTGTCTGAAGCAACATGAAATAATTTCGAAGAAAACCATAGTTTATGGATGTATACAATATGGTATCAAGCAAAAGTCTGTCACTTTTCTGGGTTATGATTTGATGTAACATACGCTGAAATTTCGAAAAATATTGAAACTTTCTGAAAAGTCCAACGGTAGAATTAAAGATAAGTAACTAAAGTTTGTTTCAAGCCATTCAGTCAGAAGAAATAGATCACAGAATTTTACACCCACCTTTTTACGCCAAGTTAAAGATTTGGAAGCTATGCTGCCTCTGTCAAAAGATTTTCGGTGCCACGCCACACCTGAATTCATCTAACGTTGGTTACAGCATAATTCAGCTCAAATGACTGTCCTCTTGAGGAAACTTTTACAAACAAACTTTTGCAAACAGAGACTTCGTATACCATGAAACGCATAATCCAGGCAACTGTACCAACAGGGGACCAACAGATGAAACGATGACTTCCAAGTGTATGGTCACTTGAGATGAAGACCCTGTTTACACCACACCATTACATATTTGATCTGCTGCAAAGTTGTTACAGTTCCTGAACGTTTGGCGTTGTACGCTGCTCTGTAAACAATTTTTCGATAGAAGGAATGAACAAAAAGTGTTACGGAGTCACAAGAGCAGTATAAACGCGAGGCTGATTAAATTAATGTTTGTTATGGGTAAGTTGTACTGGTACAGTGTAAACGAGGCTGAAGAGAGTAAAAAAACGAGGTCGAAGAGAGTATGAAGTGTAGGTGTAAACAAAGTTAGCTGAATCTGTTTATTGTATTTTTCAAATCTTTAAAGCAACGTACCGATGACAGACATCACTGGAACAGTGTTCATTTTTGGAAGTTGATAAATTTGCGAGCTTTCTTGCAAAGCAATTCATGAAAGCTGACTTGTTATTATGATCTGTATATGCAGTGACAGTTTTGACTCCCATGTTGTCGAGGAAATTGCTCAGATGAACTTTTGATTTTAGTTGATTCATGTATGATCCCTCTGGGATTGGAACTGATTGACTAATGATCACTGTCCGGATCTTCCCTTTCACTTTGCCGGCCAGTAATGACCCCCAAAATGCCACAGCTGATACGCAATGAACAATTATTTGGACAGTTTTCTGCGAGAGAAAGAAGAATTATTTTATGTGGGGAACTCAACAACGCAATAGACCATTACGCTAAAGATGGCGGCGAGGAACTTTTTACCAAGATGCATTGCGTTCGAATAACGAATCTTTAACGATTCTATAGGAATTCGATTAAAGAACGCAGTGCATCTTGGTAAAAAGTTCCTTGCCGCCATCTTTAGCGTAATCGTCTATTGACTGTTTCCAGGGGAACACATTGCTTAATTTCCAACAAATTTCCACAAATTATACAATCGGTTACGGTGGAAAGGCTTACTTAAGTAGGCAAAACTATATCAATAAAATTGATTCTACCACTCTCTAATTCAGGGACTTACCAAAGAAGCTCTTACTTAGAGGTAACAGGTCTCATCACTCGTCGGTGCTATGTTTAGACTAGATCGCAATATATTTGTAAAACTTTGACGACCTTTTGATTTGTACACAATGGTTTTCGAAGTTTGTGTCAAAGTCAAATGTTTGAATTAAATTCAACTACTTCTGAACAGCTAGCAGTTCCATCTGCATTAAATTTACTATCTGAGTGTCTTTCATCTCCCTTGCTCTAACCGGAGAGAAACAAAGAGCTAAAGTAGTAAGTCTACTATGGTATTACAACAATGTGATATCACATCATACCTCCTTAGTAATTTCAAGTACTTTGTCCACCGCAGCAGGCATATCATAATTTATCATATCATCAATAGAACAATTATGCAGCGAAGAGATCCATGGGCAATTTGTTGATAGCCTCGTATCGAAGAGCCAGATGTCATACCCCTTTTCCAGAAAATATTCAAGGAAGTTGGTTGGTATCGTATCCAAATGAAATAGAATTGTGTTGGTCCCCATACCATGACATGCAATGAGAGGTCCTTTGCCACCTCCTTTGTAACGAGTTATTCGAAGCTGAACCTGTAAAATATGACATCATACTGGGTGAGTCTTAGACTGATTACATGAGTCTCAGTTTTCTGCATTGAATTGGATTATTTATGGCTTCAAACTGAAATGAGTGAGTATAAGCTTGTATGAGTGAAAATAAAAAAATATCAGAATAAAAACCTTGAACGAATACAAGGAATCACGTCGTTAGTCTAGGTGAGTCTACGGGCAATAGTGCACCGCTCATGTGGCCTAAATTATGATCAAAATTGTATTCTTACTAACTGTGTTGCTTCTCTTCCACGGAATTGCGAGAAAAGCTTGATAATGTTGCGTTTCCCTCGTTCTTCTCTCGTCACAACAACGATTGAATGAATTCCGCCATTATAGTATTGAAATATGAAAATCAACTTGGTGGTTGAGTGACGTAGTCAGATTTACAGAGATCTCAACCGAATCGACCAGTTTTGCGGATGAAACGTAGATGTAATGTTGTTCAATTTGTTGGTAAAAACAAAGTAGATGTTTGTCACGAGAAATTTTCTCATCTGACACTGCTCTCAGGATAATCTCTGATATATAAGGGCAAGTAATGATATTTAAGAAATAAACAACCAAGAAATTTAATATAATTTGATATACTTACATTATCGTTTGTGAAAACTTTGTACATAACAGGAACAGCATTGCCAAGTCGAAGCGGCCTTTTCTTCCGTGGTGGGGCATTTGGATCTAAATAATTACATTCAGAGAATCCACTGTATGTATGCCAAAGCGTCGAGGCAAAAAATTTACCAAATTTTGCTTTCCACTTGATTTGCTCGGTCTCACTCTCAGTGTTAATAACTTCCATGGTATCAAGTTGTTTTGAAAAGTCCCTGAAAGCAATTTTAAGCACGCCAGTAGCCAATGAAACGACGTTAGCCTCGTCTCCATCATAGATGTCAACAAATAAAGTGGTCGTATCTGTTAGGCCCGTTTCTCCGACTTTGTCAGCTTTTATTATCTTCTTGCCATCAAACCGATAAGTTTTGTTATCTGCTGATGTTAAGTTGAATTTGTATAACATTTCTTTGGCATCGACTATTTCTTTGCTGTCCACAAACAAATTGAATTCCCCTGTGAATTAGAAATTTAAGAACATAACGAATGAGATGAATTGTATCGAGAAAAATGGCAGGCTGCATGTTGGATCTTGCTTGAAGATGCTTGCAGTGAAGAGTAGTATAAAATAGTTGAAGGCAGGAACATTGAAAAACAACACGAAGCAACTATTTTTTAGATTAAATATTGATTATATACCGGTATATTAATGCATTTTTCTCACAAAGATTTACGTCATAAGATGAGTACACAAAATTTTAGGCCTAGCTGAGAAAAATTTTCAGGTGATGGACTTTATCAGCTAGATTCTATTGAGAAAAGAGAGCGTCTGTATCGGATACATAAAAGACCCAAAGCAGATGCTTAGTCCTTCTTCTTTCGATATAAACTCTTGCGTTTCCTACCAAACCTTTTTGGCATGAATGAAGATTGAGTTAGCTATCAACGGTTCAGGGCATCCTACGCCATTTACCAAGGACGAACTTTGCAAAATGAAGGATACAGTTCTGTTTGGCAGATTTGGCAGCTTCAATAATAGATTTCACACATTCTATGCAGCCAGCCATAATGTTTTGCTTTCTCTTTTTATTTTTATTTGATTGAGTGCCCTCAGAGGTGAAGAACCTTTTCTTCAGAATGGCTTTGTCCTTTGCCCAACCGGAGGCAGATCTCTTGCCTGAATATGGCTGATTTTGCAAGTTTTTAACTGATGGGGAAATTGTGTCCCCCTCCCCCAACCCAGTGGCTCGTATGCTTATAGCGAGCATAAAACAAAATCACCTCACCTGATGAGATAGTAAGTGGTTCAGGAGATAGTCCAGGACACGTGACAGTCCCAGAAACTGTTCCAGCATGATTTGAATCTGTCAGCATATTTTCAACGTCTTGTGATTCGACAGTAACAACGAATTCACAATTCGACAAATCGCCATTTTGTGTCATTGTAACTTGTCCATGCATTCTTTCGCTGAAACGTATGCCGGGTTTTCGTTCTATGCGAGCCATGTTTTCTGAAAAAGAAATCAAGGTAATGAAGGTTTCAAAGGGTGAGTACGAACGACAGAGATAGATTATACACATTTTTGATAGAATGTTTTCTTGTTACTTATGTCTGAGGAAAGAATCATACAAAACTTTTAGGACAAACGGTGGTACTTCCCCAGGCGGCAGGGAATGCTCAGTGGTAGCACGCTTGACTATCAAACTCAAGGTCATTGGTTCCAGTCCCCGCCGTGCTGAACTTGCTACGTAGAGTGAGGAGAGTCGCCAACTCTCTGTAATTCCAGGCTAAAGGGATCACGAGCTGTGGTCATATCGAGAGAAAGGACCAGAACGCTGCTTCGATATGCTTAGCTTCTCGGCATCCTGAAACCACCTTCAGATGCTGGGTAGAAATTTAGACAAAAACCGAGGCGGCCAGCCAAGGCCTCGAACTAGCAGCTTCCCTCACAGATGTTATTATACGCCTGCACCCTTCGTTGAGTTGTGGGGTGAGTGGCCGGGCAGCTTATACAGTTTCCGATAGGTGACTGAAGTTAAGCTCTGGAATGTGAGGTAAAATCAGGATATATGACCTTGCAGCTGGCTGACCAAGCAACTCACTTCGCCATTCTTCGGAAGGGACACCAAACTAGGGGTCCCATGGCTGGATGCGGCATATACGGTAAGCCTACATTTACTTTGAATAGCTAAAAAAAAGTCTACCCTATTTCATATAAATAATAGATTATAAATGTTATGAATCAATAAATTGATCAATGAATGACTTTATTAGTGAGTACACAGTATACATACATTAAACAACAAAGGATCATGTTATTAGAAATACGTACTGAAATCTCGATATAGGTCATAATCAATTTTCCATCCACAATCTTCAATGAGCAATCTACAGCATCGTTCAGCAAGCGTCGAAATTGTCATCACTGGATTGACACCAACTGATGTAGGGATGATTGCACCATCCATTACGTAGAGACCAGGATGTACATCGTCTGTATCACCTGGAGAGGTATGACAAATAGAAAGGTAAATATGTTTGTTTTTGTGAAGTTATGAAAGGCATGCAGGAAGCCTGGGGGGGGGGGGGGTAACTTAAGCTCTCCATGGTACGGGGTTGTGCCATTTTTAGGGTACCTTTTTATGATGGATTCCGCATCTATGGGTATGGTTTTCAGCGATTTTTGATATTTTATGGACTTATGGGTATGATTTTTTGTAAAAGTTCAGTTATGGGTGAACTTTCTTCGGCTTTTCCGGATTTATGGGTATACTCTTGAGAAATTTTTCCGGATTTATGGGTAGTAGATTGACGCTTTGAATCGCACAACCCCGTATCATGGAAACTTAAGTTACCCCCCCCCCCAAGCCCCGGGGGGCAGGAAGGAAGGCGGAAGGCATACAGTTACTGTTCAGCAAGGCATGCAGTTACTGTTCAGCAATGAGGAGTCATATAAGACGACGAATTTGTATCGTCAGACGATCAAGGTCTGTCTCAAGATGTCGGCATTCTCAAGTGACAAACAAGAACAGATTTTGTAACACAATAGCATCAGTTGCTTCTGATCGATACTATAATTCAAAGCGATCAGCAACTGCAGACAAAGGAAATTCTCTCAAACAGAAATTCAAAACAAACAAAGCTGCAAAAGTTACCGCGATCAGCACGGCAAACTGTCGCCTTGTGCATGCGAAAGGAGGTTTTTAAGAGAAATCATAAGTTTTCAAACGAAAGAAGAAGGCTAAATCTAAAGATCTGCCTGGCGGATTATGTTTATTTTGGATTCAGAAGCAGAGTAATAATTGTTTCATTTAAGCCCTAAATATGCGAGAAATGCCTTCTGCTCAGTTTGTGAATCAGATGAAGAAAGATGGCCTACCTATGAAGACTTGTCCTCTATGGTTGACTACTCCGTCGTCCCCGTCTTCAGCCATTGGACAACCTCCTAATGGATGCACTGTCACAAGTTGTTTATCCATTCCCTTGGCCCATACCGGATTGACGACATAGGTTCCACCCAACTCCCTTGTGATTTGAAGAAGTCGTTCGTTAATTTTTTCGAATATCTTTTGACTTCCAACATCTTTCCATTCGATAAATGCTCCGTTTGTTTTTGGGTCTAAACAAACTTTGCCAGCAGAATCGTCATGGCTCATACAAAGGAAGGCAAGAGTCTTGTCTATTTCTTCTGCTTTTAATCTCTGAAAAATGACAAATATATAACAAATAAGCACGGGTGAATTATGTAAAACAAAGGATACAGTTCTGTTTAAGACAAAGCGATTTCGCAGCCTCAAGAATAGAATTCACACCTTCAACGCAGCCGACCACAATGTTTATCTTTCTCCGTTTACTTTGATTAGATTGAATGTACTCAGAGTTTTGAAATCTTTTCTTCACAAAGGCAAATCTTTTCAGAAACCTGAATTTTTCGTTTCACAAAATTTGGCCTCGATGATGCCTATGTCTCAAAGATTCAAACAGCCTAGGACTCATCGCATTTGCAAAACTTATCTGGATTGGCGTATCTTCGCGTTGTAAAATAACTGTAATATGACATGAGAACAATTTATATGAATCATAGAATCATTCATTTCTGCTTCCTTTGCAAATTCCTTCAGCTATCTATTTACAATTTGAAGAGATCTTGTTTGTTATTTAAGAGTAAATATAAGTTGTGATGTACGTACATTCAAAAATACTATCGCCTACTATCGCCCATGGTCTCTATTGTGGAACACAGTTTGTTTATCTATGAACATATTTCCTCCATTTAAACTTTTCTTTGATATGCAAACAGTAATTGTTATCGAAATGTATATAAGTTACTTGTCATTTAATCTCCTTGTCAAAAACAGAAAGAACTGCTTGCAATATTTGTAAACATTGCAGCCTGTGACCAGCAAAATGATAAAATCAGTTATTTTTGGATAAAAACATAGGAATAGGGATAAAACATAAGTTTGTAGGCAGAAACACCACAACACGGCAAATAAACAACAGCAAATATGTGTGAATTTAAAGGATATATACAGGGTGTCCCAAAAAATTGTGCCCCATTTGCCTGAAGATTGCGACAAAACGGCAAAAGATTCTCGCCAAACTTTTGCATGATGTTGCTCTTCAGATATTCAATTAAGATTTGCTACCATCCCCGCAGAAATACGTTGAAATATGATGGAGCTATGACCTTAAGAAGACCAAATTTGCCTGGCGACTAAAACCAGCGGTCAGCCATTTTGTCTTACTATGTTGCAATGATAAGTATCTTCATGTGACGTAAGGAATAATTTCTGTAAGGTCAGAAATAGTGGAACTCTCTGAGGATTATCGGAATTTTCACGAGAGCTATGACATTGGAGAATGCTGTTTCATTTTCAATCCATGAAGCTATTTATCGCTTCAAAATAGTAAGACAAAATGGCCGACCGCTGGTTTCAGTGATCTGGCAAATTTGGTCTCCTGAAGCTCATAGCTCCATCATCTTTCAACGGATTTTCATGGGGATGGTAGCAAACTTTAATTGAACATCTGAAGAGCACCATCATGCAAAAGTTTGGCGAGAATCTTTTGCCGTTTTGTCGCAATCTTCAGATAAACGGGGAACAATTTTTTTTGGGGCACCCTGTATATATTACCAATATTTCGTCCTGCCATGCGTCAGACTTCTTCAGGGCCGTAATGTGATAGTTAAATTCAGGATTTGAATATGTACAACAATTTGAAAAGGAGAGGTTACGCGTGATTAGTTAGATACGATGGCTACGCAGAGGCTATATCGGTTAAGTTAACAAGGGTTTGATAATAATCATGATGATAATGATTATGTTAGTGCGATATGCGATAATAAAAACGATGATAATGATAGTGATAAGGAGTAAGGATAGGTAAGACAGAGTGTGCCAGTAGATTTGGTTAGTATAGGATTATGTTTGTTAGCGGTCTGTGGTTCTGTTTAGCCCATTGGGTGACAGAGTTTAGCTAAGCCAATGAAGTAACTTACTTCAAATTTGCAGGTTTTTCTACCTATATTTTACCAATATTTCCGAAGCACAGGAAAATAGAACAAAAATCACAAAAAATATTTCAGTACTTAGGCTATCAACAAAATCTTGATCCATTCCAATTTATCAGGTATTCTCAAAATAAAATGTTTTCAAGCATGTGAAATTTTTTGGTTCATCCCGGAATGTGGAAATGAGGCTTCAAGATACTGATTAAGGACAACATACCTCCCAGAATTTATCCATCTTTTTTGAAGACGGAAATGTTTTAACTCCAAGTGTTCTGCTAGCAAATGCCATCGCAAGTTTCAAGACGAGTTCTGACGCTCCAGGGGGTGTGCCATCTTCAATCACCATTCCTTCCTTATACGGCATTCCTGGTAACGCACGCAAATCAATGACCGATGTAATACACGGACCAGGGGCATCTTTGTGGACCTTGTCATATTTACCAGTGTCCAGACCCACAGAATTGACTTTATCGTTCCCATGGTAACTGAATCCAAGGGCATCCCCGTTTCCGGTGAAATTTGACCCGATTTTGTCTGATATTTCCAGTCCACGTTCTTTTGACTTGAGTAGGATTTTCGTCGATCCGATTGCACCGGCTCCTAAAATGACGTGATGTGCTCGCACGACTTGTTCTTCCTGTTTGAGTCCTTGATGATCGATGTGTCGCAAGTAATATACTTTCCATAAGGAGGCATATGGGTCTCGTTGAATTGATATTACTGAAACCTGATAGAGGAAAATAAGGAGTAGAATCATTAAAAGGAATAGACATAGCTATATCGACAAGCTGCTATAAATAGGCTCAAGAAACGCCCACAAACCCATCGTTTCCTTCGCCACACAATGAAACCACAGGCGTCAAAGTTGTTGAATACAATAGATTATATGTTTAACTTGGCCCGGGCCAGCTTTTAACTATGTCGATTCCTTTTAAAGTAACACTAAAGTAAAGTAAGAAGTAGAATTAAAGAGTAATTGTCACCCAGGGTCCTTTACGGGCAAGCTGCAATTTCGGACTGTCTGAAAATCAAATTTGGTCAAAGGAAAAACATGAGTCCACAATGTACCAGTTATAGAAAAGTTTTGACTTTGGTTGACTTTTCTTTCAGTTCAACTGCTACATTGTGGATCCTTACTTTTCGCTTAGGCCAGATCATAGGCCAGATTTGACTTTTAGACAATCTGAAATTGCAGCGTGCCCGCAAAGGACTTTGGGTGACAATGACTCTTTAAAACAGTCCCGTCTCCAAATTTTTGTCAAAACAATGATCCTGTTAAAGGCAATGTCACTCAGACTTTTCTTCGTTATTTTCAAAATGATAATGTCATCATGAATGATTTGTACTTTACAGAGGAACAAACCAAACATTTGTATCTCTTACGATTATTTGGATCTGAGTGGATTTTTGACGGTTCCTTTTAGGTGGCTTGGAGGAAACCACCAAACAAACTTCAGAAAACATTACAATGGATACGTGCCTAAAACCAAGTCACTTATATTCGGTTCACCTAAAGTTCTAGCCGCTTGAATTTCAGAATTTGCAAACTTTTCAATTGGAGGTATTTTGTTCAAATATGTTCATATATCATGAATAAATTTCGAATAAAGGTCAGCAGAGAAATTTCAACGTGACTATATTTAAAAGCGAGATTGTCTTTGTAGGAGAAAACAGCCCTAAGAAAGAATATTAATGTTTTATTTCAAAGACTAAGTTCACATAGACTTGCTCCAAGTCTCGTTCGTTATCGTATTCGGGCCTACTCGGTTGGCAGTGAGCGACTCGCTTCGCTCGCTCCACTTTCGCCGCTCCCTTGCTGACCAACCGAGTGGGCCCGAATACGATAACGAAAGAGACTTGGAGCAAGTCTAATGTTCACACGATGCCGGCACACGTTGAAAATGGCAAAAAGTGTGACAGTACCATCAGCTTAGCAAGTCTTCACACCATACTGGCAAAATTTGAAAATGATAGAAAATTCGACAGTACCAGACAAAGAATTTGTCGTTTTCGTGTGAACGGGAGGCATATCAGAAAACAATTTCATGCCATCTTCAAATTGCTCGGGATCGTGTGAACAAAGTCTTAATTGATGAAAATACTTGTGTATCCTTACCTCTGTGAAGATTTTAGCCCCATGAACCTTTGCATCGGGTAAATAAGTCATATTCAATGTATTTTTAGCTCCAGTATTACATCCACTACAGCAGTTTCCACAACCATTGCAGGCTGGTTGGTCAAATCGAAATTGTGTTTCTTTTGTTTTTGATTCTTCGAAATTTACAAATCTGCAAAAATATTGTAATTGATTACAATGAATGAATCAAGAGTAAAGTAAGAATTCGTTAAAGGAATTGAGTCCATATGAATAGCTGAGCGTTAACGCTATGCTGACAAACTGCTGACGGCCCTTTGTTATCGCACAATTGTGCTAAAGTCATTAGTAGTGGAGACCAAAGACTTCTTAATCCTTGCATTATCCTTAATCCTTGCATTATTAAGAAGTCTTTGGTCCCGGGGGGGGGGGGGGTACTTAGTATATTTGTCCGACGGGGATGTGCCGTTTTTAAGGGTATCGTTTTCACCAATTTTTTCTAGAACAGGGTATCAAAATGAGGCAATTTTTCTAGAGCAGGTTGTCAAAACATGTCAATTGGGAATATTCTGCTAGATCAGGTCGTTTTTCCGTCAAATTTCATGTTTTTGAGTATACTTTTCATCAATTTTTTCTGGAACAGGTTATCCTTTTGAGCGAAAAATTCTGGAGCAGGGTAAAAAAAATGTTTTTCGTGGGCACACACCCGTACAAATTTAAAACAAGTACCCCCCCCCCCGGGTCTTTGGTCTCCACTACTAATGACTTTAGCACAATTGTCAGATAACAAAGGGCCGTCAGCAGTTTGTCAGCATAGCGTTAACGCTCAGCTATTTATAGCTCTCTGGAGTTACTGACAAATACTTCGTATCACCGTTTAGTTGAAAGACCCAGCTATTATCTATCTTTTGAGACGCTGCAAGGTCGCTTTAAGCTATGGTTACCATCTGAAAAACCAAATTGAAAGACAATGTCCAATCCTACTTCCCAATTGGAGTGAAATAAAATCGCCATCCTTTTCAAGTCAACATTTTGTGAAAACTCAACGTAGCGATGGATTCGAAGTCGTTGGTGGAAGTATGTTGTTTATGTTTGCAAACTGATTCACCTCTGTTCCTCATTCTCAAAGCAAAGTTGAAATTTGGGTTTTTTCACATCTTCCAAAACATGAACTGGAATAGGAGGGAAAGTCCGAGAAATGAAGGAATTTCCATATTTTAAAACTGTTTTAGGATGGTAGGCATAGCTTGAACTGACCAAGAAACATTTCAAAAGATAGCTGAGCCCTTCTTTTCAGCTGCAACATGCTGATACCTTGTCTGTGTTCATAAAGTTTGCTTTCAGGAAACTATATGCGATATAGGTTGTGAACTTTTTCTTGGGTGTTCGGCAAGTTATAGTTTACGTCCTGCAGCTTAGGAGAAATGTACGCATGTCACCTTCGGCCATGGGTTAGAAATAAGTCTTGCCCGAAGTCTTGTCTCATTGTTTGGCTCGCTCGTGGTTTCGGGTGCGTGGTTAGTTGTTGGGTGGATCTCGTTTCGTTCAGTTTAGCTCTTATCTTGGTTAACTCAAGTATAATCAAGGAGTTCTTTAAGAAAAAGGTTGGCGTGGGTGAAACGAAAAAAAATTCATTTCAATTTGTCAAAATCAATCTTTTCAGCTGAATGAAGTAAAAGAAAAAAGTGAAAAGTGATTGTCGACACAAACAAAAACAATCAATCGGTCATTGTAAGGCATAAAACATTAAACTCAACATATGTAGTAATTTCGCAGTGAAAGTTGAGGGGGTGGGGGGGGGGGTGGGGGGGGGGGTTGGGTTGTCTAGGTACGTTGAATTGTTGATGGTACGGAGACGCGCCATTTTTAGGGGTACCTTGTCTGGTAAACTGCGGAATTATGGGTATCATTTTTAGACGTTTTGCAGAATGGGTTGTGTTCTTGAGAGAAATTGGCAAAAGTACAGGAATTACTGGGAATCTTTCATAATTTGTAGAGGTATGGCCCAAACTTCATTGAATTTAATGGGTACTAATCCTTCAGGCCAAATGGCACGTCCCCGTCTCAGTTGATAGGTCAAGATACCCCTCCCCCGAGATAACAGATGCATACAAGAAGAAACCCCCCCCCCCAATGGAGCTGGAGAACAAAGATAAAAAAGTGTTGAAATTTAAGGAAAACTTACAAAGGTGTTTTCTTGAAAACTTTATCGATTTCCTCAATATCCACAAGTCCAAGCCCCTTCGCTGCCTTTTCCATCGCTGCTAGTTTCAATGGTTTCGGGTATTCATCAGGGTACACAGTAGGTCGTAACATTTTATGAACTCTTTCTCGATCAATTTCCATCATATTTTTCATATCCTCTCTAATTTCTTTCGGCCATATTGGGTTTTCAAATACCCTTGGATCGGCATCAAGCGCTACGTTGGCATTGATAAGGGAGGTTCCGCCTAACCCACACCCCTGCACGACTGTTATGTCTTTGCTTACTACAGCTTCATAGAGATCTGTTGGATCACCTGAAAGGGAGAAAAACGGAATCGATGTTTGCAAAAGTGTACAGAATTGAAAAATTACATTGAACACCCAGGGAGGGGCACTTCTAGCATTTGGACAGGGATGCTAGCCTGCGTGCAGACTTTACTATTGTGGAGGAGTTAGAGGCGAAAACCTTTTCCTTTTCGCCTCTAACTCCTCCACAAGTAAAGTATGCACGCAGGCTACAGGGATGCTCGCTCGTGCTATTTTTGGGTTTAGATTTGGCATTATGTTTTGTTTGGGTTCCAAAAATGTTCAGGGTTTCGATCAACTTGCTGTTTTCTTTCTTTTGAGCAAATCGCTGCTATTTTTGGGGTCAAGAATACCGACTGCACATTTTTTGGGTAAGCGAATTTTCATACCTTTATTTTTAGGCGTAAAAGTAAAATTAGCTGAAATGAGCATCCCTGTCAGAGATTTAAGTGAGTTATCCCCCTTTCGAGAGCCATTTTCTGCAAATTAGTTTGACACTGGTCACAGCAAAGTGTCAGCTAAGATCTACAAGAAAGGACACGAGAATAAAGACAGTATCAGATTTTCCCTTTAGACTGGTAGCCTATGCGGAGACCCATTATCCCAAAGGAGAAAAGGGTCTACGAAACAAAGAGCAAAGGCTTGCTACGGCCGCCAAATTACCATAGAAATAGTTCTATGGTTGAAACAAAGGCTGCATAAATTAAGTTTCCAGAAATCTAGAAACCTCAGTAGCAAGCTTTTGCTCTTTGCTTCATAGAATCCTAATTTAAAGAGAAAACAAAAACAGATGTAACTTGTAATATATTCACCAGTGTTACTTTTGAGTAGCTGCTCCGGAATGGAGAATGGTATTATTATTATTATTATTATTATTATTATTATTATTATTATTATTATAGACCCTTTCCTTCTTTGGGATACTGGGTCTGCGCGTAGGCTACCTGACTGGCTTTTTGAAACTATTCTACTGTATTTATTCTTCGTCTTTCTTTTTCAGATTTCATCTGGACATCTACATATGGACAATTTCAGATGAAAAGAAAATATCTACAAAGTCTTCTTTTTCAATTCAGTCTTTGAATCAATTGTAACACAGTGGAAAATGCTGTATAACATTAGAATAGAACAACCCCCACCCCCCACACCAGAGGCGTGGGAACCAGGGGACCCCCAAGATTTTGCATTTTATCTAATGAAAAAACAAATCATGCTCCTAAAGGTCAACTTCCCAAGTTTAAGATGATTCCTGCAGCCATGCAGCCACATCAACCATCAGTCTCAGCAAGATAACGTTCTTTATGTTATCTTGGTCTCAGTGGATCACACAGAAGAAGAGTACCCTTATTGTCTTACATTTCTCTCTCTTAGGTTTCTTCTTCATCCAGGGTTTTAGTGCAAAGAAATAAAAGACAAAAAGTTCCTGTTTTAATCAACTGTGTCAATTTTCAGCCTTTGATTTATGTTTACATTACTCTTAAACAATATATATATGTTGCTAGGGTGTTGCCAAGCATTGGACACTTTTCTTGTCAATAAAACCATTGTCAAATGTGGTTATAAGTAATAAGTCAAAACTAAGATCAGTAGTAAGATACGTCTGAGAATTCTTTCCAAGCCTAAAATGTATCCATGACAATTGTCACACCCAAAATCTTCCTTCAGTCTCTAAGGTTGGCTTGAAATTTATTGGTCCATTTTTGGGAACCTTCATTGCCAGCAATATCCACGTACTTTAGTTTCAGGGTCAAGTTTCAGGGTCAAGTTTCAGGGTCAGGTACTTTAGTTTCAGTAGCGTACTTTAGTTTCAGGGTCAAACCTATTTCATGAAATTGTTTTGTTTAATGCGGTAAGACATATAGGATGGGGTGGGTCATCAAAATTTTGGTACAAAGGGATTCCAGTACCCCTCGCTCAGGCTGCATTAAGCATCTTAAAGTTAGGGGGCAGGACACTTCAAGGGCACTTTGTCATTGAGCTAAAGGGGCACTACAGAAGGGGCATTATTCATTAAAATTGCAAAATCTTGGGGGGCACATACCTCCAGTGCTCCCAGTTCCTATGTCTCATCTCTGGCTCTCCCACATGCATTTAAGGTCATTTTTGCTTACCTATCACATCTGCTTTGCCTTGATATGTGATTTGAAAGTGCTCTCTCGTATCCAGCATAGATTCTGGAAATTCTCCAGGTAACCATTCTCTGCCCCTCTCCAAAATACACACTTTTTGTCCTGCACGGGCACAGCGACTGGCACCAATGGATGCTCCATACCCAGATCCAACTACTATGACATCATAAAGTGGTTCAATTTCTGAAAGTTTTGAAGACAGTCTTGGAAATTTGTTTGCCATTGCCCTGGAGTAAGGAAAATATCTCAAAATATAACAGTTGCAGGATAAATATAATTAAAGATTTATGAAGTGAAACTCATAGGGGACACCTAAGAAAATTCTGTCTCAGTCAGGAGGTTCAAATTACTCCTCCTCAATTAAAGAAACAAAACTCCTGGTAAGTGGTAACTAAGGTTAGGAATATTGCAGAACAGCAAAGAGGAGAGGTAGATGCTTGAGGCAAAATAAAAGTTTCTTATATCAACTCATTTTTTCCAGTACTGGAGTTTCTTAATTCTATAATGATCTGAGATTTGAGTGAGCTTCTTATGAAGTGGACAAGGTAACAAAGCTTGATTATTCTTGGGACACTTGATTATTCTTAAAATAAATTAACTTTAATTCATCACAAGTATATTCTGATAAGTTTGTGTCAACACCTGATTATAAATTAATAGCAAAATCATGTAATCACTATCGAAACCACATTTACACCCATGTTGGTCATTAGCCTGACCCTGACTCTCGTTTGGTCTGTGAGTCAAGCCTAGTTGGTCGTCCGTTCAACTATTTTGTATTTCTTTGAATGACATGGTGACTGACCCACCCACGATAAATTTACACTAGACTCATAACATATTTAGGCCCCGAGCAAATAAAACGATAGAAATAATCTTCTGAGTATTATTTATGCTGGCTAGATGTGCAAGAATAGAAAATCTACCGATTGATTGCGCAGGCATTCCTCGTGAGCTCTCGTAAGCTATGAAACACTGCAGGATCTATTCCCAAATTCCGATGTGTTGAAGTGTGAAGTCTGACTGTAAACAAACCAGTAATAAATAAATAAATAATGCTCTCTCACCTCTAACTAATATTTACTTCTGACAATCTTCATCTATAGACATCAATGATCATCTCGTCTCTCCGATCGCGCTGCTTCCTTCAACCATCATCGATCAAATGTGATACCATTTATACATCCTTGTGTTCTTATCGTTTCTAAAGCAGCTTCCTTGTTTAGTTACTGTCAGCATTGTTGTTGTGGCTCAACCGGGGGTAACTACAATCCAATTCTTTGACCGCGCGAGTTCGTCAAGTTCATTTCATACAGTATTTGCGGTACTTTAGTTGTTAATTAATTAACCGCTTTTAATTCCACACATCGATACAATTTTTAAAGGCTTACATAACTTTACATACAAAATTTTACAACAGAATAAACTCATTTTTTACAAGAAACAGCGTAAAAGAAACGGTTTCCGCTCCAGTGAACAGCGAGATGCCGTTTCGCAAAACCTCTCTCCTCAGAAAAGAGTTAATTTCTCCAAAATACCATTCGGCCTATCGAAAGCAGTAAAAAGGATGTTGTTCAGCAGAGTCTGGGCAGTCGAAAGATGTACAAATCGCAATTTTTTCATCAACGCTTTTTTCATCATCCATGTATGATGCATCCTACAGTACTTGTCAAAGAAAAAAAGAAAGTTGAGCTCCTTTTCTTGGAAGGACAGCTTACTCCCAAAGAAAAGTAAGCTCATTATCAGTTTTTGTCACCTGCCCTCTTCAGCACCTCGGTTAAACTTACACGTATTTTTTATAAGAAACCGCTTATAAGAAACGGTAGGCTAAATTCTTTTAAGAAACTTTGGTAATTTGTAGTTTTAATTTCCCAGCGAACTCAAAAATGTTTTGACTTGATGTTTTACAGATGTTTTCCAATTATAGCTACAGGTTGGGACATTATTTTGAGTTTTAATTACATCATTTACTTTTTTGAGATCTTACTACTGTAAGTAATTTGCCAGCCCTCTTGACAAAGCTAAATTAACTCTACATTTCCGGCATTAGAAATATAAGAAACGCGTAAGAAACTTTCAGCAAAATGACCTAAAAATGTAAGAAACTGCCAATCAGCCCCGGACCTTAGTTTCTTATAGAAAATACTGTATTCGATCAATTGTACTAGTTTAGAATATGCATGCATGGAATTGAAATCGAAAAGACAGTTGCGAGCAAGCCCCCGGAGAATATTCCTGATGTATCAACATGTTTGATACATGTTTGTTTTGTTCCTATTTCCTGCCCCCTTCCTGTTTGCAAAATAGATTAGTTTCGAGCTGAGCTGATGTGTATCATGGGAACGAAACGGTCGTGTTGCAACATAATCTTTTCTTTTTCACACCCACCCACACCAAACAAGCTGTCACGAATACAAATATAACAATCATGATTCAGATTTCAGATTTTTCAGATTTTCATTCCCAATCAAAAGCCTAGTACATGCTTAATACAAGTATACTTAATACAGCTAATGACGGGTAAATAACAAAACGGAATAACATAAAACATAAGCGAAATGAACGGAACGACACCGTTAAAAATTATCACGAAAGACGAAATTAAAGCCGAAACATTTTCGACCCTTAAACTTTAATCCTTCTCTGTCCCTCATCCCCATTCTCATTCTCGTATAACACCATCCTTTCAAAACCTTCACCTCTCGATCGCCTTTTCTCGAAGGCAGCAAAGGCTATTACCTCTGCAGTGACCCCCGGACACGTTACCATGACGAAAGTAAACAAACTGAAAAGTCTTGTTGTCGGGAACGACCTGTCCTCGTTTCCTTGATGAATGTTCATTCTTTGATGTTGGTATGGGGTCGGTTTCTTTTTCATGAAGTGAAAAGCGCACAGAATCGTAATTGCTTTCATGTAAAGTGAATAATTGCCTGCAAATCAAAACAAGCAACCCTTTATTGGTTCACAATTAACATAAAGATAAATGAGTCTATTGAAATAACACAAGTTCCACAATTAAGCGACTTTTCTACTGTATGACGCGCTGACGTCAAAGTTTTCAGTTACCTGATATTTGATCCTAATTAATTTAGAAATTCAATACATTCTCCTACCGTTTGTATGCATATATGCTGATATATGCACGTGTGGCTTGGAGCTCTGCTTATTTTCATCAGGGTCTATAGAAAGTTTTCATCGAATAATAACATGGTTGTTTTTTACTGCGCCTTATTGATAATTTTTCTGAAAATTTGCAAAATCCCTACGTTTCCCTTATACGTACCCATTTTCCCCGTAGCTTTCCCCTACACTACCCATTCCGCTTCAACTAAGTTTTAGCGGAATGACTATAACAGTAAAAAATAATTCAATTCAATGGAGCAAAACTTAGACGAATATCATCAGTCTAGGTTTCTCCTACCACCTACATTTTACTAAAATAATCTACCGTAGGGGTATGAGTGGCAGCCTTGCTACATACTGACTTGCTTCAGGAATGTCTTTGTTATATGGAATTGACATCGATTAGATTAGGCTGATTTGATGTCATATGGGGTGGATTCTCATATAGCTCTCTGACAGTGGTGTGGAGCAGTGGCGGACTGGCCCACCGGCCCACCGGCCCGTGGCCGGTGGGCCCCCCTCAAAATCTTGCAAAAAGGGCCCCCTTTTCACTGGAAAAGGGCCCCTTTGGCAAAATAAGGGACTTCCTTAGTAGTTTTACATTTTGAATAATGGACATCTCACTTCACATTTGAATCCTTCTGTGTTAGTGTACTTTTTCAAAGAAATAAATATAGTCAGAGAGTGAAGATACGGATGGCGAAGAAAGGAGCACCGTTGCAGAAAAAGTATAGGTCCCCTCCACTTCTGTAAAAAACTGGTTCTCTAGATCAGTGGCGTAGCCACGGGGGAGGGGGCAATTGCCACCCCCCCCCCACTTTTGTCGAAAGGTGGTCCTCGAGATTCCTCTAAAACCGAAGAGAAGATAGCTGGGTATAGGTTGGGAAAGAATTTTCCGAGAAATGTCAAATCTTGGCACTGGCAAGCATCATATTGGGAGATGCATTCTAAGCCAAAGTAAAGGACCTTTCTTCAAAAATTTTCCTCGTGCTCTGATTCATAGGATAACTGTCACAAAACTATCAAGGTTTCCTTGTCGCTAAAGGCAAGCATGATATTAGGAGATGCATTCTAGGCCAAAGTAAAGGACCTTTCTTCAAAAATTTTTATCGTGCTCTGATTCATAGGATCACTGTCACAAAACGATCAAGGTTTCCTTGTCGCTAAAGGCAAGCATGCTATTGGGAAATGCATTCTAAGCCAAAGTAAAGGGCGTAGCCACAAAAATTTTCCTTGGGGATTCGCCCTCAGACCCCCTCATTGTACTGCCCACCCCCACTTAATTTACCCTGGCCACGCATTTTGAAAGAAAGTGACTTTAGCTTTGCTATTGGTAAGAAATCAAGGAATTGCGACGAATTTTGCTCATATGACCGCACTCGCACCATTTAGACCACACCCACTTAGGGCCCCTTTAACTTATCCATGGCCGGTGAAAAAATCGGAGCCAGTCCGCCACTGTCATTTAGGAGAAAGACATTTTCGGCACGTTTGCATTTACTGACAAAGTAAGGTATGACGTCATAGGGAGGTAATATGGGCGTGGCTGAGGATGAAAGTGAGGCAGGAAGAAGATTTTGTTGAAAAATGGCGACGATTGGAAAGCGAATTTTGCGGATTGCTCCAAGAATATTGACGAATGCAGAAGCAAATCAACAAGTTATTAGATCGTTGTATCAACATAATAAACTAACAAAGTCAAGGGAATGGTTTGGTGTTAGGAAAACTGCTGAAAGAGGGTTTAAAACATCTGAGATCGCTGCTAAGAAGACGTGAGTAGCAGCAAAAATATTTTTATTTTAGGCCTACAAACAAAAGAGCAAATATAGTTGAGTTGTCATGCTATGTCAGCACAAAAGGATGTATTGTTCTGGTCGTAAGTCTAAGTGGGTAGCAAACAGGTAAAACCATGGTAAAACAATGTAAAACCATAGAAATGGGTTAGTGCAGCAGCAATGTGACCGTACCTTTCACATGCAATCAATGCAGTCGCACGATCGATATTGGCGAAGGGAAACACTCCGACTGATGATTGCACAATGATTAATCATAGTAGTTCTTCATCTACATCTGCATCAACATAAATCAGCAAGGCCTATCAGCCATCACGCTGATGGAGATCAACCCAGTACCATGACACACATGCATCATGAATCATATAGAGGTGGTTAACAAGATAAAAGGTCCTATATCAATTAACTTTGGAGAATAAATTTGTGTTCAGTGGAATTCTTACTCAGCAGTGGAATTGTATCACATGGAACACAATACACATGTGACTGTATCACAAGTGTATCACAATGCTAGGATTGCACCACCCCAATTTTTACCCATGAGTGCTGAGCTAAAAATTTAGAGAATAAACTGACTGATAAACCTCACAAAAACCTGTGAAAATTTATTAGCTTTTGAAACTTTATTTATGTACTTTTTATGTTTATACTCAGGGACGTAGGAAGCGTTTCAAACTTGGAGGGGCACGACACTTCAAGGGCATTTTTTTCATTACTCTGAAAGGGCATTTCCTAAAAATAAATAGGGCACTTCTTTGTTTATTGCAAAATCTTGGGGGGGCACGTGCCCCCAGTGCCCCCCGGTTCCTACGTCTCTGTTTATACTTTAACAGTTCCCAGAGAGTAATAGCAGGTTTGGGTAGCAGAATCTGGTGACCTTCACAAGAAATTCTTTGATACCTTAGCACACCTGTGTTACTTCTGTTTCAATCAATCAGATCTCATTTAGAACTGCATTGTTCTGGTGAAAGTGAAGGTGAAGTTGTGACTTAAACATTTAGCGTTTGGTTCACAGAAGTAGAGGGGACCTAATCAAGCCCTTGACCCCTTGCCATGATGCTCAAGTCACTACCCGAGATCAAACTCTGTCCACCTGATTGTTCTGGCTGCAAAATGAGAGGATTACAATACAGTGCCACAACACCTCCTGCAGACACACCACTTATTTCTGGGTGATATTTGATAAACAACCAAAAGAGCAATAAAATAACAATGAGGGGAAATTATGGGAACATAAAAGGCCAGCTACTGTATAAGTGCTCTGTTTGGGAATGGGCTGGTGTGGTGCGCAAAGTTTCCATATGAGTTAGACAATGATTCCTTGAAAGTGATTTGGTCTTTATGTGTCCTTCTTTCTTATTCTAGGGTTAGTATAACCTTTCTAGACAGAGATGGTGATAAAATAAAAGTGCAAGCAAATGTTGGAGACTCATTATTGGATGTTGCAAAAGACCATGATATAGACGTAGAAGGTATATGTTATGATTATGATGATGATGATGGTGATGATGATGATGATGATGATGATGATGATGATGATGATGATGATGATGATGATGGTGATGACGATGATGAAGATGATGGTGATGATGGTGATGGTGATGGTGATGATGATGATGATGATGATGATGATGATGATGATGATGATGATGATGATGATGATTATGATGATGATGATGATGATGATGATGATGCATGGTTCAAGACATCTTGTCATAATGAGGCTGGTCGCAGTAACATTGTTTCAGTGTTTCTCGAAGATTCACTAAAAATTTTTGTTCTGGCATATTATAGCACTGGGTGTTGAACGGAGTATTATTTTCCTCAACAAGTACAGTATCATATGTATTCCAGTAGTGTCCCAACAACTGACATATATTTTTTTCTTTCCCATATTCTTTACTAGCTTTATTTACATCTGCTTTTCAATACAAGCTTTGCAAACATTATGGTAAACTTTACGAGAATTTTTCACTTTCTGATAAGGATTCTTGAGAGGTAGGGAAGAGAAGGTGAATTTTTAAACAAGAAGTCTTCAAAAGTAATACAATTGCACAAAAATTCTTAAGAATTCTTCGGAAAAGGCAACACTGTTAATGTGCATGAAGCCTGTACTGTATGTGTCACTAGGGTGTTGTCAAGCACAAGGAAATTTTGCAGGAAATAAAAATTTGAAGGTTTAAGATTTTAATTGCAGTATGCTGGAGTACTAGATTACTGGTATTTTGTTATAAGAAACAGCTTATAAGAAACAGTAGGCTCAATTTTTTCGAAAGTGAAGAAACAACCTTACCTGAATTTAAAAATCTAAGAAACTTTTGTAATTTGCAGTTTTAATTTTCCCAACGCACTCAAAATGTTTTGACACAGTTATGCTGTAGCAACTGTTTGGACATTATTTTGAGTGCGAATTATGTTTATTTACTTGTTTTAATATCTTACTACTGTAAGTAACTTGGGAGCCCTCTTGGCAAAGCAAAATTAAATCTACACCTCGAGCATTAAAAATATAAGAAACACGTAAGAAACTTTTGGTAGCAAAATGGCCCAAAAATTTAAGAAACTGCCTGCCAGCCCCGGACCTTAGCTTCTTATAAAAAAGTATGTATAATACTAAAACTTCCCAAAAGTTGGTCACATTGGTTGGATTGGGTATGTATGAACCATAGCTGAATGGGACAATGCATGCAATTTTAAAAGGTTCCCATGAGATACTGCGTCACTTTTGAAGTTGGCTAGATAAAAGTTAAGGAACAATACAGTATAGGCCTTGTGCACATTGACATGGCAAGGATTCTTTACATTATGATAAGAATTCTTGAGCCATATGAAAGACTGTCAATTTTTTTAAGAAGAATTCTTAGGCAGGAAAACCATGTTAAAGTGCCTGTATTGTACCTACAAAATTTATACATAGAAGTTTTCCTGTTATATTACAGGAGCATGTGAAGGAACGCTGGCTTGTTCAACATGTCATCTTGTATTCAGACCAGATCAGTATGAAAAGCTTGGTTTAGATCCACCTTCGGAGGAAGAACTAGACATGTTGGACCTTGCTTATGGACTAACTGACACGTAAGTTCTCTACAATCAACAAGATTTTTCACCTGTATTTGAATGACTTTTTTGTGAAAATAATCCTTTCAAGCAAACATCAATGGATTTTTTGACCAAGGAAAGATTCTTTTACAAGCTTAGCTTAGCCAGACAATATAAAAATCTCTACAAGTTCAGTGTGTTGAGTTTATCTTCAAAGCCAACCTTTGGTGCATAGATCATATGTATTGTTTGTGCAGAAGAAAGTCTGAAAGATTATGTGCCGCCATAATGCAATCTGATATCAGGAGTGGATTTTGAAATGATGAATGAAGAGCACTTTTGTGGCGCCAGAGTCAAATGTTGTTTTACTAAAGTCATTCCTGGCCTTGGTTCTTTCTGCCTAGCTTTTCATTCAGTGTACAAAGGATTGTGGTTGAGGATGGGTTATTAGTAGACAACGCCATGAGTCCAAAACTTGATATTTTGCAATTTTTAAAGGGGCCTTTTCAACGGACATACCACGCACATGCCATCTCTTTGTTATCAAGAAACGAAAGTTGTTTAGAAAGTTGTTTGTGTTGCAGATAGCAAAGAATGTGCAAATGCTAAGGGTCCTTCACTGTTTCACCATTTAGTGAATGGTTGCAGGATATCAGGACACAGGTTTTCTTTCTCTGTCACACAGAGCAGCAATGGCAAGTAACTGTTACTTTATTCATATTTTCGCAGGTCAAGATTAGGATGTCAAATTGAAGTTACAGAAGATATGGATGGCCTCGAATTGACAATTCCTGTGACAGTTGATATTCGTAGTTGATCAATTCAATTCATTGTATTACATAGCTTTTGAAGTAGTAAGTAGTGATTTTTTTAACTGATGTATGTATAATGTACAAGAAAGCTTACTTTTGGTAAATGACTGGATAGCCATCGATTGCGAAACTCATGTTCATTCTTTTAGAAAGATAGACATTGAAAATGTAGTATGAGAAGAAATATTTTAAGGAACAATATTTTGCAGCAGCCAAAAAAGCTAGTTCTTGCTATTTGATATTACTTTGGCCATCCTAAATGATGCAAGAGGTTTGACTAGGTAGGATACTCGATTAAAATTCAATTTGATAATATGATCTATAGTCGTACTAAATAAACAAACGATTTGTGGTACTCAATTTGAAAATAGCCTTAAATAACGGACTCATAGTACTAAACCCACAAACGCAACAAAACACGGTAATCTGCAGAAAAAAGACTGATAACTCCCGTAAAAGAATAACAACCAAAATAAACCTGTAACTAGAGAGAAAACTGTTGAATCCTGCAAGAGCAAGTTGCTCTTTATTGTAGTTACTGGTGAGTTCCTAACTTATTTCATGTTTCGTCTTCGTATTTCATTCTCTTGACAAACAAACCACAAAAATTCTTCAAGTAAGATTACTATCACTCCGCTTGTTTCGAAAACATACCAAACTGTTTAACAATGTCCTAAAACAGCGAACCCATCGTTATGACCAAACTGTTTATTTAAACTTTCAAGAATAACATGAACGCTACAGAGGATAATGACTCAAACAGGAACAGTAAAGTAGAGCTAAAGATTTCTAAACACACGCGACACAGAATTGTTAATTCATTCTATCCTCAAGACAACATGACTACTTAGGTTAAATCTTGCAAAAATCCTCATGAATAGCAAATAGACTTGACATGAGTTGGTATTCAAAGAAAATCGTTGTTTTTGAGAAATTTTCATGGTAAAATCAAACATAAATAGGGTTCATTTTCCTGACAAGCTACAAACAGCGATGCAGCAAGATCATTTTATTCTTACATGAAACATATCACTATTAACAAACTCTGTAATCTTTAGAGAATGACATGGAACTACTGTGGAGAATAACCTAAACTGGAACAATAAAATAGAGCTGAAGATTTCTAAACATACATGACATAGAACTGTATTTATTCTATCCTGAAGGCAACAAGATTACTGAGGTTAAATCTTGCAAAAATCCTCATTAAGACTTGACATAAGCAGAGTTAAAAAAAAAGAAATAGCGTGGTAGCGGCGCTACCAGGAAGGCAGCTAAAATGCTTAAATTTCCCAGGAAGGAAGAAGGGTAAAAGGAAAAATAGACGGAAGGAAAGGGAAAAGAAGGGAAGGAAATGAAGGGGACAGAAAGAAGAAGAAAAAGGGAAATGGATAGAATTAGGGGTATACAGGGAAAGAAGAAGAAGGTGCTTCGCTTGCTACCAGGAAGGAAACTATTTTCTTGAGCCCTGGACATAACTTGTTATTTAAAGGAAATTGTTATTTTCAGAAATTTTCATGGTAAAATCAAACATCAAAAGAAGCTAATTTCCTGACAAACCACAAAATTTCTTGCAGCAAGATCATTCTGCTGTTTCTGAAAACATATCGCCGTAAGCAAACTGTTTATCTTCAAATTTTAATATAGGCCATTAGTTAACTATGACCTGAACGATGACAATTAAGTAGAGTCGAAGGTGTTGTGGGGTGGCGCAGTGGTGTAATCCTCTGACATTGCAGCCAGAACAGTCAGGCGGACAGGGTTCGACCCCAGGGAGAGCGCCACTACTTAGGCGTCGTGACAAGGGTTCGCGGACTCGATTGGGCCTATTCTACTTCTGCCATCCGAGCGCTTGGCGCTAAAAACCGCAACTTCATTTTCACCAGTTGCAAATATACCTCATATTGAGCTGTTAATTTATTCCATCCTCAAAACAACACAAATATAAAGGTTAAATCTTGCACAAATCTTCTCGACTGGCTAGGAGATTTGACATCAGTTTTTAACCAAAGAGCGTGGTTGTACTTTGTTATCTCTTTTGTGAAAGAACGTAGGAGAGAAGGGGAGAAAAACACTGGAGAAGATTAAAGCTAAACGGTTTATCAGCTCAACTTAAAATAAATTATTTAGTTAATGTGGCAGTTTGATGAGAAGAATTGGCCAGAATTTGAAATCAAATCAATGTGAATTGCTTAGCGTGTTTAGAATGACCCAGCATGAAGGGAAAATAATTGTAAATGAAACGTTACGAGTTTAAGTGATAGACAGGCAAGGAGTTAGTTTGGGTGTGAAGAATTCGGTTTATAAGACGTTCTGAAAGATTTTGCAGGGCAATACTCGATTTCTGAAATCAAATATAGCTCGTAGTATTGGTTAGTGATGATAGATCACGTATATGAAGCATGGTGTACACTCAACATAGGCAAATACCTCACATAAAAGTCTTACTTTTCTTTTAAGATAGGCCACTGACAGAGTGAGCTTGCTTTCAAGAAATCCAATTCGTGTTAAGACGTCAAGAATAGTTTGCAGAGCAGAGATCGATTCCAGAAATCAAAGAGATTGTTTGGTGGTTTGAGTTTTGGCTGCAGCATGGAGTAGAAATAAAACACGAGTTTAAAACCCAGGCAGATGGTGAAGTAGGCTTAGCTTTCAACAACTAAGTTGATAAAGACATCGTGAAATTTTGCAGAGGAGAGCTCGATTGCTGAAATCTAGAGATTGTTTAGTGGATACAGTTTTGGTTGGAGATCGGAGTAGAAATAAGTGTGGACAAAACAAACGAATTTAAGAGATCAGCAGATGGTGAAGCTATATTTACTTGCAGAAACTTAATTGATGAAGACGTCATAAATATTGCAAAGCAGTGGTGGCTTCTTCAAATCAAGGACAGATTTCGACATGAGGTAGCTGGTTCAATCATACACCTCTATCAACTGAAATCAGTTAAAACGAGGAAAGGCAACTATTGTTTTGACGAAGCATTATCATTGAAGATTCTAGCTTTGAAGAGCATAACAGAACAAGAAGAGGAAAAAAAGCCCCAGGAGAGAATGATGTAACATACTTCTAGCTTGCTTTAGAGAGCTGCAAAGTCTCCCTTTAGCTGTCTCCAGTACTACTGTTCGTAAACGAAAAATGACAAGAAAGAAACGAAAATTATCCTTCAAGGATATAAATAAAGAATAATGCATTAAATACGATTTACTGAAAAATTTACGATTTGGTGTGAAGGTCTGAAATTACTGCCTTTTTGAAACATACGTAACGAGGACAAATGGCTGCTCGCACGAGTAGAATATGTGCAAGAAGACTTCAACATATCATGGATAATTATTGTGTTTTCTAATTATGATTAAAATGCTTAATTGACTAGCATCGAGGAGGCAATTTGTGTTGCAAGTAGCAGAACGAATGCAGGAAGAATAAAAAGAAGCTAAGGAGAATGATTTAATAAGAAGCAAAGAGCCTCATTTATAGAATCAACATCAAATTACAACTGACTCCATGCAGATGCAAACCAACTTACCGAAATGAGAGTGGAATGTTTATTGAGTCGAATCGCTGGAAAATAACAGACTTTTGGCGATAGGTGCTGAGTGCAAGCTGGCCTCTTTCCCACGATAGCAAGTGAAATCGTGTTTTCAGCCTTAAATAACGGAGTTAATCATTAGGCAGAAAAAAGTTAGCAAAGAAAACAGACGACTTAGTGGTTGTTGGCTAACGGCTCTCAGGAGAGTTTTGCTTTAAATGATCTGAAAATATAACAAAAGAGATCATGATTCTGGAAAGAGTGTCTTAACCTTTGGTTTAAATAAACTGACAAATCGTGGAAAGTGCATTTTAGTGGAAGATATAGTTCTCAAGAAAGATTAATGCTCTAAATTCCGTGACAGACTTTGGAGATCTATATTTGTGCAGAAAGAGATTCTTCAAGCGCAGTTTTGGTGTTAATTCCTTGATGTTCCTATGATTACAAAGAAGAGATAAGGTGTATACAGTTGAACAAATATTTCTTGAAAAACTTGGAAATTTATAACTGTGGAAAGATATGATCTTCGAGGAAAAGTTTTGCTTTAAGTTCAAATAGAGAGACGCAGTTTTACGTTGAATACCGTGACGACGTGCAGAAATTATAATCTTCGGAAGATAGAGTCCGTGAAGCGCAGTTTTTTTGTAAATTCCTGGTGTTTGAAACGCTGTTTTCTGCAAATTCCTTGACAACATTTGGCGTTCAGCTGCCGTTTCATAAAGAATAGAAATGCTGTTCACCTGCAACCTAATGTGAGGATTTCACAGTTGCAGCCAAAGAAACAAAGCAACTGATGCAATCTTGCAGGGTGGGCAAGTATTTCTTACGGAATGTAAACAAACATAACAGTGTTGCAGAAGATTTTAAAGGAGAAGATCGAAGGGATAAGCTGTCAAGCCAGGAGAGGAATATACGAAAAGACAGAATCTCTGTTGTATAAATTTGGGCAATGACTGATCCATCATTAATTGACGGATTACTGAGTTTGGAAGTTTTATGGTGATATGTTTTTCTTGAACAAAAGGTGGGCGGGCAAGTATTTCTAACGGAATGCAAGCAAACATGAAGTTGTTGTAGAAATTTCACAAATGATTAGGAGAACTTCGGAGAAAGAAGCTTGCAGTGAATCTTGGTGATCATTAATGAATGTGTGAACAAGAGAATATTTTTGAGGTGTTTATGGAGGGAGGGGAGTTTTGTTAATTGAAGTGGAAAACTTCGGAGTAAGGAACGTACAGATACAAACATAGCTAGGGATTTTCGAAGCTTGGTAATGATTGATGATTGTGTAAAATAAAGAGGATTTTGAGATATTTATGCAAGAAGCAGCGTTCTGGCAAGTGAAGAAAAAGTTCGATGAAGAGGAAGTCTACATACATATACAGCTAAGGATCTTCGATGTGAATCTGAGTTTTTATGGGATTTACCATTTATGGAAAATACCCGGATGTAGAATCTTGAAGACAATGTGAATTTCTGTCAGAGTAACTACTTTTTGAAGAGAAGAAACATGACGGCAGAAGCCTGCATATACGAAGAGCTGTGGAAGTCTTTGATGCAAGAAATTGATTTTGAGAACTTTAAGCAAGAAGAAGAGTGTGGCAAGTGAAAACTGGCTTCATTATAAGTTAGATCTATCATTAGTATTTTGAGGCACATTGGTCGAGGTCCGAAAAAGTTTTACTTGAAACACTGGAAACAGAAAGGTTATGGAGATAAAAGAAGCGATAGGGACAAAAACTGCAGAAGTAAAACTTCTGTCAAAAAGACTATCGAATCTTTCAGTGCGTGAAAATGACCATGTCGCAGACTTAAGGCACAAAGATATAAATACAACAACAAGAAGGATAAGTAGTCAAAGACGAGGCACACAAACTAGAAGGAAGGGCAAGAAAGATTCAGCGAGTAAAGAAGGACAGAGATCTGAAAGTTTATCACTTTACAACAAGAATTACGAGACGATTTCATATCGAATTTATGGGAATCCATGTGGTGAAGGATTCCTTATCGAAGCACGGATGCTTAAACCTCTTGAAGATAAAAATATTAAAAAACGAAACGATAAAGGAAAAGAGAAACATCGAAGAAGTGTTCTTTATACTGAATTTATTCATCAAAATGAAACCATGCAGTTTAGAAAATAAAATCATAGACGGTTGGTCCAATTAGATGGGATCTTGATCTCACTAAGTAAATGTTTATTCCATCTTGCCTAAGAGAGCGGTCATTTTCGATCCTGGGTACCAGGGCGGAGGATAATTTCACACAATTAGACAAAATTTCATACCCCATCTTGAATATAGAAACAAGTTTTTATACCATATTACATGCACGCGTACCAATTTGTCCCAGGCGATTTTCATATCAGTCCAGTGATTCATCATTTCCAGATGTCTGTTAATTTTTACCATTCGATTGAGTAAGATTTTACTTTTAAATGTTGACTAATGACTTCATATAAACATTTTTCAAGCGAAACAGTTTGGCACCCCATAATAGTTCCCTTGATATTTTTGTGCCCCCACAAAGTAATGGGAACCATTTTCATACCCCTGTCAAAAATCCTCCGACCCGTAACCCAGGATTAAAATGACCGCTCTCTAAAAAGAGACATTTCTATGCGGACCATGTTTTATGCTTACTTTGCTTTCGAAATTTTTACCTTCCAATTTTGTGAAAAATTCTCGTAATAACATGAATAGCAGAGTCAAGAAAAAATGAAACCTTCATTTATAAGGATGCCAATTCCTCTATTTAAACCTTCCGCGTTTTCGTAAGTCGAAATAAACAGATTTGACCATTGAGACCAAGCTCCCTCGCTTAACTTCAGTCATCTGACAGAAACCGTATCAAGCCGCTCGGCCACTAACATCAACATTAAACAATTGCTGACATTAACAAGTATAAACCTTCCTCCGGCTCACAGCCTGGAGCCATAATTCTTCTGGACTCTTATGAATAGCTCCTTCATAGGAGAAAACAATACTGAGAAATAGCAGTGTATGTACAATACGGTGTCCCAATGCTCATGACTTGACCCGATGGCTCTGTCTAGACATTCGTTTTCAGCTGAAATTAAAGGCAATGTGTCCATGTAACTACGGCCGCGTTTACACTCTGTCAAAATATGCTGACACGATGCTGACGAAGACCCTTGAAGAGTGCGCTGTGATTGGCAGAATTTAGCTCATCCCATGCAAACTAAATTTCAACTTCGAAAGCACAACCGCAAGTAAGTCATCAGTCTTACATTACATTACTACTTGCCATTACATGCTTACATTACTACTTGCCACCAAGTGAGCACCCTTGTTGCCTGCTGGAGTGATGACATGAAATATCACATGAAATTGGCATGCCCCCCCCTGCAAAGCCGACGTACTTACATGGAAATATCGTTCGTGATAATCTTACTAAGTAGAAGTAGGGGATGTAGATAGTTATGAAGGAGCTCGCTTCGACAACAGCGTTGCTCACGTGGGTGGGAATGATAAATAAGTTTTTGATTGAGGAATGATATTAGTATTCTAGGATTTACAATCAAAACATTACTTGCGGTCAAATTCACCAGCAATAGGAGACTCTATAACGTATAAACATAACTTCAATGTTTTGCTTACGTACCGCAGGAGGCCTTAAAATGAAGTATTTTTCGAGATAAAATGGTCAAATTTCACACGAGCAGGTGATAATTTGGCAAAGTTATAGGAATCGTGAAAACTGCAAAACAACTTCGTGGCTGGTTCATTAGAGCAATGACGTATAGTAGATAAGAACTTTATCAACCAGTTTGTTTGAAATTAAGGTTTAATTTCATTGACAGATTTGAATGACAAAGCTATGGTTTCTTGGAATTATTGGCCTAAAAGTACGAGTGATTGATAACTGTATCTGTTTGTTTATGGTCAAAAAATATTACCGAAGAAGGAGAAACGAGGGCAAGACATCATTGCTGGCGACAGGACAAGGAGAACCATTTTGTAGTGGCAAATGCACATATATATTTTGAAGTTAAGACGATGCCTGAGTAGTGGTTTCAAGTGTAACGAATTTAGAGATCCTTGAGTAGACAGAAGAGATAATTTTGTGGTGGCAAATGCATACAGGTCTTGAAGCTACCAGGTCGCCAGTGTATCAGTTTCAAGTGCAACAAATTAGAAATTCTTGAGTGGAGAGCAAATATAATTTTATGATGACAAATTTATCCACATTTTGAAGCTAGAAGTTGTAATAGTTTAGCACCATCAAGCCAAGCAGAGATTGACTTTACTTCAGACCCATGCAACAACAACTGCGCAGCATCTAGCAGATTATGGAGCAACACTCCGAAGGCGAAATCAAGTCAAAAGGAAGAAACAAAGGGAACAGAAGATCGGGAAATAAAGAACACTACAATGCCAACAAATCTTCACATGGAGAGAAGCCTCAAGATACAAAATCATTTAGAATATATGGTAATCCTAATGGAGAGGGATTTCTGATGGAAGAACAAATGGCTAGAAGTAATGAAGATGGGAACGAGCGAAAGAAGAAAGATGGGCGAGAAAGCATTAAGTATACAGAATATAATTTAGGAAAAGTGAAGACCAAATCAAAGAAGACTTGATGACTCTTTAGGTTATAACTTCTTCCAAATAATATGTATAAACAACAAAACAAAACGAATATTTTGGCAAGCAGAAATACAGTAAGAGCTGTAGCAGAATCACTACTTCAATTTAAGTCATTTTCAGCGATTGCAAACAATCGAATTTTGGGATGTGAAATGAATGCGCGCCACGTTCACAACCTCAAAACTTTTAGTGTGGTTTGTTCCAAAACGAATTCTATTTACAAGGCAACTCTCTGACATAGTAACGCATTTTTCTGAGACTGGACTGCAACAAGAGAGGCTTTCAGAAAAGGCCTAATCACGGAACGATACGATGGTGTATAAATAAGAATATAGTACAAAATGATACCACCACTGAACTGAACTGAACGGATTATCGCTCTTTTGTAATGAGGCAGCATTTTCGTTAAAAGCCCTGATTTAAAATAGAAATGGACAAATCTTAGTCCGGCTTAAAGATAGGCTAGACAAATGTGTAGCCCTTTTAATTAGTTTGCCTTGACTATAACCTAACTGCGATAGCTTATGATTATAATGCTGTTGCAATGTTGTTGTTTTGCAACCTGCAGCTCTTAGAGTCGTAAAGACTAATTAAATGCATCATACCATATCACAATATAGCCACCATGCTAATAAAGGGATAAGCGCAAAAAACAGCCGCATGGAATTAAAAACGAGTTGTGACCATGAACTTAAACGACTCACATTGTCGTATCCATGTTGTAAATCATTTAGAAAGGCTTGTAGCCTCGAACTCAATCATGAGCTGAGCAGGAGACAATCCATACGAGGTACAAGGGATGAAAGGGCGACCATCCTAAGTAGGCTCTTCCACAAATCATGATTACGCATTAATACCAACATTTCAGGCAAGGAAGAACTTTTCAAAATTCAAACACTGACGCTAGCAGTCCTAGAAACGAGTCCTAGAATATTAGCATTTGCATTTTCGGTGCTCACACTGCGTTTTTGCGTTTTCAAGAGTCTCTGTTGTCAAAGTGTGAACGAAAGATGAAAAGGCTCTTTTTATCCGTTTTCATATGAATACGGAGCAGTGTGAACGAAGCTTAAGTTAGACCATTCGCTTTCAAGACGAGATACTAGCATTTATTTCTTCGATTTAAGGGAAAGGTCATTAATGACCTTGGAAATGCGAGCAGGAGTTATGAGCATAAAACATCAGATTTAGAGATTATTTTTTGATTAATTTGATTTTAAGATGACATGAAATAAAATGACTTGGTCATTGTTTTATAAGTTAATACCGTAATTCAAATAAAGCAATGGAATTAAAGCTACATAAACAGAATCGTATACTTCTCTAGTTTGTTTTCGCTGTTTACGGATATCTGTAGGTCATCATAAATCTTCTACTTCAATGGCTGTTACGTCAACGATTTCTTCTTCTTGTGCTACGTCAAAAGCTCTTTCATGTCATGAAAGAATATTGTCCTCATGTTTCGTTCACTACAGAGAAATGATCGAGGATTTCAATTACGTTTCCAAATTAAAAGGAGGCTCAAGAAAATAAGAAGTCTATAGTGAAGACATTCCTAATAACAATTTTGAATTTATCTAAGTGGAAAATTCTGTTTAAAGAGAGAAATGCCAACACGTTTCCAAAAGAGCACGAATAAGAATTTCAAATTGTGTAGCAATGTGTTTCAAAGAAATTTCATACCTTTTGCAATAACCTCGACTTCACAAAGAGTCAGAGTTCTACGATATCCTGGGATGCGAATATTCACATAGCGGCCTTTAATTGGCTGCTTACAGACAAAGGTCTTTGTTTGTGCATTATAAATTGGTAATTGGTCAGCGCAGATTGTATTGCCGTTTCCATTTTTCTCTAAACTGTTACCTGTAAGTAAAAGAATATCAAACTTGATGGTGTTATTGCGTAGAAGAGAAATAAATGACGGCGTGATATCGAATGCTTCGCTTTGTGTAAATTTCAGAAGTTTTTTTCAGTAATTTTATTTTGAGTGGGCAGGTAGTATTGCTAGCTAATTTAGGACCACTATGCATGCCGCATCCAGGCATGGGACCCCTATTTTAACGTCCCTTCCGAAGGACGGCGCGAGGTGAGTTGCGAGGTCAAGCCTCCGAGTTCACCCATCCGGAGTTTGACCTCATTCAACCGAGCTTAACTTCAGTCACCTGACGGAAACTGTTTAAGCCACTCGGCCACTCACCCCGCAAGTTGAAACCAACTGTAAACAACAACAGATATAAGAAAGATATCAATTTACGTTGCTTTCAATTTGCCTGCGAGAAAGCTCACTTTCATTTCAAGTAAGATGATAGTTCAAGATTATTTTTTTCTTCTTTCGAATCTTTTCTAAACGGTTGACACGGTTAGCCTGCTCACAGGGCTTTTTGAAAATTTGAGAAAAATAAAAATCACTCTCGTACACTATGAGGTATGAAAATATGCTTTATCGTATCAAATAGGAATCTTCGACAAAGATCACAACCTTTGATGAGCCAGTGTTATTCTGAAAATTAGAAGGAAATGGAGCATACCAACTCTGATTTCGAATCCATTTAATCTGGATCCACAGCAATCCCCTCTGTTAACAACTTTCACCTCAAATACTTCGGTTTCTTTCTGTAGATCAACTCTCCACCATGGGTTCTGTTCTTCTTCTGTTCTTGTGCATGACATTCCATAATATTGGTTATTTGAATTGCCATCTACTGCATGAGAACTGGCTCCAAAGTAATTACTAAACGTAGAGGATTGAACAGTTGGTTTTCGTATTGCCACGTTGCTGAATTTACCTGAAAGAGAATATTTTGCCATGATGAAATGATTTGCCAACAGAAAAGTCAATCTCATTCGCAGAGTGAGTTTGTTGCCCTACCTCTACTGGGATACAAGAGGTCATTGGAAAACAAAGTTCTTGAAGTCCTCCCAATGTTTAGGCATTGCTCAAGTATCCTGCGAGTAGCATGATACAGGAAATATGAGAAAATGAAGTAAAATATGCTTAGGATTTCCTTGACCAAAATATATTGGTGCATAAATAATTTCTTCCACTACTAGAGATTTTTTCTAAATTTTTTAGGGATCTAAGAGTTGAGTTTCCTATCTGCAGTTTTTTGTAGAAAAATATGTGTACTCAAGTTACCTTCCAAGTAATACGATACAGGAAGCAAGTGAAAATTGAGTAAAATTATCTCAGTATTCCCTGGACTAAAGAATAAGTAGTTGATTGAATAATTTTCCACAGTATTGGAGTATCTTAATTTTTTAGCGATCTAGTAGTTGACTTCCTTATGAGCAGTTCCTTTAAAAATATACGTGTAAGTGTACTGTACCTCCACAAGCCATTTCTGCAAATCTTCTACCAGATCCTTTCAAAGAGCGAAAATCTCCAATATTCAATATATAATCATTAGATGGCGAACTTGCGATTGTTTGAAGTTCAGATTGCGAAACATCATTGCCAATACCAGCTGCAAAAACTGTAACTCCACTGTCTTTGAGTTCTCTCGCAGGGGTTACTAACTCTTGCTTCCAGTTCACTTTCGCATCTTTACCTGTTCAAAAATTAGAGAATTAATTAATTTTAATAGGGCCCTTGTTAATAGCAATACTTTCGTGCACTGATAAGGTACTTTCCCTGTAAAAACATATATATTATCATTATTACTATTACTGACGAAGATTTTTAAAATCGAAACGTATGGATTTTAACAGTTGTGTTTTCAGCTCCTTTTTTCTGTTATTTATGATTGTGGTTTAGGTTTATTCATTATCATTATTATTATCATTTTTATTATTAGACGTGCAGAACCAATAATGACTGACTATATGGTGATAAACAACAGCGTATTACACAACGTAAACTTGATATCCATGTCACAGAACTGTATCCTTTGTTTTGCTCTTTGGCATATAAACATTTGGTAAAAAAATATATCACCAGTGGGGAATCTAGGAGATGAGAAACAGGTAAGAACGTTTTGCTAGTTAAGAGAGATTTTTCATCTTTTTCTTGGCACTGATTCTTCTCCTCCATAAAGTAAATTTCAAATAAAAAAATTTTGAGAGTTTTACCTAATGTTTCACCGTCGGTCAAAATGATCAAAATTTTCTTGGCATCCTGTCTTGCTCCAAATGCGGAGTGAAACAATACTTCTTTGGTCATCTTCAAAGCCAAATCTGTCCTTGTGAAACCTAACGAACAATAGGATTACTAAAGACAGAAAATTTCTCATCATTTCAACTTAAGTTCAGAGTTTCAAAAGCTACTGTCTCCCAGGGTTATTTGCGGGCACGCTAACAAGGGCAGATTTTGTAATACAATAGCATGAGTTGCTTTTGTTGACACCTCAATTCAAAGCGATTAGCGATTGCAGACAAGGGAAATTCTCTCAACCAGCAATTCAAAACAAACAAAGCCCCAAAAGTTTCTTTGAAACCCAGGTAGCTAGCTCGCTCGTTGTGCATTCCAAAAACTGTTTTTAAGGGCAAACATGAGCGTAGATCGAAAGAAGAAGGATGCATCTACACATCTGCCGCGGGCATTTTATTTGTTTGGTTCAAACGCCGTTTAGGAGGCGATTCAATTCTCTTAATTTTTGGGTGTTATCAAAACATTTACTGTTCAGCTTCTGGACCAAAGAAATAAAATGCCCGCGGCAGATGTGTAGATATATCCTGCTTCTTTCAATCTATGCTCATGTTTGCCCTTAAAAATAATTTCTGGAATGCACAGCGAGCGAGCTAGCTACCTGGGTTTCAGAGAAAATTTTGTGGCTTTGTTTGTTTTGAATTACTGGTTGATAGAATTTCCTTGGTCTGTAATCGCTAATCGCTTTGAATTGAGGTGTCAACAAAAGCAACTCGTGCTATTGTATTACAAAATCTGCCCTTGTTGGGCACGCTACAATTTTAGACTATCTGAAAATAAGATTTGGCCTAAGCGGAAAAGATTGATCCACACTGCAGTAGTTAACTGATAGAAAAGTTCAATTATAGTAACGTTTTTGTTTGGAAATCCTGTCTCGCATTGGATGTCAGGTATGAGGAATGAAAATGAAAACATACACACAAAAGAGTTTTTCTTGCGATATTTGCTTTTGAGTTATTACCCTGACATCTAATGTTAGACATTCTCCAGTAAAGTATTTATCGTTTATGTTTGTAGCATTTATGTAGAATTGTATGTGCTTTAGCTCTTATTTTTTCCTTAACGCCATGGGGGTAGTCATAGTATATTACTCCTTATGGTATAGTCCTTGTAGTCTTGTTAAGTAGTTTGTAGGTAGAGTAATCTGTAGCATGTATTGTAAATTTCTAAAGATATAAAAAAACAGTTTAATTACAGTAAAAATTTTCTATCAGTTGAACTAATGCATTGTATATCCATGGTTTCCGCTTAGACCAAAGTTGATTTTCAGACAGTCTGAGACTGCAGTGTGCCCACAGGAGACCATGGGTGACAATAATGGCTCTTTAAAGTTGTCTTTGTGCCAAAAAAGTAGGTCTCCATCAAGAATCTTTCAGGACAAAATACTGCAGTTGCGGCAACAAATTTCGGTCGCAAAATGAATATTAAGCATCTCCAATAATCTTTATGGTGTAGCTTCAAAATGCTCTCGCAAAAATTTTTCGTGAAATAAATAAACAATGATTTCGAAATAAACTTTAACTCTTGTCCAAATGCAGTAAGGTAATGATAGATAAGATTTCAAACTAAAAAGCTGAACTAAAAAGTTTCACAAAACATCATACCTCCACGATAATATATATGGGCGAGTTTCTTTTTCAATTCTTTTGCATTCGAATAATCATTGAATTTGATTTCAACTTGAGCAGTGGTACTAAATGATATGATTGACAGTTTGACATTCAACGGACCAATCAGCGTCGAATTTACGAATAACTTGACGAATTGTTTCTCATTTTCCCAGTCAGAGTAATACAAACTTGATGACGAGTCCAGGGCAATGACAATGTCCAGCTTCTTGCCACAAATGCCTGGTGGTGCCGTCGGAGCCGTCTCTGGTCCTGCAAAGGGAAGAGGCAAGTCTTTGGCTTCAGAGTGTGAAAAAGGCAAATCAATGTCTGAGAAATATTAATGTACCCTGATCGAGAGGGTTGTCATTCATTTCTTTGGGAAAAATCATGAGAAAATCTTTTCGATCAAAATAGGGCAGCCAGAATTGTAACGAATAGCAAATATGATACATCCGCAATGCCTCTGATCAACGGTCTTGGATGGGCAACAGTCAAGCAGCTTATTTTCAAAGAATCAGCTTCGCTTATGTATAAGTCCTTAAATTCGTTGGCTCCAGACTATTTGTCCTCGTTGTTCACAAGATGCTCCGACAGTAATGAACGAAATCTGCGATCGACAGATCTGAATCTGAAAATACCATTACTTAAAACAAAAACAGGTCAGAAATCTTTCTGCTACAGAGGAACCACCCTTTGGAACAGCCTGGATAAAGCTAGTAAATCAGCTTCCTCTCTTGGTGCTTTCAAAAATCTGATCTAATAAGTCGGATTACGTGCTTTCCTTCGTATTTTAACTTATTCACCGTTTATCAACTGTATTAAACTGTAAATGATTGGCTTTTGTAAATATATAAAATTATTGTAACTAGTTTTCCTTTTGCAGCTTAGGTTTTTTTTAAGAGGTCAGTTTGAAAACCAGTTATTATTCAGAAACTTTTTTAACCTGTATAAATATTTTAAATGATGATGATGAATGAAATGATGATGGAGAAAAATTTTGAAAATGCAGTTGGTGCTATGCAGTAAGGGTAAAAACCCGCGTATAAGAACCTAGTGGATTAAGGCTGAAGTTATGAGTTTTAATTGTTTTATAAAAACCAATCCATTGTATTCATTGTTTAAGAAACCATACTAACTTGCAAAATTGTAGGTTCTTATACGCGGGTTTTCAATATCCACTAAGTTCTTATACGCGAGTGCTTGCTGTAGCTACAAAATGGCCATTCAAATGATTTGCCACTCTGAAATACCGGATGAGCAAAACACGCACGCCGTTTGAAAAAAATACTGCTCCCTGAATATCAAAGAAATAATATTGAAAACAATCTTGTTTCAATGCCGATATATTCAATTTAGATTCTGTAATTCACCCGGCTTTAATCGGTCATTCCTACCCGTGGATATGGTAGATTTTCTGCAGAAAGGCCTATTCACAAACCTGTAAAAATGAGTGAAAACGACGATCAATACTTCAGCGGTTTTCCTTCCTACCAACAATGACACATGTAATAGCATATAATTAGTACTCTTGAGAGGATGGAATCCCTTGAAAAGGCTTCTCATGCTAAGGGGAAGACTTTTCATCCTCTGAAGAGGATAGCACATGCAAAAGCCTGTTAAAGTCATTGCTGCAAGTAAAAATGTTAGGGAAATTTGCTCGCGATTTTAGGACGCCTTTGAAGCTTTCTCGAAGCGACTTTCTCGATCAAATCCCTTGCGAAATCTGAACAGAGTGACCGATTTCAGCCAGAAAAATTTCTGAAAATGATTGAACATGTTGGCTATTTAATCAGATCTTGCAAAATATTGTTACTTTCATATTCAGGGAGAAGAAGTCTTTCAAACTTTGTGCGTTTCTTTTTTTACTCACCCCGTACCAGATAATCTTGAATGCAACAATTAACTATATTTTCGAAACAGAACGCTTTGATTGAAGATCACTCATATCCCTACGTAGAACACCCAAACCCCTTCTGTCTGTATGTGTTTGTTTTTTAGCAGTTCTCTTTGTTTGTAATTATGTAATGTCTTAAGGCAGCTTGCAATCAAAACTTGGATTTACAAATTCACCATGTTTGGCTCTAACTTTCAAACCTACACTTGCAATTACCGTATTTGATTGCAAGCTTCCTTCGCTTACCTTAGTTTTCCGTTTGTATTTTAAACATTCCTTTTATTTGTAGTAGCAGTTACGTGTAGTTTTATGTAGGTCCCCCTTAAGGTAAACGTAGTTACGTGTAGTATTAGCAATTATTTTTCTCTCTAGTAGTTACGTGCAGTGGTATGTTCGTATTTCCTGTTTTATTTTGCCATGAGGTAGCCGTAGTTTTCGCTCCAATTGGTATTGTATTAGTAGTAGGGTATGGTATTTTGTAAGTAACGTTGAAAGTAATATGTATTGTAAGTTATTAAATGATGTATAAAAAAAATAATTACCTGTTATTATCAAATAATTACCTGTATTAAAAACGAAAATTGAATCTCCACTGCCACTGCAATCTTGTGCATCACCTGAGCATGGGCCAAAGGACGGACCACAACAATGAGTCGACCTCTCAGCAGTTGTTGGGCTAAACTCTGCTCCTCCGAAACACACTCCATAATGATGAATTCCAAAATACTTCCAGTTTTTCTTTTTGGCTTCGGCTGAGCATTCGCAAGCAAGGCTGAAAGAGGAAAAGTAAAGTAATTCATATGAGGGTTCAAATAAATCCTCTGAAAAGTAAGGAATCGAATAAGTCTCCAGGATGGTCTTGATAATTTTTCAAATGCAGATTAAAGTCCGTCTCAAATTAGATGTCACCTGAGATTTGCGAGAACGTAAAAATCCTTTGCAAAGCACTTCTATTGTTGCTATTCGCGGGCATTTGCAGGTGACATCTAATTTGAGACAAATGGAATTCACGAAAGAGGTATTAAAGACCTAAAGAATGTTTGAAAAGAATTTTACAAGAATACCCTAAGACTTCTTGGGCAAAAACCAGTCATTAATCTACCTAAGGAGTGTACTGCGGAGGGACTGCAGAGGACTTGTACCACATTACCTACCTGTATCTGCGATTTCCTCCAAAATTAGACGTTGCCATCACGGAGGCGAGCTGAAATGTTTCCATGACAACTTTTTTATTCATATGAGATATTACAATACATCTCACATTCTCCCACCGATATTACAATACATCTCACATTCTCCCACCGGGTGAATCAATGAAAATAATTCCCGCCCGAATATACAAGTAATCATATATTGTAGTATCAGATTGAATAACCAACATGTTCGCTTATTCTTAGAATTTTATGGCTGAAATTGGTCATTCCGTTCACATTTTACAATGGACTTTCCCGAGAAAGTCCCTCGAGAAAACTAAAAAAAAAACATGCTAAGATCACAAGCAAATTTCCCTAATATTTTCACCTTGCAGCAATGACTTGAACTCGCTTAACTTATTCAGGCGGAATCCATTCTCCCACGAGGACAAAATACATGGATACATGTGTCATTATTGTCAGGAAAACTAAGGAAATTTTCACTCGAAATTGCAGGTTATTGAGAGGGGCTTTCTGCAGAAAATCCCCCATATCCACGGGAAGGAATGACCGATTAAAGCCGGGTAAATTACTGAATCTAATTGAACATATCGGCAATCAAACGAGACAATTTTCAGTATTATTGCTTTGATATTCCGGGAGCAGAATGTTTTCAAACGCCGGGCGTTTCTTTCACTCACCCGGTAGATAAAGCTGGTTTAACTGTGTAAATGTGAATGGAGCATCATTTGGAAATGCAAGCCGATAAGGTAAAAGGAAGGTAATATAAAGTAATAAATTGACGCAAACATACCTATGCAATGAAGCTCCAAAATTATTCCAATCGATGTTGTTCGTTGCTTGATAGTTGACCAGTTCTGTTGTCAATGATGCTGTGCCTTTAAAACAACCTTCTTTTTTGTAAGTTCTTTCGCATGTGATGAGTGCACAATCTTTGAACTGGACGAAAGCTAAAAACGAGAAATGGATGAACTAAAACAGGAAGAAAGGTCATTTTGAGCAACGAGATAAAGACCCATTATCACCGAAGGTCTTTTGCAGGCACGCTACAATTTGAGACTGTCTAAAAACCAAATCGATCATGAAATTTCTATATAATATAAAGACCAAATCTCCATTTCGGGGCAGTTACAAATTAAACTATGTAGCACTGGTAAACTAAATTGAATTAAACTAAACACTGATTGAAAGGAATCTAACCTAACACAACAGAACCTAACAGAACCTAACACAAATTAAAACTATTTACAAAATCTTTTGAACTCTCTTATTATTCTTTTAAGCATTTTTGGGTCATTTGAAAGGAGTTGATCTTTGCTCCATTTTTTCATGTCAAATTTCTTGCATTCCCATAGATGTTCTATATTTTTTATTTTTACCACATGCACTTTTATGTTATGGACCAAATAATTTTAGACATATTGGAATGGTGTTGAATTTGTGAGAATTTTACGCTTCTACAAGTCTGAGGCATACTCCGATTAATCCCAAGAACCAAATTAAGGTTACTGTAACCGTTCAAACAAGAATTTTTCGACTTTTCGTTTTCGTCATATTCTGATGCTCCAAGTATATGAGTACCGTTTTAGCCAACTTGCTTCACAATGCAAACCAAATCACTTGCAAATTTGAGCATTTTAAAAGAAGCACTCTTGTTTCTCAAAAATTGCGCGAACAGGCACTAGGAGATTAAGGTAAACTCACTTCACCTCTCGAATGACTCGCACTACAGTAGCAGTTACTGCAGGGTTACAGTAACCTTAATTGATTCATTAAAAAGTTTGTGCAAGGTTAAAGGCTTGCATTTGCAGAAAGCAGAAACATCCAAAAATTTCCCATTCCAATCAAAGTGGCACAGGCACTGTTTGAACAATGGATAGCCAAAGAAACAATGTCTCGCCTGATTGAACCAATCAAATCCCCTCAAAATAACAACAAACAATGAAGAGATAGCCAAAGAAACAATGTCTGGCCTGATTGAACCAATCAAATCCCCTCGAAATAACAACGAACAATGAAGACACTTTACTTACCATTAAGAACTAGGAGAGAAACAAGTATCCCAAAATCCATTGCAAATCGAATGTATTGTTCCGCTTCTTGGAAGAACCTTGTACATCGAGCATATATAACTGGAACGAGAAAGCTGGGAGAGGACGATTTATATCGTATGGGCGACATAGACTATCCAAATATCCGGATAGGAAACAAACATAGAAAATGCAAACAAAACAATGCAAATATGAGAATGGAGTAAAACCCAGACCCTGAGACCATAGGACCTTGGGACTCAAACGTGGCAATGTGAGATAGGATCTTCAACAATAGAGGGTGTCATCACCAATTCTATGGTCATCACCCTCGCTAGAAAATAGTCAGTTTTCCTCGACTATAATTACCCTTCCTACTATTTTTGTCATTATCATATAATATTTATTTTTTAGATCAAGAGATTTTAGATATAATGCTTTCGCTTTTTGTAACGTGAAGTTGAAACACCAATGTTCACAGGACATGTAATGTTCACAGGACAGGAATCAAATGTTTTAGCCGATTTTTGCCCGTGGCCCATGGCCGAAAACCTAAAAAGCATCATTTTCACGTACAATTCAGACGGCGAAGAAGCGAAGAAGACAAAATAAGCCCGTGAAGATTTTTCTAAATTCTACTTACCTTCATAAAACGCAACCAGGAAAAAAACAGCTTCAAATTTCCCTATACCCTCCAGATGTTTGGGTAAACAAGGTTGAATATCTCCAGTCTCGAGGGGTGATCAGTGACTTGGATTGATTACGAACAATGAAAACAGGTACACTCCAATTAGATTCAAAGTATTACAAACAATGAAACAGGTGCACTCCAATTAGGTTCAATTTTGATCTATATTTGTCTAATGAGCGTCGTTCTTATTGCAGGGAATCTGCGTCGAGAGTATCGAGGATTTTGGAGGATTTGGTTTATTTGTGCCCAAAGGAGAAACGGATTTTGAGGGATTCCGTTTATTTGCGCTTGAAGGAGATTCGTTTGTAATTTTCAGTTTTTTTTCTGAGTAAGTATAATAAAACTGGTCACGATAAATGTCTTGTTAGCAGAAGGTAATCAAAATTAATTTCCTGATCCTACATTGTGAGTAAAGAAACGCCCGGTGTTTGAAAAAATGCTGCTCTCTGAATATCAAAGGAATGATAGTGAAAGTTGTCTTGCTTTGCAGCCTATACATTCAACTAGACTCAGCAATCCAGGCTTTAATCTCCAGAAAACCTCTCATAATTTCAGAAGGGAGTGGCCGATTTCTCGTAGCAGTTCTCATGGCCTGACGCGACTACCGTGCCTAAATAAATAAATACGAAATGAAATTTCAGTCAGGTAAATTTGAACATGGATTTGAACATGTCTATCATTACATAACATATTTGTCAATAATATCGTCGTGATACCCACAGAGCAGTGGTCTTTCAAACAGAGATTGTCTTTTACTCACTCCGTACAGTTGATCCTTCGTTTATTTCTATCGCAAATGCCCAGATATCTTGGAAATTTGCAAATCCCTTTAAAATAAAAAGAAAACGGTTGACAAACAGGACCAAGGGATCAAAGAAGAAATATTGTTTACCTAAACAACAATAGTGTGAATAGTTTGTCACAAAATAAATTTCATCTGAACTTGAATTTGTTTGCATCACCTTGTCTTGGCATATTTCTCGTTGGTATATCATTAAAGAGTCATTGTCACCCAGGGTCCATTGCGAGCACGCTGAAATTTCAAACGGTCTGAAAATCAAATTTGGCCTAAGCAGAAACCATGGATCCACGCTGCTGATTGAAAAATATTATCTTAGTTGAACTGTTCTATCAGTTTAACCACTGCACTGTGGATCTATAATTTCCGTTTAGGCCAAATTTGGTTTTCACACAGTCTGAAATTGTAGCGTGCCTGCAAAGGACCCTGGGTGACAGTGGCTCTTCAATATCACGCCACAGCCCCCTGAAGAGCAGTCCTTATGGACTGATGGGACAAATATGCCTAAAAAAAGTAAAAATAGAATGATGAAAAATCTAGCTATTTCTTCGACAGAGATGATGGTTCATCACAATAAATCAAATACTTATCTGTAACTCGTTTCAAGGAAATCGGTTTTCATCAGTTAATTGAGGCAAGAAAACTTCTCGTCTCGAAACGAGCGGAAAATCTGCGTTATCAAAAATGAAATAAAGGGAGATGAACGGATGTTGGTACATGACTGACGTATTTAAAAAGAACTAGCGTTCAAAAACCTCTCATATACAGTAAAATATAAATAATGATTCGCCATAATTTGCCAATGAGATTCAACTGTATTTGATTGCAAGGCGTATAGCTTCCTTGAATTGAGTGTTAAACCCAAAATTTTGATTTAACCCCGCCTATCTGAGCAATTTAACCTGTATATTTTCCAAACTGGAATTCAATTTCGTAAAACAAAACCTGTGGCTATATTTGCCCCATTACGCAAACCTCGTATATTTCACGTCTCCAAAGTTATCCTTAAAAGAAAACCCTTCCAAATTTGAGCCCCATTAAAATGAATGATCAGTGGTTACCAAGATTTCTGTGAAAGTTAATCATAAACAGTGAGATGGTAAAAATTATTTAATCCAATCGAGATTTGATCACTTTGACAAAATTATTTTCTGCAAGTAAACAAGATCTGATAAAATTTTAAAACAGAAAATATAAAATTGCATGACCCATAATTGATCAAATTTACTTTCTTCTACCAGGTTTGTCGGAAAAATGTTCAGACGTTTAAAAGCCTGTAGCTCTGAAACCATTTATTAGATTCCTTTAGACTGATAGCATTTGTGAAGCTAAAATGCCAACTTGGATACACAAATTTGGTTTGTCAAAATAGACCAAATAGTTCTCAAGTGATGAGTAATCTTATAAACATGTTTTATCTCACATCCTTGAAAACACGTCTAAAATCCTTGATCAAATTTGAAAGCAATCCAGCCTTTTGATAACAGGAAATCGATAGAAAAGGCTACGCAAAATTTCCAAGTGCATGAAATTATGCACAAGCCTCTTTATTTAGTCAGTAAGATTTCTGAGTAATACACAAATAGAGCTTGATTTGATAGCTGTGGAGGTAAATCGTTAGAACATTTGATCAAGGATTTTAAGCACGCTTTGGAAGATTTTGAGATGAAATACTTTTATATAATTGTTCATAATTTGAGAATGATGTAAACAATTTTGATAAATCAAATTTTAACATCTAAATTGACATTTTAGCAACACAAATATTATCAGTTTCTAGGAATCAGGGGAATATTTTAAGAGCTACAGGCTTTCAAATATCCAGACACTTTTCTGACTCCACCCGATACCAATTAGTTATCATCAGCACAAATCCTAGCCCTCGGTGACTTCAAGGTATTTCTTGCAGATCTTTTCCAGACAACCAAACAACTTGTTGGCTAGCTCTTAGCTCAATCATAAGGCAAAGGTAGAAGCTGGTTCGAAAGCAAACATATCAGGAATCTTAATATCAATGACGAAAAACTGCGATTCTAAGTTTGATACGGTCCAATGATTTCCTGGTGCCAATTCTAAAAGATTCTCTTTGTCTATCCGATCTATTGCCTGGCTAATGAATTCTCTCCTTGCCCAATTAACTGTAATTAAATCATTATGAAAGGTCGACAGGTTGTGTAATGTATAATACAAGTTTACCTAATTTGGGTTTCTGAGCTTAACTTCAGTTACTCAACGGAAACTGTATAGCCGCTCGGTCACTCATCCCACAATTGCTGAAAATTGCTACCAATTGCTACCAACCCTTTCCCTAATTATTGTTGCAAAGCAGAATATATGCGCAATTAACTACATGCAACTTTTTGCGAATTTCCTGCACAAACGTACACAAATTTCATGAAGATTTACCCAAAAACAAGATGGCATTGCGTTTTCAACGCTGCTGTCATCAGCCATCAGCATCAATAAAAGACAACAAACATTTTGATCATGCAAATCATCATCTCGAAACACTACTGCATCTCTACTGCGGAACTCATTCTAAATCAAACCCAATAAATCGTCTTTTATGCATTAGATACAAGTTAAAAGCTATGTACTCACCGCATGCATCCTACCATCAAAGTTTATCTACTCCTACAATTAACCACGATAAAACAACACATACGCTGCTGGCTACAATATCTAGGGCCTACAAAAATATATCCAACAACAGCTAACGAATATTTACAAGAACTATGTTTCATCTATCGCGTCTAAAAAGGTGTTGTATCAGCAAACTTACAGTGATTTTTATAGAAAAAGAAGCGAGGTTAGGGTACCTTAGAGAAGAACTATATACATACCATGACATAAAGGAAGAAAGTTGAAGAAGAATATTGAAAAGAGGATGAAAAAAGCAAGAAAATATCAATTGGTTCAGAAAGGAGTTGTGCAGGATCACATGAAGAGTGTTTTACGTGGAACAGTTGCACTCTAGAGTATTCCTAACTGCTGAAATCTAAACTGTCCTTAACAGGATTTGTGCGAGCCAAATGTGAATACATTGTACAGCAGCTATGAGATATATTTGTTATTCAAAATGAAGACGATGTTAGTAACTCACTAATAGCTAAACTGCCAACTAATCACAAGGAAGTTATGTCTTACTCCAAGGGAGAATGCGAATAGACAGTAAAGTCTAGGTCGGCAGCACAAACTTAACCCACAGTCTTTTTTGTTCAGGGCGAGGATCGAGTAGACTGATTACTTATGTCCCTTGTATTTCTGTGATAAACGTTGCTCAGCAGGGACTCGTAATAAAAGAGTGAAAGAGATTACCGTTCTTAGGCCCGTTCTCAGCTGTCACCTCACAGAAACGAAGTGCAACAAAACCAATTCGGCAAACATTCAATGACAAAACTAAGTATACGTAAGTAGCGCGAATTTACAACGTCGATTGAGGCTAAACTTACGTCGTGATTCCTTGTATTTGTTCAACATTTTTAATCTGATTCTTTATTTTCACTCATTAAGAGTATGAGCGATAACCATCCAATTCAATGAGCGATGCTGAGACTTATGTAATGAGTCTATTACGAGGCTTGAATTCCACTGGAATTCGTGGACTCATCTAAGCTGATTGCCACCACAATTTCTTGTGTGTGAGGGACTAAATAAGGAAAAGTCTTTCAGAGTCAGATTATGAGTCTTTGTTGACCGTAGCGACATCATCCAGCCAAAGAGCACAGGGAAACAAAGGTCTCTGGTTATAAGTCTAGGGATCTAGCCAGTAGAAAATCTATCACATTAATTTATAAAGGCTACAAATGGTTTGATTTGCAATTGATCAATTATCCCGCCTAATCTTACCTCTCACGCAATTCTATCGATATTTTATCCGGGACAAATTCGAAGTCTGAATCAGATAAGTTTATCCCCACTAAGATACCATGACGGCCCTAAAGAATCTACAATTATACATCTCAATTTTTACACTCTTTCACAAAATCATATCGAAAGTATCTTTCCAAGCGAGCGGTCATCTTTGAGCAAAGTCAAGTAAGTCCATACAAAGTCTTCATCAAACAAAACTAGCCTCAATGTTACTCATCAGAAAAATGGAAAATCTCACTTACATAAATCTTCTGATGCAGAAATTCATAAAGAACTTTACCAAAATACAACTTTGAATGTTGACTGCATTCTTATATTGATCCCCAGACCATGACAACTTTAGAGAACTTTGCGAAGATTCCATGATCTTTCTTGCTGAAATGTCAATTTAAAATACATATTAATGATCAAAAGTGGCCTGGAAAGAGACGAATCGCCCCCCTGCTTTCATCACTTTCGCTGGGTTTGAGATCTGCCTCTGGTGTCAATAAATCCTTATTTTCGCCAGTTTGCAATCTCGATAAAAAATATCAAAAACGATAGCGATATTGCCTAGCCATGTTCATATCTCTCTGAAAAGTATATAACGAAATACCCTACTAACCCTAAGTTAACCCTACCTTGCCCTAACTAACCCCAACTTACTGCAAAACACTTTTACCAAAACCTATCCCTGACCCTAACCCTTACCCCATGACTCATACCATGCCGATATTAAAAGCTGGCCTGCTAAAGTGCAGACTAGCGAAATTCGTAGAATACCAATCTAAAAAGTGGGTCAAAGATAAAAAACATCACACAATGAAACAGACAGAGCTTACCAACGGAAGTATCTGTATCCTTCGAACACACCATTGTGTTTTCCATCTGTAAACAAAGCATTATCAAATATTTTATGTTACATCGAATTATCGAACAAAGAATTATCAAATCATCCAATCTCCAGCAATCTAAAAAATCAAGTACACTTTTAAAGGAAGGGCAGGGGTGGAAAAAACATATTAATTTCTGGGACCAAAAAACTCTTGAAAAAATTTCTGCGAGAACCGAATGTGCCAAAAAGAAAGCTCCACTTTGTGAGAGGTCATGATATGTAATGCATTAACAAGATTTTGTATATTGATTATAAATTTGTAATTTTAGTCACAAGTCACAATTATATATTGTACTTTGGCAAATTTGGTTACTTTTTTAGCTGATCACTGTCTTGGTCATAAACAGTGACTCAAAACTTCCTTTGTCTGGAAACAATGGTAGAAACAGTGGCTTCCTTTGGTTGAACAACGTCAAATTTTCCAGAGACTTGTTTGAAATGCAAAGAGAAAATAGGGAAGTTTACATTGTGTTGGAAAATTAATCTCCCCCTTTTCTCATTTTTCTTTTAGAATCCTTTTTCCTTCTTCTTTGCAGTCCTCTCTCATTTCTTTCTGGTGACCTGAAAAACTTTCTGGGTCCATTGGTGCTGTGGTCTGCTATTTTTTTCCACCCCTGAGGAAGGGTTATATCGTTATATTCATTCTTTCTGTATTTTCAAAAGAGTTCATAGAGTAGTTTATCTAAAAGACAAAAGTGTCAACCCTTTTGAAAATGCAGAGAAAATGTGAATATGATGCTAGAACCCTTTCTGGAACAAGTTTTTGAAGCAACCACGTATTTGCCTTTCCTCTCCCATAAATCAGCAACCACTTGTCGAGACAGCTGTCAATATTACTTAAATGAATGAGAAAATGACGAATTAATTTGCACTCACTTGGTGTTTCAAGTTCTATACCAATAAAATGATCCGCGTGTCCATCAAGTTTCCCCTTCCATTTAACAGTACCCTTTCCGATACGCCCTGAACTTCGTGTGACCAGCACTCTCATTCCAGTCTTTATTTCGTCAATTGAGGTAGGAGCAAAAGGCTTTAAACTCCTTGGAGACAGATCTGAAAACGAAAAAAATAGACGATATACCGGGCGTCCCAAAAACTAAAGTTCAAAATATCATGTCTCTCACAAAAGCACTAGCTTAAAATACCGGCTGTTGCAAGAAAGGGTACCCTGCTTGAACAGCTCTAGAAAAACAACCATCTTCTCGCCTTAAACGATTTACACGGCAGTCTTTCGTTTGAAGGCTAACTTGGAACAATATAGTTTTTGCCAATCTTTTTGCCGATGAGATGATCTCAAAAATATGGATTTTTTGCCAATGAAGAGATCTCAAAAATATGGATTTTCTGAAAACCAGAAACCCTTGAAAAGGAGCAAAATCTAGAGATAAAGATACTTTCCAATCCTTCCACGTTTTATATCGTAGATATGAAGAGCATATAAATGCTTGTCAGTTTCATAAATTGGTATTGAAACTTGTCAATGTGCAAATTGCGGACCATGTGGCATTGTCTTGGGAAAAATGTTTTCCTGCAAACATCAAGCAAAATCTTGCTTTTACGTGCACAGCAGACAAATGTTATCTCTCTTGTAAATTGATCTGCCGGTTGTCCCAAAAAAGTATAATGATTTGGTTGGGTCCAGTGATATGAATTTAGCTGCAATCAAGGGCTAATAACTCTCAAAATGTTCCTCGATAGTCAACTTTAGCATAAATACCTCCTTCATTGATATTGGTGCTTTGAGGGAGGAAATGTTAATCTTAAAAGCTCAAATTTGTGCCCTCTTCCAAACCAGATCTTTGGCATTATAGCCTAAAAATTCTTGCAGAACATTAAATAGATCAATGATAGCCTTGATAAAATTTGAAAAATGTTAGATGTTATTATTTTCTGTTTGCTATACGTCACCCATTGTGCAATTTTCTTTTATTTCTTTAATTCCAATTTCTAATTTTGATTTCTAATTTCTAAATTTGAGCTTTCAAGGATAATATTTCTGCTTTCAAAGCACTAATGCAAACAAACGAGGTATCAATTTTCAAGCTAACTATCGAGGAGCACTTTGCGAGTGATTAACCATTGATTAAAGCTAAGATTCACATCGTTCGAGGCAACGAGAACAAGGTACCATGACAAATCATAATAGAAATTGCTGTAGTTTGAAAACTAAAGGCCTTCATTTCTGAAATCTTTCGAAATAGTAGGTATATTTAAAAATCCACTAAATCATAAAAGATGGAAAGCAAACCTGCAGCGGTGGAAGTGTAATCATGCGAATTCAAATAGTCACTTCGATAGTCTTCTGTTCTGTTCGTAAGTCTGTAATTGTATGAACCAGGATCTTCGTGTTGCAAGGGCGAAAGGCGTCGACTGATTTCTCTGGAATCACTTTCATTGGCTGAATAAGGATCGTTGTGCGAGGCATCTGATGACCCTGTGAAGGAGAAGACACATTTATTTCATCTAAAGGCATACTGTCGAGGCACTGACTGGTTAAAGAGGACAATCAAAATATAACCTAGGCAAGCTTAAGTAATTTCGATGTACGTTTCGAAAGAAAGGATGATATTAGAAAAATATAACGGATTTTTTATATGTAAATTTCAAGGGTTTGTTTTAACCACCATGATCAGCGCGTGCCATCTCTTCGTTGGTCTTTGTTGTCAAACTTTTCATGGCTCATGCAAATGGCGACAACAACAAAATGACACGCGCAAAGCATGATGGTTGAAACAGACCCTTTAACTTACTTCCATGAAAAGAATGAGGTCTTTCCCTTCTCGGTTTTCTCTCTCTTCTAACAACACGTTCCGCTCCTGTACTGTCCACATGATCTGAGTTCTCTACACCATGCCTGGAAGTAGCCTCTTGTTCATAACCTGCCAGGTAATCGAAATGCGATGCCCTGATTGGGTTAGTTGTGGTTGTTCGCAAGGGGCCACCACCATCTGATTTCCTGGTCTGTAATGTTCTAAAACGTGTCGTTGATAAATCTGAGCTTAGCAAGTAATTATGGTTAGTGTCATACTTTGAACTGATGGCTGATGTATCATAGCTTCTGTGGCTTCTCCCTGAGGAAGTTTGGCGCCGATTATCATATGTTTCACTATCTCGCACCGCCGTTGCTGTTCGGAACAGAGGCTCTCTTGAAGACGAGACATGAATATCAGAATAGGCCTTATCAAGTACTTGGTCATGGTCATGAGCTGAGATTCGATCACGTGATCTCGAGTAAGTGTCAGTTGACGCGCGATATGGTTCATGATCATAAGCCTCGATTTGATCATGAGCCTCGTATTCCCGTGGTGATGTCAAGTGGTCTTTGTCATTGTCAGAAGTTTCAGTTTGGGTTATGCTTAACTCTCTTTGTATATTTGATAATTTCGATCTTAGTTTCCGGTTCTCTGCGGTTAATTCGGTTACTTGTTCCTTTAAAGTGTTCACTTTATGGAGCTCTGAATACTGAAATGACCGGTTCCCCACTTTTACGTTGTTGAGTTTGTCTTTCAAAGCTTCGACCTGAAAACAATCAACACAAATTCAATCAATCAATTTAATCAATTTTTCATTACTTCAGAAAAATTTGTCAAAATGGTACTTTAGACTCAAAATTATTTTGGAAAAAGATAAAACCATACTTGTTTGGGAAAAATCATGGTGATTCAGACATCTGTCTGTCAGAGAATGATTCGCTAATCACTGACCCAAAAAACATTGCTGAAATCATGAACAAATACTTCATCAGTGTTGGCCAGAACACAGATCAAATCAATACAAAAGAGGATTCCAATCCATCTCTGCACCAAATCATTAAGATGTTTGAAAAACATACCAACATAATCGGTATAAAAAACAACTTGAAACACAAGATGCCTTTTGAATTCCAACCTATTACTAAAGAAAGGTTAAAAGAAATTATCCTAAATCTTGACCACAAAAAAGCTTGTGGCCATGATATGATAAGTGCTAAATTCTTAAAGCTCTCAGTGGACATCATTTCAGGGCCTTTGGTAAATATTTTAAACAAATGCATCGTTCAAGGAACATTTCCCAGTTTGATGAAAATGGCAGTTGTTTCTCCTGTGTACAAAAAGAAAGATCCTTTCAACAAAGAAAACTATCGACCAATTAGTGTTCTAACAGCTCTCTCTAAAGTCTTTGAAAAGGCAATAGAACTCCAACTATCTCCATTTCTCAACAGGAACTTCTCCAATTTCTTATGTGCCTACAGAAAACATTTTTCATCCCAGCATGCTTTAATAAGATTAATAGAAGAATGGAAAACAAGTCTGGAAGCTAACAAACTCATTGCAGCTGTACTCATGGATTTATCCAAAGCCTTTGACAGCCTCCCCATAAATCTACTAATTGCCAAATTGGATGCTTATGGAGTTGGTATAAATTCAGTCAAATTATTAAAAAGCTATCTCACAAACAGAAAACAAATGGTGAAGGTAAATGGGTACTTTAGTTCATGGGGGCCACTTAGTCAAGGAGTACCTCAAGGTTCAATACTTGGACCATTGCTCTTCAACCTCTTTATTAATGATATCTTTCTGTTCATCCAGGAGGGTTCCCTATGTAATTTCGCAGATGATAACACAATTTCGATTTCTGCTGAGAATGCTGATGATCTCTATAGACTAGTGCAACTTAACACCAATAAATGCATTGACTGGTTCAAGTCAAATCATATGACAGCCAACCCATCTAAATTTCAGTCAATGATTGTTGGCAAAAATGATAACCAAATTAAAGAATTTCAAATAAACAATAATTTCAAAATAAACGTGAGTAATGAAGTAACTCTACTTGGAATTCAAATTGACCAACAACTAAAATTTGACTCACATATCGATAATATCTGTAAAAAAGCTGCCATGCAGCTAAACGCAATCAAAAGACTAGCTAGATTCATGGGTAACAAAGAGAGACAAGTAATCGTGAATTCTTTCATTCTTTGTCACTTCAATTACTGTCCCCTTATCTGGTTATTTTGCAGTAATTCAAGCCAAAAGAAAATCGAGAAAGTCAACGAGAGGGCCCTACGATTAGCACTCTCAGATTATGCTTCATCATATAGTAATCTCCTAATCAAGGCCGAATCTACTACAATTCATATTCATTCTATTAGGCTATTGGCACTTGAAATTTACAAAACGTTGCACAACTTAAATCCAGCATTTATGAAAGATTATTTTCTCCCAAAATCAACCAGCTATAATCTTCGAAAAAATGACATTCTAGTTGTTCCTAAAGTCAAAAGTACAAACTATGGCATAAAATCGATTAGCTTTTTGGGTCCAAAGGTTTGGAATTCTCTTCCAAATGAAATAAAGTCATCCAAAAATGCATATCAATTCAAAATTCTCATAAAAGATTGGTTTTTCAACAATCAATGCGCCTGCAACGCTTGCAGTCAATAAGTTCCATAATGCAATCTCTAAAATTGCTTCATGTTAGTGTATATTAGTGTTCACACTATCGTAAAACTAACATTAAATAAGGTATTATTATTATTATTATTACAAAAATGAAATGACAAAAACTCAATCTTTTAGGAAAGCTTCTATTGCAGCATGACGCGTGGAATAGTTTACCAAACGAGATCAAAGCCTCGAAGATTGTTAAAATATGCAAATGATTGATAAAGCAATGGTCTGGCATTCAATGCTACTTTAATGTGTGTAGATATGGGGAGCCTTGAGATATATGCTTGCGGTGGGTTCGGTGTCGTTTTGCGGGAGGTCATTTCTGTCTGCATGCTCGAATCGGGGGGGGGGGGGGTGAGTCAATTTGCAATAAGCAAAATTTGTTATACTTTTGTTATTCGAATTAGATTAGTTTGATTAGATTACTTTTGTAATTAGAAACTAGATTTTATTTTCGAATTGAAATAAGATCACACATGACATAATCAGATCAAAATAATGTTGGTTTCATCACTCAGAAATTATGGTCACAATAACCGGTTGGAAGGACACAATTTAATCAGACTGATTCTCCATACAAAGCGTGCTGTTTACAGTCCAAGTTGCCAGAATCAATAGACCTCCGAGCTATTAAGCAAAGATTCTGAATCGAACGATATTTTCATACATCTAAAGAATTTTCGAACGTACACAACCGTGAAAGAGCTCCAACGCCACTCAATCGAGCTTTTCGCATAATAATGTACATTCAAATCTGTTCATTATTAATCCTATTCATTCCAAAGAAAACATGGGTAGCTATGGACAAGCCAACGCATACAATCTGCAAAGAGTGCTTGGTTGCCAGCCAAGGGACAAAACCTGCAGCATTTACAAGAAAAATCAAGTCTTCTCCTTCTTCTGAAATAAAGACTTCAAATTTAAATACCTCATCCTGCATTCCTTTATTGATTCGATCCATGTCTTCTTGTTGCAAATTATGTGCCGTTTGCAAACTTTCGTTTTCCTCCTTCAAATCTTTATTTTCGCGAAGAACATCTTCCAGTCTTTCTTTCAACCTGTCCAAGTCATTTCTGTCCTTTTCAGCATTTTCCTAATGTAATGAATTATTACCACGTTATTGGATTTGATATTCGAAATTAGACTCATTACATAAGTCTCAGCATCGCTCATTGAATTGGATAGTTATCACTTATATGAAAGAAAATACAAAATCAGATACTAAAAGGGTTGAACGAATACAAGGAATCACGTTGTAAGTCTAATTCGAAATCAAGAGGAGAAGGGTTTCAGCAGACTAATATCAAATCATGAAAGCTCAAAGACTCAAAATTTCTTATCAAATAACGAATAAAGATACCTTGCAGTAAATCCCCACCTATGAGAAGCCACAAAATAAGAACCCACATGCCGTTGTTTCTAGCTTACGCATCTTGTAATTAAAAACCTGTTTCGGCTGGATAAAAAAGTGTGTTCTTATTAAATGGGTCGTAAGATTGATTTTGATGGTCCTTAAAGCAAATAGTAGGATTGAAAATATCTTGATGATAACTCCTGAATGGTTTTCAGAAAGGAATCTTCAAATAAGAACCTTTACCTTTATTCTGGCCGGCCCTCAAAAAATTTGTTCTTATATTCGGGGATTCGTTACATATGGGTTCTTGATTATGAGAGAAAGCGTGCATACCTCTTGGATTTTAGACAGTTGATTCATTAAATCATTGTTTTCTGACATAAATCGTTCCATTTCAGTTTCATATGAATTACATCGTGCTTGCAGTTCGTCAATCTTGTCTTCTTTTGAAAGCAATTCTTCAGTATCCTTTCTTGATTTCTTTGAATGAGTGAATAAAATAACAGATAAAAAGACTGAAAACATGGAAAGATGGTTTAAAACTTAGGCTCATTGTAGGGATGCCTGATTTTGACGCAAACTGCAAATAAGACATACTGTATGATTACCATATGTACACTGTCCTGCCATTTAGAGATTGGAGAAATGTCGAAATTTCAGCTCTTAGGCAATACTGTAGAAGCTCAATCAAGCCCCTGGGGGGCTTTGTTAATTTTGGAGACTCTAAAGGGGGACTTAAAAGAGAAGAGGGCTTTTAGATAGAGGCTTATTCCCAAGGTCGAACCACAGGGACACAAGGTACAAGGTCACAAGGTCGAGCCACAAATGATGGCTTTCTTATAATTTGCCCCATATTTTGCGGAATCAACATACAATATCACGAGTCATGTACACAAAAGTTCGACAAAGTTTTTATCCTGAACCATATCAAAATTAATATGCAAACTTGTTTAGCTAAATAAATGGAAAACCTTTGGTATACTCTGGCATTTGATAACAGTGGTGGACTTAATAGAGAGGGGGCCTATTTAATATTTTGATTTAGAAGGGAAGGGGCTTACTGGAGAAGGAGCTAAACAGATCTTCTACGGTATTTACAATCGCGCTTCGAGAGTCTGCCTCAAAATCATGTCTCTCGATACGCCATTGTATACCCATTAAATAATGAGAACACAAATTCTATAACCTTTGATGACAGTTAATTTTATGATCGGATCAGCAAGAGCGAATTTTGTAAAACAAAGGATATAGGCCTGATCAAGACAAAGCGATTTCAATGCTTCAAGAATATATTTCACACCTTCAGCGCAGACGACCATGATGTTTTCCTCTCTCTGTTTATTTTGACTTGATTGGGTGCACTTAGAGGTGTGAAATCTATTCTTCAGAGCCGCAAATTGCTTTGTCTTCTCGGAGAGATGACTTCTTTGTCTTACGAAACTCACCCTTGTTGATCGGATCATTCTTTAAAAAATGACAGAAACTTCAACCTGGTAACTTTCTGATTACAAGGACATACCTCTTGCAGGTCAGCAACTTGTTCCTTGAGATGATTGCTTACTTCATTGACTTTCTCCAAAGTATGTTCATATGATCTACATTTAGCAATCAACTCTGAGATCTGCTCTCCTTCTGTTGGTCCACCATATGGCACACTTTTTGCCTTCTGAAACAAATAAGATATTTCTGAGAATAGTCTGATCAAATTTACTTACTGAGGGTTTGTAACCGTTTCATAACACTATGAAAACATCATCGCCTAACGCTACAATGAAGTCTTTTATGATAAGAAACTCGTTTCAGAAGATCATAATAGAATCTATTAATGCGAAGGCACCAAGCTTCATATCTTTAAACGCAAGACAGGGAAAATACCCACCCAAATAGACATAAACAGATACCAACTCGAAAATCTCATTGGTAACAAAGACAAAGCCTTGACGGGAATCGACATAGCTTTATCGACTAACTGCTTTAAAATAGGCTAAAAACGTCAAAACATCCATATGTTTCTTTAGCTACACAACGAAATGGTAAACCCGCATATAACAACCTAGTGGATTAAGAACCTACAGGTTGAAATTGTCTCAGTTTCAATCGTTTTATAAGAACCAATCTATTGTATTCATTGTTTAATAAAACCAGGCTGACTTGCAAAAGTGTTGGTTCTTACACGCAGGTTTTTACTGTATGTCAAAGTTACTAAACACAATAGGGTATATTTCTAACTTGGCCCAGGCCAGCTTTTCACTGTGTCCATTCCCTTTGAAGTATCTCTACAACGTCAAATGTAATAAATGAAGTATTTTGGCAAATAACAGAAAAACATTACCTGATAATCAACAGCTCTAACTTTGACAATCCTTTCAGTGTCACTTCCAGTTCTTTTATCATCTCTTCGACTTCTTTCACTCTCCCGATCATCTATAGCATCTTGATGAACATCACTCTTTGCTGTTGCATCTCTCCATCTAAGAAACAACGATTTGAGAACATCCAAATACGATCGTTAAAGATTATAAATGGTAGAAGAAATAGTGTAAAACTACCATCAGTAAATCACATCAGAAATAGAATGCGTGCAGTTGAGGTCTTCAAATGCTTGAACGGTCTTGCACCACCTGACTTTAGGGAATACCTTCAGCGTGTAAAACACTGCAAAGGAACTCGTGAAAATGAACACAATTTATTGCTCCCAAGAGTAAAATCTGAAGCAGGACGGAAAACTTTTGCATTCCAGGGTGCAAAAATATTTAATAAAGTTTCCAACAAACTAAAGAGTGAAACATCAGTTTTGAAGTTCAAGACTTACTGCAAGGATTTTAACTTTGACTTTTAACATTTTCTTTAAACTCTATTATTGTAAATAACTTTTAAAACTATATTGGTGTAAATTATATATTTAGGTATTTTAGGCTGACAGTTGACAGGTCCTTGGTTGATAGCAGCAAATCCATTTTGCTGAACAAGTTTACCTGTATAAATATGGTTTTATTATCATTATTATTATTAACTAACTTTAGATCCCTTTGCTCCTCATCATAACCCCATGAATATTTCGGTTTCTCTTCAGGTACTTCTCTAGCCTGTTCATGCTCACTTCCAGACGGCTGTCTCTTATCTACTGCCCTTTCTTCTAACGCTGTAGGATTTCTGAGAGAGTCAACACTTGATTTTAAATCTCGTCTACCATCTTCAGAATCCCCACCAAGTCCATTGGCTCTTGTCACCTCTTCAGAACCTCTCCTTTGCCCAGTCGTTGAACTTTTCTCTTCAGAAGTGACTTTCGATTTAAAACCTTGAGGGGGATCTAATATCGTTTCACTTTCACTCCCACTTGGTCTGTAAGGCGCAGAATCTGCAACTTTCTGTAGCATTCTTTTCCTGCTTTTCCGTGTTCCAGTTCCTCTTTGCAAAGCTTCTCCGTTTCCATTTTGCCTGTGATACGAATGCCGTTGATGTTCTTTCTCACGTTCATCCTTCTCAACTTCAACCATGCCAGCTTCATCCCTCGCAGCTTCAACCCTTCCAGCTTCACTTCTCTCTCCATTACCTCTACCTACATGAACTTGTGCCGCATGCATCCCATTCCTAGCCATGTATGTGAGCTCTTCATCATGATGCTCCACCGCACTGGCACTTCCAGGTCTGTCACTTCTCATCCCTTGCCGAGCGGCACAACTGGAGCCATGTGATTGCATGGAGATGGCTTCATCTGCAGTTGCTGTTTCTTGTTCCTCTCGCTCTATTTCACGTAAGATATGCCTTGCATAATCAGCATCAATTTCGTCCTGCAACAAAGGCCTTCCCTTGTCCATAAATGGTCTTGGATGTATTGGATAGCCAGGGGGTGTTGATTCACTTGACATAAAACCAGCGTTAGGCACACTTGGCATTGACTCAACAGTTCTTTCTTCAGTATCTAGATCTATAAGAGCAATAAGCACACAGTTTGAAATATTGGGAAGATTTTGGTCTTAATACAGCAAAATCAGACAGTTTTGAATGGTAAAAATTTCAGACAAAATTTTTTTGAAGCTGTTTCGTCGGAATTACCTTCAAAGTGCCCAAAGAATTTTCTTAATTTCTCTTGGATTAATTTCTCGCATTAAGCTTCTAGTTTGGTGAAAAATGTCAGAAAGAAATACAAACTATCATTGCAGACTGGAAGGATAACGAAGATCCAAAAATAATGGCTGCTAGGCAAGATCTACAACATTGCTTGAAAAGTATAGCTCAGCATAAGATTTTTCGACATGTCATTTTATGCCCTTCAAGTAAAACAACAATTTCACTAATCTTGAAATATATTTGATTCTTTGACAAAAGAGTATAATTTAAAAACATTTAAGACATACAAGAGTATAAGGAACATTTTATAATAGGTGTGATAATGGATTTTTGGTGATGTTTTGAACAAGAGCACTTTTTGGGACACTTGGCATAAAGATGGAAGCCTGATTTTCCAAAAAGTCTCCTGAACTTTTCAATCAGAAGTCCTTTGCCTGAAACTTTTCCGTCTGAAACATTTGAATGCTAATGATTAAACTAGCTGTTAATATAGTTAAGTGACTACAGCTCCAAGCAAAATTGAAAAGTCTGCCTTGTGCGCAATATATGTGAAAACAAAATAGTCTCTTGTTTGAGAAAAATGAGTTTGTGCAAATAGACCTTTTCACTATTCTACAATAGTCAGGATCAAGCAACATTTTTATGCAAGAGGTTTGATTGAATAGCGTTACAGTGAATGAACTAAAATAGATGAAAATTGAAATGAAAAAAAAATGAAAACAACTTCTATTACTATTGTGCACATGCGAGAATTCTACAAAATGTATCAAAATATTCTTTTGATTCAGATTCTTTTTTCAAGACAGGGACAAATGGAAAGAACTTTCTAAAATGATTTGCAGCATTGCATGAGGCGAACATGCACTGCAAGCCAAATATGCTATATAAAAATGGTGATAATATTGTCCATGCCTAAAATGAAATTTCACACTCTGGTGTCCTTTCAACCAAGCTTCCATTACAATGTTACGGTATCAAAAAGTGTGACACAAGAGAAAAAATTCAATTTATGCATCATTCATTCCAATCCATATCTTCTCCAAGGAAGAAAGAACGAAACATACAATGATCATAATGGAAAAGCAACAAACAAGGGCAGATTTTGTAATACAATAGCACGAGTTGCTTTTGTTGACACCTCAATTCAAAGCGATTAGCGATCACAGACAAAGGAAATTCTATCAACCAGTAATTCAAAACAAACAAAGCCGCAAAATTTTCTCTGAAACCCAGGTAGCAAGCTCGCTCGCTGTGCATTCCAGAAATTATTTTTAAGGGCAAATATGAGCATAGATCGAAAGAAGAAGGATATATCTACACATCTGCCACGGGCATTTTATTTCTTTGGTCCAGAAGCTGAGCAGGAAATGTTTTGATAACACCCAAAAAAATAAGAGAATTGAATCACCTCCTAAACGGCTTTTGAACCAAACAAATAAAATGCCCGCGGCAGATGTGTAGATGCATCCTTCTTCTTTCGATCTACGCTCATGTTTGCCCTTAAAAACAGTTTCTGGAATGCACAACGAGCAAGCTAGCTACCTGGGTTTCAAAGAAACTTTTGCGGCTTTGTTTGTTTTGAATTGCTGGTTGAGAGAATTTCCTTTGTCTGCAATCGCTAATCGCTTTGAATTGAGGTGTCAACAAAAGTAACTATTGTATTACAAAATCTGCCCTTGCTAAAGCAACATGTTACCTTCTTGTAAAACAATGTAAACAACATCACATGATGAGTCAATATCAAGATCAATAACTGGATAACATTCTTCTCCAACAACCAGCTGACAGCAATGCAAACCACAGGGGACAACTATTTTCCCTGATTTGTATGCATCATCTTTCAGCATTGGCTTCAGTTTAATCTGTCCAGCCTACAAAATATTCATAAACAAAATCATTCAGAACAAGTCATTAACAGCAAGCAATATCACAAAATTACAAGCAATTAAATTGATTGCATACAAAAGTGATATGATGCAGAACCTTCTTAAAACTATTTGTCAACTGTTATATTTTACTCTGTGATTTTGTTGATTTAATCCAAGATGGCATCTCACTGGGGAGGACTAAATAGTAGAAACATGTTTTAGGATATGCATTTATTAATTGTTTATTTGACTTTGGCTTTAAATGAATGTGTTAAAAGAGTATGTCTCCATTTATAATATTATACTTTATCATGAATTAATCTTTGGAAACAATGTATACATAAATATTTGATCTGCTCTATTGAAATTACTATCAGAAAAACAAAATCATTGAGTGCATATTCATATAAAAGTGTAAAACTGCACACCAAAAACAAAAAGGATGATTTCCACTACTTTTAGGGCATTGAAATTACACACCTACACACCAGAAGCAAAGTTTTGAAATATAAATCTGGAAGTTAAATCTTTTCATGTGTCTTTTTTCTAACTAATAGTTAAAGCAAACGAACTCCTTAAATTTATGGACATGACTGGAAGTTACACTTTTAAATTTTACATTCTATATTCCTATGGACATTTAGAGTAATAGCAAGTCCACATTAGCTTCAGCTAGCCAAGATCTCATTCTAAATTACTATACTTTGCATTGTGATTCAATTTGGCAAACTTACCAAGGAGCTGATCAAACAAATTGACCTCTCCACTGTTCCTTTTGTATTCATCCATTTAAAACTCACTTCGACCATTTCTTCAATTGGTTCTTTGGAAGTAGCCTCATCTCCTTCAAGAAAATATATTTCAGAGTCATTTTGAATGGTACAGAACTTGGAATGAACCAGATTTTCTAAATTTTTCATCTTACACTTGTCACTGTATTCTTTTTCATATTCAATATTTATACATAAAATCGCAAAGTCACACTCTGATGAGAACGTAGGTTTGAAAGGCCCCAATGTGCCAAAAATTTGTGTGTTTCTTTGCATCCACCTCCTTCACAGTATATCATTTTAAAAATATATCATATGAATTAAGAACTTAGTGCAAACACACTAGCAAAAAAATCATGACTACCCCCCTTCAGCCTTCTGGAAATTATATAAACTGTAACTTGTCTCTCATGCAGGATTCCTTTCACGCGCACTTCGAATCTTTAAAGGGAATTGACATAGTTAAAAGCTGCCCGGCCAGGTCAAAAATATATTCTATTATACTTGACCACTTTGGACATCCGGTCTCATTGTGTAGCTGAAGAAACAATAGATTTGTGGGCGTTTCTTCAGCCTATTTATGGCGGCTATGAGATATAGCTATGTCTATTCCCTTTATCTGCTGGCACAAGTAAACACGATCTTGAGAGAAGCACTGGCTGGACTCGAGTCGAGGTTTGTCTTTGAATAATTTGAGCAGTTTCAAAAAAGAGACAGTTGGATGTGAACAGACACCAGAAAGCCTTTTGAAGGATTATTTTAATCATAGTATGTTGTTTACATTTTGGGTTTACTACCTGCAGTTTGTAACTGAATTGGAAATTAGGCCCGCGAAGAAGTGAATGGCCTACGAAATTGGAAACTGATTGTTCCTGTTTGGGAAGTGTTGTGTGTGTGTGGCGCCAATTTGCGACCCGATGTCTTACCTAAGTCTTCATCTTGCTGATCTCCAATAGCATCGCAGCTTTCCATGTAATGTATCTGCAAGTCATCTTGATCACGTACCCTTGCTTTGCACATGGGACATCGCATCTTTGCTGTGATTTTTTGCAACGCCTCTTTTGTCTAGCAACAAGTCCGCCATTAAAACAAAGTCTTCACTGCAAACAAAAAGACGCAAAAGCAAAAGTAAACAACAGGGAACGGAGGGAGTTCGTGTTAACGGAATCATCATAATCATCATAATGAACCCTTCTTTTGTTCCGTTTCCTTCCCTAAAGACAGGGGCCATCCCCCCTTAGAATATTGTTGCTTTTTTAAAAACAATTTCAGCAAATTCAATGCTTTCAAGGCATTTTAATGGGCTTTCAGTGCAATGAAAAGCACGCAATTGCATGATCTACCTCCTTGAATAGATCACCCACCTTAATAATTCAACTCAATCAACACAAGAGCAATATTTGGTCAGGAAGCTGAAAATGAGAAGCGTTAAAATTCTCGTAAAAATACGATAAAAATGATGGATGAAGAGTTTGCAAGCAATACAAATGGAATAATTACACTTCAAATTGGTCATTATTCAAATTTCGTGGGAACACATTGGTGGAATATTCAACAATCTTCAAGAACACAAGTGAAATCAAATGGGCCTAGCCAGAAAACTTCTTCCATAAACCATGAGGTCCTACTTAGGGAAGGGAAGAATGGACATTACACCCCAAGATTAGTGACTATTGACTTGAAAGGAAGCCTAAGGAGCTTAAGAGAAGATGGGACTATCCTGCAAGAGCAGAATATTGATGAAAAATACCAAACTGTTGGGGTGGTGGAGAAAAAACAGAGAGAGGAGAAAATGAGCATTGATCAGTTTTCCCCAAATGATATTTCAATACACCATACAGAACCATATGAAAGAAACGATTTCTTGAAAAATATTGCAGAACAAAATCTAGCATCTGGTAGTGCACCTCAATGGCAGCCAAATGAACAAAGTTTCCCTAAAGATAGGAATGTCTATGATCTAAATGATGTAGTGGAAGTTTGGTCTGATTATCTAGGGAATGATTATCATCATAATTCAGTTCTCCTGCTTGATAATTATTCACATAGTTCAGATTCATGTTCATTCAGTTCATTTGGACATGGGTATTCAATGAACAGTGATGACAGATTCTGGGATTCTTGGGAAGATAAAATGCATTTCTTTGCTGAAGAATGTGATACATTACAGGGTTTCCAGGTATATAGAACTTAACATTGAAAAAACACAGGATGGTACTTAGGGCAAATGTAAACAGACTAAATAGGTAAGTATGAAGAGCCATAATGAGATTAGGGGAATTTCTTAAAGGAGGAGCTCCCTCAATAGGCAAGCTAATCAAGGAGGGAACACCCCCTATCTAAAAAAGAAAATTGACTTTTCTATGGATGTTATTTGAAACTGGTGCAGAAAGACATATAATAAAGTGTGAATTACTGGGTGTAATTGTGGCACAAAAAGTAGATCTTTACCTTGGTTTTGAATGAAGCTTTCGAGTGAGAGTTTCTTAATTCAACAGGGATTTCATTCCAAAGCTTAGCTCCTTTATATCGAATGGAGTTGAGCCCAAATTGAAGGGTGTTCTTTCGAGCAAGAAACAAATCACCTTTACTAGCCTGTCTAGTGTTATGCTGATGCATGGATGAATTCAATAGGAAAAAGTCATGGAAGCAACTCGGCGATGATCTATATACAGTTTCAAAGACAAAAGTGAGAAGCAGGGACGTAGGAAGCATCTCAAACTTGGGAGGGCACGACACTTCAAGGGCACTTTTTTCATTAAGCTAAAGGGGCATTTCCTGAAAATAAAAAGGGCACTTCTTTGTTTATTGCAAAATCTTGGGGGGGCACGTGCCCCAGTGCCCCCCCGGTTCCTACGTCTCTGGTGAGAAGTTTAAGCTGAAAAAGATCAGATAGTCTCAGAAGTTTTAAAGACTTAAAGATTGGAGCAGAAGGAGAAAGAGCAGGCTGAGAAGAAATTGTTCGGATTAGTCTCTTCTGAAGTTTGTAGACAGGGTCTGTATAAGACGCAGAAGTATTACCCCACACGATAATACCATACTGGGCAAAAGACATAAACAATGAATTATATAAGCAGAGTAACACATCTGGAGTCAGGAGGCTCTTAACCTTTGAAATAACACCACAAGTTCTAGCAAGTTTTTTGGACAACTCCTTCAGATGGAACTTCCAACTAAGATTTTCATCTAGAGATCAAAACTGCTGTTTTGCTTCAGTCTAGTGGTTCAATTAATGATGAACATTGATGAAGATTTTTCAGGTCCACACCCTTTCCTCTAGGGGAATGCCCCTTTCTTCTCAGATAACTCCCTTTCCCCTTGCTAATCTCTCTTGCCCTCAATACTCAAAATGTAATACCTGACCGTTTCATAGACTTTTTAGCTAATCTCTAATACTCAAATACCTGACTTTTTAGCTATTCTAAAAAAGAATTGAATGATATTTCAATCCCTTTTATAAAAAGTGAATGTACAAAAGCACCAGACTGGAAAGTTTCCAAAGTGTGCATGGAAGATGTGCACCTCATAAAATGCAGTCTTGCAAAAGGGATAGGACACCACCCACTCAATCCAACCTCTAATATAAAGATATACATATAAATATTGCTTGATCCAGGCCCTTTTGTAGAATAGCCAAAAGGTCTATTGATTTTTTCCTAACAGATTTTGACAAATTGGAAAACCCGCTGTTGGGTGAATTTTAGGGGGTATTACCCCTAGCCCCACCCCCATAGGTACAGTACCAACTCTATATAGAGATACCCGATGTTTAAGAGGCAAAATATTTAATGCAGTTTCAATCAGAATACCATTATGTTAACTGTTTTATTCTTTTTTCTCAATAGGTCCTTGCAGATTTAGATAATGGATTTGGTGGCTTATCAACAAGGGTACTACAGAACTTACAAGATTCATTTGGTCCAAAAACGATTAGTACATTTGGATTCTGGCCAGGCACACCCAATGAGTATATTGACCAGAATATACAGATGATAAATTCTGCACTTGCTGTTGGTTATTTGACACAAGATAGCACCATTTTTGCACCAATGTCTCTTCAGGGAAAAATTAATGGGAAAACTGGATTTTCAAGGCAGCTTCCAAACTTGTCATATGATGTAAGTATGAATGGTTGGTAAGAAAACATGAGTTCATAGGGTGATTTTCAAGAAGTTATGTGGTACACATTAAAATTTGTCTTGTGCGCATTAATAGTGTGCCTTGTGCATGTTAAAATGACATAAATTTCTCAAGAATTCTTCACATTATGATTAAGAATGCTGGTGCCATATGAAAGATTGTAAATTCTTTTAAACAAGAATTCTTAAAAAATTAAAAACATTCTTTAGAATTCCGAAGAATTCTTTGGCAGGAAAAGCATGGTAATTTGTGCAAGACTGTACTGTACATCAGATACTGTAAAAGTCATATGAAAAACTTTGTATGACAATCTTTTGGCCATCTGTGGTTTCAGGACAATTTGACAAGAAATTTGGTAACAAATTTTTCATGACAAATTTTCCAATTCTTACTGTGCATAAAATTACTCAGCATAGTATCCTCAAGCGATAAAATTTCTTTTTCAGGCAAACTCTCATTACCACACGAGTGCAATTCTTGCATCTTCATTGGATACCGCATCATTGCCATACCGAGCTGGAGATTCTTCATTTGGTGACTTTTGCAATAGTTTGACAAGAACTGGACATAAGATTCTTACCTCAAGCATATCATTACCACTCGCAACCAAATCAAAATCCTTGGAGAACTTGTTTAAAACATCTTGTTTCTACAATGATGGGATATTGTGCTCCTTGATGCCTTCATGTGACCACAAAAAGCAAAGAATCTTCTCGCAAAATATTTCTTTGAGAGGAATCCCTGCACACCAAGCCATCAAATCGGAAAGGAAAGATTTCCCAAAGATTATTTCAAACAGAGACTTGTTTGAAAGTTATGTCTTCAACAATTATAAATCAGTCAAATCAGGGACAATGTTTTGTGAAGAAGCTTTGAAAACTGTGTCTCCTTATCCGCAGTATTTCAGCTCAAAAATTGACAACCACGGATTTTTCAACTCATTTGACGATAACAAGACATTTGTGAATGATGCCCCAGTGATGACCAGTTTATTTACATCAAGTGGAACGTTCAATTTTCTTTATGATGTTTTGACACCAGCCAGGAAATTGAAAAGATCGAGATTTGTGTCAGTGGAACTTTCAGGAATGGAGCAAGATGAGATTAATGAAAACTTTGAAGTTTTGCATAATTTGGCAAATGTTTATGATGAACAGAAAGCTGTGGAACTTCTATAATTATTGTATCACCAATCTGAGTTTTTGTTGATATTCCTTGTCTCGAACCTCAAGACATCTCTCTATTGACTCATCCGTAGGAAAACAAGTCTGCGGCAAAACCAAATGACAAACTTCAAGGGCTTTTAATGGTTAATTTCAAATGATTTCAATTTCATGTTTCTCAGTTCACTTTGTTTGGATCATATCTGAAGATTATGGTCACTGTTCCAAAATGGAAAACTTCTGAATTGTTCTTTGCAATTAAAGCAAGTTAATGAATAAATTAGGAAGCAGAAAAACAACTAATATCTACGAAATAGTATTTACTATTTACAATTGAAAAAGGTTTCAAAACCTCAACTGAACTAAATATCAAAGCTTTTTTCATATTTACAAAACGCTGTGTACTGTAACAAAATGCTATTTTATGACATGGTAAATCTCTCAACATGGAAACTTTTCTTTCGTGCCTTCTAAAGGAAAAGAATGTGGCAATAAAACGTTTATTTGGATTGGCGTCGCACAAAAACCCTACTGCAAGTCCCAAATTTCGACGAATGGTTCACTTGTTATAAGTCTTAATTTACCAGGGGAAAAAAGAATGGGAAAACCCTGACTTTTGACAAGTCTAACGATTGGAAGACAGCATGAGTGTAGGGGTTGCTCAACATTTAGAGGGCATATTATGGATTTTGCCCGAATATGATGACTTCAGTGATATAAAACTGACCGAATGGGGCTTGAAATCCGAGAAATTCTCCCTCATAAGGGGATTGTATGTAGCACACTGCCTCCTACGCCTATAGCAGCAGAATAGAAGGAATGAATTTGAATGTATTTACATTTTATACAGTGAAGAAGAACTTGATATTATCAGTTTAGGTGAGAAGTTTTAGGTGTGTCACGAAACTAACATTGTCCAGCACTTTTTGTGATGAACTTTCTGCAAGTTCCAACACAACTGCTGTATGATAACCAGGCATCTTCTGTATCCGCGTGAGGGACAAAATCTTGGAAAATTACCTTTCACCTTTGTTAGAAAAGGTATTACGTTGGCTGTTCAAAGATCATTTCATTTGCAGTTCCAAATTCTTTATAAAACGAATCCAATCTTTCATCTATCCACTTCTCGTTGCTTTCTGCTGCATAAGCACCAACGATGAGTTTGTATCCTGTTTTGTGCGTACGTACCATCAATGAATTGACTTGACCCATGTTTGGGAACAGAAAGTACAGTGAGTGATTTCCCTGGAAGAGAGAATTTAATTTCTTTGGCCTGTTGATCTCTAAAAGCGGTATACGTATAAGATGCATTTGTCAAATAAAATTACTTTGCTTTGCTAACTCCTTGTAAAAATCTTATATTTCTTGACACTAACCAGTACCTGTTTTTATACACCCAAAAGATTACAGAATTGGATCGCCTTCCAATCGGCTTTTGAACCAAATAAATAAAATGCCCGAGGTGGATGTGTAGATATATCCTTCTTCTTTCGATATATGCTCATATTTGCTCTGAAAACCAATTTTTGGAATGCACAATAAGCGAGCTAGCTACCTGGGTTTCAGAGAAACATTTGCGGCTTTATTTGTTTTGAATTAATGGTTGAGAGAATTTTCTTTGTCTGCGATCGCTAACCACTTTGAATTGCGTTGTCAATTAGAAGCGACTCATGCTGTTGCCTTACAAAATCTGTCCTTGTTCATGTCTGTAGGTTTGCAAAATTAGCTGCAAAATCAGGTCCTCAAAAATAAATATCAAACAGCAGACATTCTCAATGTTGTCCTAAGAATTCCTTTGATCTGAAAGGAACTTCAGAGAGATTAAAACTTGCAGTTTATGACAAACAAAACAAAGACTGGAACTTCGTATCAATTTCTTCGAATCTTGACAAGCAATCAAATATCAAATGGGTGCAGAATGAGTTTTAAAGTTAATAAAGTAAATTTCTTGGGTTGAAATTTCATCTCTCTGTAACAATACCTAATAATGTACTGATTTTTAGTTGGTACGAGTAGTTTATGCCGTACTTAGTGCCATATAAATGTCATCAAAATCTGTCATTCAGAAAGTTTTTCAGAATTGTTTTCATGTTGGGAGCTACTTTTTTGGCCCACCAGTAACGTCGATACCAATTTAAGAAAACTAAAAACTCGGACATCATATGCAGACTTGGACATTACCTCGACAACGGGAATCTGATGCTCTTTGTTAAGTATCACAGTTTCAACTCCATTATCTTGTTTGCGATGTAAATGTAAAATGATCTCCCCAGATGGTTTGAATTCAGCACATATACACAGCAAGAGTACCGTAACTCCTACAAGAAAATATACAACAGGTAATTGACCTTATAGCTATTCTGAAAAGAATCAGAATCGAACAACACTTTGCTTCATTTTGTAGAATTTTCGAATGTGCACAATAGTGGTAGAAGCTGTAACGCCACTCGATCGAACGTCGCGTATAAAACGTACAAAAATAACGCTCGGTCCAGGCCCTTTTGCAGAAGTTAAAAGGTCCTATTCCTGAATAAAAGAATGATGAAATTGCCAACTCCCTTTCTCGTTTGATGGAATAAGCAATCGCAATCCCTATTCCCCGATTAAAGTTGTTATTTTTTGCAAGATCATGTCATTTAAAATGTGGACTCTCTTCAAGAAATGTGTACAATTGGATTCGTAAAAACAAGCTCTGTTGGAAAGGTCACTGCTCCCTGGATATCAAAATGATAATATTGGCAAGTATATCAATCAATAGTAAACATGTTCAAATATATTTCAAAATTTACCTGACTGAAATCAGCCACTCAGTTTTGAAATTATGAGAGATTTTCTCACGAAGAAAGCCCCTTCAAGAAAACTCCAGAACGGGCCAAAAACCCTTGATATTCAAGAAGACGTGGCCATGCACATGGGAATTGCTTTGATTGACTCAGCCATTATATAAAGATATAAAAAATAGGCCTACCTTTCTCTCCTGCGTTTAATTTACATCTGAAGTGGAATTCATTAATCTTCTTTTCTCCTGGTGAAATGCATCGACATGAATGCAATGATTGCAACCTGATGACGTTATTCCCTAAACACTGTTTTATGATACTCTCCGCTATCGAACTCAACCTCCTGTTGTATTTCTCAACAATCTTTCTGATCAAAGGAACCTGAAAGTCTGGTGCGAACTCATACACATCTTTTGCATTTGATTTCGGTATTAATCTTGCATCAGCTCCGTAATTCAGGAGAATATTGATGATATCTTCATGTCCTGTACGACAAGCCTAAAAAAGAAAACAACAAATTCACTTGCATTAAAATTCAAAAGCTTTTTATCTGAAGCTTTTCTTGTCCGATTTGCCTATAAAATCGTCCAAAACCTTCTTTGGCCATATTTTCTCATATGCCAGCGATACTACCATTTGAATCATTTAGTGCTGATCTTGGCTAGCATTAGGATAAAAATAGGCCTATTCTATTCAATTACAACTCATTTCCAGCGAAAGATTTGATCACTGACTGAGCTGTCACAAAGAAACTTGCTTTTGAATTTTTTTGTCTGAGGTTCTTTGTCCAAAACTTTACCGTCCAAAAAATTTTGATTTTAATGTAATTCCAGGTTAAAGGAATCACGAGGTGTGGTCAGATCGATAGGAAGGACCTTGGCACTGCTTCCACAAGCTTAGCTTCTCAATGTCCTAAAACTGCCTCCAGATAAAATGTAGAAGTAAAGAAAAAAAATTCCATGAGCTTTTTAATATTTTTCTTTGAAGTTTAACTTACGTTAAAGTGATTCACGATTTCATTTGTCAACATTTAATAAAAGCAATACAGCTTCCAGCGAACAACAGATTTCAGTTTTTTAATGTATATTGATGAATGAATATTCATGTGTGCCCTCCCAAAACGGATCTGGAACTCTGAGCACACCTACTAAACAGTCATATTGGCAATGACTGCATCGTAAACTTCACGCCTCTCTCAAGAAAGGGAACTATACCCGGAGGGTACATGACTTGTGGATGGACGGGGGTCTGCCGCCCGGTTTTAGAAAGCTACTACCCTCTTCTAACTTGCGAAACTTGCATTGGTATCCACTTTTATGATGAATTTTGGCGGAAAACTGCCCATTTGTAACAATTTTTTGCGAATTTCAGCAAAACCCCATCCATGTTTATGGAAAATCTGACGAAAAAGGACCCTTAATTGGAGGATTTTGGGCCCAAAAATCAACCCATATGGGCGGCACATACCCGTACCCTGAACATGTAATGTACCCCCACCCCCCCCCCCCCCCGGAACTATACCAAACATACAGCGTGAAAAGTAGTACTACAGTTAAACAGGCAATGAGCATTAGTGCATACTCACAAGAATAAGTGCAGTTTCTTCATTATGTTGTTGTAGATTGATATGAGCACCGGCTTTTAATAACATGCTAACAAATCCAGTTTTACCCTGAAAGAACAACACATAAGTTGTATTCTTTTCTTGTCAGTGGCTTTTGTAATATGACCCAGCTGATTACGAAAGAGTAAGAAAGGAATTGAACTGAACAACAGATTTGACGCAGATAACGGTTAAAATGCAGTGAATACAAATTCACGCAATCAAAAACCCGGTGTCACAAAAAATACTCCTGTTTGAAAGATCAACAAAATATGACTCCATGGACGATCTTCAAATTTCTCTTTTTGGCAAGTAGATCAAAGATCAGATTATTTTCCCATCCCAAGTAAAGCTGATCTTATGATTGGTTTGGTTTGAAATAAAGAAAACCTAGCTTTTTTAGGGCTGCCTGTTTTTGAGGTATATTGCGAAAGGCACTGATGATTATCAGATTTATCATCTTTTTGTATCTTAAGGTTCCAGTTTGGTCAAAAACGTCAGAAAAAAACCTAAACTATAATTGTAATCTTGAAGGATATTGAAAAATCTCAACATAATGGCTCTTAGACAAGATTTATACTGTTCCTTGAAAAGCATCGCTCAGAATTTCGTGTTCCAAGATCGATAAAAAAGAGAGATCAAAATGAGAATGACAGGTTTCATAATCGAATGTTGGTGATCTTCAAAACGACAGTACTTTTTGGGAATCATGTTATAATAGCCCGATGGGAAAATTTACTCACACTTTCAACTGCAACCATTAAAGCTGTTTTCCCATTTTCTGCTCTATAATTAGGATTTGCTCCAAATTTCAGTAATTTCTTTGTAACATCATATTGATCGCCTTCAATAGCTTTCCACAGTAGGGTACCTCCACTTATAGCCTCCCAGTAATCAGGATCTACTCCATTTGCGACTCCTCCTAGAATTTTAGTCCAGTCACCTTCTCGTACTGCTTTTGCAAAGAGGGCTACAAGAAAGAAATCCATCAATTAATCAATTAATCAATCAATCAATCAATCAATCAACAAATTAAAGAAGAGACGTCAAATATTCAGAAAAGGTTAATGTGAATGGCTATGGTTGTTACTTCTTCTTTGGACTGACAGGCTTGAAAGGAACTGTTTACACGAGATCGGATCCAAATGGATCCGTACCCAAACCGAGGGGCGTATCACTCTGTAAAAATCTCGTACACCTTTGGCAAAAATCCCTTTGTTTTCAAGAAAAATCCGCAAAAAATCCCTAAAAATCCTATTGTTTAAAAAAATCTCGTACGCCATTTCGGAAGAGTGATACACTTGGATCCCACTTGGATCCGATCCCAAAAAGGTCTCGTGTAAACGGTTGGGATCGGATCCAAACGGGTACGGATCGAAAGAGAGGCATAGCTAGCAATACAATACTGTCGAATGTGCGTGCGCAGCATTCTGGATCCGCTTTTGGATCCGATCTCGTGTAAACGCAAACAGTTCTGGATCCGATCCCGTGTAAAACGCCCCTTCGAAAAGTGAATCGGATCCAAATGGATCCGATCCAATCTAGATCCGATCTCGTGTAAACGGGGCCTCAGAAAGAGTCCGCTGACTCATCTCCACGTGATAAGTCTAGCATCTGATTGGCTAAAGTTCATCTGAAATGAAACTGATCACATGAAAAGCATTTTGTTACGGCAGGTCTCATTTGTTTGTTTTGAGTGGCGTCTGAAGTTGATCACATGGGTCACATGATTCACACCTGTGAGCAGGTCTCTTTATTACGATTCAATGCTTTCTGGCAACTTTTTGCTATAATTCTACCGCTAAAGGGAATGTAAGCATATAAAAGTGGCTCAAGCCACTTGCGGTCAAACTCTAGCCTATCAGATATCAGGATTTCCTGTTGACGTAGCTCAGTTACCCAAATATGGTGCGGCACGTGTATCGGCCTATTGTCTTTGCAAGGTTAATTTTATCGAATTCTTATAAATGCTTAGATTCTCTTTAAACTTTCCTGAAATCTTAAATATTTTCAGAATTAGAGAATTTTTCTTCTCTTCTAAATAAGAAATGCGAATTTTCGAGAAGCTTGGAAAAATTAAAGCCATCATAATTTCAAAACTTTTCGAGGTAACATGGAACAATTCGTGGAGAAAACCACCATGGTTTTTGCCTGATAACCAGACCCTACTAAGGAAAAGTAGCTTTCCTTACTTTTCCTTAGTAGGGTCTGGTTATCAGGCTACCATGGTTCATATGGCACAGCACAAAAAAATGGAATTTCAAATCATGAAACTGAACTGAATAGACCTTTTAGCTATTCTAAAAAAGAACCTGGATCGAGCGTTATTTTTATACATTTTGATACGCGACGTTCGATCGAGTGGCTTTAGAGCTTCTATCACTATTGTGCAAATTCGAAAATTCTACAAAATGTAGCAAAATGTTGTTCGAATGTTGTTCGATTCTCATTCCTTTCAGAATAGCTAAAAGGTCTATTGATGTTTCGCAATCACGAAAGCTTACAATGAATTGATACTAAATAAATACCTTCAGTTAATAGAATAGGCTTGATATCTCTAGTTGATATTGTCTTCAAAAAGGCAGGGTCATCATATCTGATTTCACCATCATTATCCTCGGGAAACTGTGAAATGAAATCAATAAAATGTAGGAATAAACTAACCCATAAAAAACATCGCCCGATCACACTCTTTTCTTTCTATAAGAATAATGTTTATAAGAATATTTAGGCTAGGAATCGTGCAATTTTAAGAATATTATAAGAATATTGCTCAGCCTCAGCTCGCATATTTGTGTCTCATTTTTCACAAGTTGCCTGTTTTGCGATGTTCATAACAAAGAATCGCATGACTGACATATCTCGTTTTTTCAAAAGCTTGGTTTCTATTTGAGGGCAGCTATTTCCTTTGGAAGATTTGAAAGGAATAACAATACTCTAAGAATATATTCAGGCTCAAAACAAAATTTTCTTACGAATATCGAGGCTGGAAAAAATGTATAGTATTCTTATAAAAAAAAAGAGTGTAGTCGATGGATCTTTCAGTTGGTTTAAAAGCTTGAAAGAAATTTTAAGGACTTTGTTGATAAGCTTTCATAGAGCAGGTCTTTGATCTCTTGATTATTTTCAGAATTGCTAAAGGGGCTCCGTCGTCAAAATGTAAATAAAATGATGATTTTGGCAGTTTTTTGAAAGGTGATATCACACAGGATTTTCGTATTTTTTTCAAAATGAAAGTTGCTGTTTGGGCATTAATACTTGTACTTCACTAAGGAACAAACCAAACATCCATGTCTTCTACGATTGCTCGGATATAAGTGGATTTTTAACGGTCACATTTTTGTGGCTTGGGTGAAGCCACCAAACAACTGCAGAGAACAATGGATGAACAATGGATAATCCCCGACACGTGCGAGTTAACGGATTTGTTTACTGTTTGACGACTGAGCCCCTTTAAGACCCAAAAAAGAATTTGATATCCTGCATCGAGGGATTTTTAGGAAATTCTGATTTTTGCCTTTGCCTAAAAATACCTTATTCAAAAGTCCAGCTATTAATCTATACATACCAATCCATCGTCATCGACATAATAATCATCAAGATCAAAGCCCAAATCACTTGCGTCACTGGCTGCATCAGCTTCAATTTGCTACAAAATTAAATGAATGGAAAAAATGATGAAAAATGCTGTCAAATTACTAGCTTGGACTGTGTTATGATCGAAAATACAACGAAAGCGCTTTGAAATATCAAAACATATATTCCTTTCTCGTTTCAATGAAATTTCTTCACCCCGAAGTCAGCACGAACAGTTTAAACAAAGCTTGCCTAACTCTACTCTTTTCAATTGTTTTATTTACCTAATCAGCGTCATGACAGTGTCTTTTTAAATGAGTGGCTCTTTATGCAGGTTAAGTGGCTGGCTAGTTCAACTCTCCGCTACCTGTAAAATTGTACACCACTGCCATAACAAATGAACAAAGTATTGAAATTAATTCTAACAGCAAGCTTACCTTTAAAGAATCACTTTCTTGTTTCTCTTTATCTTTCTTCTCTTTATTTCCTTCTTTTTTACCTGCCTTACTATCAATCGACCTCATCATTTCACTCCTCCCCAATATCCCACCTAATATATCATCCTTCGCGGGGGTAAATGCTTCCTTGCTCGGCTGTCTCTGGTTCGCATACCTCACCTTCGATGGATCGATCTTCAGTTTTTTCTCTGGTTTTCTGGCAGACTTTTCATCCCCGTCTAGCCCCCTTTTCACCCCTCCTTTTGATTTCACACCCTGCTCATTTGCACTAACAGTCTTGACTTTAGTAAATTCAAACATATTTTGCAAATTGACAGGGCTATCAAGAACTGCTGGACTTTTTGGTTTCGAGTTTCCTTTTGGTTCTAATTTCTTTTCAGACTTTTTTCCTTTCATGTTCGCCTGTAATTTATCTCTATTGTCCCTGTCTTCCCTTTCCTTTTTCTTGCCATCGATAATCTCTTTGGATTTTTCCGGTTTTCTCTTCTCGGGAAGATCTTTGTTCATCTTCCTTGATGCTTGATCTGCTGCATTTAAACCTAGTGTCATAGGCCCTCCTTTGTCACCTTTCCCGGCATCAAGATGTCCAACAACAACCGTTCCACGTTCCTTATCTAGACTCCCCTTGTCAATGGCATTCTTCTTCTGAACAGCTAACTGCGAACTTCCAGAAGGCTGCACTTCTGATGACGGTACTTGAATTCTCTTTCCTTTTTCAACAGAACTTTCTCTGTTTGATTTACTACCAGTCTTTAGCTTTGTCGTTTGAACCCCCGAAGAACTGTTCTTAAAATCTCCCTCTTTGCTTGACTTACCAGAAGACCCTGACCCTTCGGCATCTTCCAAGTTCCCTTTATTTGCAGCAATCTTTTCTTTCTGAATTGGAGAGGACCCTAACCCTTCCATATCTTGCATGTTCCCTTTAATCGTAGCAGTCTTTTGTTTCTGAATTGGTGAAGATCCTGACACTTCGACATCTTGCAAATTTCCTTTAGTCGCAGCAGTCTTTTGTTTCTGAATTGGAGATCGCGTCCCATCGTCCTTTCCTTCCCTTTCTGGAGTGCTGTCTCTACTTTTATCTTCAGATTTTCCAAGCTGTCCTAACTTCCCCTTTACCAAGCTTTGTAATCTTCCCATGTTTAAACTAATTTTGTTAATGATATCTCCTCCCTTCGTTTGCCCAGCAGCCAACACCTTCGTTTGATCAGCACCGGACACCTTCGTTTTGTCAGCACCGGACACCTTCGTTTGATCAGCACCGGACACCTTCGTTTGGCCAGCACTGGATACCATATCAGTACTCTCTTTATCTAGCAGAGATTCACAACTTTGTTTATTCCTGTTTATTTCTTGTTTATTCGTTATTACTTCTTCACTCTTGTCCTGCTTACCTCCTGTTATAACATCATTCACTCTCGTTCCTTCCAATACCTTATCTCCCTTTGAAACTTCTTTCACTGCCAATGTAGCAGCAACTTCGGCCCTTTGTTTAAATTCAGTTGCCAACTCTTCAGCAGATCCTAAGATCGATGCCAGCTGCTCATTACTTCCTTCCCCTCGTTTTAAAGTTTCAATAGTTCTTCCAAGATCTTTGATTTTCTTGAGTAATCCTGATTCATTTCTTTGTGATTTGATGTTTTTTTCTTCAGGTGACATCCCCGAACCTGCTCCCTGAGTTTCTCTAGATTTTACAGATTTCACTCGATCTATGTCATCCTTATTCGCTGGAATAGATCCTTCTCCAGTCTTCTCTCCTTCTAGCTCTTTCCTTGTCTCCGTTTTCTTTTCGCTGAATCCAGTCCTTGGAATCTGATTTACTCGTGCAAATGGATTAGTTTGCTTCTCCTGGTCCGACAATTCTCTCGACTTTTGCTTCTGCAGAACATACCCCATGGGAGAAGCTGGCTCCATTCTGCCCCCTTGTCCTTTAATTTTTTCAGGGGTCTTCTTCGATCTTTCTTCATGCTCTCGTACACCTTCCTGTATTATATCTTCAAAAGAAGCAGTCTTAGATATTGGTCCTCGGTAACTTACAGCAGGCTTGCTTTTCCCTGTAGCACGAACAGAAGTACTACTCTCCCCTACCTTAGCAGGATCACTATTATCTGTGCTTTTAGCCATTTTTCTATTCTGATTCTGCAACTGAATCACTTCCCTGCTTTGACTGCACCATGTAGACATTTCTTTGGTTTCTTTTCGCTTTTCTGAGTCTCTCTCAAAAGGCTTGTCTCCTCCTTTATGCACACTCTTTGAAACTGTTCCTTTCTTTTCCACTTGCTTCTCAAATTCACCCTCCAGAGATCTCCTTTCCATCTTCTTCAAATCCCTTTCTCCTTTGTCACGTTTTTCTTCGTCATAAGAATATTTAGGAATTCTAAAACTCTTCATCATTAACTTATTTCTATTCTTTGGAGAACTTTTAATCTTCATGCAGGGTGATTTTGATTTATATTTTGGTTCTCCCCATTTCCCTAATAACATCTTAGCAGGTCGATCTTCCTCATTACTATTACTGGAATCATTCGAATCGGAGTCTGATGAGACTTGGACAGGATTTTCTTTCGATGATTGTCGCATCAAATCTCTTTTATCAACCTTTGTTGTTTGTTTACTTCCAACAGCAGTTTGTAAATTTTTATCAGATGATTTCACAGTAATTTCCTTCGATTCTTTCGTCAAAATTTTATCAGCAGATGCAAATAATTCCTTCCTACTTTCCCCTCCTGACTTTTTCGCCATATCATCTGACATTTTGCTTTTAGATAAGACCTTATCCCTGTTTACCAACTCAGACTTTTCTCCTGAGCATTTCCCATTTTCATTCTTTGGTGCACAATCTGCCGAAGATTCAGCCCTAACCACAGTACTTGTTCCTTCAACTTGTCTTTTCTTTTCTCCAGAAATAGCTGATCCTTTTCCTTCATCATTCTCTTTATTTTTATTCCCAGATTTTTTGTTATCATCACTTGAATGTTGTGCAACCTGAACATCCTAAGGAGAGAAATAATCATCAACTGAAGATTGGAAGCAAATTGGCTCTACCTTAAGGGCCTAGTAAAACTCCAAATTTAGCTTTGTATAGCCTGCTCTCTTGAAAGTCTCGGAACATGGCTTACATGGAGAGCTCTTCATTTCAACAATGACTTTTCCATCCACAAACAAAAAACGTGTAAGTGTGTTTAAAATAATAGTTTCTAATGAGAAGGGATGAAATTCAATAAATCCACATTTCCATTCCATTTTTTTCCTCTTGTATTAGCAAAAATGTGGTATCATCATCAGATACCTTTCCCATATGATAAAACGTGCTGTTTTCAGTCTCTTAAAAATTTTTGAATCAAGAAATAACATTTCTGGAATTACCGTTTGCATTCCAACTTGCAGAGTAGAGCATGTTGCACAAAAAACACACATTTGGTGAAGTAAATAATATGCTTCTTTTTGCATATGGTTGAAAGGGCCCATTTAGAACAGATGCAAAAATTGTTTATCATAACCAAAATATATTTGGACCCACCAACCTCAAGAAGATCTTTATGCTTGAGAACTTTTTTCTTTTTCTTCAATTTTTCAACTTTCCGAGCTTCTTCTTTTTTCTTCCAAAAATGTTCCACCATTTCTTGACATGTCAAAAGATTTTCATTTGGTTCCCATGTGTCATCGTCAGAACCATAACCTCTCCATCGAACCATATAGTATTGAACACCTTCCTACAATGGAATGAAATATGTACCAAAAAATAATGGAAGCCATACAGCATACAGCAACTATCATTATTGCAAGTTGGACTAATATACACATATTACTTGTACAGGGAACTGCACATTGGAAATTCAACTCTCAGATCACCAACAAATTAAAAAAAACTCTGGTACTGGAAAGATAAATCTCAAGCAAAAATTCCTGCCATATTTCTACTTAAATTTCACTATTTTTTCCTGTATAATATTACTTGGAAGGTACCTGTGAGTAATGTGTAAACATTGGAAATCCTTCAAAACACTTCATTTTAAATATTTAGAAGAGCACAGGATAATTGTCAGATAGAAGCTTTAAGAAACTTATAAGAAACTCTCAGAACTTAAAATCTGAAAATGTTGAGAAACTGTCAGTACTGGCTCCAATTCTTAATTTCTTACAATTCTTACACAAAAATATGTGTAGTTGGAGCAAACTTTCCAGGCTGGAGGAGGGCATTGATCTTTTCTTTTTGCTTGTCTTTTTGCTTGTCTTGCAGCAAGATCTTATGAAAGTAGAACAACATACCATAAGCTTAGCATCCACTATCTTCTCCACTTCAAAAACATCCTCCAGTGACTCTATGGAATCTTCTCCTGACATCATTGCTGCAAAGAATTTTTAGAAATTGATAAAATGCTTACAGTAATTCAATCAAGACTAAATGTTACTATCAGCTCAGTCTTTTGACTACAAATATCATAGTGCTGTGGCGCAGTGATAAATTGTCTGACTTTGTTGCAGGCAGAAAAGTTAGTTAGTCAGACAGGTTTTGAGCCCAGGCAGAGCCCCACCACTGACATCATGACAAACCCGTGTGGAGAGTATGGCACTTGCACACCGGAGATTTCAATAGGCTATTCAAAATAAACAATAGAGGACAAAAGAAACTTCTCCTTGCACACCGGAGATCTCATCCAAAAATGTCATACTCTGCAGACAGATGGATGACAAGGGGTTGTGGGTTTGATTACGTTAGGTCTTATCTTCTCTGCTCATCCTGCGATCCCAGTGCTTGGCGCTAAAATCCGTAACTTCACCTTCACATTGTTTCAAAATAAACAAACCTTTATGGTTTTAACGTAGAATTTAAATGGCCTGTTTGTTTGTATAGTCAGTGGATTGGTGGTGAATGTAAGGGCAAAATTATGCAACTCTATTTTGTCAGAATGCTTTACTTTTGTCTCTTATCATTTGAAATTTAGAATTCAGACTTGATTAAACTGAAAATTATTTGGGTTGATCGTCTAAAAGTGAACAGTCAGTGAGCAAAACCATATGTAAAAAGAAGGCCGGTGGGTGCTGCGTATGCTGTGTGGAATTCGATGCCGTAATTAATTAGGCCTAAAACATCAACACTTTTATTTCCATACAAACAGTGCTAATTTGATAGCTCAGTTCACATTTTAAGCAATGTATGAAATAAATAAAATGCAAAGCAATATTATGAAAAGCCAGGGAGAAAATTTCGTTCATACTCACCTTCTGTAAATGCAATAACTTCCCTCTGTTTGTTGGATCACTTGCTGTTGGCGGCCATTTTGCAATATGTTTGCTGTAATGGTGGCGAAAGTGAGGCTACGACCTCATCAAGGGATGCCTCCAAAGAAGAAGGGGCAAACATTGAACTGTTACTTTTGTATCTAACAATTTTTCGATATAAAGTAAAACTTGCATGTACTGTATGTATGTATATGATTATTTCAACTGCATATCAAACGATTTGCATAAATAGTAGTCCAACTGGATCAGCTCAATGAGCTCATAGTCTAAAAGCTTCTTTATTTCATGTGAAAAATTTTGATTTTAGTGCAAAAAGTTTTGTTTCTTACATTTGGATGCATGAATTACGTTGTTATTCCTACCACTGGGATTTAGTCAGTTTATTATGGCAATTTTGCCATGATGCTGTTGACGTCGAGGGGCATTTCACTTACAAAAAACGACTTTTCCAAAAATCCTTTTGTTCTGAAAAAGTCTCGTACGCTTTTTTGAATGAGTGAAATGCCCCTCTCTCGACGTTTGACATTAGCTTTTGAAAATTTATTGGTGCTTCTCAAACATAGTACTAGAGTTTCTTAAATATTTGGCCATTCCTCCACTCGTTCCTATAAACCAGTTTCTTGTATAAAAAACGTATGTGTGTGTTCTTGAGCAAGTTGATTGTTTTGTTTCGTGCATGTTTATCTTCTTGGCTGTTTTTTGTATCCATTTCCAAATAGGAATGCACCCATCGGACAGTTTTCCTGAAGAAACATGTTTACACTCATTTTTTTTATAAGAAACTAAGGTCTGGGGCTGGTAGGCAGTTTCTTAAACTTTTGGGCCATTTTGCTACCACAAGTTTCTCACGTGTTTCTTATATTTTTATTGCCGGAACGAGTAAATAACATGATTCGCACTCAAAATAATGCCCAAACAGTTGCTATAACTGTACACAATGTCAAAATATTTTTGAGTGTGACAGGAAAATCAAAACTGAAAATTACAGAAGTTTCTTAGCTTTTTTCAATTCAGGTAGGGTTGTTTCTTAGCTTTCCAAAAATTGAGCCTACCGTTTCTTATAAGCGGTTTCTTATAAAAAAAATGAGTGTATTTCACATCTGAACTCTTCTGCAGGAGGGTAATGATTTTCACAAAGTCACAAAATTTTCCGCCCCCTAATTCAAATGAAGTTTCAGTTTAGCAGCAAGGAAGGGCTGGATAACAGGCTCAAGAAACAATAACGAAATCTTTTCCATTTGTCTTTATGCATATTCATCGTTACATCTTTTTAAGCTTTTTATAAAATTACAAATGATACAACTGCTAAAAGCAATCTACAATAATATAAACTGACCGATCATGTGCAAAAAATAGAAATGCTGTACAACTCAGAGTTTCATTTAAGCATAAAGTTACTTACGGTAGAAAGTAGGCGTAACTGAAAGAAAGGTGTTTTTACTGTTTTTATAGGTGTTTTTGTTGTTACAGAAATACTTTCTTTTTCAGGAAGATGGAGAAAATCGGCGAAGGTTGTTTACACGCATTTCAAATCAAGTGATAAATCTCTTGATAAAACATCATTTGAATTCTTTGACTTATTTCACACCATGAAAACTTGTGCCTTGAATTCAAAACGTAGTAAAATACTGAAACTTCCCAAGAGTATGGTCACTTGACTTGAAATAGGTAAAAAATAAAACCCTAGCCGATTTTGTCTCATGCTTTACTACAGTAGTGCTGCAAACGTGTGAAAAAGGAAAAAGTAAGGCGACTTTTGACCCAGTAACTAAAGTAATGTTCGTAAAATATTAACGATAAACAAAGATCCTTATGAATTTACTATGAACAAAATGAATAGAATGAATTAATCTACAATAAATTATTTACAGACATCGCATCACATGACGAAGACAAGCTCATTAACGAAATATCAGTTCATTGAGGAAACGGCGAGAAAATGACTTGAGCACCTGCTTGGTTGGAAACTCGCAATTCTCGAACTTTGCATCTTTTTTCTCGTTTATCTTTTGACAGCAAAGCGATGCCTTCAACAGTCAATGATTTCGTCCCAGTTTTTCTGTCATTACAGTTTTCAGTCATCGTGAAATCGAACTCAGTTTTAACGGTCTTGCAAACTTTATTTGTTTTTATTTCTGAGTTTACGATTTCTTGAATTTGGCCAACTCTTGTTACAATGGCCGTTCCGATTTCTGCTTCGCCAATTTTCGCAATGAAAGTTTCGCCAGCCGATATCGCTTGAATCGTAAATGTGTAGCCCATGGCGTTACTATCGCTCCAAAAGAAGTTTTCGTTCTCAAGGATGTTATCACTTTCAAAAGTCAATCTTTTCCCATATCCTTGCCCAATGTATTCCAAATATCTTCCATTGCCATCGAAGAAGAATCTATTTGAACCATTCTCTTTCACTTTGTAGCAAAATCCTGGCGTTATTTCTTTATGGATGAAGGTCTCGTAAACAAGAAGTTCGTGCTTTTCACACAATACCAACGGACTTTCAAACTGTTTTTTAGCGATAATTCCATCGAAACCATTGCCGTAAGCTGTTACGAACTGCGATGAGCATGAATTTGTCGTTCTCGGTGCACCCCTTTGCCAAGGTTGAAATTCATTCTGTGAGTAAACGAGTTGAGTTTCTCCTTCCATCTCTAATTTTTTCAATCTCAGTGAGCTTTGTTGATCTTGACAAGGTTAGATCGAGTTCTGTTTTGATTCTCAGATGAGATGTATTTATAAGATTGTTTATAAAAATTGATGCTTGTAAGACAAAGTCCAAACCTATTGATAAAATGTGATCACTTAACGATAATTCCTGTTTAGAATGCCACCGGCGGGCAGAATACCAAACGCTGATTGGCTAATTAGGGGGATTAGGACAGGTGCCTTTGAGGTCAACTTTGGTGCCAGAGAGCCCACGTGTGTTTATTTTTTCACGTGATCAATGTCCGAGAAGACGTCAATGATTGTTTTCATGTTGTTTACCAGGATCTCCCCACAAGTAGCCAATCACATCACAGCCTCTCTTTGAAGGACCAACAAAATCTCAAAGGTCCATTTCTGCAACAACCAATCAAATCACGTCCTGGTGAGATACACCAATCAGGATCGACTTGGAAGAATTTAACCAATGGCGGGAGAAAATGAGGAGATTCCCTGGATCCCTTGAGGAAGCTCCCTAGCTTGTGATCAAAGTGAACTTGGCAGCGAAGAAGGCAAGCAATAAACAATAAACTTGAACTTTGTTTCGAGAACCAGCAATTAATATTCATCATTTATCCTACTTTCAAAACATTATAAACCAAATATTTAACAATTGATCGAATTGGAAAAGCAAGGATTTCCTGACTGAGGCCGAAGGAAAATGGATGAACCAGTAGAAGATTGGAATTTCTCACCCCTTTTGAGAGAACGCGATGCATGTGGGGTCGGCTTTGTTGTTGATATAAAGGGAAAAGCTTCCTTCAAGGTAAATTGCTTGTATTTTCAAATTTCTGTGCATTACCTTTTCATTCAGCAGTTGTTATCAAATTATGCCTTTTGCCACAGGCCTACTCAGGCTGAGTAAAATGTTGACAAAAAGCGTGCACCAAAAGGCCAGGGCAGCTCCTATCCCATCAGTGATATAGATAGGACAGACTGGAAAATGCGAGGGAAAATGAAATGAATGCAATAATATGCACACGCTGAAGTTGGAATAAAAACAAACATCCTCATCATTTGATTCGATTGAAACGATTCGTTAAATTTAGGCCTTGCTAATTAATAGTTCTAAATAATGAGCTGTCACTAATTGCACCTTCGAACAATAGTTTGACCTCGTAGCTAGGTCTGTCAACAACAACAATAAACAATTTGTTAACCTTAGAAAAAAAGACTGATCAAGCTTTGCCTTCATTGTAACATTTTCTTGTTTAACTGATCCCAAATAAGAGGCAAAAATGAAGCTTTGTGTAGGATTTTAAAAAACATTGTTATTTCCCTATTTTTTCCTGAAACCAACGGAAGACAATGTCCCTAATCACATATGATAGTTTGGGTAGTTTTAGAAATAAGCGTACCCCCCCCCCCCCCCTTATAGAAGAGAAATCCAGAAAAATCCCCTTCAGTTTTTTTGAGTACCCTTCTGGAAGTACCCTTTCTATTACCCTTGTAGAGACCATGTACCTTGCTTGTAGATACCATGTACCATCGTGTATAGTGTCATTGATTTAAAAAAAAATTACCCAACCAAAAAGTTTCAGCTAAGTCCTGTCTGCATCTAATTCTGAATCCTTTCTACCATCACAGATTCTTCAAGAATCTCAAAGAATGTTAATTCATATGAACCACAGAGGTGGCTGCCAATGTGACGACACAGGAGATGGGGCAGGGGTAATGACTGCCTTGCCCCATAAGCTCATAAGGAAATATCTTGCTGAAAAGTTGTAAGTTATTGATAACTGATGCACGTTGTTATAAGAATTTTTCAGTTCAGTTTCATTTTAAAAAATTCAACTACGTACAAATAATAACTTTAGATTAACAAAAAATTACTAAAATTACAATGATAAGTTACAGAAGTTGAAAAGGTAAACAATAACTTTAAACAGAACTGAGATAACAGAAACACTTGGAATTTGTGTGGGGAAGAATCTTCTTGAAGGAGGAGCTCTCTCATTAGATAAACTAGTTGAGGAGAAAGAACCCCCTTTTGAAGCTGGCAGGAACATTTCATTCTTGGATTATAGCATGAGCGATAGGACACCAAGTGTGTGCCACCTTAACGTTATTTTGGTAGCGAGCCACCTTAATCAATTGTTTTTAGTGTTTTTGCCTATTTTTACTTGGTAGTGAGCCACCTTATCGCGGTTTAGCCATTTTGAAATTTTTGGTAGTGAGCCACCTTAAGTGCAGATCCACCTTAACCGACGGTTAAGGTGGATCTGCACTTAAGGTGGCTCACTACCAAAAATTTCAAAATGGCTAAACCGTGATAAGGTGGCTCACTACCAAGTAAAAATAGGCAAAAACACTAAAAACAATTGATTAAGGTGGCTCGCTACCAAAATAACGTTAAGGTGGCACACACTTGGTGTCCTATCGCTCATGATTATAGTGGAAAAATTCAAGACAACGTCTTTCACCAGTTTTAGAGGAGTAATTTTGTAATGGATTAACTCCAGATAGATGACAGTAAATGCACATACTTCATTCTTGAAACAAGAAATGACGAATGCGAGCTTCGAGTTTCTTTCCCAAGACTTAGGTTTGAGAGGAAAAACACCCCTCCCATTTGAACACTCCACTTTGGAAAGTATGCCAGCAAGTGCATGGATCTGCTGCAAGTCGCGCTCTTGGTCAACGAACGGGAGGGGAAAGGAAGGGGAAACGCAAGAAGAGAAGGGAAGGGGAAAGGAAAGGAAAGGAAAGGGGAAGGAGAGCTTGGACTTGCTACAAGTCTCTCTTTTCCTACTGGACCGATCAACAATATTTGCAATATAGAGCATGGTAATGGGAATATTTCGGGGAAAATCTGACAACAAATATCACGTGTTCAAAACAACTGATCACATGTCTGGTCACGTGTTCGACCTTTGTCTGCCAAAAACAGCTTGCCATCTTTTCGGACATACCCGTCCATACCACAAGATGGACTTCGTTCGGGCTATCTCTAAAACTGGATTATGGAATGGAATGATGGAGTGGTTCATATGGAATGATGGAATAGCAAATATGGAATTGTCCAATATTTTCAAGATCTTCCACTATTTTCTTGCAAAACCTTCCTAATTTAATTCGATCATTTCTCACATTGATATTGCAAAAGCCCAACGCACCATATAATTCTTCGATAATAGCAAATCGCCGGAATCGACATGTGTGAAACTGCTAATATCGTCATATCCTCCTTTAGTCAGCTTATCCATTCAAGATGCAAAAAAGATGTCCTGAGTTTACTCGTAAAACTTTTTTGATACGTCATGTATGTAAGGGCTACTAATTAAATTGCCATGGTACTAGAAACGAATTTTTGTGTTCCATCTTATCACGACTTTTTTTTTCATTCCATGTTATATTCCAAAAACTAATTATCTATCGTCAGGTATGATGGACTCGAATGTAATGTTCCGGAGCCGGGTTCATATGCAACTGGAATCTTGTTTCTGGATCAGGACCCAGAGAAGGTACAATATTTTCATCACCACCCCTCCCCCACCGTTGTTCCCTAACGATTAGTCTGAGTTAGAAAAGAGAACAATGTTCACCTAAACTACTTTAGTTGGCTTTGGTAATACATATTGTATCGTTTATCTCCTTCTTCTAGCTAGTTTTTATCTCCACAATGCAGCAACATTTTCTTGCATTTCAACAGTTTCAAGCATAGTTAAATGTAACTGCATAAAAATAGACTTTAAAAAACTCTAGACAACTTATCTACGGCATTTCGACCAATTTGAAAAAAAATTATATTTGTTCTATTGAAGAAGATGGCAAGTCAAAAGATCTAAATATCGTCACTAAAACTTTTGAATTCTCGTCTTAAATCATTTTAAGTAACAGGTAACTAATGTCTGTCTCAACTTAGATGTCACGTGACAGTGCTCGCAAATAAAAGTAATTGAAGACTTTTTCATGTATGCCATTTTGCGTTATTGCAAATTTTAGGTGACATCTAATTCGAGACAGACTTTAGCGTGCTTCTAATGTGTAAATCAATGTTCTGTTTTTAACGTACAGGTTGCTGACTGCCTGCAAGAATTTGAAAACATTGCGTTGGACTGTTCTATAAGGGTATGTATAACATCCCCATAGTATCCTAGCAAAATTAATTACCGTTGAACAGGCAGATCCGGTGGCCGTGGACAGAGCTAGACTTATCCATCGTCGTAATTTCGCTATTTGCCTGAACTGACATACTGCTACAACTAGGACAGAGCATGGACTGGGCAGAATAGACAGAGCTAGGACAGAGCATATCGAGTATTAAGTGCAGTTATCGCGTTTTTGACAAGATGGCCCAATGAATTTCGATTTCGAGACTCACAAATTCTAGAGTTAAAAATCGGAGCTTTCACTTGAGAACGCCGATAGACAGGACCCTAAAAAAGTTTTGTTTTTCTGTTTATCTGTTTTGTTGTTGTTTCATTCCTAGACTTTTAAAGTCATTTTCTTCTACTCATTGTAGGTTCTTTCGTGGAGAGATGTTCCCTGCAACGAGACTTGCATTGGGGACTGGGCACGAAATTTAATGCCAACAATGAAACAAGTAAGTTTTATGAATTGGGAAATAATTTTTAGATAGTTAAGAACATGAACATTTTTGGCTATGGGAAGACATGCCAATGCACAGCTTGGCACATCAGCTTTTAAATAATGAGCTTGTAACAGTTTGCTTGGCAAAAACCTGTCGACAGTATGTAGAGGGGGGCTTTAGGGGGTACTAGAACCCGCAAACCCGGACCAAAATTAGCAAAAACCCGAAAACCCGCAAGCAAAAAATTCGAAACCCGAAATAGCACTTCGGGACGCAAAATTTCAATTTTCGGTAATAATCTTCGACTATTTCCTACATTTTCGTTTTCACTAACACTCTGTACATCGTTTCAAGCATTCGGAAGCTGGTTTTTCGATCTCAGCTAACTACATGGACTGTATGACTTCGAAAACCCGAAAACATTGGAACCCGAAACCCGAGCATAAAAATTGGCCAAACCCGCAACCCGTGGAGCAGCTCAAAACCCGAAAACCCGCACGATTTAGACGTAAAACCCGAAACCCGATGGCTAAAATTGGTCAAACCCGCAACCCGTGAAACCCCAAAGCCCCCCTCTATGTAGTTAGCAAGAAACTTTAACTGTTTTTGAAAAAGAATAGCTGGATAGATGGAGAGTTTTTACCAAACAAACGACCAATTTTGTATCATTTTGCCAAGTTTCTTCTCCTTGACTTTACATCATTCTTCTTTCCTAGGTATTTGTGACAAGTATCATTTTGCCAAGTTTTTTCTCCTTGACTTTACATCATTCTTCTTCCCTAGGTATTTGTGACAAGTAATCTACCAACTGAAGATTTCAAGAAACAGGTTGGTACAGGAACTTGCAAGACTTCATTTCAGTGTCAGTTTTATTCATCAATCAATCCTCTGGTGCTAGTTTTACGTGATGGTTCTTAACATTGATGTGCTAAAACCCCAAGGGGGGGGGGGGGGGGTACTCATTGACTTTCAATACCAAATATTGTCCGTGGTAATATTTGGGGTCCAAAATTTTACGTTTAGTCAATATTTGGGGTATGTGAATTACAACATGGACAAAAATTGAATATTTGGGGTCCAAAAATCTGAAGAAAAGAAGCGTGCAATTTGGCCCTGAGGTTGCGAATCATAAAATGAATGTTTGGTATTATTCGAAAACTGAGAAAGATCAAGAAGCTCAAATTGAAATCATTCGAAAACTTTTCAGGGGCCCCAGAAATAGATAACAATATTTGGGGTCTCCAAAAACATTAGACTCAATGTTTAGGGGTCAGTAAAGAAATAGTGGCATGGATCCCCCATAGGCCCCCATACTGAAAGTTAGGGAGTACCCCCCTGGCACTAAAACTCAGCATGAACTAAAAAGTGGCCAACTGAATAAAGTAAGAAGGTGCCCTTTAAACAGGTAGAATAGTCAAAAGTGAGCCCACCCCTTCTCTCCCTGCAATAAATTAAATTTACATCATTGTACCACGTTGATACTCGAACCACAAAAGTGTTCTAAATTGCACGTAAGCACTAAGAATAGAGAGGAGATAGACTCAAGTACTTATTATATTATCAACCAAAAAGACAATCGTCAAATCGAAATAAAAGAATCGGAAGAGACAAAAGACTTAGGAGTTATTGTTGATACCAAATTAAAATTTCAAAAACAAATCGCATCTTGCATAAAAAAAGCTAACGGTGTCCTCGCTTCGATAAAAAGAACGATCAAGTATTTAAGTCTAGAGACCTTCAACACGTTGTACAAAGCTTTAGTTAGACCCTTGTTAGAATCCGCCGGCGCCGTATGGAGCCCAAGCCTCGTTAAAGACATTCGTTCGCTAGAAAGCGTCCAAAGAAGAGCCACGAAATTAGTGCCATCGCTGAGAAACTTGACTTACACTGAACGCCTTATTGCCCTTGATCTCCCAACTCTTGCATATAGAAGAACGAGAGGAGACATGATAATGGTTTTTAAGATCATGAAAGGTATCGTCGACTTGAACCATACAAATTTCTTCAAGTTAAGCACAACCAAAACAAGAGGACACGAGCTCAAGCTGTTTAAGCAAAGAAATCGCCTGAACGTAAGACGAAACTTCTTTTCACAAAGAATAGTAAAATCGTGGAATGAGTTATCCGAAGAGATTGTCAACTGTACGACAGTATTAAATTTTGAAAAACATTATGATAGCTTCCACCGCGAACACAAATACAACTTCTAGGGTTTTATAGGCTGTAAGCCTCGTATTCCCTCATTTGATATATTATTATATTATTATTATAACATGCCTCTTTGATAGATACTAATACTGGGCTAAACTTGATTGGCACAAAATTGATTGTTATTTCTGCAGTCGCTTTATTATGAGCACCCTGAGAACAGATTCCAGCAAACCGTAACATCAGCCTTTCTGATATTTCTTATCTAAGATATTTCTTATGGAAATTAGTGGCTTATTTGCGAACACTCGAGCCAGCAAATCTTGAGACGTATTTACATGCCCGGTATTTAATGGGTACTTTCTTTCTTAGGTTTACTTACTACGAAAGATTGCAACACATCAAATCCCAAGGGCTGATAGAAGATTTTATCTTTGCAGTTTATCTTCTGAAACCATTGTTTACAAGGTATACCACGAAATATGATTTTGTTATTTGGTACACATCGTTCCTATCAAAGTGTGCTGCTTTTGAATTGCTTCGGATTTGAATAAAACATTTTAGATCAAAACTGAAACTACCAAAGTACTTTTGAATCAGGATTTTACAAAACGGTGACGCCATGTTTTTCTTCTTCATTTCTATTCTTCATCAAAATGTGCAAAACTACAAACTAGGACTAATGCACAAGAAAACTACGAAATCATCAAAAAAACTGCATTGGGTTTGAACTTGCACACCTCCCCTGCAGCCAACATTTAGACATAAACAAAACCAAGAATGCACTTAAGACGATAAAAACACCACGCCGTTTGTACCAATTTTTGGACATATTTTTGGTACTTTTCAGGGCCTGCTCACCCCAAGACAGCTGTCACAATTTTTCTTGGACCTCATGGATGAGGATTTCGAGTAAGTATCTAACTCATCACCATCATTTAATTTTGATTCTTCTTGACATTGCACAAAGTTTTGGTCAATTTCTAAATCATGCTGCTGTAAAATGTATCAATCAGAATAAACAACAACTGGAGGTAGTCATGGTCTGCTCTCCAAGGCATCGTCCTTGTAATGTAGTAAAGTTTAAATAATTCGTTTTCGTAAAATACGTTATTGCTTCTTCAATGTCGTAAACAGATTGAACAACATAATTTTCTTGAACGTAGTGTCATTTATTTTCTTCAGGACACATTTCTCTCTGGTGCACAGCAGATTTTCAACCAACACAAATCCAAGTTGGGAACGAGCACATCCTCAAAGGTATCACCGTTGAATCCTTACCAGATAGATACTTTAGAATATTTGTATGGATTGTCTGAAATGCTGAAATTGCTCCATCCTGACCATCCTGGCTCCATCCTGACCATCCTGACTCCATCCTGACCATCCTGGCTCCATCCTGACCATCCTGGCTCCATCCTGACCATCCTGGCTCCATCCTGACCATCCTGGCTCCATCCTGACCATCCTGGCTCCATCCTGACCATCCTGGCTCCATCCTGACCAGATCATCATCATATTCAAATGAAAGTGGGATCCATCCCTGAAGTTGAAAGAAAGAAAGTTCACCGAGTTTTTCTTGAATACTGAGTTATCTTATCCTGCTGAAGTTGTTCCTCGGAGTTATCAGAAATATTTATCAATAGACTCTCTTGTTAAAAAACAAAGCGATTTGCCTTGCTGTAGAATATATTTCACTCCTCTAAATGCACTCAATCAAATCAAAATAAACAGAGAAAGCAAACACGTTTTGGTCGGCTGTGTTGAAGGTGTGAAATGTATCCTTTAAGCAATAAACTGAGGGGTATGCAACTTCTGCAGATAAACCAATCAGCGAGCAGGATCTCAAGAGAAGATTATCACAAGCGCGTTCTATCCGTTGTGGTTTCAGTCAAGCAAAATTGTTTACATAAGCCTTTGTTCAACCAGATGTGAAAAGTGACACCATGTGCAAACTAGGGGGTCGCGTGAAAAAGTCAATCCTCAAGATTATTGGAGGACGAGCGTATTACCTGAGAATAACAATCAATACACGTTTTTATAAGCAACGGCTTTCAAGAAATTTTACCTGCACCTCCAGAAAATTAAGTAACCATGATAAATAGAAGAGGTCAAGTTCCAAGTTAATAAATATTTTTCAAATGCATTCTCCATTCAAATTCTACAGTTTCCTTTCATCCTCAAGGCAGATCCTTAGCCTAATTGAGAATTTAAACTTATTAAACGCTTGCATGCTATTGAACCAATTCTTCCTTTGTGTTATGCTACTTTGAATGAAGAAAAATACTTGGAAAATCAATATTTCAACAACAAAATTTACACAACTTTGCTTACCTCAGTTTGGACTTGCCCCAAGTCTCTTCCGCGAAAATAAAACCAAAATATATCCCAAGTCTCTTCCGCGAAAATAAAACCAAAATGTATCCCAAGTCAAGTCAGACGACCACAGACACTGCGTGACAATAAGCGAACAACCAGCTGAAAAATTTCTTAGCAGTGCCAACCCCCAGCTCAATTTACGGCAAGTTTTGTTTACTGGCCATAGCAACGGGCTCTGACCACAGCAACGTGTAACGCGCTTGTGAGAAAAGTGAACAATGGAGTTAGGAAAAGTTTCATACCCCTAAGTTTTTCTTGTTACTGGGATTTTCAAATTCTAACGTCTGTTAGAGTTGACCAATCAAAAATCACGCTATCTGATTCCCTGTGGCCAGATCGTATAACAGTTGATATCGTGTTTCATAACACCGGAATTTGAAACCCCAAACTTATTCATAAGTCATCTTGACTTCTTTAAGCCGTCGAATCGCTTTATTTTGTCTTGAGCAGAACTGTATCCTTTGTTTTACAATTTCGTCCTTGCCTTTCTTGATATATCAAATGATTGTCAATGAAAAAATATTTCTTTCGTTTTAGGCTTCTTGCTCACAACGGTGAAATAAACACAATTCAAGGCAACGTGAAAAATATGATCGCAAGAGAGGGCAACATGGAATGTAAATATTTTGGAAATAATTTACAGAAGTAAGTATTCATTTATCGTTGCTCTAGGAAACATGTCAAAAATATCAGCTCTTGAAAAATTTACTGACCCTTTATTCTTCGAAGATACTTACCCTTATTTGGTTTCACACAAAAATTCATCAAATGAGATTTTTTGTTCTCTGATTGCTCGACAATATTAAATCTTGCAACCACGTCCATCATTTTTCATTTCCTTACGCAGACTATTTCCAGTAATCGAAGCAGAGCAATCAGATTCTGGTTGTGTTGATAATGTCATAGAGTTCTTGGTGATGGCAGGAAATCGATCATTGCCCGAGGTAAGTTAAGACCTTTGTACTTCCGCTTCCTGTTATTACTTCCAAGAATTAGAATCCTTAGCAATTCCTGGTAATAGATTATTGAAAGAAGTAACTAGTATTTATACGCACAATTAGTGATGTTTCAGGGGGTTTGATGTTATTTCCTTTCAGAAATTATCATTTCAAGCTCAGCTCAAATCGATCCTTCTAGTGTGGAAGCGGAATCGACTTACCTTTCATCAGCCAAGCCCATATCAATGATATCTACAGCTGTTACCTTCTATCTGATTTGTGTCTGTTTGCAGAACATATCTATGTCCCGATAGAAGTAATACTGTAAATATACTTTGCTTCTTTTTCTTTTGAAGGTCGTATCTTCTTTATTTCGTGTTTAGGCTGTAATGACACTCGTGCCAGAAGCATGGCAAAATGATACACAAATGAACCCAGAAAAGAAACAGTTTTATAAATGGGCATCATGTTCGATGGAAGCTTGGGATGGACCAGGTATATTGTCCAATTTCAAATGCTACGTAGCAGTTGGAATGCAGGGGTTTTGTTACTTTGTATGTATGTTAAAATTTGCCACGTAAAATAAAACAATTTACAAGAAATAAATAGAATTTACAAGTTTTAAAAAGCTAAAGAATAGATAAAATACGATGACAATGTTCATTAAATAAATACGTTAAAAACACCCCTAATTGTGGTGGCAGGGATAGCATTAAAAGGTCATATTGACCCTATTTCCATAATGGTCCCCTTCTTAGAGGTGGTTGCAAAGGAAAAATAATTAGAGTAAACAACAGATGTTAAAGCGATTTTGGATGGAGCATAATTTAGTATGGCCGAGTCATATATATGGGAGAGGAGGCGTGTTTCAATAGAATGGAACGATAGAACTTTCAATAGAATGGAACAATAGAACTTTCATTTTACAGATTATTGGATACATTTGATGCAACCATAGTTACTGATGCAACCAACAAGAAATATCAAACGTCTTATTGAAAAATGTAACTATCTACGAAGCCAGGGTTAACATCTTGTGTACTCATTTAGAAGAGATTCCAAAAGAGAACTCCTCTTCAAGTTGTTTACCAATCATGCAAATGTATTAAACTATTCTCATGTTTTGAAACTGGGGGTGGGGGGGGGGTGATTCTTACCCTGAAAGTACATTCAAATAGAAACTGTCAATGAGCATGAATAATGTTGCCATGATATATATTGTTGAGATTTTCAGTCCTTGTGCAGCTGTTAAAAATCGTAGAATGAAAATATCCCTGTTCAATAAATTTACGCTCCTCTTCAGACTATAATGATTGCGAATGTCTTTGTTTTCTTTCGTAGCCCTCTTCACATTCTCTGATGGTCAATACATCGGTGCAATTTTGGATCGAAATGGACTTAGGCCATCAAGGTATTACGTCACTAAGGATGGCTTGATGATCATGGCAAGCGAAGTTGGAGTCGCTTCTGTGCACCATGAACAAGTTACTTACAAGGTATACCTGGCTTTGTTTTGTTTCTATCCTTTAGGTAGACGAGATTACAGGCAAGAACGAAATGATAGCTATCTGTAATTGGTATCAAACAGTATACTCCAATCAGATAGCCTGATGAATTTTGTGCTTGGCTGACAACTTGCTTTGACTACTTCATAGGCGTAGGAGACGGGGGGCTGCAGCCTTCCCCCCAAAGGTGGAAAATTTGCAAAAATTCGCCATAATCTGGCAGAAATCTGCCTTAAGCTGGGCAGAATTTTTTTAAACAATGGATCTTTTATCAGGCAGCCACCCCTAAATTTTATCTTCTCGTACGTTCATGGACCACTCAAATGCCTTTCTTCAATGTCTAAAGAGCACAGTGTGTGCATCGAAACTCACATGTAAGGAATTTAGAAGAATAGTCTTGTCATTTCAGGGACGACTTATGCCTGGCAGAATGCTGCTAGTAGACACAAAGCTTGGATCAATAATAAAAGATGAAGAATTGAAACACAAAATATCAACTTCAAGGCCCGTACAGAAATGGCTCGATCAGAATTTACTAAATTTGGGACATTTTCAAAAGGAATATTCAAAGAAGTATCACCAAGTGCCTGATCAGATATCACGCAAAAGAGCATCTTCTAGCATGGGAGGGAGGTCTGTTGAAACGGATAGGAGGCTGCCACTCTTTGGTTATTCAGTTGAAGATCTGAATATGCTTCTTTTACCAATGGTTGCCAACTCGTATGTATTTTCAACAACTTTTAGAGTAAGGAATCTTTTTCAAGGCTTCTAATGCTTGGTAGCTTGTTGATGAATAGCTGCGGAATCTTCTACTTCCCCTAATCCTTGCCTCCCCTAGACTGATGACATGAGTCTCAGCTCGAATTTATTGTTATTTTCTATTGCCATTTTGAAGCAGAATATGTATTGTGGAGTATCATTAGGGGGAATCAAGCAAACGCAAGACGACATGTAATAAGGTCAAGCCTCCCCGTAGCATTTCTCGTTCTTGTTTTTTGAATTCTTAGTCAATGTAAATAGATTAAGTTGAAGTTTTAGCCCCCTTTTCAGAATGCTAAATTTTTGATATCATGACTTTTTCTATCGGTAATTGAAGTGAAAAATCCAAATTATTGATTTCACTTTTTCATCTTCCTTGACAGGAAAGAAGCTCTTGGTTCCATGGGAAATGACACGCCTCTTGCTTGCATGACAATGTATCCTCAACTGGTTTTCGACTATTTCAAGCAGCTCTTTGCACAAGTGAGTCGAAAATCTCCTAATTTTGCTCAGTGTCTTCTCGTAACGCTTCAAGTTACGTTTAAGATATTCAATGAAAATGCTAGGTGAACAAATATTGATCTTTTATCAATTAATAGAAGGCTTATGCTTGTAGTGCAAGTTCTAAAGTAACGAATGTTTTTCTTTCAGGTAACGAATCCTCCAATCGATCCGTTCAGAGAAAAGATTGTGATGTCATTAGTAAGCAATCCATATTTAGATTCAATAAGTTTCAATTGCTTTATCTATTCAACAGCCTTTTTTATTTTTATATCAGTGAAAAATTACAAAACTACAGCATGAATTAATTACAATGAAATTTTTAAAATTCTTACAAGAACCGTATGATTGATATAACACAAATTACATTAACAATACGATTACAACATAATACGAGACGATTCACAAGACGATTTACACGACTATACCACAAGAGGTGTGATCAAGCACATCTCTCCTGCAGCCAACAAGCAACGATAAACAAACAAACACCAACTATCAACAAAAACACAGACTTTTCTGGTCCCCTTCATAAGCAAATTTGAATTCTTGGCGCTGAAAAAACTTTAATTTTCTAACTGGATTATCAATAGAGTTAGACTGTCATAGATAAAGCCTCTTGTTTAGGAGGCAAAATTTTTATTAAAATAAATCTCAAAATTAAACTTGCTCTACAATTACTGAAATCATTTTACATTTCTAGGAATGTCCAATTGGTCCGGAAGCAAATCTACTAGAACCGTCATCTGACCAGTGCAAAAGGATCATCCTAGAAAGCCCAATATTGTGTCCTGGCGAGTTGGAACTCTTGAAGCATCCTTTGGTTCCAAATTGGGAGGTAATTGCTTTTATTGATTTCAGAACTTTAATACATATTCATTTCATATTCAAAACTTCGCAACTGATGCACTTTCACCCAAGATGGGTACATGAATTGTAAATGAAGCCTTTCATCGTTTTTAGAATGTGCTCCTCACCTATGACTTGGAGTCATTATTCGTTTTTCGTTTCTGGTTTATATGTATCGATATATTGTAGTTAATCTTAGTGTAATGGCCGTTAGATAAACATTTCTATTTCTAAACTTTGATTTCCCTAGTGAGACAATTCCTGATTCGATTGGCGTCAATGCAGTGCATTGTCCAGATATGAAAACATCCTTACATAATTCTGGCAGTCTTTTTTCGACACCTACATTTAAGCCATCAAACTTAACTTCCTCATCCTTTGCGTTATTTTTCAACAGACAGAAATCATCAACATTGTTTACCCTGTACAAGACGGTCTTGATGGCCTCGTTCCAGCCCTGGAAGACTTTTGCGAGAAAGCACTCGAATGTGTCCAAACTGGAAAATCTTTGATCTTACTGACAGACAGAAAAGCTGGTCCAGAACTTGTTCCCGTGAGGTGAGCAATGTCTCCTTTCTCCATTTAGCGCTATTCAAGTTCTTGCATTTTGCAGACAAATATCTCTTGTCACTAACGAGCTTCTTTGCCTATCTTATTGTTTTCGCGGCCTACGTTCGAGACTATTGCGTTACTGTTTCAATACCATGGTGATATGGACCCCTATGTGTCATTTCAAGGGATTGTGCATTGGGTAGAGCTAGTTCATGAAAAATTTCTTGAAGCAAGAAATGCGATGTACCTGAATATTCGTCAAACAGTCTTCATTTTTATTGTTCCGTAGTTCGTTGTTGGCTACTGGTGCAGTTCATCAATATTTGGTGAAAAAGAAATCAAGACGACGAGTTAGCATTATTGTTGAAAGTGGAGAAACAAGGTGATTTTTAATAATATGTTTTTAGCTTCTTATCAAAGCAATGTATCGACTTTTTAATTCATTTCGTATGAACAGCGACTCAGTCTGAGACCAATTTACTGAAAAGAGCATCTAGAGCGCGATGTCGTTTTGAAGGTAAAAGAAATCCTTGATTCTTAACTGTGAACTTTGAGCTTTAATCTTTGACCGTTGCACCTTGAACTTGACTCTCCGCCTTAAATATATCTCATCTAAAGTAATTACAGAAAATACCAACAAGAAGACACTTATTTTAGAAGAAATCCAAAATTTGGTCAATGTAAGTAGGCCTAAGTAAAAATGTTCAGGACAGCCAACAATCTCTTGGGTAAATGCTTTTTGTAAAAAATCTTGCACAAAATCAAAGCACGAATATAGAACATCATTCCTGTGTCAATTTTTCTGCCGTATTACGCAGTAAATTTTAAAAAAGTTTCATTTGCAAATTTCACCGATATCATAAATCGTAATTGATCGTTGTTTCCATATCAGAGAAATTCACCACATAAGCACATTACTTGGGTTTGGAGCTGATGCAGTTTGTCCTTACATGGTGTTTGAAACATTTAGCAAACTGACCGAAGCAGGTGAGACATTTGTAGCAAAATTCTAATATTTACATTGAAACTCATATTCAAGATATTTTCATTAATATTGATATAGTTATATGTATATCCTTTATGGTTCAAGTCAGTCACACTCTGATGATAACATGAGATTGAAAAGCCTTGGTATGCTAGAAAATGTTTCTTTTTTTTTGACATCTGACTCTTACGATATTGAGGTATACCGAAGCAGGTACCCCTTGAAATTCAGAATTTTGTGTGACAAGTGACCGAAAATGTAGTCTTTTTAGAGTAAATTTGCTTCGTTTTTTAGACCCAACATTGTCAGAACTTTGCAGAGTGCTCTCAGACTTATACATCGTCGTAATTTCACTATTTGCCTGAACTTGATCTACCGCTATAACTACTCTGTCAAGTATACAGGGGCACTCCTTAGTGAAGAACAGCATTTTTGGAGCTGTTTTTACATGTGGTCTTTCTTATAACATAATTTTTGAAGCTTTTTGAAACGTGTAACGAGTATAATTGAATAGTTCTTTGATTGATCCAAGTGTTCTCGTCAGCATAAAGAAAACTGAAGTTTGAAAATTATTACTGAATCTCCTTTTCAAGCAGACAGATTTCAATTCATTGATCCTTTGTTGGTTTTGCTATCAAACTCATTATTTTTCTCGTTTCTTCTCAGGACTGCTAGATCCCCCATTATCAGATGACGAAATCATTTCAAATTACAAAACTGCTGCTCACACTGGTATCAGAAAAGTTATGGCAAAAATGGGAATTTCAACGCTGCATAGTTACAAGGTAGAAGGCTACCTTATTTGTTCTGTCTTTGTACTGTCCCTTCTTGGATCTTTTTGGTCTAGCCATGTCTTAGCACTCTTCAATTTTCGTGTTCACAATAGCATAGGTTCCAAATCTTTAACTTGGCGTAAAAAGGTGGGTGTAAAATTCAATGACCTATTTCTTCTGATTAAATGGCTTGAAAGGAACTTTAGATACTTATCTATAATTCTACCGTTGGACTTTCCAGAAATTTTGAATATTTTTCAAAATTACAGCGTATTCTAAATTTTAGCTCATTTGAGGGTGTGACGTCATCAAATTTCTAAATCATGAACTAGATGATTGACAGACTTCTGCTTGATACCATATTGTAGGCATTCATAAGCTAGGGTTTTCTTCGAAATTACTTCTTGTTGCGTCAAACGGTGTAGAAATTACGATGGTTTTAAATTTTTTTGAAAATTTTTCTTGAATTCCTGAAAAAGAAGAAGAACACTCCAACTCTGAAAATATTAAAGATTTCAGAAAAGTCCAAAGGTAGAATTATAGAGAAATAGCAAAAGTTTCTTTGAAGTCATTCAGTACAAAGAAATAAGTCACTCAATTTTTCACCAGCCTTTTTAAAGATTTGGAACCTATGCTGTTCACAATGCTACACAATGAAACTTCGCATGTCAAAGTTACCAAATACAATAGACTTTATTTTTAGCTTGGCCTGGGCCAGCTTTTAACCACGCTGATTCCCTTCAATCATAGAAAGCAAGGGCAAGTTTGTAAAAATAGGATTCATGTTGTCGAAAAGACAAAGTGATTTGCCTTTCTGAAAGATAGATTTCACACCTTTGAGTGCACTGGGTCAAATAAAAATGAATAGAGAAATCAAAACATTGGTTGGTGGCTGTGCGGAAGGTGTGAAATCTATTCTTGAGGTAGCCTACGAGTAGAGTCGACCCATCATTCAAAAGAAGAAATGTGCTCTTTGTTTTGCAGACTTTTTCTACTTTTGAATAATGGGATCTACTCGTAGGCTACCCCAAGAATAGATGTTCACACCTTTGAGTGCACTGGGTCAAATAAAAATGAATAGAGAAATCAAAACATTGGTTGGTGGCTGTGCGGAAGGTGTGAACTCTATTCTTGAGGTAGCCTACGAGTCGACCCATTATTCAAAAGAAGAAATGTGCTCTTTGTTTTGCAGACTTTTTCTACTTTTGAATAATGGGTCTACATACTCGTAGGTTCTCTCAAGAATAGATTTTACACCTTCCGCTCAAGTAACCATAAACAACTTTGCTTTCTCTGTTTATTTTGATTCGATCCACTGCGTTCAAAGGTGTGACTCTTTTCTTATGAAAGGCGAATCGCTTTGTCTCCACGGAGACCTAATTTTTTTGTTTTATGAAATTCGTCCATGCTTATAGCATCCATCTCAAAATAGGACAAAGAAAAATCTAAACACGCCATTGTTTCCTTTGTCTTTGCTTTCTTTCACCACACGCTGTATTGTTAATTCTCTTTTCTTCTGTCCTCAGGGATCTCAGATATTTGAAGCTGTTGGTCTAGCCAAAGAGGTAGGGATTTTCCAGCTATTATTTTGTAACAACATTCTTTTATTCTTTTTTATCATCCAGAGAACGTCCGTTTTCTGTGGACCTAGATATTTACCATTGTTTTCTGCTATTTCGCTTGTTTCGCTTTTTCGTCCTTTCGCTTGGAAATCCAAATTCTAAACTAAAGAAACAAGGACAGATTTTGTAAGACACTAGCATGAGATCCTTTTGTTGACACCTGAATTCAAAGCGAGTTGCGATCGCAGACTTTCCAAACAAAGGAAATTCCCTCAACCAGTAATTCAGAATAAACAAAGCCGCAAAAGTTCCTCTGAAACCCAGGTAGCTAGCTCACTCGTTGTACATTCCTGAAATTGTTTTCAAGAGCAAATATGGGCATATATCGAAAGAAGAAGAATATATCTACACATCTACCTCGGGCATTTTATTTATTTGGTTCTGAAGCTGAGCAGTAAGTATTTTAATAACACCCAAAACAATAAGAGAATTGAATCGCCCCCCATTCAGCTTTTGAACCAAATGAATAAAATGCCCGAAGTAAATGTGTAGATGTGTAGAGTCTTTCCTTTGAAATCGGGTCTGGTTATCAGGCTAGGTGTCAACAAAACCAACCCATGCTATTATCTTACAAAATCTGTCCTTGTTAACAACAGAATGAAGTCGATTGAATAAACTTTTCTTTAATTTATTCCACGACATCATTCTCTAATTCCTTTTACAAAATTACAATATTTACTTTCTACTGCTATTCTAACGTTTATTTCGATTTATCAAACAAATTTCTACCAAAATATTAACTAATCTAATAAAAATAGTTCACTACGATCTGCTTGCTCTCAACACAAATCCTTGCCTATTTGCCCATTTATAAATTTCGTTGTAATACTTTCTAATACACTCCCAACAGCCAAACAACTCCACATCGAACAAAAACATTGAGTGCTTTTCAAAACAGTACATTTTATCCTGCATAGTGGGATACCATTTTCGATATCGCAAAATAGCGGCCTTGATATCAGGGGGTATTCTTATTTGACATTGTATATCATCAGCCGGGGGACCTTGTTTGTTTTTCATGTCCCATGGTAAAATACCAATATGTATATACATTTGTACATCTAATGGGACTTTTGGCTTAGATGGATATGACTGTTTCGCGTGTTTTGCGCAATGGGGTCTCCTTCTCCTCGAGGCCCTTCGAGACCTCGCTGCCTCCTCTTGGAGATAGCAAGTAACTTTTGCAATTGCATGAAAAACCTCTTCCTTTGTTTTAGGAGTATAGAAAATAGGCTCGTTTTGTGAAACTTTTGCTGCCATATTTGGTATTATGTAGGGCTTGTTTTGTGCCCTTGGCTGGTTAATTTTTGGGAGCAATTTTTGCAGATTTCTCTGGCAATTCATAGCAAAAGAATTTAGGTTCATGATTTGAGCATGACAATAATTGACAGTGAAGTTAGGATTATTTTGGCCTTGCTCTTTGTTTTTAGGCCCGTCTTCGGGTTTTCTATTAGTTTGTTCGTTCTGTGTATTTTTATTTGGAATTGACATTGTTGGGTTTGATCCAATGTCAACATATTCAACAAAGAACTGCATTAATTTCTCAGCCTCTGCAAGCTCTTGCTGACTATTAGCTTGCAATTGTGAGCTTGCCTGGACGTTTCTTGCCTGTGTTTCTTCAGTACTATCTACATAAAACAATTGTGATATGTCCAATTCTGTTTCTACCTCATGGGAAGATTTCGGCAACATCTCGTCAAATCCTTCATCAAAATCATTAGAAAGAAAATCCAATGGTGTGCTATAAATTTCCTTTTCAAGCTCAGTTTCCTCCGCTGAAAGAGATTCTAAATCTTTGTCTGTAATTCTAAAATTTTCAGGATTATCTTTTATCAACTGCGGAGGAGTTTCGTTAGTCATTTGTTCATGCAAGCCAATTTCGACAAGTTCTTTAAATACTTCAGGGTCAATGCTATTTTCATTTTGGCTCTCTTGATTCTGGCCACTCGCTTGCGCCATATCTCCAATATTGTCATTAGCTACCATTATGGAGCAATTGCTGACAAATGTAGCAGAGGTGAGCTCTTCTGTCAAATCATCATTGGTCGATGTTTCGCCAGTGAATAACTGTAAGAAAGAAGGTTCGAATTTAAAAAGACAGTTCCGTCGTTGTAAATTCTGCAAACTTTATGAAGATTCGGTGTTCAAACTCGAAATCTTTGTCGCAGGTATTAAATGTTTAAAGATCCATTGTCACTCAAATTTGGCCTAAACGGAAACTATTGATCCTTAAAGAGAATCAACGGAGATAAAAGCCCCGCGCGGAAGGAGTCTGGGTATTCTATTATTAGCCTATTGTATTTGATGATTTCGAGATGATCATGGATATTGTTTAGCAAGAGGAACAATAACATGCGTAGGAGTTTTCAATGCCCTATTTATAGATGACCTCCTCTTAGCTCCGTTCATTCACTATAGATGACCTCCTCTTAGCTCCGTTCATTCACTTTAATGGAGTAGTTGAACTTATAGAACAGTTCAACTGAAGGAAAACTTGTCCATCAGTTCAACTACTGCTGTGTGGATCCATGGTTTCCGCTTAGGCCAAATTTGATTTTCAGACAGTCTGAAATTTCATCGTGCCCGCAAAGGACCCTGGGTGACAATGGAAAGTTTAAAGGAAAGTTTTGTGTTAGAAAAGTGCAAGGTAAAGAGTTAAATCAACTCACATGTTTAAACTGTTCATGGCAGGCTTCCCATGTCACTTTTAATAGCTTCAGGTTTTCAACAATCAATGTTACTTCTGTCTTTACATTTATCATGAACTGGAATGATAAACAAATGAATGTAAGACGTAGCGTAGGAACATAGAAAACTTGGTTGAAAATGATTTAAAAAACATCTGAGAGAACGCAGTATCTGCTACTGATTACAGTCAAAATGGCATTTCATCAAGTTAATCGACCAACAGACTAGCTCGTCTCTAAAAGTTTAAAGAAGTTACTGGAGTAACGCACATCTACAGATACAGCTGCAGAACCGCTTGTTTCTGCATTTCAGAGTCATTAATGTGTCAATGCTCGCTAAGAATTATATATTTTTAGAGACAAGTTATTAGAAAATGTCTCTATTTCAAGCTTTCAATAGTTTTTCCACCACCTCCATTAAAATCTTTTGCTACTTTGTATTTTCTTCAGAAACTGCCTGGTGTGCCAAAAAAGGTTATGTGTTTGAAAGTTGTAGAACTTAGAGCGAGTACTGGATGGATCTCGACCTAGAATACTGGATAGAGTTGAAGGAATCGAGTTTCGGTTGATGGCAGAAAAACTGAAATATTTTTGCAATTTTTCTTGCGTCGTTATGTGTACTGAAAATATACAGTAGGTAAATTCGACTTTACGAAAATCCTGTGTTTGCAATATGCTTGAAAAGGGCCTAAAACGCTTGATCAAATCGTAAAGAACCTTGTCACAGCAAAGAATACAATAGTACAGTTTTTCACGAGTATCATGGACAAAGAAATAATCTCAATGTTACTCACCATTTCTTCTATAGCCTTTGCAATATCAATACAGCGGTCGACAGAGTCACTTAGCTATACAAAATAGTGAGAAGATATTAACCTTTTATCCTGCTTCGTACCCTTAATCTAAAGAAGGATTTGTTTTTAACATTTCTAAAGATAGGGTGAACATATGAATTGCTAAGTTTAGTTAAGTTTAATGAAGAAAATTCTGTCAAAAAGTTTAACAACTACAGGGCGTCCCTAAAAATTGCGCCCCATTTGTGTGGCTGTGGACGAGCTATAACTTCAATAAACCTTTTAGCTATTCTACACAAGAGCCTGGATCGAGCGTTATTCTTATACATTCCATCGAGTGGCGTTAGAGCTTCAATCACTATTGTGCACATTCGAAAATTCTACGAAATTTAGCAAAGTATCGTTCGATTCTGATTCTTTTCAGAATAGCTAAAAAGTCCCGTTTGTTACACACACAATAAACCATTTTGACATTTAGAAAAAGGATCTGGGGAGAGCAATATTTTTCTGGTAAATGGCTGCCACAGGGCTTTTCACCAACGATAAATTGCATAGGCCAGACTTCAACTTAGAGTTTAAGACATCTAAGACCTTATTTCAGTGATTCTGAAAAATAGTTGTGCTGCTTTGTAGCAAAGGAAGGCAAAATAAATGGTTGCTTCAAAACTGCACATCGTTTCCTCTTGGGCAATGTCCAAATCAAGTATATGTCGTAAGAAAGGGTTCTAGTGTAAGTTAATGTATCTGTATTTCTCTTCATATAAAACAGGGCTAATAGATATCAATGGGAGCTATTTCATATTTGATTCGTCGACATATTGGAACACATGATGAATACATGAAATATTGAAAGAAGTTATGAACATACTAAGTAATTGATAAACTTACCTGAATACGATACATAGTGTTGTGAAGTTCATTAATGCAATCTTTGTTTATGGCATCAAAATAAGTTTCTGGTAATTTTTCAACTGATTCTGCTACCATACCTAAAGAAGAATCGAAAGATTTAATTATTTTTCAGTTCGTTTCATTTCTGTCCATTTCATCATATTGAGCAGGGACTATGATACCCTGTCAGTTTTCCCGGTGGCGGGCAAAGCTGTAAATTCCTGTTACCAGTGTCAAATTGAAATATTCAAACTTTTGTGGGGTGTTTTACTGGTTAATTTCAAGTGAAGTTTGATAAACATGGTAACAATAATGTTCATGGTAGGCTTGTTCAAACAACATCTAACAGAACTAAGTGAGTTTTACGCTGATTGCATAAGTATCTTAATAAACAAACAAAGTTGCACATCGATAAGTGCAAACATCGTTCATCAATAAACATAAGTTAAACTTATCTTCAGGGACATTTGATAGAATAGCTAAGGATGAGACTTTGCAAATAAATGATGAGAATGGAAGAACTTACCAAGCTTGTAGGCAAACTGCTCGAAGAGACTTTCCAGGGATTGTCCTTCCGCACTGAATGGTTTCTAGAGCGAATGAAATCTATCAGTCAGGAAAGTTTCGAAAATTTCCTCAAGTGTTTAGCTTTGTCAGAGTTTGAAAGAAGTGCTTAAATTTTGTGAATGTTATTAACATTTAATCGCAAAGAATAAGTCTTGATCTTCATTTGTCTTCGTGTTGTAAAGTGAACATTCAAGTTTGTGTAATCAACTTGTTGTTGAATTTCATACTTCGAGCTTACCTTCTTTAACTCAGGTCTACATTGTTTGAGCGTAAATTAATCCTTCAAGAACATACTGTCTTGTTGTTCAAATACTAGGCAAAGCTTAGGGAGTGGTTACGGGCTAAAACATTCACAGTCTTTACCGAAACACCCCTAGGCCTAGAAACTTGCTACTTTTGCCTTATCTTTAACTTTGTTTAGTGAAGTCTTTTGAACAAGTTTTTCACTTCAAATTAAGTTACAAGTGATGGAAACTCTTCTCCGAATCGTCCAATTCCTTTCTCGAAACATTTCGTTACTTTGAAGTCAGAAGAAAACAAAAGAATTTGTCGAAAACAATGCTAATCTTACGACTTAACTTAGGCCTAGGCCTAATTACGAGGTTACGCGGCTGCCACTTGTGTTACGACTTCAAATGTCGAAAATAAACAGAACGCATCACTTACCGGTTCAAGAATCGCTTCTAGAAGGTCAGACATCTTTGTAACTTTGTTTCGTTTTCTCGTTTCGCTTTGTAAACTTCGTAAATCGTAAGTTTCGTCAAGACGAAGAGAAGCTCCTGCAGTTTCTGATTTGAGAATTCTGAGGAACAATCAAACTTCGCTTTCTGCTTACTTATAGGCAATCAAATTGTCATAGCAACAGTAATGATTTCATTGTGACGTTAGATTGATCGAATATTCGATTGATGGTTCTGCTGAGTGATTGGATTTTGATCGACGCCACATTTCTTGTTGATTTGCCGGGAGGCGCCAAAGGGCTTGACAGAATGCCTTCAGCCCTGACCTAATTTCGCTTGCATAGTTCAGCTGTTGGCTCTTGATGCACTTATTTGCCCAATTCCAACTTACGCATCACTTTTTGAAACCTACTTCTCGAACCCAATACTTAGATATATTACATCGACCCCTTAATCGCTGCCACCCACCACCCACCGTACTCGCTCCTACCCTTACTCAAACCCTTGAAATATAGCAAGCCAACAGTTTCAAAACTGTCCACAAAATTGCACCCTATAGCCAAAAAACTAGCAGAATTTTATTACTGAATACCACAGTGCACTCTTTTTCAGGATTTAAACTTTTTCATTTTCTTGCCTCTAAAATTAATATTATTTTCTCGTTTTTTGAAGGTTATGGACAAATGCTTTACAGGCACTGTTTCAAGAATTGCCGGCACAAATTTCAAAATCCTTGCTCAAGAGGTTAGTGATTTTCTTTCATATTGTAGTTTTAGAAAAGCTTCACCAATTCGTCCTCTCTACGATGTTGGTTGGTACCGTATCAGCTCTATTTAGCTCCCCTCTCTATTAAGCCGCCGCTCTTATAAGCACCTCCCTTCTAAGCCACAATATAAGATAAGCCTCCTTTCAATTAAGCCCCCCCCCCTTATATCAAACACCAGGAATTACCAATGACTTTCCATTTACTTAGCTAAACAAGTTTGTATATTAATTTCGATATAGTTTTGGATAAAAAGTATGTCGAAGTTGTGTATTTAGCTCGTAAAATTGTATGTTGATGCAGCAAAATATGGTACAATGAAGTAAGAAGTTATCATTTATATACTTGTCATTTGAATGAATAGGCCCCCTTCTCTAATAAGCCCCCTCTCTTTTAAGCCCCCCTCTGGATTGTCCGATTGAATAAGCCCCGCTGGACTTTAGAGCTGTTACAGGACATTAGCATTTTGAATTCATAAAACATGGACAAGGCCTCAATAGCTAGGAAAAAGTGAAGGTGAAGTTGCGTTTTTCAGCGCTAAGCGCTGGGATCGCAGAAATAGAGCAGACCTGATCGAGTCCGCGACCCCTTTTCATGACGCTCAAGTGATGGGGTCCTACTGGGTATCGAACCCACTCTGCCTGACTGTTCTGGCTGCAAAGTCAGAGGATTACACCACTGCGCCACAACAAATGTTGTAAAGTAATTATTCAGTTTGTTTCTTTGGTTCATATTGTAATAGAATATCAATTTTTCGTAGGCATTGGATCGACATCGACTTGCTTTCTCTGAGAGAGAATGTGATAATGTCCTCATGAATAACAAGGTAGGGTTGTAGAATTTTATTTATTTATTTTTACATTCTTCATGTTTCTGCACTTCATACTCAATTCTAACCTCACTCTTTCTTGAAATTGAATTTATCTACAATGGAAACCCACATAAAAGAAACGAACTGTAGTACGGATTAAGAGCCTGCAGGCTGATTTTTGGCCAAGAGCTATTATATAAATGTATCAGAACCATTTCAGCCGCATTTTAGCCCGTACAGATAATCCGAGGTTCTTTTATGCGGGTTTTTACTGCAGAGTTACTTTATCAATCTTCAAGGCTCGGATTCGTATACAAATGACCTTAAAGAGACCCAGTAATGCTTTCTTGTTGCTTTTAGGGATCGTATCATTGGCGGGATGGTGGTGAAATGCATGTTAATGACCCACGGAGTATTGCTCACTTGCAGGTAACGATAGCATAGGTTTCTAACTGAATGGTTCAAAAGAAACTTCAAACGCTACCTATCTATAATTCTACCGACTTTACGGAAATTTTGAATATTTTTTTAGATTACAGCGTATTTCATATTTCAGCTTATTTGAGGATGTGACGTGATCAAATTCCTACGTCGTATACAACTGAAGCGACAGACTTTTGCTTGATACTTTATTGTAGATATCCATAAACTAAGTCCTTCTTGGAAATTATTTCATGTTGAGTCAAACAGTTTAGAAATTACGATTGTTTAAGATTTTTTTGAAACTTTTTCTTGAATTCTCAAAAAAGAAGAAAAGCACTCAAATTCTAAAAGAAAATTGAAGATTGAAGATTGAAGATTTCAGAAAGGTCCAACGGCAGAATCATAGCAAGACAGCAACAGTTTCTTAGAAGCCATTCAGTTCAAAGAAATGGGTCATTGAATTTTATACCAACCTTGCTAAAGATTTGGAACCTATGCTGGTAACGATGAGATCCTTATTCCTTATTGACTCGATAATGATGTTAGATTGTGATGTATCTGTATTTTGAACGAGAAAGGTATAAGAGTGATGATCGTATGAAATCGTATGAACACAAATATCATATTTCTTTATTTGTAGTCTGCTACTCGAAACAACAACACACTGGCTTATGAAAAATATGTCAAATCAACTATGCTAACGGTAAGAACCTTCCAAACCCTTTTGTGCTAGCTTACTTTTGTGTTATGATTGTTATGAGCTTTTTATAGGATGTCCCAAAGATATCATGCTTCGTTTATTTGGCTGCTGTGGAGGAGCTATAGCTTTAATTGTCTAAGTTTATACGCAGTTGCATAGGTCAGGCTTCCACTTATAGTTTGAGACCTTATTTGAGTCAATCGGACGAAGTTGTTGCTTCCAAAATAGCACTTCTATTGTTCTCCGGCGATGTCAAAATCAAGTAATTTTTGACAGAAGGTGTTCCAACGTCAAATTCAAATGTTCTCTTCATTTGTAATGCTAGAGCATAATTCATTAAGGCTATTGTCAAATGGTATCCACTTTTACTTATAATTTGACGTTATCTTTTCTTTGACAGATACAAGCTTGTACATTAAGAGGACAGCTTGAATTTAGATTTGCAAAGAAATCAATCCCTTTATCAGAGGTGGAAGATGCTGCAAGTATTGTGAAACGATTTTGTACAGGTATATCCTATCACTGGTTCTTCCATTAAAACTGATCTTGTTCCCTTCAATATAGTTGACAAAGTTCCTGGTCATTGGTCATGTTTTGTAACTATACTGTCACTTAGCTTGTATTCCACGAGAAATAATATGAAAAACCGAACGTAGACACTTTCTATTGATTGAGTGAAACAAATGTTCTTCAATTAATTGCATTCTCATTGCTTTCTTGCGATTTTGATGGAACTAATCAGCAGAAACTGCGAGCGATTCTGTGAGTTCGTTGACTGTCAAATATCTACTGTTTTACTGTGGTCTTTTTTTCTTAGGTGCAATGAGCTTTGGATCAATTTCAGAAGAAACACATAGCACTCTTGCAATTGCAATGAACAGGTAGATATTGTTCAAGACACTTTAAGAATCCATTTGTACATGTAAATGAACCCCGAAATGAACTCCGCAGTTAGGCAGTTAAGTTGTAAGATAGTGGTGCATTATAAACACACAAGATCAAGGTGTTTTTCTTTTTCAAGGAAACATATTCTGTATCTAAGATTTATTTTCATACTTTTTATAAAGGTAGTGAACGAACTACCCTTGGAACAAGACTTTAGAATCTGGTAACCACGCTTCAAAGAATGAGAGTCCGTTTTCATTCCCTGGTTAAACTGTTCCTTCAGAATTTGCTAGGATACTTTGTATTTCCAAGCCAAAAAAATCAATACCTGACACCTGCCACATTTCTTCTTAAAGGTTAGAAATACATCTCAAATTTTTTCAAGCCTTCCCCTTCATTTTACCATTTACCCTTTGAATCTTTCTTGCCTGTCCTTTCATTTTTATTCTCCATACTTTGCTTTGTTACTGTAAATACATCTTATTCAGAATTGGAGGCAAAAGCAACAGCGGTGAAGGAGGCGAAGACCCTGCTCGTTACGTCATCCATGATATCGATAACAACAAACGATCATCTATCAAACAGATTGCTTCTGGAAGATTCGGAGTGACAAGTGCATATTTAGCAAATGCTGATGATCTTCAAATTAAAATGGCTCAAGTGAGTCTCAGTTCTAGTTTTTACTGGTTTTTGTTGCGGGAGATATTTTGCGCCACAGTTTACATTAGTCGTTTTCAAGAGATGACTCATGGATATAGCTAAAAATTCGAAACGCAAAGATTGGAGTCTTGAGAGTTTTCTCCACCATAGTCGTAGAATGGTTTGTCAACAAAATGCGAAACTATTGGTTGGAATAGCTTAGTCACTCCCCTGGTTACGTTTATGAACATGTTGCTGTTTGCTTTACATTAAGGGAGTTGAAAGACCAGCAGCCTTTGCCGTCGTTTGTTTTTGTTTTTGTGAAATTCGTACAGTCAGTTATTCTGGAAGCTGTGCAGAGCAAGTCCCCGGTGGGTGCAATGTTAATGAAAACATGACACCACCCTCGTCCATGATTTCGCTGAGAAAGGGGCACATTCGAAGCAGAATCCTAGGACCTAGAATCTCAGAAAAAACGGGGTATTTTTCTTCAGAAATTATCCCGACCTAAAAACAGTTAAATGCTGGTGGACTCGGGACCCTAGAATAAAAGTCAATGTCACCTGGTCCAAGTTTGATACCCAAGTTTTATTGGATTCTACTGTTTTCCAAAGTGAATCGTAATAAAGTGCAAAAATCCCAAACCTTTCTCTCAGGACCAGTTTTTGGACTGTACAGATTTCTTTAGGGCTCAGTAATACTCCTTTAAAGCGGGGGTTACTTTCAAAATTTTCCATGATATGGGGTATTTTTACTAGCTAGAAAGTCAGAGAAAAGGTTATCCTATGAAATGATATGGACGAGCGTGGTGTACCTTATACAATTGAATTGCACCCACCGGGAGCAAGTCGCTTATTTCCCGAAAAGCATGCCGGTCCTTGTACTCCCTTTAAACTGTACGGTATTGTTTTCAGATATAGTCAACACCTGCATATAAGAACCTAGTGGATTGAGAACTTACAGGCTGAAATTTTTGGGACCCCCATTTTATAAGGAGCAATTCATTGTATTCATAAGTACCCAGCTGATTCATCCAAAATTGTAGGTTCTTATAAACAGGTATTTACTGTAACAAATATTTCCTTGAATTTAAAAGACCTTAACAGATTTGATGGCTATTGAAGGAAAAGAAATAGCAGTGGCGTCGTGGCCGGGGGGGCCAGGGGGGCCATGGCCCCCCCTGTGAAAATGTTGTCGGAAAATTCGTCAGTTTTCCATTCTTGTCGGAAAAATCGAAAAAAATTGAATTAATCCATTTTCCTTACACAGCTACTTTATGGCAATCGAAATGTGTACATGAAATATCACTTTTTCGATCGCAAAACGTAGTTTTTGATGAAAAGTAGGTTTTTCGGCAAAAAACTAGGTTCTTCGCTCGTTTTTCTGCAAAAATTCCTTTTTCAATGGAAAGAAAAGTGTGTTTTCTATTAGAAAAATAGATACATTAGGCGCAAAAAGTTTCGGACGAATAAATTTCAGACAAATGCTTTCGGTCAAAACATTCGTGGACTTTTCCCCCGAAAATTCGGTCGCTTTACCTACATTTTGGTGACTAAAAACGATAAATTTACAATTTGTTTTGCACGTTTCATACTTAAGAAATGTCATGCATTTATGGTTTGTGCATTAAGCTTTCAATGAGTTGCTCGTCAGAATTTGCACAAGTGAATATTGTTGAGGAAGATGGAAATTATTACTAAGATGGGATTACTTTCAGTTTCTGTAAACGGATGCTTATAGAAATGAAGATTTATATCAAGCTATCACGTTGTTATCTAAAATTTGAAAACGATCTATTTTCCAGTGCTCTTGAGGTCCTTTTTTCGAAATTTCCCATGAAAAATAAATAGAAGATTCTTCAAAATAGGGGCATTTTGCAACGATCTAAAGGGCGTGGTCACAGAAAATTTTTCCGGGGGCAGGCCCCCGGACCCCCAGTTTTCCTCCCTCCTTGCGCATCTAGCTTCAGCCTCACCTCCAACACCAATCACGTCTCGACAACAGCCTCACCTCCAACAAAAGTCGCCTCTTAACAGGACTGCTGTGTCCCTTTGAAAAATTCTTCGCTATTATGGAACTTTTATTTGACAAAAGTTCTGAGACATTTTGCCACTTTTTATACGTTATATTCCTACTTAATTTTTGTTGGAAAAATGTCTCTTTGTCGGTAAATTCTGACCCTTGGCCCCCCCCTAAAATCATGCTCCCACGACGCCACTGAGAAATAGTGCATAGGCTTATGAATGGTTTCAACAACTTGAACAGTGGAATTATTACCATTTCACATCTAAAATAACCCAATATGTATTAATCTTGAAACGATGCTTGTGCATTTCTGAAACCTGATTTTATCGCAAATATTTCAGGGTGCAAAGCCAGGTGAAGGTGGTGAACTGCCAGGGTACAAAGTGACAGAGCAAATTGCGAAAACGAGACATTCTGTTCCTGGTGTTGGACTTATCAGCCCTCCTCCGCATCACGATATTTATTCAATCGAAGACCTCGCACAGGTATGTTTCTTTGATGTATAACCCTTAAAGGGGCTCCGTCGTCAAACAGTAAAAAAATCCGTAAACTCACACGTGTCGGGGATTATCCATTGTTCATCCATTGTTCTCTGCAGTTTGTTTGGTGGCTTCACCCAAGCCACTAAAACGTGACCGTTAAAAGTCCACTTATATCCGAGCAATCGTAGAAGATATGAATGTTTGGTTTGTTTCTTAGTGAAGTACAAGGATTAATGCCCAAACAGCAACTTTCATTTTGAAAAAATACGAAAATCCTGTGTGATATCACCTTTCAAAAAAACTGCAAAAATCATCGTTTTTTTGTTTACATTTTGACGACGGAGCCCCTTTAACCAGTCCCTTTCTGCATTTGTTGTGTGATAGCCCTCGAATTCCATCCACGTATTTTCTTATAAGAACTAAGAACTTGAGCCAGTACTGAAAGTTTCTTAAAATGATCAGATTTTGAGTACTCAGAGATTCTCACGAGTTTCTTCAAAGGCTCCATAACAATCTTCATGTTTACTACATGTGCCCTCGTGAACGTTTCAAAACAAAGTTTTTTGAAGCCTTTCTGATGTTCAGACATTACTCAAGTACCTTCGGAGTAATATGATAAAGCCAATGAGTGAAAAAAGCTGGAGTTTCATAATTTCTTGGCGATCTGAGATTTGAGCTTATTATAAGCAGTTTCTAATACAAAAATACGTGTATCAAACTGTGTCCATTGTTTAATTCAAAGCTCGCTCACAAAAACGTAAATTTATATGACCTATCAGCATAAGACGATTCGTGTTTAAAGCGGAAAGATAGACTTTATATGATGTTATCCCTGGTTTCTGTAATAATTGCGAGGAACCAGATCTGACTGCAAGTACTCAATCATAAGCATTTCTTTCCTAGTAAGATTTTAACTGAATGGTCTACTGTTCATTTTTAGCTGATTTATGATTTGAAATGTGCCAATCCAAATGCAAGAATAAGTGTTAAACTTGTTTCAGAAATTGGTGTTGGACTTATTGCTTCTGGAGTCGTAAAGGTACGTCGATGCACGATTTCTTATCCCATTATTCTTAATGGGGCTGCATTCATATTTTTGATATGAGTATCTTTCTGAAAGAAATCTTTTTGCTTGGTTCCTGTGTGATCTTCGGTTGTGTGGAGTTACAAGCTAATAGGAGCTTATTGCTAGGATCATAATAGAAATGGCATGATATTAAGAGAATTGCTCTTACGATTTCTTAAAGAAGCCAAGATGCATGTTTTAGACAGCTTCTTCCTACGATCTACAGATTCTACAGATTACTTGATCATAATAGAAATGGCATGATATTAAGAGAATTGCTCTTACGATTTCTTAAAGAAGCCAAGATGCATGTTTTAGACAGCTTCTTGCTACGATCTACAGATTCTACTAAGCATAACCTAATATCTTACGATAACCTAATATGCATTCAAACATAAGATCAAAGACAGTTTTTCCAGAAGAAGATGACATATATGTTTTCTACTAAGACTCTGCATCATCTCTCCCGATCATGGTTTCGTCTTACGAACCGCGTATTTTCTTTTATCTTCCTTTTGTTACGTTATACCGGCACCTCTAAAGGGACCATTATGGAAATATGGTCAGTTTGACCTTTTAATGCTATCCCTGCCACTGTAATTAGGAATGTTTTTGTTTACGTTTTTAACCTGATATATTGTATTGTATTTATTTTTGTATTATAAGGTTGTAAATACATTTTGATTTTTTTTATACATTCTGCTAAAAATTTACAACACATATTTACTTAATTACTATACTTACAAGCTACTCTACTCTACTACAAGGACAAGACCACGGGGAGCAGATAACTATGTCTACCCACGTGGCTATTTAGATAAAGAAAAAATCGAAAAAAGACATGAAACTACAAGTAACTACAACAAAAGGGGAGAAATTTTGATTGTGGCAAATGATAGATACATACGTACATACATTAGTTGCATTAGGTCTGGATAGATTATTAGCCCAGGATGAGAATTGTTCTCTCATTCTCATATTTTTTCAGGGTTTAGCTGAGCACATTGTCATTTCTGGTCATGATGGTGGAACCGGAGCAAGCAGTTGGACTGGAGTGAAACATGCTGGATTACCATGGGAACTTGGCTTGTCAGAAACTCATCAAACTTTGGTACAGAATAAACTAAGAGACAAAGTTGTTTTACAAACAGATGGGCAAATGAGGACAGGTAGATTTGTTTTTTCGTGTTAATTTCTTTAACTCCCGCAAAGCTTCATAAAAAGAAGGGACTGTGTTGGGGTCATTCTCTTCGTAAAGTAAATGGTCGACATCAGCTTCGTGAAGTAAATATCTCCGCAGGCCCACATCAGCTGCATGGTTGCTTATAAACCCAGCATATGTTAACGAACGAGCATTACTTGCTTGCTTGTTTGCTTGCTTGCTTGCTTGCTTGCGTGCTCGCTTGTTTGCTTGCTTGGCTGCTGGCTTGTTTGCTTGCTTGCTTGCTTTGGTAAGAACATTAGAATCAAATATATCTTTTGGCTATTTGAAAGACGGTGCTTAAATCGGATGTGAATTGTTTTAAATACTTGTGAACATACTTCGACCATGATTGATCTCTCCATTAAGGATCTAATGCTTGATATTGTTTTGGGCAGACATTAATGCCTTGCCTCCCATTCTAATTCGTTTTTATCTTTCTTAGCTGTTTGCTGATTTCATGCCTTCTGTTTTGAATCTGTTCACTCCATTTTTATTCTAACATTATTAATTTTTATTCAGGTCAAGATGTTCTGGTTGCAGCGCTCCTTGGTGCCGATGAGTTCGGATTTTCAACTGCGCCATTAATTGCACTTGGATGCACCATGATGAGAAAATGCCATCTTAATACCTGTCCTGTTGGAATTGCAACCCAGGTAGGCATAAGCGATCATGGATGATACCTGATAACCATATGTTTAGATTTCATTTCTTTGTGGGCTGATTTTGGAAAACAATTATTAATTAAACCATCTGTCTTCTTTGATTCAAATATACTTGTCTGCTGAAAACGATATTCGGTTAAGATTATGATCTTTCGTGAACATACCAAAGAAGACTTTCCTAGTAGATATTGATAGACTCACGAAATAATCCCAGTTATCGCAACAACAACAGCAACAGCAATGACAACAACAACGCTCAAACTGGGACTTATGGACTTTCACATCAAAAAGTAGTTATAGCGTCCATCAGCCTATCAATAGCAATAACTACGAACTTGCAATCAGTCTACAGTAAATCCCTGCATATAAGAACCTAAAAAAAAATAAGAACTTACGTGCTGTTTTTCCTAACTTATGCACCTTGTAATTAAGAACCTGTTTCAGTTTGATGAAAAATATGTTCGTATAGCAGGGGTAGCAAAGTTGATTTTGGATTGTCAGTGTTAAGTTCATTTTTGTCCCAGTGGGCTTTTAATGTTTGAATCTCCTTCCCTGCTGTTTGAAAGCTTAGCATTGGTTATTAGGTATATTATAACCTTGCCAAAACAAATGATATGGCTGAAAATGAATGATGAAGGTTCTAAAATGGCTTACACAAGGTACTCTTCAAATAAGAACCATGATACCTTGAAATTTGGCTTAGTACCTTTAAAATAAGAACCTTTTTCAGCCTAGTTCTCAAAAAATAGGTTCTTATATGCGGGGATTTACTGTATTTCCTGAAGTATTTTGCATGTTTCTTCTGTTAGATCTTTCATTTCGTCCAATTTTCTTTGCTATTAACCATTTCTTCAATCCATTTTCTTCCAGGATCCAGTATTAAGAGCGAAATTCGATGGAAAACCAGAATATGTCATCAACTATTTCTTCATGATCGCAGAAGAGGTAATTTAGTAATGTTAGCAAAGATACAGATCTTTGTAGATGACAGGGCAAATCGGGCTTACTTTCCTTCCATCTTGAAGGCTATTTATGGAGTGCTAAAGTTAGTCTAACAATAAACACCTGCGTGTAAGAAGCTAGTGGATTTAGAACCTACTGGCTGAAAGTGATAAATTAGAGCCCCGTTTATAGCAACAAATCCATTATATTTTCATCGTATAGAAACCAAGACTGACTTCCAAAATTGTAGGTTCTTATACGCGAATCAATACTATGTTTTGAGCTTTTATGCTGATTATTGCTTCATTGTTCCAGGTACGACTATTGCTCTCAAAACTGGGCATTCGAAGTATGCAAGAAATTATTGGACAGTCACATCTCTTGAAACAACTTGAAAATGCTTTCAACGAGAAAACAGCGGTAAGCAATTCGAGCTCATTATTGTGATCATTTCGTATCCTTGTGGTTCATATAGACCAGCTGTGCCTCGCATCTTTGTTGATGCCTTCTTCTTTCTAGGACATGAGAGGCTCAGATGTACTTCGATTCCAAGTGAGTACGCTTAGCTATATCATTTGCTAACCTCATTGTAATTTCTCTTCTCAATACAGCTCTTGGACTTCTCAAAAATCATCCATAACTCCGAGCAATCATCGACTTTGAAGCAAGTTGGAGGATCAACCAAACAAAACTTTGAGCTGCAATCAAGGAAGGTGAGCAACTTATTTTCATACTAAATGGTTCATATCCTAAGAAAGACTTGAACTTTGGATACGTCGATCAAGTGCCATAAAATGTTCTTCATGAATGAATGAATGAATGAATGAATAAATGAATGAATGAATGAATGAATGAATGAATGTTGCAGCGATCACACTGTTTGTCCGTCCGTCATGCATATATGAATGTTTCAGCGATCGTTATGTTTTATTTTGAACAGAGAAAGCCTTTATGAAGGAATAATGAGGAAACCAAATAACCTGATAAAAAGCTTGCATACTTTTATACTAAACAGACTTGTCTAAGACAGACGTCTGGTAAATGAAACAGAGTGAAATTCTTCGATGTTTTGTTGCTTCTTTTGCAGGACTGGATTCTGATTGAAAAAGCTCAAGATGTATTAGATGGCAAATCTGAAGAAGTTAAGATAGAAATGGAAGTTGAGAATACTGACAGAACATTTGGATCTACGCTTAGTTATGAAGTTTCAAGGTAAATAAATCATCAATATTCACAACTGCATTAAATCCTCATTTCCATTGTACTGATGTTTAATTTCTCCAGCTCACGTTTTCCATTCATTTTGGAACTTTAAGTATTAACGAAACGTTTTTTCCATCTTATCAAAGACGATATTTAGAGCATGGTTTGCCAGAGGACAGCATTAAGATCAAGTTAACAGGATCAGGAGGTTTGTTCTTTCTTAAAATTTATGAGATGTATATTTGTTTAGGAGGCATCCATAAATAACACATGCACAATTTTCTGATTTGAGATCCCCTTTCCCCCTAATAACTCACTATTACCTCCCTAGTAATCACTTAAATCTATCATTAAAAATTACCCTTCGAATGTATCATTCTGCGCTCGCTTTTCTTTTATCTTTATACCTGATGAAGAGTTAAGCTCGAAACGTTAGTCTTCGTACAAAGTCGTATTTTCAAATGAATTCATTTTCATTGACCCCTTTCCCCATGTATGCTTTGCTTTGAATATAGGAGAAATAGGCAATTTTGTACAAAGCTTACGGTTTTGACTTGATCCGTCTCCCCCCCCCCATTAATGGGTTATGGGTGCCCCTTTGCTCTATTTCAAAGTGAAGTGAAAACTTTCATTGTCACCGAAAGTCTAGTAAACATCACAAAACCTGTGCGGCTGTTTTGCAGTCGTACTGTTGATAATCTCTTCAAAGCCATGTAATCTTGCCAACGCTATCTTCAGGCACAAGAAACTTATTTCGGATACACTCATTTTTTTTTATAAGAAACTGCTTATAAGAAACGGTAGGCTCAATTTTTCAAAAGTTAAGAAACAACCCTACCTGAATCCCAAAAGTTAAGAAACTTTTGTAATTTACAGCTTTAATTTCACTATCACGGTCAGAAATGTTTTATAGCTATAGCATCTGTTTGGACATTATTTTGAGTGCGAATTATGTTATTGACTTGTTTTGAGATCTTACTAAGTAATTTGGGAGCCCTTTAGACAAACAAGATTAACTTTACACTTCTGGCATTAGAAATATAAGAAACACGTAAGAAACTTTTGGTAGCAAAATGGCCCAAAAACATAAGAAACTGCCTACCAGCCCCGGACCTTAGTTTCTTATAAAAAAAAAATGAGTGTATTTATGATTTTCTACTTTAGGACAAAGTTTTGGAGCATTTCTTGCTCGCGGTATCACATTGGAGCTTGAAGGAGATGCAAATGATTACATTGGAAAAGTAAGCTACAGTTTTGAACTTCTTTGACTGTTAATTTTAGCCTTCTTTATGCGCAATTCATTTGTTATCTAATACCACATTCACCAGCTGACACCGTTAAACCAGCTTTGTCTAAACGAGGCTAGATCTCAACCAATCACTGCATTCGATTTGTTGGATTGACCAATTAGAACGCAGCATTCAACAACCTGGTTTTGTTTAACCCTAATCCTACCGGGGGGGGTGTTTTCCGCCCCCCCTGTCGGTTTTTTGCAGAGCATTCTTTAACGACAAAAGCTATGACCCTCAAACTCTCTGACAATTACTAATTATCTATTAGCTACATTTTGACAATTGAATTTTTGAACAATAGGTGTCACGTGACAGGTGACACTACCATATTTGGAGCAAGGTATTGGAAAAATTAATGATATTTTTTGATTTTGATATTTTTACTACCAGAATTAGTTCCAAATGTTGACTATTGTACTTTAAAAGAATCAGCAAACAATTAGCTTTCTATTGTTGTCAATAACAATGGAATTTGCTGACGTCAGCATTCTTAAATGATGACGTCACTCGGGCCGTCATTTTGGCAAATTTTGAAGATTTTTCCAACAAATTTTGTTTAAAAAGCATAGAATTGCGTTATGCAATACTTTAAAAGCATTTCGAACCAATTATTATCAATTTTTGGCAGAAAAACACAGTTTTTAGTTATGACGTCATCAATTTTCGTCATTTTCTTCCAAAATAACGGTCTAAAAACACCTATATGCATCATATTTGAAAGGGAAATGAATAATACGCCAAATAAGAATGCATTTCGAACCAATTATTATCAATTTTTGGCAGAAAAACACAGTTTTTAGTTATGACGTCATCAATTTTCGTCATTTTCTTCCAAAATAACGGTCTAAAAACACCTATATGCATCATATTTGAAAGGGAAATGAATAATACGCCAAATAAGAATGGAAAAAGTCATTCAGATTACCTTTTTTCCGTTTTTAGAACGAATAAGCTAGAAAACCATATATTTTGACATTTTCCAGCATTATGACGTCATAGTGACGTCACCTAATGAGGTAGCCACGCCCAAAACTACCAATCAGTTAAGAATAGTTAGGACTACGCCCTTGCCAAGTTTCAATGATTTCCCATTAGTCTACGGCCAATTATAGAGGGGGGGTGGAAAGCAACCCCCTCCCGGCTATGTTAGATCAAAAAAAGCCCGGTAGGATTAGGGTTAAGCCCCTTTAACTCAGCAGTATCAATGGGATATAAAGGGGCATTTTAGGCGTGGTTTTGTGAACAGCAATTCTAAACGAAGAAGTTTCTACGAATCTTCATTTCTTTTTATCAAACAGGGTTTGTCAGGTGGCAAAATCATAATTTACCCAAGCAGAAAACATGATATATCTTTCAAAGCAGAAGAAAATGTAATCGTTGGAAATGTTTGTTTATATGGTGCAACATCCGGCAAGGTACGAACACATATAAATATTTTTTGGTAAAATATATAACTAGAAACTTGATATAAAGAGGTTCGACGACAAAACGTACTGACATATATTTACTCATCAGTGCGTTAAAAAATATATCTCAGTATTTTTTGTGGTCGAACCTCTCTACATCCAGTATCAATACTTCAATTGCTTTGTTGCATTAATCAATTTTTGATGGTACAGTATTCTGTCTTATTACCTGACTGACGTTTCAAAAACGAGGCAATACAAGAATCCCGCCAATCCCATTGGTTAATCGCACTTTTCTCGCGGTTTTCCCGTAGCCTTGTATAATACAACGATACAAGGACGCGTTTTTGTCTCCACAGCAACTGATTTAGGCCTATGAGATTTACAATAAACGTAGGCGACCTAACAGTAACAAAATGCGTTTGACTAAATGATATAAGTTAAGATTAGAAGCTATCAGGTAATAAAACTCATACTAACCGGCTTTGTAGTTGTACAGGAAAATATAAAGCCCTCGGTCTTATTGCACAAACCTCGCAACCTCTGTCTGTACTTTTAAGACCTCAGGCTTTATATTTTCCTGTACAACACAAAACCGGTCAGTATGCGCATATGAAAAACATGAATAAGGTTTAAGAATATCTGCATTTTTTCTAGAGTTGGATGAATGTGTATTTATGGCTTAATGTTGCAAGGTTTTCCTTTCAGGCGTTCTTTTGTGGTATTGCAGCTGAGAGATTCTGCGTGAGAAATTCAGGAGCAACTGCTGTTGTAGAGGTAAATATACATTTTATGTGATTACAAAACAAGGGGGAGGGGGTTTTAGATTCCCTTCCAGTCTCGATGTTCTGGATTCTATTTAGAGTGTACTAATGAAGATTTCTAGCTTCATCGATGCATAACAAACGCCAAGGAATAATGTAGAAGGCCAGTTTTAGGGAGGTTGTGGCCGACAGTGATTCTTCTCGTTACCTTTTTAGCTTAATGACGGTCCTCTTCTGAGGATGCCTGGTTAACCAATGCTCATTTAGTGCATCTAAATTGCTGAACAGTAAGCCTGAGCTACATATCGGATTCGTATTCATTGTAGATAGGATTTGTGAATGTTTCGATCTTTTTGTAGGGTTGTGGTGACCATGGCTGTGAATACATGACTGGTGGAGTAGCTGTTATTTTGGGGCAAACAGGAAGAAATTTTGCAGCAGGAATGAGTGGTGGATATGCCTATGTTCTTGATAAGTAAGTGATTTGAGCAATTTTTGATGCTCGTGAAAGCATTTTGTTCTTTCGATTGGTTTAAGTTCCATTAGGGGTATGGAAGGAGCATATTGAACAAATTAGATCTGTCCGGCGTAGTTAATGATAGTTATGTTTGAAAGCAGTTCTCAAGTTTCTGTGCCACATTAAGTTCTGGAAGTTCTAGAAATTTATCTATAATGAACTATGCACATGGTCAAACATGAGTTATGTTTTTGGACATAATTATAAACAGGAGTCCTAAACATGAAAGGATTTCACTGAAAGACACACATCTGCATACATGCACTCGGTGTCTTTTAATGCCTGTATTGGTACATCGAAAATACGTGAAAAGACTGGGTCAGGTTCCTAAGCTGTAGTATATTTCAGCTCTTTGTAAAATAGCTGAGATTATGTTTTTCTCACTTCAGGGACAAATCGTTTGCCTCGAAGTGCAACACAGAGAGAGTTGCTCTCGAAACTGTGGATGAAGAGGATGCCATCAAGCTGTATGAAATTGTCAAACAGCACTTTTATTTCACGAAGTCTGCAGCTGCAAAAAAATTGCTTGAGAATTGGAGTCAAGCTACGAAGCAATTTGTCAAGGTTTGTTTTGATTCTCAGAGTTCTTAGGACTCTTTGAATTCAGACATTCAGTTTACAAGCAAGCAAGCAAACAAGCAACATTTATTTATCAACGCAGGCTAGGTTTCTGCCTGCTATACAATGTTATACAGCAGATGTGGGCCTGCTGTACTACGCCTTGTGCCCTCAGAGTTACCTCTGAGTATCAGGTGGAAAACGCAGTCTAACAATAAATCGGAGGGCAAGAACGACGACAAATAGAATCATTTTTTGTATTTAGTATTGATTAAAATTCAGCATTTCCATTGAAACAGAAAAAGATGACAAGTCCAAGAATACGACAAATCTAGTTGACAAATCCTTGTAAAGAAACGAGTGGCGAAGCCATTATTCTCTGAACGTTTCGGATCTAATTTCCAAGATCCATCATCAGCGTGTTAAAAGTGGGCGTAAGTCGCCATTAAATAAGGGGGTAACAAAGGAAACCAAAAAAGTCAAAAACGTGCGAAAACACCAAATGTGATGGGGAAAAATGTCAATCAAGGGATAAAAGAAAGGAAACCAAAAACAGGGGGAGGGGTATCAACAGCAAAAGCGAGTAAACAACTCAATTAGAACAGCGCTAGGGGAATAGAAGACGTAGGATTCGAAGGCTCTCGTGGATAAGTAGGTCAAAAGAATTGGCAGTCCGACTGATGATTTCAAAGTTCTCAAGGGACGCATCGTGGCCAGACTTAGAAATATGGTCCCCAATGGCAGAAAGGACTGCTTTTTATATTTTGACCTGCTTTATTAATTCCCAAATGGTCTCTGCAGCGATCAATAAGATTACAGGTTGTTTTCCCATAGTACGAGGCATGGCAGCCAGGCCACCAATAACGGTAAACAACAGAGGAGCAAATAAGAGAAGGGAGCTTGTTCTTAAATCGAAACAGGGGAGATATACGTTTAGGGAAAGTAAAATCATCTCCAACTTAAATTTGGGGTAACATTGCTTGACCAACGTAATGAGCCTAGTTTTTAAGCTGTAGGCTATAGTGGCCTAAGTAAGGAAAGCAAAAAATAAGACGAGTTTTGTCATGAGCCTTCTTTGGGGCCTCTTGCAAAACTTGTAATCTAAGAAAGACTAAGAAAGACTAAATGAGTACCTCTGAGTATTCAAAAAAATTCGGGAAATCTCAAGCAGTTTTTTGTCCTTTACCGAGCCGTCTGATTGGTCCCATGGGCCACGAGCAATCGGATGGATGGACAGCTGAGTTGGCTGCTGGCTTGTAGTTTATCGTGTCAACAACGGGATTCGAATCCACGCGGGTAAACCCCATGAGATTCGAAACGCTGCGCCTTAACCACTTGGCAACACCGAATTACGCTGAGCGAGTTGATGCAATTAGACATTTTAGAAATATGAAAAGTTAAAAATTGTAACAACTGAACTTGGGATCTATAACATTTAAAAGCTGATTTTGTTTCTGCTGTTTTTGTGTACGTTCTAGCCTTTAACGTATTTTTTCATTAACCGATTGCATGAGATATCAGATCCAGTTTTCTGTCTTCTGTGTTTTCAAGTTATTTTGACTCGTTTCCTTACTCAATTGAAAATACTTTCTAGTGTTGCTCTATATTTTTGGATTTTATTTTAGGTATTCCCACATGATTATCGACGTGCTTTGAAGGAACTAAAGGAGAAAGTCCAGGTATTAAACTAAATTCTCTTTGTTAAACTAAAATGTTGCTCCATTTTCACCTGACATTTAAATCCTTAGATGGTTGATTAAAGAATCTGTCTTTTGAGCTGCGATGGCTGAGTTGTAGCACATTGGGCTACAAATCTGTAGGTTGCTGGTACGAGGTCCCACCCTGTCGAGCCTACTACGTAGAGTGAGGGGAGTCGCCAACTTTCAATAATTCCAGGCAAAGGAATCACTAAATGTGTTCACATCAAGGTAAAGGACCCGGATAATGTTTTAATAATCTTAGTTTCTCATCAGTGTCCTAAATCAACCTTCGGATGCTAGGTAGAAATGCGGAAAAGAATATCTGTCTTTTCTTCACTTGGTTAAAATCATCTCTTCTTCTTTCTTAAGGAAAATAAAGAATTCATCCAGAAAGATGAGAAAGAAGGAATGGCAGAAAAAATCAAAGAAGAGAAGAATGAAAGTGTTTTAGATATTGAAGATACAATCAGCAATAAAGCCTATGAAGAGAATATGATTAACAAAGTTCTTGATAAAAAGAGGTTTGCACAACAATCTTATTGATTTAAAGTAAAAATCTATCTGATAAAATGATAAATCATGAGCCTACCCGATATAAAATATAGTACTTTCATTAACGTTTTGCTTTTGCTTCATCAGAACCAACCTTACAATAATTGGGGGCCTACCTATAAGCCTAAATCACAATGGGGTAACATGGCAACAACAACCTAACAAAGGGACCTACCTAATACAAAATGTCGAAATAAAGCTGATAAATAGATATACTCGCTGTTCGATTCATTGCCTTATGGCACTTGGAAACCGATAGTATCTCGTTGGAAGAATTTCAATTTATAAAAATGGGCGTTTCTTGTTACTTCTAAGTACATGACTACCACGCTAAAGATGGTCGAGAGAAACTTCTTACCAAAATGCATTGCGTTCTTTTGATCTAATTCATGATGAATCATTGAAGGATCGTAACTGGATTGCAATGCATCTTGGTAGAAAGTTCCTTGCCTCCATCTTTAGCATAATGGTCTATTAAGTTTGCTGTTATTTAAGACTTCCGAAGCTAGTCGTTAAAGATTAGTCAGGACATAATTTGGATTCTAGAGTCCTGATATGGCAGAGGCAACAATATTTCCCCCTATACTACCAGTATTCATCTTATCCTTTTAGCGGATTTGTGAAATATGAAAGGAGTACAAATATGTACCGACCGGCAACACAACGGGCAAAAGATTGGGATGAGATTTACAGCAAGAAAAGTAAACGTGAACTAAAAGTGCAAGCTGCAAGGTGAGAATTTTCAAAAATGTTTTCCTATTGGGTTATTTTCACTTTTCAGCCTCTGTTCATTTCATCCCCCCCCCCCCCCATTTATTTCATGTTAACAATTTTTACGGTTTATTTGCCTATTACGAGTCCTAATGACATAAGCAAGTCACTCTGTTGTCGAAAGAAATCTGTATATCAGAGATTTGTCTCTTTTTCTTGGGTCCATCTTCCTCACTATGCCATAAATGTTTATTCACTACCCTTTAAAATACAGCATGACCAACAAGCATCAGTGGCGAACACTTTGCCAAATTAGGGGCAAAGCTGATGTTTCAACAGAAAAGCATTGTTCATCACCATTGTTTTTAAGCGAAAGATCTTTGTTCTAGCCAACGTCGGAAGACTGAACACACACTTTGCCCCCCAAGTGTCCGCCACTGACGATCATGTTTATTTCCCCCTTCAGGTGTATGGATTGTGGAGTACCATTTTGCCAATCACACACTGGTTGCCCTCTGGGAAATGTTATCCCTAAGTGGAATGATCTGGTTTTCCAGGTATTTAAGAATTATTTATTATTTTGAATCTACATCTGTCAACTACATCATAGATATTCAAAGTTTCATTTGAGCTAATTATTTATTTTCAGCAAATCAGTAAATTAATTTACCTTCTTCGAGCAACTGTAAAAATAAATGATTTGTCTTGATTTTGACACAAACCCCTTCACTAATCTTTCTGCCTGCCGATGAAAATCGAGACTGAATCTAAAACTCCTTTTTCATAGAATAAATGGAAAGAAGCCCTCGATCGTCTCCTGCAGACAAACAACTTCCCAGAATTCACTGGCAGAGTTTGTCCAGCCCCATGTGAGGTAAGTAAACAATTGTTACGTAGTTCCCAAAGTTAACTTGCAAAAATTCTTGGTTTTCATATTTTTTGCCGCACATACAATCTTGAAAAAAATACTTGGAGAATTGCACTACCTTGGTCTTTAGGGAAAGCGAGGATCAGAAGATCCTAAGCGTATGTTTTTGCCTCGATATTTTAAGAGACATCATGAAAACAATTAAATTTGCCTATGTCCATGCTTGTTTTCGCCAAGATTGTAGTTTGACGTTGTATTTCAGGGAGCATGTGTGTTGAGCATCAATGCAAAGCCAGTCACAATCAAGTCAATTGAATGCTCGATCATCGATTATGCATTTGAACGAGGCTGGATGACTCCACAGGTATGAGGATGCTCTCTATTTTTTGTTTCTACTTTCTTTAGATATTTCTGAAAAGTCATGGGCAAATCTGGGCAAATATACAACAATTGTTTGGCCAACATTCGAGATTTGCTTGTCATTCAAAGGCCTACCAATTAGGCCAAGCGTGGAGCATCTTCGCCATATTTGACATCTTCGAAACCCTTTTTGCTTCTGAAAAGCAGGAGATTGTTTGCAACAAAACGTTAAACAGTTTTCTGCTTCATATTTAGTCAATAATTATTTTAGGAGTGGAAACTATGCTTGGGAGGCAAATCTTAAATAACTTCCAAATGAGATTTGCATTTCTGGAAAGTGCATCTCACATATTTCTGCTTACCTTGGGATATCTCTTCTCGTGATGCCTTTATGCCTTCTCATGATGCCTTTCCGAGCGCGTGGCCGAGTGGTTAAGGCGACTGACTCGTAAACCAAAGGTCAGAACGGCCGAGGTTTGAATCCCGCGCTGGACAGTTTGGTCGCTGTCCGTAACTCTAGCCCGGGTCGACCAGAGCCATGTGAGGGAAATCTGGTAGCTGCGGCGGGTTGATGGTAAAACATCTGTGGCCCCTGCTGGAAATAAGTCTCTCTCAGACTTTCGCAGGCTAGCCACGTTAAATATGATTACCTACCTACCTACCTAGAAGCCATTGTTAGATGTGCTCATGAACCTTCGAAGTTTGACAAATGTTCAATAGGATTGTCTTTGATTTCATTGTAATTTTTCCTCACCTAGATTCCTGCAATTCGTACAGGAAAGAAAGTCGCCATTATTGGAAGTGGTCCGGCTGGATTGGCTGCTGCAGCTCAACTGAATAAGGTGAAACACATAAGATATATCTGAAATATGAAATTTATGGACAAAAGTTTATGTTAATTTTTTCAGTTCATAGTAATAAGGTTTGAAGATATTGCAGCTTGTAAATCTTTCCATACTATCAATGATTTTAGAAATTTTTGTCAAGTTGTCACAACGATTTCTAAATGCACATGACTGATCAGAGATGTAGAAGCCAAAGACACTTGGGGCACATGCCCCTAATATTTTGCAATAAACGAAAAATAGCCCTTTTTGTGTCAGAAAATGCCCCTAAGCTCAATAGAAAAGTGCCTCCCATAGCTGGATGATGGGGGTGTGCCATTTTCAATTGTAAAATCATACCCTAAAATTTATGAATTTTTCAAAAACCATACCCCAAAATTTACGGGCCTTTCAAAATAGATACCCTTAAATTGTGACCAAAATTCGAATTTCTAACCAAGTACCTGAAATTAGATCAAATCAAATAGCTGGATGCGTTTTTCTTCCAAAATTTATGTTCATTTGTGATGTTACCAAAAATGACACCCTACAATTTATTTTCAGCCGGAAAAAGGTACCCCAAAAAATGGCACATCCCGTACGGGTACATATGGTAGTGACCCCCCCCCCCCCGGGGAGGCTTCCTGCGGACCTGTGATAAACCATTTCGACCATTCAAAAAGGAGAGAGCGGTTTGTTCTGGTCGATGGCGGACACAAATCTTGTAAATGGCTGACACGCTGCGACGGAGCTTCTACGAATGAGTAGACTTGCTCCATGTCTCGTTCGTTATCTTATCCGGGCCTTCACGGCTGGCAGTGAGCTGCGAAAGTGGAGCGAGCTTCCTTATCTTATTCGGGCCTACTCGGTTGGCAGACCTGGACAGGACCGTCGAGAGGGGGGGTAGCCAGGGTAGTTACCAGAGGGCCCGGGGCCTTTGGGGGCCCGCAAGAAATAAGGCATGTATCTTTTCTTTGTTGTAGTTTTCTTTCGGGAACGATTTCAGGCCCGTTAGCCCATTGAGATTCTAAATAAAATCTAAAAGCAGCGTTTTAACAGTGTACAGGAGGGTGTGGCCCAAGGATAAAAGGGCGTGGTCCGAAAAATTATCCGGCGCCTTCGGCGCCGAGGGCCCGCTTCCTCTCTTAGCCCTGGGGCCCGGCCCATCTCTCGACGGCCCTGGACCTGGACAAGATAACGAACAAGACGTGGGGCAAGTCGAACGAATGAGAGATTTCCCTCCACAAATCTGTTGCATGAAATTGATCAATTTTCTCTAATTGTTTTATAGGCTGGTCATTTGGTGACGGTTTACGAGCGAAACGATCGATGCGGTGGCCTTCTGATGTATGGCATACCAAGCATGAAACTCAACAAACAGATCATTCAAAGACGCATTGATTTGATGGCATCTGAAGGAATCACATTCAAGGTGAATTGTCATATTGGAAAGAATATTCCTGTTAATCTTCTCATGGAGAATTATCATGCAGTTGTATTGGCAGTTGGATCGATCTTTCCGAGAGATTTACGTTTGCCTGGTAAGCTATTGCATTTCTAAGACTTTCTTTTGCTAAATTAGGATTTGTTTTGGAACAACTTTAAGCCGTGCCAGAAATGTTTTCTTGCAGAGCTGAGATGTCAGTGTTTAGAACCTGGAGGGAGTACTCGAATAGGGAAGTGGAGGGTTGTGTAGAAAATCCTTTTTCACCCCAACCCTGTCCCATACAGAAAATTGTGCCTAAAGAATACCCTGTTCCATTAAAAATTCGCCAAACATTTTTTGATCAATTGCCCTGTTTGTTTACGATGCCTGTCCGATAATTTCAATTTCTCTATGACAACTTGTCCCATAGTTTTTGGCAGAAAGGGACACCCTGCTGAGGTGCACATCCCTTCAAGTCAAGTATGGGAGTACTCCCTCCTCTGGGGCTTAGGGCGGAAAATGTTCTCGAGTCATATATCTGTAAGACAAGTAAGTAAGATATCAGTGAGAGCTTAACACGAACTGCGTGGCAAAAGAGCTTTCAGCTAAGACATATGAATTTGTGCATCTGCGTTTTATTTTTTGCAGGAAGAAATCTAAACGGTGTCCACTTTGCAATGGAATTCCTAGAGCTCTCCCAGAAGCATCAAATGGGTTCATATAATTTACCAAAATTGGATGCAGCTGGAAAACATGTTATTGTTATTGGTGGTGGTGATACAGGAGTTGATTGCATCGGCACTGCTGTTAGACAGGTAATAAATCATTTCTATCTTCTGTCGCTTTTACAGGGCACTCAGAGGTTGAAACACACAGACATAAAATGCTATTAAGTACCATTGCAGTTATGGTGCAGTGGTATAATCCTCTGACATTGCAGCCAGAACAGTCAGGCGGACAGGGTTCGATCCCAGGTAGAGCCCCATTACTTAAGCGTCATGACAAGGGGTCACGGACTCGATTAGGCCCATCCTATTTCTGCGCTCCCAGCGCTTGGCGTTAACAACCGCAACTTCATTTTCACTTTCAGTTATTCGCGCACTGTTTCTTTGCTGTTTGCTGTTTTTGTCTCAGATAACTACCAAGAAACTGCCCCTTTTCTACTTGAAGCCTTTCTATTTTTAGTATAAGGTAGAAGGCTTCATCATTGCATCCTAGTGAGATCATTTAAAAATATACGTTAATCTAGTTACTGTAGAACTTTCTTTTCTTCGTACTGGCCATGTATATAGGCTAGAAAGAACATCCTTTGCTAACACAAAAACAATTTTTGACTCCTTGCAGCTTTTTTCTCAATAATAATTCACAACTGCAGTGTGTTGAAGTTGCCTGGGAATGGTTTATTTTTTCCTAATTGTAACTAGTAATAAATTATGTAAGACGGATTGAAGCTTATCATTGTTGTGTATTTAGGCCATATTTAGGCCATGCTTAGGCATACGTTTATCGTAGCACTGGCTGCAGGGGATGCGGGATAATTTTCATAAAAAGATCAGACTATTTGTAACAAATTGTCAGTTGTCTCCCAAAAGGAGAAAGTCAATCTGTGAACTCGTATTCAGTGAAAATATTCATTGTTATTTCAGAATGCTGCCTCGATAACAACATTTGAATTGCTGAACCAGCCATCGGAATTGAGAAAATCAAACAACCCGTGGCCATTATGGCCAAGAATATTCAGGGTGGAATATGGGCACGAGGAGGTAACAGATTAAAATTTATGAACACTACATCTTCATGAAGATGAGGGCTTTACTTACAATCTTTTATCTGTTGGTTTGTCTTGAGCAAAACTTTGAAGATTACAATCATTACCCGAACTTGCCTCAAGATTTCGCCAATCATTGTTGCAAGTTTTAGTCTCCGATGATAACTGGAAGATATTGGAATATGCTTGGGAAATCTGATGATGAAGTTTGTTAATGATCTAATCTGATGAGGATGCAGTCTGATGATGAATTTATCATCAGTGTAACGATTATCAAGCAAATGTTCACCCTGCTATTATTTGAAATTAGCCAAAAACAATGACAGACGATATGTCGGTATTGTTTTTGGAATACCAATTAGATTCGTCCAAAACTGATGCAAGCAATCTTTCAAACAATGTAAGCTATCTAGACAACTATGTATCAGAAGAGGGATCTAACATAAGATGGTCGGGTGCTCGGTCCGTTGTTCGGTCGGTTGTCTAGAAGATGAGCCCAACAAATTCATCTGCATATTATCTCATCTCTAGGTTGCAGTGAAATATGGGAAAGATCCAAGATTGTACAATATAATGTGTAAGGAATTTATTGGTGATGATAGTGGAAAGTTGACTGGTGTAAAAGCTGTGGAAATTAGATGGGTCAAGGTAAGTTTTTCTAGGTCCAAACATTTTGCCTTCTTTGCTCTTTGTAGCTCCATCCTTTATGACATCTCGTTAGAAATCTCCTAGCAGTTTTTCAAGGGGAGATTCGTAATAACAGCTTGTGAATTAGATACGTGAAATGAAATCACATGAGTTTTGGATCCATCCTCTCTTCTCTTAATGACCCTTTTTCTCATACACAGTGAGTGAAACAGCCATTCAAATTTCTACTTAACCTGCATTGTTGTGCTAGGGCTAAGAATCTTTCTTCGTGTTAAATGTATTATGTGATCTTACATGAAGTCATACATGTAGGTCTTACATGAAGTATTGCATTCGTTATGTCTTGCATGAAAGAATAAACACATACTTTTTACTCTCTCGCCTTCACGCTGCATTTGCTGATCATAACATGGTGTCAGAAGTGGGATTTTTCAAGACCCATAGTACAAGAAGGATAAGTAGACACTTCGAATAATAAATCTTTCGTCCAACCTTCAGGATGCAAGTGGCCGATGGATCTCAGAAGAAGTAGAAGGAAGCGAGAAGATCTTCAAAGCTGACATTGTTTTGATTGCATTAGGATTCACTGGTCCGGAGAAAATGCTGTCGAATTCACTTGGAGTAAATACTGTAAGAATCTGCTCGCTACTGTTCTAGCCTGCGTGCAGACGTTGGTTACAAGGGAGGAATCTCCTCCCCAGTAACCAAAGTCTGCTCGTCGGCCACTACTGTTCCATATGATGAATTTGATGAATTTGAAAGAAACATGGAATCATTACCGCAAATCCTTTTTATATAATCTCCTAAAATGTCAAATTTACTAACAAACAATAACATTACATGGTGATGCTATTAGGGAGCATGAAAGTACATTGCAACCTGCCACTTAACATAGATACCAAAATGAACACAAAGCTAGAATTAATGACCAATTACATGAAGAAAAATCGATACACAGTGTGAGCTCTTTATACAACTTCCAATTTTAACTCGTACAGCTTTTATTTCTAAAGTCATTTTGTGAGAATTTCATTAGATGTATTTCTTTTCAGGACATTCGGTCAAACTTTGCGACACCTCGAGGGAAGTACAATACGAACATTGCACAAGTTTATGCAGCAGGAGGTAAGGCTACAGAGGGGCAAAGAGGCGAGGGGCAAAGCACTCCAAAAATCACCCACACGGTCGTAAAAATTCATCAAAATCTGCCAGATTTTTAAGATCCCAACATCTCGTACGTTATTTTAAATTGATTTGCCCTCACTTTTTGTACATGAATAAGACGAAAGACCAAAGTCTATGTGAAATCAGACTCTAGTGAAATCACGTAGAACATGTGCTGGAGAATCACTAGAAAGAAAACTTGAAACGAGAGACCCAGTCTTGTAAATGGGTCATAGGATTTAACTTTCAACTGAATGTATCGTTGACTATAATTTTCTTATTTGATGTCTAAGGCATGTCTCAGAACTTCTATGATTGCATGGAATTAAACGTTTAAACATGAATTGTGTTGTTGTATCTCATAAAGTGTTTGCACCAAACCCTAAATATTACCTTCCTTGACTCCAGTTTTTAAAGATGTTATCGTTAGGAATCTATTTTCCCTTTTCACCTAGATTGCAGATATGGACAATCTTTGATAGTAACAGCCATCGCAGAGGGTCGACAAGCAGCCAGACAGATCGATTTGGACCTGATGGGAACAACATCATTGGCTGGACCAGGGGGTGAAGTACTCATACCCAGGCCTCCACCACGTCATGATCACTCGTAATCAAGTACTTCATCGATCACTCAATCAATCGTAATCAAGGATTGATCAACAAATTTGATGATTGTGGTTTCAAACACGTTTCAGAATATCATTTGTTTCATCATTGGTGATAATGATCTGTAACAGGAATCACTGTGTATGAAATAAAGTATCAATAATTAATCCACTAATTGCGATTTCAATATCATTATGAAAAGATCATTGGTGGAATTGTTGTCAAAGGAAGCAGTTACAAATTCACGTTGCAGACACCTTTCATATGGACAAGAAGAGTGAAAAATGTAAATAGACAGACAAACATGGTGTGTTAAATCTTAGAGTTTTAGTGTACATTGAACGTTTTACGATACTTTGTTGTGTGTGCCTTCTGTTTCTAAAGAGATACTAAAAGCATAATAAGAGAAAATTGTCATGCCTCCTGATTCAAAAAGTCAGATATCTGCAAATTCCAACTACATTAGAAACCTGCAAAGAAGGACATAGTTTTATAAGAATCTTGTGAGTCTGAAATTCTATGACTATGGGTCTTTAAACGAGAACCCCAACAGAGATTGAACTTTCTAAAGGCCCTCATGTAATAGTTTAAAAGATGAAAATAATGGTACTCAACTTGAAAACTGCAGTATCTCTCGTAACAAAAACTGGACTAAAAAGAAATACATAATAAAACATTGGTCGAATGCACTATCATGTTTAGAAATACATTTGCATTGTGCCAACTATGAGCATATTTTTAAGAACCTTGCAGGCTGGATTTGATCATGGCATCAGTTAAATCAAGAACCTCATTCAGGCTGCCTTGAGAAAACCTAGGTTCTTTCATACAGGTTCCATCGTACTGTTACCTAACATGATTGGTTGGCAGCTATCATAGAACCTGAAAGAACAACTTTTGGAAATGATTTCTTATTCCTCCTGGGAAGCGGATTTCTTGAAATGCAATTGAGATTGGATAAAGAGATTATTCACTTTTTAAAATAGAGTTTACGCTCTTAGTGTTCGTTGTTCGTCCTGTGTTTATGTTGGTTTTGCCTGAGTTTTCCAACAAAATGCATATGAAACTACGTAATGCTTAAAATTAAAGTATATATTCGTGATTGGGATTGCTAAAAAATAGAGATATAGTTTTATTGTAGCCAGCTGATATTGTATTTATTTTGCAAAATTTGGGAATGAGATCTTAACTTGAAGATGAAATTTTGCTAAATTTTGTTAACTCTCAATAATGTGCATACACGATGCCAGAAAGTGCATCACTACCATTTCTTTTATTCATATAATCAAAGACTTTTAGATGACTGTGATATTCAGAAATATTTTCGCGAAGTTTCAAAGTACACTACTGCAATTTCACTTTTTCAAATTTGTTTTCACAAGTCTGGAGAGAGTACATTACATTAGCAAATATAAACCTCGAGTAGGATTCTGAAAGATTTTAAGGAGCCATTGTCACCCAGAGTCCTTTGCAGACACGATGAAATTCAGACGGTCTGAAAATCAAATTTGGCCTGACTGGAACCCATGGATCCACAATGCAGTAGTTAAACTGCCAGACGGTTTCAGACCACATCCACATAGCCTGCGTGCAGTCTCAACAATCCTCCTACCACTATGCTCCTACACTTTAGGATTGTTGAGCTGCACGCAGGCTACATAAACACCGTGCCGGTGTATTAAGTTGTTACGGTTCGAGACCGTTTACATTGCTCCAGAACTACATTAATGGACAGCTACATGGAAAAAAATTGTTAGGGATTAGCACAAAGAGAATCTATGACATCTATTGTATTTGACAACTTTGATACCTGCTGTGTCATTGTGTGCCGGAAGAAACAATGCGTTTGTGGGCGTTTCTCCAGACTATTTATAGCAGCTTGTCGATATAGCTATGTCTATTTCCTTTAATTGTGTTCTTTTCGATTTTTTGATAAAATGTGAAAGGTCTTATTTGGTTCGCCTGTGGATCAAAAGTCAGTCACAGGTTGACCAATCAACTTTATGCACATGTCCGCTTAGCCTCGATTCTATTCCATCCAACATGGCTGCGGCTACCCCTCGATGTATCAGGAATGAAATATTACAATACACACCATTATGCTTTCTTCCCGTACGGAATAGAACCAGTGAATAGAACTTACACAGACAGAGCAAATAGCTGGGTGGAGCGGGTGGAGCGGGAAGAGCGGGTGGAAATAGCAATGAACTTATGATTATGATGTACGGGATAGAATTTACACAGACAGAGCAAATAGCTGGGTGGAGTGGGTGGAAGGGTGGAAATACCAATGAACTTATGATTATGATGTACGGGATACAATTTACACAGACAGAGCAAATAGCTGGGTGGAGCGGGTGGAAGGGTGGATATAGCAATGAACTTATGATTATGATGTACGGGATAAAATTTACACCGATAGAGCAAATAGCCGGGTGGAGCGGGTGGAAGGGTGGAAATACCAATGAACTTATGATTATGATGCACGAGATAGAATTTACAAAGATAGAGCAAATAGCTGGGTGGAGCGGGTGGAAGGGTGGAAATAGCAATGAACTTATGATTATGATGTACGGGATAGAATTTACACAGATAGAGCAAATAGCTGGGTGGAGCGGGTGGAAGGGTGGAAATAGCAAAGAACTTATGATTATGATGTACGAGATAGAATTTACATGGATAGAGCAAATAGCTGGGTGGAGCGGGTGGAAGGGTGGAAATAGCAATGAACTTATGATTATGATGTACGGGATAGAATTTACACAGATAGAGCAAATAGCTGGGTGGAGCGGGTGGAAGGGTGGAAATAGCAATGAACTTATGATTATGATGCACCAGATAGAATTTACACAGACAGAGCAAATAGCTGGGTGGAGTGGGTGGAAGGGTGGAAATACTAATAAAATTTTAAGTTTATTTTTCCGTCAAAATTTTAGAAATGAGTGCGTTATCTATTCTTTATTTCACGAGTAAACTCTAACAGACAGAACATAAACTGGCAGTCGCAGTTGAATGCATATCATGGAAAGAGAATTTAATGAAAAGAGAATATAGACGATTGTTGAAGGCATCGTAACGAAGAATTAATTTGCTGCTTTATACATTGTGTTTTGTTTGGTGTTATGTCAAGCAAAAGGGCAAGTTAGATCTTTTTGGCGCACCGAATTTGTTTTTTCGTAGTTGTACGACCTGCATTGGTATCCATTATTTCTCCCTGGAGGGTTATTTCTTTCCAATTTGTATTTGTTTTCGACCAATAAAGCTTTACAATTTACCTTTTCAATGAAAAGGTAAATTGTAAAGCTTTATTGGTCGAAAACAATGTCAAGGAATCATAATTTGACTGGCAACCCTAATCAAAATTGAACGTAACTTAATATTTGGCACTTTGCCTAGTGTTTTCAAAGAAGGATCGTCGTTGGCGCTTGTGAAGTTAAAACCTTATGTTATTGTTGTGAAATGTTCATGAGGACACAGGCAAGCATGACCATTTATGCGCTCGACAAAAATCGAGCCATGTCGAGCATTGTTGAGCATTGTCGAGCAGAGGGGTGGCCAAATGCTCTCGACTTTCACTACTCGTTTTCGCAGCAGGCTCGACTTCATGTTTTACTTTCTGTCCTCATTCTCGTACAACAGCCCGAGCAACAGCCCGCCAAAATTTCAATTTTTTTTCTTGCTGTTCTCAAATCAATATGAAACTGAAGCTCACAAAAAGAAAACGCAAGGCTGTTGCTGCTCTGATTTTGGTAACAGTCTTAGATGAGGAGAGACAGAAGTGAAGTGAAGAGAGGAAAGAAAAGAGCCTGGATGAAACGAAGAGAGCTAAGAGGTTATTTTGAAAATCGAGAATCGAAGATTCTCGAGGTTTCCGAGAGATGATGAGAATGTCGTACGAAGACTTTCTGTACATATTGCAGAATGTCGAAGAATTAATGTCCCCCAAGCGGTTTCGGTCCTGTTTGTTTGGCAGAAACTTTGTTGCAGTAATTTTGCTGGGAAAGTTTTTTCAACTGCACATGCGCAGGCTCTGCATTGTCGAGCGGAAAGTCGAGCACCTGGCCAAACGCTCTCGACAGGGCAAGCTTTATTTTCCTCGCTCCAGCACGTGTAGCATCGTTGTTTTTGAATGTCAAAAAGGAAAAAGAAATTCCACTCTAGTACTAATAAATGACATTTTGGCACGACTAATAATGTCAACAAAGGATGCCAAAAATGTTCTGCTCGCTTCGCTCACACTTCCATACATGTCACACATGGATCATAGTATAAAATCTTACTACCGCCTGGCTTTTAATCGTGTCCAGGCATGCAGCTTTATTAGATGCAATGAACTGGACTTTGTCTATGCCTTTATTTGGCAAAGAATATAAACTAGATTTGCTTCTCAGACTGCTCGCTTCGCTCGCACTTCTACGTGCACTTTTCGGATTTTGCAACTTGCTACCACATTGAGGCTCTGATAGGGTGCTTGTTCCCTTGCTCCCGTCGAAAAAAGCAGCACGCTCTCTTGCTCCCATCAAAATCAACGTGGTGCTCCCAATAATTTCTTTAATAGCCTTCAATGCGTCGATGTTCTGCTTTAAAGAAAACACAAAGGCCCCACTAAGGCTAATTAACTGCATGCCATCCATAGTGAGTTCCCACTAGACTGTGTATGAAACTTACAATTCAAGGTAGACTATTCCAATAATAGTGGCAAGAGAGGGAAAGCCCGGAAGCAAAAGATTCGCCATTCTGTTGGGCGCTATAGGTTTAACTAAATACTGAAGCCTGTCTCATATTAGAGTCATTAGATGTTGGGTGAGTGACTGCGATTGGATAAACATAAACTGATTCTTGCAGATCTTGCATTTACTTCCATGTTTGTGGATAACTTCACCAGACATCAAATGTGAGACCGACCTTGCTTCCAATGAATTAAAGGACCCTTGTCGGACTCACGAACTTTCCGCAAACATTAGTTTACAGACGAAGTGAATATGAAAGTTTGCAATAACATGTCAAATCTTTTGAAAATATACTAATTTTCCATAATCATATAATGGCAGTTTTTTCATTTCAAAATTTTCAAAATCGTATCGGCAATAAACCGAAGAAAATGTTTGCTGACATTTATCTTCCACATTGCTGCCATTTATCTTCTACATATAAATTGCTGCATCTTTTCATGTATCCAGCATTAAAAAAATGTATGGATCCTATACTGACACCTTCCTTAACTTTTAGATAGTGTCTCTCTTTTAAGAAACTTTAGTGAAACTCAGTGTGCGTTTCTCACAAATTTTCCGCTCGCTTTCTCTCCATGTTTCATATGCTCACTAAATTCCACCTTTAATTAAATGAGCAGGGGAGACCGGGGACAATTGTAACACGGGGCAATTATTGCCCCGTGTTACAATTGTCCCCGGTCTCCCCTGCTCATTGCAATTGAAACACTGACTCTCACGGATTGCAGAAGGGTGAAAAAAATATGATTTTTGCACAGAACATGCTCATTCTAACCCTCTACAAACGACTTGAGATACAGGAATATTCAGCCAAGTTTGCAAGATTTTCGTGGGAAAAACACGTTTTTGAGTACGAAAGTAAATACGTGCTTTCACTGTGAAGTTGTGTCTGAAAGATTTTGCTCTTGAGTAAAAAAATCTCATTTTCACATGACAGACATGGTATCTATGTAGGATCAAAACTACGTTAAAACTTTTAAGCTCCACAGCTTTTGAGATGTGAAAACGAGAAAAACCAAAAAAGCGTGCAATTCAATTTCGAGCCTGTCAGTGTACCTCAAATTGAAGGGGTTTTCGGAAAATTTGACACTTCAAAGGGTTCTGGCCCCGATGGTATAGCCAATTTTTTCATAAAAATGGGACTGCCTGTGATAGCTGAGTCCCTATGCGACATTTTCAACCTCTCTCTTGTTACCGGAGTTTTTCCAGACAGCTGGAAAAATGCGCGAGTTGCCCCTGTCTTCAAGAGCGGTCAACAAGATGACAGTTCAAATTACAGGCCTATATCTGTCTTGCCATTTCTAGCCAGACTGTTCGAGAAGTTGGTCTATAATCAAGTTTATGATTTTCTAATCAAAAACAAGCTTCTGTTCTCTAATCAATCTGCTTTCCGATTGTTACATTCTGTTGTTACCTGTCTGCTTGCGATTACAAACGAATGGTACGTAAATATGGATAACGGAAAATACACAGCAAATGTATTCATCGACCTAAAGAAAGCATTTGATACCGTAGATCATGACATAACTGGTCTGGAACATTCTTGGTTTGTTTCATATCTGAACAACAGACGGCAATACTGCAAAGTCAATGGTGCACTTTCGCAGACTAAGGATGTCACTTGTGGTGTTCCACAGGGCTCTTGCCTTGGTCCCCTACTGTTTTTAATCTACATTAACGACCTCCCACTAGCTCTGCGAAATTGCAACGTGACTATGTATGCAGACGACACCAGTCTTTCATATGCATCAAAAAACATAGAAGAGCTTAACCAGGCTGCAGGGAAACAAACTTTCCTTAAACATCCTTAAAACTCATGCAATGATAGTTGGATCCCGTCCAAAGCTGAAAAAGATTTGTGATGAAGTCGTTGACCAGCCTTCCTTTTCTATAAATGGCACACAGATAGAGACTGTGGAGAGGACTAAATACCTTGGTGTCCAGTTGGACAGTCATCTTGTCTGGGATGAGCATATAAAGTGTATGAGAACTAAAGTATCTCGAGCCTTAGGTTTTCTTAAGTATGCAAAGAAATTTCTCCCTGAGGAAACGCTCAGTAAGATGTACAGAGGAATTGTTGAACCCCACTTCAGGTATTGTTGCTCAGTTTGGGGATGCTGTGGTAAATCCCAAATTGACACTCTCCAAAAATTACAAAATCGAGCTGCCAGAATTGTTACAAATAGCAGCTATGATGTTTCAGCAGCTGGTCTGATCAAAAGGCTGAAATGGCCAACTATTTTAGACATTATTCAAAGTGAAACAGCGACTATAATGTACAAGTCAACAAATAGTCTTGTGCCCAAATATCTGTCTGAGTTATTTGTAAAAAATTCAGCTCTCAACACAATGAGACTAAGAAATACCGAAGCTGACTTGCGTGTTCCTTTCTTCAAAACGGCAAATGGGCAGAAGTCCATTTCATTTCGAGGGCCTAAGGTTTGGAACCAATTAAGTTCAGATGTCAAACATGCACCCTCCCTTTCAACTTTCAAAAAGAGGCTAAAAAAGAAATTGTAGAGGGTTTTTGGTTTTTCCTTTTACTTTTCTTTTGATAAATTTAGGAACATTTCTATTTGTATCTATTATCTATTTATATTATATTAATTGTAAATAAGGCTTAACCGTAAATAAGATTTTAATTTTGTTTTAATAGTATTTTGCACGGCCCCCTGTAAAGCAGTCTCTGCAGACTGACGGGGCTACCGTGGTTAAAAAAGTAAAAATGAAATGAAATGAAAATGAAAATGGAAAATAACGATAGCTGACCAGGTCAGGGGCAACTGTAACACGCTGTTACAATTGCCCCGGTGTAAGCTGTCCGATGCTTTGGTTTTGATTAATTTTCTAATCTGGTCGAACAATGTGCATCTATGCAGTATCAAAGAGCTCAGAATTGAAGTTTTTAGAAAAAAATTTTCTTTTCTCAATCGATTCAATATTTTTCAACTGATGCACCCAAATTTACAAAGAAATGAAAACTACATCTTATTTTTGATTTGTTCTTTTGAAAGCCATGAATAATCTGCCACCCGGTGCTACATTTTGTGTAAGGAAAAAGCGAGTCGTGCAGTATTCATCTGGGATGATTTTAAAGATATGTTACAATTGTAACAATTGCTCCAACCATCTGTTACAATTGCCCCGTGTTACCGGGGCAATTGTAACACTTGACCAGAATGACCACTGATTTTGAAAGTATCACAGCGTCACAAAAATTAGTTCTGTGTGATGGAAACTAATGTCTATCTTATTCCAAGGGATGCAACTACAATATCATTTACTTTCAAGAGCATAATTAATCATTATTTAGACGATACGTCTGATTTTCCAAAAAGTGTTATAATTGACCCCAGTCTCCCCTATCGTTGCTCTTTTTAGAGCTTTGATCAGTGTATTGAAACATGTTGAGGTTGACGAGAATTGAAATGAGACTAAAGAAAAGTTTTAACGAGCAGTTTCATCTGCGTCTTTCGTTAGGGTACATTCTTTTTCCTCCTAAGTGCTTAGCCCTTAGTGTTTCTACTCTTTGATTCTGGCATGAGCCTAGGCGGCTTGCTCTGAAAAGAGCGTCTCCAGCATTCTAAAAAGGGTATTATCCGGTATCCCCTAAAATTTTCCTAAGAATGAACCCCCAGAACCCCATTTTTTCTTGCTTACCCCACATTCTCCCCTCAAAGAAGAGGACCCTGGCTACGCCATCGCAAAATGGTCATTCTTACAAAAGTCGGAACCAGGCTAGCTAGGTGGGACTGGGTGGGGCACAGGTGAGCTCGCATGGGATGATTAGGAGTATTCTAGGCCAAAGTAGAGAGCGTGTCCTCAAAATTTTACCATACCCCCTCATCATAAAATGCGCCCATTTAAATTGTCCTGGCTATGCCACCGAGTGAGTGGCAAATATACCTTATTTGATGATATCAAAGGAAGTGGTTGGTAAATGCCATTTCTAATTTTGGAGCACGATTAGCAGTTGATAATTATTTAGTTTTGGTACTGTGAAATATGAAATAATGGCATTTTTTCACAAGGAAATATGAAATAATGTCTACCCCCCCCCCCTAATAGGGCCTCACGTTCCTCTATGGAAAGCAAAGCCCCACTTTGACTATGCATGCAGTTATGCAATGCTTGGTTTTACAAAATCAAACAGCTCAAAATAAAGGTATCGGGTTCTGTTTGAATCTGAAAATTGGCTCCCTACTAAAGAGAGGTTTGATTAATGCACTGCTACGAACGTTTTCAAATTTGTTGACCTTTCAGCCACACCTTAGTCATCCTATGTATCAGAGATATTCTTGCCAGTTGGCCAGAGCCGGTGTAATATGCGTTTCGGTCCACTTATGCGTTTCGGTCCGGACCGAAACGCATAGCAGAAAATCTCCATGCGTTTTGGTCCGGACCAAAATGCATAGCACTCTTTGCTATGCGTTTCAGTCCGGACCAAAACGCATAGCAGTTTTCGGCTATGCAAAAGGGTCCACCTCAAATGGACACATACGCATGGTAATTTTCGGTTATGCAAAAGGGTCCACCTCAAATGGACACATACGCATGGTAATTTTCGGCTATGCAAAAGGGTCCACCTCAAATGGACACATACGCATGGTAGTTTTCGGTTATGCAAAAGGGTCCACCTCAAATGGACACATACGCATGGTAATTTTCGGCTATGCAAAAGGGTCCACCTCAAATGGACACATACGCATGGTAATTTCCGGCTATGCAAAAGGGTCCACCTCAAATGGACACATACGCATGCTAATTTTCGACTATGCAAAAGGGTCCACCTCAAATGGACACATACGCATGGTAATTTTCGGCTATGCAAAAGGGTCCACCTCAAATGGACACATACGCATGGTAATTTTCGGTTATGCGAAAGGGTCCAATTCAAATGGACACATACGCATGGTAATTTTCGGCTATGCAAAAGGGTCCAATTCAAACGGACACATACGCATGGTAATTTTCGGCTATGCAAAAGGGTCCACCTCAAATGGACACATACGCATGGAAATTTTCGGTTATGCAAAAGGGTCCAATTCAAATGGACACATACGCATGGTAATTTTCGGTTATGCAAAAGGGTCCAATTCAAATGGACACATACGCATGGTAATTTTCGGTTATGCAAAAGGGTCCAATTCAAATGGACACATACGCATGGCAATTTTCGGCTATGCAAAAGGGTCCAATTCAAACGGACACATACGCATGGTAATTTTCGGTTATGCAAAAGGGTCCGGACCGAAACGCATAGCAGTTTTAGGCTATGCAAAAAGGTCCACTTGAAATGGACACATACGCTTTGTAATTTTCGCGCTTGAGAATCATGAAGATCAATGTAAATAATTATCTGTAAATCGCATCGATATCGGTCAAGTCTACATGCACCATATCTCTATAGCCTTATGGGTCTTCTGCAAAGATCTTAAAAGATAGTCAAAAAATTGAGTAACTCGTTGGTTACTCTAAGGTTGTGTGCTCAAAAATAGTCTAAACTTTCTTTCAACCAGCTACTCTCGAGTACCGAATAATCGCCCCCGCCCGATTGATTCTTTTGAAATCTCTTCCAACCCCCCCCCCCTTTAATAATTCTTGAAAAATTTAAATGACAGTTAACATAATTTTTGAATAGATGAAAAATACGTATATAGCTAAGAAAAGGACCATTTTCAATGTTCCCAACCCCCGATGGTTCCAACCTTCCCCCGATTGTTCCAGCCCCCGATTATTACATTGAATCATTTGTAACCCCTTTCGATAATTCTGATCCCCCCCTCTTTATTTGGTACTGGAGAGTATTCAACAATAATACTTACAGTACCCCTTGTCTACTACTACCACGATAATTACCCCGTATCATCAAGGCATTGTTTTGACTACCCAACTTGAGCATCCTTCGACGTGAATTTATAAAATGCCCGAATGTCTGAATTAATCTGAGCTCCCACTAGCCCCTATGAATTGATAAATTGTCTTCACCCCCTTTCCGCCATTTCCCACAAATCACTACGAACTGACAAATTGTCTTAGCCTTAGCGTTGGGGAAGATAAATCATTGGGGGCTGCCCAATGAAAAGTCCATTGTTTACCAAACTTTTTGCCTGACAAAGTATGGATTTTGGCCGAAAAAGGCATGTTTTGGGAAATTGTTCCAATATTGGGGGGCCACCCCATCTTCTCCCGCCCCCTGACTTCACCCTCCCCATGAAATATATTGAATAGGCATCATATCATCTGACCCTGAAGTGCATTGCGTTTGCCACTGAAGCGCATAGTGTCTCACCCTGAAGCGCATAGGTGACTCGGAAGCGCATAGCGTTTCATGCTGAGACGCATAGCGTTTCATGCAGGACACTTTCGCATAGTGGACCGAAACGCATACTACACCGGATCACTCGAAGATCTAAAACAAATTGAATCAACCTTTTCGAAAGAGTAACACAGGGCAAAATGGTTTCTCCTATCTTGAACCTAAAATCTGGAGCAGTCTACACTCTGACCTACAGTCTGCTAAGAGAGCGTCAACAGTTCCACACATAAGATCAAGGAAAAATTCTTTAAAGAACTCCAAAATCAAGAAAACACCCCCTATATATATTATTGAAATTCTAAAAGCTGCACATACAGCTGTCGCTGTCAATTAGCATTCTTAAGAATGCAGCAATAGTTTCAACAACATTTTCAAGATTGTTGTAGAACCTTCAAAAAGCTCGTAAAAAACTTCTACTCACAATCTGATGATTCTAAGAAACTTTCAGTACTGGCCCAAATTCATAGTTCCTTATAAAAACATATGTGTATCAACGGCAAATAGACTAGAGGCCCTCTTGCCCTTGATGCCTAATTATCAAGAACATACTGCACTCCTAGGGGGGAACTCCCTATTGTATGTGACGGGGGTGGGTTAAACACAGCATATTTTGAAAAAAATCAAAAATATGCTAAACTTGAGACATTTTTAGACCCCAAAGATATAGTGAATAAAAATTAAAGGGGTCCATTAGCCATGTACGAAGAACGCCGGTACAGAACAAAGTTTAAAATAACTTAGGGAAAATGCTTCCAAATAACCATTGCAGACGGGAAAGAGCACATGGTGACCTTCAGATGGAAGCAATGAGCTCAGTTCTCCCAGAGATCGATTTTCTAATTTCTTGAAGTCCGTTGAAAAACTTGAGGGGAGGGGTAAAATTTTCATTGACTTGGAACTTTTGGGACAACTGGTTATCCTATTGAATCCTGAATTTTTCTATTGAAATTCGAAGAAAAGCCTTATATTTCAATTTCAAATCACATCTTTTCCTTCCTCATCGTAATGGAGATTTGGATGTACTTTTCTGTTTCGATTTTCGCTGTGCCAATATGCAGAAATATGCCAGGTGTTATGAAAACTGCTCCTTGAGAAAGTTGATTTTCCAAAATATCGGAATAGCTCAAAATGATGAAGGGAGTTTCCCCCATTATCAAAGAGTCTGAAGGGCATGGTCAGGAAATTTGTTCTGGGGGTTTCGCCCCAGACCCCCTCATTTTCTCCACACTAGTATTTTTGGGCTGGCGACGCCCCTGTGCAAGGAGAGGGTGTATTGTTAAAAATTGAAAAGAGCAAGGTCAAACATTCCAATCCGACATTGCTCGATTTTTGTCGAGCGCTGTAGCCTGTAGAGTCAAAAGTCGAGAGCCTTTGGCCGGAGCTTTACTTTGAATTTCCTTTTCTGGAAGGTTGCATAAATGGTCATGCTTGCCTGTGTCCTCGTGAACATTTCACAACAATAACATAAGGTTTTAACTTCACAAGCACCAACGACGATCCTTCTTTGAAAACACTAGGCAAAGTGCCAAATATTAAGTTACGTTCAATTTTGATTAGGGTTGCCAGTCAAATTATGATTCCTTGACATGAAAAGGTAAATTGTAAAGCTTTATTGGTCGAAAACAAATACAAATTGGAAAGAAATAACCCTCCAGGGAGAAATAATGGATACCAAAGCAGGTCGTACAACTACGAAAAAACAAATTCGGTGCGCCAAAAAGATCTAACTTGCCCTTTTGCTTGACATAACACCAAACAAAACACAATGTATAAAGCAGCAAATTAATTCTTCGTTACGATGCCTTCAACAATCGTCTATATTCTCTTTTCATTAAATTCTCTTTCCATGATATGCATTCAACTGCGACTGCCAGTTTATCTTTATTCTGTCTGTTAGAGTTTACTCGTGAAATAAAGAATAGATAACGCACTCATTTCTAAAATTTTGACGGAAAAATAAACTTAAAGTTTATTAGTATTTCCACCCTTCCACCCACTCCACCCAGCTATTTCCTCTGTCTGTGTAAATTCTATCTCGTACATCATAATCATAAGTTCATTGCTATTTCCACCCTTCCACCCGCTCCACCCAGCTATTTGCTCTATCTGTGTAAATTCTATCCCGTACATCATAATCATAAGTTCATTGCTATTTCCACCCTTCCACCCGCTCCACCCAGCTATTTGCTCTATCCATGTAAATTCTATCTCGTACATCATAATCATAAGTTCTTTGCTATTTCCACCCTTCCACCCGCTCCACCCAGCTATTTGCTCTATCCATGTAAATTCTATCCCGTACATCATAATCATAAGTTCATTGCTATTTCCACCCTTCCACCCACTCCACCCAGCTATTTGCTCTGTCTGTGTAAATTCTATCCCGTACATCATAATCATAAGTTCATTGGTATTTCCACCATTCCACCCGCTCCACCCAGCTATTTGCTCTATCCATGTAAATTCTATCCCGTACATCATAATCATAAGTTCATTGGTATTTCCATCCTTCCACCCGCTCCACCCAGCTATTTGCTCTGTCTGTGTAAATTCTATCCCGTACATCATAATCATAAGTTCATTGGTATTTCCACCCTTCCACCCGCTCCACCCAGCTATTGGCTCTGTCGGTGTAAATTTTATCTCGTACATCATAATCATAAGTTCATTGGTATTTCCACCCTTCCACCCGCTCCACCCAGCTATTTGCTCTGTCTGTGTAAATTCTATCTGGTGCATCATAATCATAAGTTCATTGCTATTTCCACCCTTCCACCCACTCCACCCAGCTATTTGCTCTGTCTGTGTAAATTCTATTCCGTACATCATAATCATAAGTTCATTGCTATTTCCACCCTTCCACCCGCTCCACCCGGCTATTTGCTCTATCTGTGTAAATTCTATCTCGTACATCATAATCATAAGTTCATTGCTATTTCCACCCTTCCACCCGCTCCACCCAGCTATTTGCTCTATCCATGTAAATTCTATCCCGTACATCATAATCATAATTTCATTGCTATTTCCACCCTTCCACCCGCTCCACCCAGCTATTTGCTCTATCTGTGTAAATTCTATCTCGTACATCATAATCATAAGTTCATTGCTATTTCCACCCTTCCACCCGCTCCACCCAGCTATTTGCTCTATCTGTGTAAATTCTATCCCGTACATCATAATCATAAGTTCATTGCTATTTCCACCCTTCCACCCGCTCCACCCAGCTATTTGCTCTATCCATGTAAATTCTATCTCGTACATCATAATCATAAGTTCATTGCTATTTCCACCCTTCCACCCGCTCCACCCAGCTATTTGCTCTATCTGTGTAAATTTTATCCCGTACATCATAATCATAAGTTCATTGCTATTTCCACCCTTCCACCCGCTCCACCCAGCTATTTGCTCTGTCTGTGTAAATTCTATCCCGTACATCATAATCATAAGTTCATTGCTATTTCCACCCTTCCACCCACTCCACCCAGCTATTTGCTCTGTCTGTGTAAATTCTATTCCGTACATCATAATCATAAGTTCATTGGTATTTCCACCCTTCCACCCGCTCCACCCAGCTATTTGCTCTGTCTGTGTAAATTCTATCTCGTACTTCATAATCATAAGTTTATTTGTATTTCCACCCTTCCACCCGCTCCACCCAGCTATTTGCTCTATGCATGTAAATTCTATCTCGTGCATCATAATCATAAGTTCATTGGTATTTCCACCCTTCCACCCACTGCACCCAGCTATTTGTTCTGTCTGTGTAAATTCCATCCCGTGCATCATAATCATCATTGGAAGAAGCAAGGAATGAAATTTCAATCTTATATGATTCAGTGTATTGAAATATTTCATTCCTGATACATCGAGGGTTAGCCATGGCTGCCAAGAAACGGCCATGATGCTGAAGTGCTGCTGTTAAATCGATGCATTCATCAAGGAAAATAAAAGAAAAAGACAAGATGGACATCACAAGATTTGATTTCGATCTTCTGAGGCCATGTTTACAATTGATCAAAGATGCTAAGCTGCCAGATGATCATCCACTTGCCATTTCATCGCGAAGGGTGAGAATGGGCCTAAATTCTCGTGACTGAAGTGAAATTATCAGTAAACTCCATGTTCTAAACCTTGTTGGTTGAATTTTAAGAGACTACGATCTCAGAGTTTCATTTCCTAAATAAACTAGCTAATTTCATGGCAAATCTATCAAAGTTGACAATGAGAAATAAATAAGACAAAGTAAATGAAGTGGCTGCTATTAGGCCTCTTACAGTAGATCAATCCTGTATGGAAAGTGTGTCACTTGCACACCCAAGGAAAACAATAGGGTATTCAAAACAAACAATAGATAAACAATATATAAACAATAGAGCACCCTCCTTGCACATCCAAGGTCTCGGCGAAAATTGCCCTACTTTCCATACTGGATATATGATATGTTGGGACATCACATGCTGATCGACCCATTGTTTATTTACGGCAGAAAACATAGTCATAGAACACAAGATCATAGAGAGCATAAATAAGGCCCTTGTAAATATAGCCTGCCTCAAAAAGTTGATGTTTTTTTTAATTTGTTCTGCAAGTGTGAACTGATGGGGCACGGACATTGCCACCCCATCATTCATTCTCAGGGCATCATTCTTTCTAAAGCAAAAGTGCAATGAAATTGCCTTTTTATATCTTTTTACGACATCCCTATTTGACTCAGGAAAATAACTAGTTCATCCGCAACTTGCCGTGGCATTGCTTGCCGTGAGACAAAAACTTATCCATTGATTTCAACAATCCATAGATCATTTTAGAATATAAAAGTTATCAAATAATTTTTTCATTGCAGCAAAATCCCAGAAAGAAAGAGTTGCTTGATCTTCTCACAGATTTCGTTGGCCAGCCAGAAAAATGTCAAAGTATTGCAAAATATTTCAAACCAATTTTAGCAGAACTTGTAGGAAGAGCAATAGAATCCATTGGGACAACGATCAACAAAGGAGACGAGAAACACTTGCAAATTGCTTATTCAATCAGCACACTTTTGAATGACTACCCATATTTGATTGATATCACAGATGGTTTATTTGATTGCTTCCAAGGAACATGGGAGGGAGGAACTGAAGTTGAAATACTGATGAATACTTTTGTGAATCTCCTTGAATTTGATGTCAGTAGATTTCTCATGAGTGTCAACTGGAACCTTGTGATATTTGCATTTCAAAATCAAAATTTAAAACTGAAATATTCTGCAATGAAGTGTCTGACACTTGCAGCAGGATTTATGGACCTAAGTAGCTTGCTACCTGAAGAAGTATTGGCAGAGTTTATTTCAAATGAAACTGCTTATGTTAACTCAAAACAAAGAGAACCCTTAAAACCAATAGCAGACAACAATTTTACTGACAATTGGCATTGTTCTGACACCTTAAAGGTGGAATTCAAATCAGAAGATATCAGAACGAGTTTAGTTCCAGTTGCCGGAATGTTAATGCCAGTGAAAAATAAAGTTTTGGAAAGTGCACGACAGAACAACGGTTTGGTGATGACAGAAAGCATCTCCAAAGCTTTGCAAAGTCTGGTGTTGTCTGTAACAACTGGAATCCCAGTTCTTCTTGAAGGGGAACTGGGGACAGGGAAAACTGTCATTTTGGAATATTTTGCATCAATGATGCAACGTTTTGATGCTCCTGAAATCTTGAAGTTGCAACTTGGTGATCAAACAGACAGCAAGGTAAATTTGTTTTTACTTAACTTTTGATACTTTAACCTTTGTTACTGAAAGTGACTCTGAGACTTGATACAGCTAGCTGAAGCTTTCTTCAGTTTAACACAAAAAATCACATGTTTTTGTGGCCAAATATCACAAAGGTATGACAAATAGTCATGTTGTTAGACATTTATAAACTTACCTTCAATGAGAAAAAAAAGTCTTTCATGAAAACACATATTAAGGCTCATCTTGAATACTATAACTCGACTGTGTCCAGCTCACCCTTAGCAAAATATTGAGTATGTTTGCAGCACGCTTCAAGCCCGATACTAACTTGTTTTGAGTAGTATGTATCAAACAGAAGGATGTTTGAGAGCTTGATTCAAGTAAGAATTTTGCACCACTTGCGCTAGCTTGCAGCATGCTTCTTCTGAACTGAAGAAAAACTCAATCCAGCTTGATTGGAGTATGTTTTGGAATAATTCTAGCATCATATTATTGTCAAGCTTGATCAAGCTCTTATCATACATGCAAACTGGCAAAAATTGTGTCAACATACTTAATTCAAGCTCCTTCAAGCCAAAAATCATGCTTCTGCCAAGCTTGTGCAAGCTTGTTGCAAGCTGAACTTGTTCTCAAGGGTAGTTGTGTCTATTCAGTTGTGTTCATTTTTCAACAAATCATATATGGAGCACTGCTTAGAGAATTATGGTCCTTAATGCTACACCGTAATCTGTATAGAGAAGACTGTTAACTCCTGTAAAAGAACAGCAACCAAAATAAACCTATAACTAGAGAGAAAATTGTTGAATCCTGCAAGAGAAAAATGGCTTAATCTTAAAACCTGAAAGGAAAGAAATAAGTTAGTAACTCACCAGTAACTGCAATGAAGAACTACTGTACGTTGAATAACCAAAAACACGTTTCGTCCCACACTTGTCAGTTCAGTTTGTGCAAAGAACAAATTAACGATGCAAACAGGCCACTTTTATTACCAGGCGAACAAAATAAAATTGAAAATCACATGTCAATAACACCTAAGCCACTCATTGACTAAACTCAATCAACAGCTGCCAAAGATCAAAGCCTTTTGCTTCAACTCAAAACAATTGCAATCTGAAAACAAACTCCTTCTGAGGGAGGGATCTCAAAGTTTAATAGACACTGCTTAATAAGCGTATGTAGGGACAAACATGCATCAAATTTTAAATGTTTTGTAATTGTTGTTAAGGCAAAGTTATAAATACCGTAAAAGCCCTATTAAGCCTCCGGGGGGCTTATTTACTATTGGTCCTTTTTGCACCACATTTTGTGGTTTAAACATACAATTTTACAAGTTAAATTACATGGATTTGACAAAGTTTTATCTCAAAACACATCAAAATTAACATGCAAACTTATTTAAGTCAACAAAGTTGAAAATCTTTGTAACCTCTGGAAGTTGATATAAGTGGGGGGGGGCTTAATAGAGAGGGGGGCTCAATAGACGATTACGCTAAAGATGGTGGCAAGGAACTTTTTACCAAGATGCACCGCGTTCTTTAATCGACTTCCTATAGAATTGTTAAAGAGTCGTTATTCGAACACAATGCATCTTGGTAAAAAGTTCCTCACCTTTATCTTTAGCGTAATCGTCTATAGAGCTTTTACCGTAAGTCTGAAAATATCAGCAATAAAGTTAATTTTCTCACGTTCTATTTCAGTCTATTCTTGGCATTTATGTTTGCACTGAAACACCAGGAGAGTTTAAATGGCAGCCAGGAACATTAACACAAGCCGTCACAAATGGAAGTTGGTTAATTCTCGAAGATATTGATTCCGCCCCTTTGGATGTCATTTCAGTTCTGCTTCCATTGTTGGAGAATAAAGCACTTTCTATTCCTGGTCAAAGTAAACCCATTACTCCTGCATCAGGATTCCAGATTTTCATGACAAGAAGGTAAGTTCATCAATTTTTCTTCGAGGATATGGTTTTAAAATTTGTTGAAATGATTCATGGAAAGGAGTTATTGTTGCAGGTTTAAGTAGATTAAATTCCTTCTGTATATCAGTTCAGTGTCATTTTAGAATTCCACTATGTTCAAACAATCTTTAACATTTACAAAAATTGATTAAAATTATAACAAGATTACCAGAGACAATGAGAGGGCTAGACATGAAAAATATCACAGAAAATGAGAGATTTGTATAGAGGGGAATTTCTTCAGGAGGAGCTCTCTCAGTAGATAAACTAAGCAAGGAGAGAGCACCCCTGCATTAAAAACTTATTACTGTATATTATTCAATCAGAAATTTTTTTAAATCGAATGTTCATAGAAACAGATTTTGGAAATTACTAACATTCGATGGAGAACAATTGTAATTTAGTTTATGATGAAGACATCCATGAATTCTAAAGAATCCTTAATAAAAGGATTCTTCAGAGTTCATGCTTTTTTTAAGTCACAAATAATTATACGAGAACTTTACCAGGAATTATTCTGTCAGGTTACAAAGGGGAGCCAGTGGTCATTATCATCAAAATTCACCCAGCAAATCCATTGAACATCTTTGTTCAAAGATTCACTTGCAGTCACTTATAAAAGAAGAACTAAATGAGGTAACTTTTATTCATTCATTTATGTTTTTTTTTATCATTTAATGTTCCTGTGTCAGTTTTATTTAATTAGTTTTTGCAGCTGTATATAACTTATTTTCTCAATCATTCTGTTCTCAATAATCAGGGTAGATTCATACTTCTGCTAATGAACAGAGTTTGTCTGTTTGTATCAGGTGCTTTGTCAATTCTATCTATTCTGCAAACTTTGCACTTCACATTTGATTATTTCTGAACAATGCTTTATTTTGGTCTCTGTCACACACTTATGGATTGCATTGAACAATTGCTATGACAATTTTTATGGGAACTTCACAGATTGATCTGCCATAGGCAATGTTCAATTACATGGATTGTTTGGTATCGCGTATTTCATGCTGTGATCAGTGTGCGACAAACATTTTTCTTTATGTTTATGTATGGGCTCAATCTTCAAGGCAATATTCATGTTTTGTTCAAACTTAACGGAGGCTTTAAATTTCAAAAGCACGTTATTCTAAATCGTTTTCTTTTCACAGATCGTAAGCAAGAAACATCCCAACTTGGAAACGATAATCCCAAAGCTTGTTGATGTTTATTGCATGATCTCTTCGGATTTAAGTTTGCAAACGACCCAAGATACAATCCTATCAAATTTACCAGCAGACAAACGACAATGTACTTCAAGAGATTTCTTTAAATGGTGTCAAAGAGTGGCAGATCGATTTCAACACCAGGCTCTCATTTCTGCAAACCTTGATGTATTTCAAGAAGCATTCTCATGCTTTTGTGTTCCTGTTCCAAAATTTGAGAACAGAGTTGCCTTAGCGCATGCTATTGGCACAAAATTAGGGCTTACTAGAGAGAAAAGTGAGTTCTATGTGCGGATCTACAAGGCTCACGTCCAACGGACACAAATGAATTTCACTGCTGGCAGAGCATCCTTAGCAAAGAAACAAGAATTTGGAATGAGATCTTCTATCGTGTCAACAAACTACGCTTTCACGAGACATTCTTTGAATTTGCTGGAAGAAATAGCCATCTGTGTGTCACATAGTGAACCAATTCTGCTTGTCGGAGAGACAGGATGTGGCAAAACAGCAACGATACAATATCTAGCGACCCAATGTGGGCACAAATTCAGTGCCATCAATATGAGCCAACAGAGTGACGTCACAGATCTCCTTGGAGGATTTAAACCAGTCGATTTCAAACAGATAGTGACCCCATTGAGAGAAACATTTGAAGGACTGTTTGTGAACACATTTTCGCAGAAACAAAATATGAAATTTCTTGGACACATTCAACAATGTTGGGCAGAGAAGAAATGGGAAATTTTGTTGAAATTGATGGAGCACTGCAAGACAACTGCACTGAAGAGAAAAGGCCTAAAAATAGGTTTGATCCTTGTATTGAATTTTAAGTTTATGAATTTACTTGTTTGTAATGTATTGAACTGGCACTGCAAAATTTAACTGGATATACAGCTAATGAAAAATTGCAGACACTGTTTTGGATCCATAGGCAATTTCAGCTAACATATTGTTTGCATCCACTTCAGATCACACGATTGTCCTCTTGAGGAAGCTGTCTTTTCATAGCTGTCTTTTCATATAAATTAAGGACCTCGTATGCTGCGGCTAACTGTATCAACAAATGAAGACATGATATCCCGAATGTGTGTTCACTTGGCCTTAGTGGGTATAACAATATTACCTGAATTTGTCTATTGGTCGTCCAAAATATGATTCTCTTTGCACAATACTAAAACTAACAATTTCCAGTTTCCAAGCCTTGAAGAGTTGTTTTTCAGTTAAAATACAAGACAACGTGGAATTCAAATTTTCTTAAAGGAGAAATGTATTTAATGAAAGATTTTTTTCAAATTTTTTTCCAAAAGGAGAAATTTATTTGATGAGTGATACTTTATTAAACGGAGAATGAGGCGATCGACTAGACTTATGACGATGAGTCCCTTGTATCCCTGCGGTACCTTGCTCACAGGGACTCATAATGAAACAGTTAAAAACCTGACCCTATCTTCTGCATTCGATTGATCGAATCTGGATCGAACGTCTGCTTCGGCTCTGTTCAACCTCGTGTTCAACAGTCACTCCTCAGAAAGGAAATGCGATAGAAACCACGGTAAGCAGACATTTAATCAACAAAACTTGGTATTCATTTGAAGGAGAAAGTTCACTTTACCTGGTGAGTGCAAAATAAGTCTTTTAATGCTGCAATGTCCACGTTTTTAAGACCAAAACATAACAGAGAAATCTTCAAGTACCTGCTGCAGCAACTTCCTTCAAATTTAGTAAGCTGCGTCAATCGAATTGAAGGTTCGAAACTTATTGTTCTTCGCCAAATCTCGCAATCTGATTGGTATGCTAGGAATCCCAGCATATTAGGCCTAATAGGGTCAACTTTTTCAGAGTAATATTATGAGTCTCTGTTGACTGAAGCGCCATCAAGAAGTCAAAGAGCACAGGGAAACAAGAGACTCATCGTCATAAGTCTAGCGATCGACTACAATGATTTTAAACTTTATTTTATTGACATAGCATGTTGTTGTAAATTTATAATTTAATAACTCAGGAGACATAAACAGATAAACATTCCAGTAACGGTTAAAAAATGGATGAATTTGACGTGAACATGTTTTCAAACGTTTCGAACCAAACCTGGTTCATCTTCAGCGAATCTGAATAATGATACATGGCAAATTTGTACCAGGGAACAAACAAACTAAAATAAGGTAAACAAGCGTGAGTTACATTTCCTACGCGCAAGGGGACCCGAGGCCTAAGTCTCGAGTGGATATATTGGGAACAAAATCAAAGGAGGACCAAGGGAATAAACGACTGCTGGAAATTAAGTTCTGGTCAATCCCGTAAAATTAGGAGGCTTCATGAATGGCTGAATAAATGACGCTTTATTGTTTGGGAAGATTTGCTGGATATTTTCAAGGCAATATATTTTACTAGAAAGATTTGCTAAACACTGTTTATTTAACTTCTTTTGATTTATAGAACTGAAAGATATGGACAATATCATGCAACAATGGAGGCAATTTGCGGTCGAGCTGAAAAAGATGAAATTACAGTTGAAAGAAGGCAATGCATTAGCTTTCGCATTTGTAGAAGGAAGGTTGATTCAAGCAATTCGAAATGGAGAGTGGATTCTGTTGGATGAAATCAATTTAGCAACAACAGAAACATTGGAATGTTTGAGTGGCCTCCTTGAAAGCAAATCAGGATCCGTTGTACTCGTCGAAAGAGGGTAGGATATTTCTGATTTAAATCTTCTTAATATTGGAGTCCGAACTTTCCCTTTTTCTTTGCGAATTAGCAAATTGTTTAAGATATTCACAGTTATATATTGATGTAGCTGCTTCGCAAAACTTGTGTATATTTTTCTGGAAGAAGGAAGACTATCAGAGGATAGATGGACAAGAATGATCGAAAGAAGACGCAAAATGAGAGAAAATTCTTTGAGATTAAAGAGAATCTAAGCATATATAAGACTTTGATAAAAATAGCCCTTGCGTAGACAATAGACGATTGCGCTAAAGATGGCGGCGAGGAATTTTTACCAAGATGCATTGCGTTCTAATTAAGATTCTTTAACGATTCTATAGAAATTCGATTAAAGAACGCAGTGCATCTTGGTAAAAAATTCCTCGCCGCCATCTTTAGCGCAGTCGTCTATTGGCCGTGACACATGGCAAACCAGATTCGGTTAACTGATCTAAAGTACTTTAAACCCACATTGATATGAAGTGGCTTCATTCCTCGCAAGTTTATCATCAATCCTTAAATATTTAAACAAATTTTGAATATTTTCTAAGACAGGGGGTGCTCTCTCCTCGATTAGTTTATCTATTGAGAGGGCCCCTCCTTAAGAAATTCCCTGCACACAAATTTATTTTCTTTTTTTCTACATCATTGTTATTGTTATCATTTATATTTTTTACACTTAGTTAATTTATGTTGAAATTGTTTGTATGTAGTGGAATTTTAAAATGAGAACTGAAACTGAAACTGAAACTGAACTGATCTACGTCGACAGGGAATACTGGTATCTGATTGGCTAGAATTCAACTGCAAGTGGATTGAGCCATTTTTATATGCTGACATTCCTTTTGAGACTTGTAGGATTGTCAGAGGAAACGCATCCAAACAATTAACTCAATTAATTAGATTTCATGTCGTGGAAGTCGTGAAATTGTTTCTTGTTGTGAAGACTTTGTCTACATTCCTGAAGATTTCAGTTATTTAGTTAAAGGCACACTGTCGTGGCACTGATTGGATGAATAAGACAATATGAAAGAATAGAATCAGGCAGGCTTCAGTAATTTCGCTGTACACTGAAATTCACGAAGAGGATAACGATCAGACTCCCTTTATTCTCGAAACAAAGTATGATCTAAGAGCATAAAGGCTTTATAATGATCCAGAGGCCAGGTCTTTTGTTAGGGATTTCAACATCACAACCAGCCAATTACAGCCACGACAGTGTGCCTTTAAATAACGACCATTTCAAGTGATTATGAATGTTTCATTTCAAGGGATGCAGAGCCTGTAAGAAGGCATGAAGATTTTCGATTGTTTGCTTGCATGAATCCAGCTACTGATGTTGGAAAGAAAGATTTGCCGTTTGGGATCAGGAATAGGTAAGGGTTTACTTGTAAGCTATAAATCCAATTACAGTCAATCTTTATTTGTTACCTTATGAAAAGCAGCTGTTTTGCCTTGACTTATGGTGGTCCTTTAAGACATCTTCGAATTCCGGTGCAAAATTTGGATCTATTTACTTTATATTGTGACTGTTTAACCACATTGTTAGATAAAATCAAAATTGAGAGAAGCAGGAAAACACAAGTGTACTTATTTTGCAATATTTTACTTTCAAATCAAATTCATTTTTATTTCTTTTTAAATTATTTAGACACGAAATCCCTTCAGCTATCAATACTACAAACATAATCAGTTCTATTAATCTATTAATCTATTAATCTATTAATCTAATAATCAACATTATCTATAAACAAAAAGAAAAACATTGAAGGCTAATCGTTGCTGTTCTTCCAGGGAGTCGTGTTTCAAATTGCTTTCAGCTCATCAAATTTATTTTTAGTTGTTTTTGGAATCGGCACAAGGTAGGAAACTCCCTGATACTTATAGTTTCTCGTATGTGGTGTTCTAAAACACAGCTGCTCTTCGAAAAAGCAGAGTATATAATTGTGTCTTCTTTTTATCTTTTCTAGATTCACAGAAATCTACGTTGACGAGTTGAAAGATGTTGGAGATTTGAAAATCCTCGTTGCTCACTATCTGAAAGATTGTGACGTCACTTCTCCGCTCGTTGATGGCATTGTTAAGTAAGACTTTTTCATTGCTTACACTTCTTGAGGTAATCCCTTCTTTGATGACATGACATGACATGACATGATCCCTTCTTTGATGACATGACAGGGGTGAGAATATTTTGAAGTGGAAAATAAAAATGAAGCAGAGGAAAGTAAATGTTAAAAAGCCTTTCCTCATTAATGGTGTTACGGTCATCATTATCAATAGTTAAATCAATGAGGCCTCTTCCTCAAACCATGACTATTTTATTATAATTATGTGCACTATTTGTATGGTTTATTTATTATTTCTGTTATTAGGTTCTACCAAATGATTCAACGAGACTCAAATGAAAAGTTAACAGATGGAACCGGCCACAGACCTCATTACAGGTATACATTACGCTGTTACAAAGCTGTACATTCTTGTATGCTAACAGGTATTGATGTTGTACCCACACAGCTTCTAACATCTTTCTTTGGATACTACAAGATATACCGGCATTAGCTAGAGATAGAGCAAGAAAAAGTGCACTATCTTTTAGTTGCAGCTTTGATGTTAAAGAATCAGTTGGTCTTTAGAAATGTAGGATGAAAACGAGTACTCTGTTTTTGTTTCTAGCTTGAGGACACTTTGTAGAGCTCTTGAATACTCAACAAGAAATACCAACATGATGTTGCCAAGAGCCATTTATGAGGTAATCATCGTTTTATCCTTTTTCGATTGCTTTAAAGCGGCTCCGTCTCCAAATTTCAGTCAAAACGGTGATTTTGCAATTTTGTGATGGGCTATATCACATGGATGTTTACCTGTTTTTTCAAAAATGAAAGCGTCATTTTGAAGATAAATCTTTGCACTTTGCAGAGGAAAAAGCAAAACATTCATATGCTTTACGATTGCTTTGATGTAAGTGGATTTTTAACGAGCATTTTTTGGTAATTTGGGTGAAGCCACCAAACAAACTGCAGAAAGCAATGGAGAACAATGGAAACGTGCGGTGTTTACTGATATGTTTACAGTTTGGCGACGGAGCCCCCTTAAAGTTTATTTTGGTGATTCGTTTCCCAGCCTGTTTGCTCGCTAGAATTAATTTTGATCAGCATTTGGTTTGTTTTTGCAGGGCTTCTGTTTGAGTTTCCTGACTCAACTGGACAGATCTTCCCACCCTACAGTAGAGACGATGATACAAGTGAATATTTTAGGCCATCTCAGAAATTCGAGCAGCTTGTTGTCGCAACCAATTCCTTGTCCTGGAAAATCAGATCGTTTCTGTCAAATTGAAGGATATTGGATTGAGAAAGGAGAAATGGCCGCTCAAGCGTCAGAAGAGTATGTCATAACGGCATCTGTACGAGACAATCTGAGAGATTTGGCACGGGTTGTGTCGGGAAGGTAAATGCTGTTGTTTTAAATGTGTGCCACCTCCATCATCTTACAAATATCAACTCTTTTATGTGGCTGTAACGCTGTTTGAACCTTCATGCAGCGAGACGAGCTAACAACAACATCACATCGGCCATTTTGTTATTCATACCATCAACTCAAGTGACAAGGATACACGAGATAAGTAGGAGATAAATAAGATGACAATCATAAACAAGTAAATAAAGTAAATTATAAGCACTTTGATGCGAATTGAAATGTCATTTTGTGCTTATTTCAATTCGCATCAAAGTGCTTATATTTGACTTTATTTACGTGTTTATCATTGTACAATTGCACTACACACAACAAGAAGATTTTCTGGATAAGATAACAATCAGTTTGTCCTTGCTACTGCGTGAAGTTTCATTCACGGTGGCTTCTCGACTTTACTTTCTTCATCGTCATGCCCCTTCTTCTTGCTCTGTTTCTAGTCACGCCTTTTCGAGCCAAAGTTTTATACTTGTAACAACAACAGCAACGCCTATACTTGTAAAAACAACGCCTTCACAGCGGTTAAAGTGACATTATGCTGCAGAATCGAATGGCCTGACCTGCAGACCAAACCAAAAGATAAATTCTCTTATGGTTAGAATCTCCTGTACTCTACTGGCATGGCCTTTGCATATAGCACTGTTTCTTGCCAAAGGATGGTTTTTTTTTTTTTTTTTTTTTTTATATTCAATATAAAATTTTACAAGAACGAACTACTTAAGACACTACGTACAAGCTACTTTACTAAACTACGAGGACGATACCACGGAGTGCAAGAGACCGTGACAACTCCGCAGCCATTAACATAGAGAACATGTAACTAAACTAGAATTAAATATACGGCTACGAAAAATACACATAAACGATTTTTACTGATAATTACTAAGGTTCGTTTCACTTTGCATGTCGGGCTAACTTTGGGCAGAGCAAGTCTTTTTACAAAATGGGTGAAATTGGAGATTCGATATCAGATTTGGATGGATTTGTGCCCAATGAGCCTAACATCCAATGTGAAACAAACTTACAAGCAAAAGAAATAGAGGTAAGGGGACTTGGTGATTATTAAGTGTAAAACAAAGGTTTAGAATTTCCTTAGTCAAACCGACCAGTTTGGTGAATGAAATTTAGAGTCAGTTCGAGAACATGTTTATTTACGTCACTAGAAAGGATGGTTCAGTGAAATCTTAGATTGTTTTTTACAGTTCTGAATTTTGCATACATCTCAAGCAAGAATTTTTGTCAGAATATGAAGAATCATTGAAAATTCCTACAAATTCTCGAGAAATCATGAGGATTCTTATCATGTTAATGTATACCATTTCAGTACAATTGAAGGTGTTGTGGTGCAGTGGTGTAATCCTCTGACATTGCAGCCAGAACAGTCAGGCGGACAGGGTTCGAGCCCAGGTAGAGCCCCACCACTTGAGCGTCATGACAAGGGGTCGCAGACTTGATTAGGCCTATTCTACTTCAGAATCTTGAAATGGAAATTGTTAACAACCTCTCTCGTGCTCAGCAATCTACATCCGTGATTATTTTCTGTTGCTCTTTAGATGTTCGGTTGGGGTTTGCTGCCGTCCCCGTGGGGATCCGTTGTCCGTTGGGGAGTGACAGAGCCAAAAAAGGATAATCTAAAAAATAAACAGAACACTATTTCATCTGAATAGATTATTCAAATTATTTGCAAGGAAGCAGACGAAATCTGATTTCTGGCGATCAATTAATTTCTGCTGGTGTTAAAGTACGTCTCAAAGTATAATCCAGGCTCTAAAGTTGCGAGTCAAAGCAGTTGATAATCTTTGTATAAGGTTGTTCGTTTTACAACTTCATCCTATCCTTTTTGCAGGAAATACCCAGTCCTATTGCAAGGAGAAACATCTGTTGGAAAAACTAGTTTAATCAACTACCTGGCAAAGAGCACAGGGAATCAATGCGTCAGGATCAATAATCATGAACATACAGATATTCAAGAATACATTGGATGTTATTCTGCTGATGAAAATGGCAAACTTGTTTTCAAGGATGGTATGATTTAGAAGTATTTTTAATCAGCATAGGTTCCAAATCTTCAAAAAGGCCGGTGTAAAATTGAGTGACCTATTTCTTTGAACTGATTGACTTCAAAGAAACTTTAGCTATTTCTCTTTAATTCTACCGTTGGACTTTTCTGAAATCTTTAATAGTTTCAGAATTAGAGTGTTTTTCTTCCTTTTCAAGAATTCAAGAAAAATTTTCAAAAAAACTTAAAACCATCGTAATTTCTAAACCGTTTGACGCAACATGAAGTAATTTCGAAGAGAACTATGGTTTATGGATGCCTAAAATATGGTATCAAGCAAAAGGCTGTCACTCATCTGGCTTATGATTTAGAAATTTGATGACGTCACATCCTAAAATGAGCTGAAATGTAAAATACGCTATAATTTTGAAAAATATTCAAAATTTCTGGAAAGTCCAATGGTAGAATTATAGATAAGTATCTAAAGTTTCTTTCAAGCCATTCAATCAGAAGAAATAGATCATTGAATTTTACACCCACCTTTTTACGCTGAGTTAAAGATTTGGAACCTATGCTTCTTTAATCCACCTTTTCAAGATAAGAGGCGTGAGAGCGGAAGTCTTTTCTTGTTTGAGATTTTGCATTTTTGAGGCTTAAATCTTGTTAGCAAGGAGGAAAATTTCCATATTCATGTCTGTCTTTATTTAGAATTTATTGCAATTTAAGAATTTAAAGTCATAAAGGCTTTGATCATGAAATCAAAATTTGGACAAATTTTTGTCCAAACCACGGTGAAAGCCCTTGTGAATTCTCATTCTTAATATCGCCATAGTTTCAAAATAAAGACACATGAATTTGAAAATTTGTCTCAACATAAAATTTTGTACGCAGAACACAGTTTCGTAATAACAGAAAGTAAAGATTGAGTGGTAACACAAATTTTTTTTCCCCTTGCGAAGTGCACATTTAACAGAATTTTTCTAAAAATCACGCAACATGCTTGTAAATGCCATTCGCTCTTTTCGGTCATATTATTACTACATTGATTTATTTTCTTGAGGAACTGAATTCATAGATGGATTGCCAAGGGAATAAACCTTTTAGCTATTCTGAAAAGGATCAGAATCGAATGATATTTTGCTACATTTTGTAGAATGTTCGATTGTGCACAATAGTGATAGAAGCTCTGACGCCACTCGATCGAACCTCGCGTATAAAAATGTATAGAAATAACGTTCGACCCAGGCTCTTTTGTAGATTAGCTAAAAGGTCTATTCACTGCTTGAATTTGTTAGAAATTAATATTTCACATTTTGCTCTTGCAGGTCTGTTAGTGGATGCAATGAGGAAAGGCTATTGGATAATTTTGGATGAATTGAATCTTGCACCGACCGATGTCTTAGAAGCACTTAATCGGGTAAAAATGTTAAAGTTATTCGTCAATTCAGCTGCAATGATTTACTATCCTAATTCAGGTTTGTGTTCCCAAATGTAGAATCTCAGGTGTGATACTCTTCAAAGCACACGAAGAGAAAAATATTAATATTTTGGTTTGTTATTCCCTTGTTAAAGTGGATTAATATATATGTTTTCTTTGACACTCTTTATAAACAAATTTTTGCGTGTTCCTAGATATCGTTCTGTTACCATTACTTTTTTGTTTCAGCTTTTGGATGACAACAGAGAATTATTCATCGCTGAAACACAAGAAACAATAAAAGCACATTCGAAATTCATGTTATTTGCAACACAGAATCCACCAGGCCAATATGGTGGACGAAAGGTAGGGTTATCATTATTGGTAGCCATCAACCGGTCATATATCCTGTGTATCCGGATGTTCCAAAGGAATTTGGTCTTTGTAACCCAAAAGGGTGGAAATAGATGCTTCTCTTTTCCGAGCAACAACTTCAAGTTAACAAGATGTAATGGCTGAATAAGTCCAATCCATAGACACCACTTGCTTTGATATGAACTATGAGCTCACAATACATTCCGTTTTCCTTTCATAGCGGTTATTGATCATTTAATTCTGATTCACAGAATCATTCCTTCTATTTGGATGCTTGCTGTTTATTAAAGGAATGTATTGTTTTCAAAAGAGGATCAACGAGTAAGCTTTCAAGTGAAGGCAACTTCCCAGGGTCTTGGTAGACGTTTTGTGAACATCATGTTCTTACCGATATTTAATTTTCATTCCTAGATTCTGTCAAGAGCATTCAGAAATCGATTTGTTGAGTTACATTTTGATGAAATCCCAAGCAAAGAACTGCAGACAATTTTGCACAAAAGATGTCATCTTCCTCGATCATACTGTGGTAAATTTGTTGCCATAATGGAAGATCTGCAGGTTAGTTAACCATGACATTTAATATGTTGTGCTTTCAAATGCTGTATGATTTTGATGAGTATGAGTCCCTAGCTGTCTTCAAGATGTTACATTTTGAATCGTCAGTAGCACAGTGAATTTGAGTGTGTAATCGTTTTATTTAATTTTTAGGCGAGGAGAAAATCGTCAGGAATCTTTGCAGGAAAGCATGGTTTTATCACATTACGTGATTTATTCCGATGGGCAGAAAGATATCGGCAAACACCAAGCGAAGACACAAAAACGAGATTTTATGACTGGGATCAACATATCGCTGAAGATGGTTCGTATACATTGTTTAAGATATTATTTCCTGAATTCGTTTGTTCTTATGTCTTATCTTATGTTCACTCATTGGGGTGCTCTCTCCTCGATTAGCTTACCTATTGAAAGAGCTCCTCCTATAAGAAATCCCTGCATGCAAATTCCCTTATAAATTTGTATGTTTTGATGCAGTATGTTGTTGTTCTTTTAATGGCATTTGTATGTTGTGGAATTTTTAAACGAACTCAGCTGGACTGAAGTCAACTCAACTCAACACATATTTCGGTGTCCTGTTAATGAAAACCCACGTTGGTTTCCTCTGGAATAGAAATTTAATGGGTATGTTATGAGATGAAAAAAATGAAGCCCTATCGATGATCATTTCGCTAAATCATAATAAATCTACTTTTCGGAAAGTGTACATTGCAAAATGATATATTGACAGTGAAATGTAATTATGAAGATATCATTGATATGCAGAATATGAAATTTAGCTTCTCCTGAAAATTCCATTTTCTCTTTTCCTTTACAATTTTTCACATTATTATATTTGAAATATATCATATACTGCCCCTAACAGGATACATGTTGTTAGCTGGTCGATGTCGAAAACCAGAAGAAGCAATTGTAATCCAAGAGACAGTTGAAAGAATTATGAAACGAAAAATCAATCTTGATTCACTTTACAAAACTGGCTCATTAACCACCACCAATCTTCTTCAACAAGTAAGCTTTTCTTCTGAAATATTCATACGCCAAAAATGCCATTCTTTGGTTTTCATACTTCCTGATTCAAATGTACCCAATTTTTAGCAAAAATAACTGATTACTCATCAAAAATAATACTTCTAACGCCATAGAAAAATGAAACTAAACGTATCGGGCCGTGCCCTTCGTCAGTACATAGTCACTATGGTCAGTAGTCAACTAACTATTGACTATTGACTACTGACGAAGGGCACGGCCCAATACGTTTAGTTTCATTTTCTATGGTGTTAGAAGTATTATTTTTGATAAGTAATCAGTTATTTTGCTATTTATACATCGCCACACGCTTCACTGTTATTTGAATCGATTATACCTAATTTTTCCTTGATTATGAGTGCTCTCATAGTTCATTTCTATGTTCCATGTTTATTGTCAGAGTGTTGAATGAATTGTGAATTTTGCATGAATAATTTTACCGTTTTTTGTTACATTAAAAGGTCACATGCTAAATTTACTTGGAAGCCTATTTAAAAGTGTATTCTAATTGCTTTGAGTAAGTTTCGGCTTCCATATCTCAGAATGACAGCGCTCGATAAACTGTGAAGGGAATAAAGAAAGGGTGCAAATTTCAATTTATTTGAAATTTGTCAATGAGATAGTTCTGAATGGGTTCTATAATCTGTCTCAAATTAGATGTCACCTGCAAATGCCCGCGAATAACAGCAATAGAAGTGTTTTGCAAAGGAATTCTGCGTTATCGCAAATCTCAGGTTATATAAAATTTGAGACAGACTTTAGCTTATGGTGCTTTCCAAGATAATGGACTTCTCAATGTTTGTTCTGAAGAGGACGTCCTTTTGAAACATTTTTGTTTTAATTTTTCAGCTTGGTTCTGTTGCATCCAATGATTTCCAGCATCTTGTTTGGACGAGCAATTTACAAAGGATGGCTGTTCTGGTTGGACGAGCAATTCAATTCAACGAGCCGATCTTGTTGGTTGGAGACACAGGGTAAGCAAACACTCGGTATGCACACTTACTCAACGCTTTGCTATTTTGTTAAACAGTTGTTCCTCCTGAAATATCTTGGGAGCACATCGCTTTCCTATGAATCCAAGTCTGCTCATTTCGCTCGTCAGATCTCCAGAATGGCCTTTTCATCTTTGTTATGATCAGGAGAAATTTGTCAGAGAAGAGATGACTCAATGGTAGCATACTTGAGTACCAATTTGAAGGTTGGTGGTTCAAGTCCCTGCTCTGCCGAGCCTGCTACATAAAGTGAGACGAGGAGAGTTGCCAACTCTCTGTAATTCCAGGCTTAAGGAGTCTTAGGTGTGGTCACATCGAGAGAAAGGACCAGGACGCTGCTTCGATAAGCCTTGCTTCTCAACGTCCTGAGAATACCTTCGGATGCTAGGCAGAAATATAAAAAAGAAATTTGTTGTGATTAGGAGAAATCTAGGAATTGATTTATGATCTATGTTCCATTCCCTTTAAATTTTGAAGTCTCACTGGACGTTTTATTGAAAATTACCAACCGTTACAACTTAACAACCTTTTTCTGTTACCAATTACCAACCGCTTTCATTTACAAACCTCCTTGACATCTTTCACAGCTGCGGAAAAACAACCATTTGTCAACTCTACTCTCATCTGCGCAACAGCCAGCTATTATCAGTGAATTGTCATATGCACACAGAATCCTCTGATTTCATTGGTGGATTGAGACCGGTCAGACACAGGGAACAAGAGGTATATATTGCTTATATTTTCTTTATTTAACAATTGATAAAGTAGCTAATATAATTAAAGGTGTAAGGTTTTATGGTTGAGACAGTTTGTATGAAAGACTTTAAGGGCGGCGCCACACTGCACATGTCCACCCCACTTTCTCAGGTAAGTATTATTCTCAAGGAAAAACGTTGTAAAAGCATTAGGTATACCATCTGGCATTCAATAATAATCCCTTGTCAGGTTTAACTTTTTTGGCAAAAACAGTTAAACCTGGATTACTTGAACACGATTTAACTTGAGTTACTGGATATCTCAAACTTTGTTACCTTTGTCTTCCATGGACTGAAAGCAGTTATAACTCTGCTCAACTGAGAAGCCTCGTATTTACATGCTTAGACTCCTTAGTTTACTTGTTTTCGTGCTTGGATGAAATGATGCTTACTTCTTAAGTATAATTATTATTTTGAAACTGTTTCCTTGCAGGACGAAATGAGGTTATTTGAATGGTGTGATGGTCCACTCGTTTGTGCTTTGAAAGAAGGATCTTCGTTTTTGATTGATGAAATTTCACTAGCTGATGATTCAGTATTAGAAAGATTGAACAGTGTTTTGGAAACAGAAAAAACTTTGGTTTTAGCAGAAAAAGGAGGATCTGAAGATTCAAAGAAAGAAGATATTGAAATTATTGTTGCTAGTGAAGATTTTAGATTGATGGCAACGATGAATCCAGGTGGAGATTTCGGGAAAAAGGAGGTAATTTAGCTTCATTTTAAACCAATTCGTAAGGAAATTAAATTTTCCTAAATCATCCTCGCAACGCTTGTAGCAATAATTCTTCCAGAATAGCTTTATTGAGAGCGAGAAAAAGTAAGAAATTGTGGAGATTTTAAGTTCAGCTTGGTAGAGCGTTGGTGTCAGGGTTAATTCGTGTTATTACAAGCTCTTTTGTAAAATCACATTTCGACCGTTTGTAAACGTAGAGTAGGTACAATTATTTGCTCATCCAATGAGAAGGAAATATTTGGCTGCAGTGGCTGTCATCTATGTATTTTATCACAATTAGAACGTTTATCACCAAAGATTCAACTGTCTTTAAAGTGGCTGAATTTGGCAATGATGTTTGCCTAAAGGTCGTAGGGAAGTCCTTCCTTTTCCTACATATTTTATCATTGAAAGAAGAATTAAATAACCATGTCTTTGTTTCATTTCATTTCAGCTTTCACCAGCTTTACGGAATCGCTTCACAGAAATCTGGTGTCCACAATCCGAAAATCGAGAGGATTTCATTAAAATTGTCAACCATAACATCGAGAACATCATTCATGAGAAGGTCGCAGTGCCAGGTTGGTGCAAAACTTTACTTCAAATGGTTCTAATTTTATTGTCTCTCCCTTTGACCAAACTGCATGCTTTCATTTCAATCGTAGGGAAAGAATCAACTTTGTTTTTGGACTGAAAGTTAAGCCGTTGGTTTTGTGAAGTCATGAGCGTTGTGGATAATCTCTTATAGAACTGTAAAGGATATTAATGCGAGAGAAAGTGTTTATTCCCCAATCATTTTCCTAATTTCTTTTAGTTCAGAGTTTGGGAGATATGATGATGAATTTTGTTGAATGGTTCAGCAAGACAGAGGCAGGACAAAGGTGTGATGAAATTTCCTATTTTCTCGACTTTTTAAGAATTTGGTTGCTGGAAAAGGAAAGCATTACCTTGTTGCCTTTATCGGACAGCCATAACAAAAGAAGAAAAATTATTGGAGAGAAACAAGGAATTCTAAATTGTTGGTATTTTCTTTATATTGTGCAATAAGTGTTTACAGCTACTAAGTACGACAGCTGAAAGTTTCTAATCGCAGCAGACAGATTTTTGTTTAGCTAAACGAGCAAAAAGTTCTGTACTGGAAAATGAAAACACCTTGGCAGCTTTGTGTCAGTTTTCCAAACTGTTTCAACCTTTGTCCTTGTCATTCTTTGATCTAAAAAGATTCCTTTCTATTCACAGGACAACAATTTCTGTTCGTGATTTACTAAGCTGGGCAAACTTCATCAACAAATCCTGCCCTGAACAAATTCATGAATGTAAAACCTCAAGTGACTTATCCCCACAATTGGCATTCATCCATGGTGCGTTCTTGGTATTCATTGATGCCATTGGTTCAGGAAGCAGTTGGAATGGTCCGAGTTTTTCTTTGGAAGCTACGAGAACTGCCTGTTTGTCATTTCTGTTAAGCCAAACTGGGCCCTTCGATGATTTTGGCAAACATGAGATTCTTTGGAACGATCCACTGAAGTTTGGAATAACACCATTCATGATTGAAAGAGGTAATATTTATTGCAATTCTTATGAATTTTTGTCTGCCCGAAATCTTCGAGTCTGCTAGTTCTTTTATTCAAAACTTCGTCCAAGAAATTAACAGCTTCCGAATATAATGTGAGAATTAGTGCCTTAAGGTTGATGAAAGATGAAAGATGAAAGAACTTTGTCACAGGTATTTGATATTTAAAGAGCCATTTTCTCCCAGGGTCCTTTTGCGGGTACGCTACAGTCTCAGACTGTCTGAAAATCAAATTTGGCCTAAATGGAAATTATAGATCCACTGTGCAGTAATTAAACTGATAGAACTGTTCAACTAAAGTAAAACTTTTCTAACAGTTTAATTACTGCAATGTGGACCCATTGTTCTGCAGACAGTCTGAAATTTCAGCGTACCCGCAAAGGACCCTGGGTGACAATGGCTCTTTAATCTCAAAATATTGTTGACAGGAACAATCTTTGTCCTAGCAAAGCTTGAAAAAACTTTAGGAAAAAATCAAAGCTCCCACAAGATATTTTTGAAAGTTGAAATATCTACAAGTAAGCAAGATCATAGCTCACATGATACCGTTGCAAAAGTTGTTATTCAAAATCACAAAGAACCTGATTTTTATCAGCCATGGATAGCAGGATTTTAATTTTTTTAAAGTATTTATCATTTAGTTTCATGACAATGGATATCAAATTTCTTTGACAGGTTCTCTTGCCCCCGTACAATCTACTGGCACATATTCTCTCACAACAACAACAACATCTGAGAACACATTGAGGCTGCTTCGTGCTCTTCAGTTGGCTCGCCCCATTCTCCTGGAAGGATCGCCTGGTGTTGGGAAGACGAGTCTTGTGACTGCGCTCGCAAGGTTTTCTGGGAATCAACTGACAAGGATAAATCTTTCAGAACAAACAGTAAGGAGTTAATTTTTCACTGAAATTCATTCAAAGCTAAAATTTTTGCATTAAACAGGGTGCAGCATACAGCTGAACTTCAAAGGATTATCTCCACCGTCACATTTGAATTGTTTACCTGTTATTATGCAATTCTTTTGAAAATATTGTTTGTATAAGCAAGGATATCTTCAATTTTCTGTGCCTGTGTCGTCTCCGGCAACCTTGCCATTTTTCTTTACTGCATTCAGTATGATATCAAAGTAGGGGTATATCCTTTTTCTAAATTTGCGTTATTCTTCATTAGTGCAGACCTGCCTACATTATTCAAATATTTTAAACTTGACATACGAGAAATTCTTCTTCAACGCCTAGAAAAATGATTGTTTCCACTTTCAGGTGAATGTTGAATGTGTTTTTGGACAAATTTGTACTTATAGCTAGAATGCTATAGTAAGGTAACATTACCGGAAATATACTCTCCAACTATAACATCTTCCTATACTGTGCTAAGATTGCCTGTTTCAAATGTGATATTTATAATTTATTGTATTTCTCAGGACGTGACTGATTTATTCGGTGCTGATCTGCCCGTTGAAGGTGGAAAGGGAGGCGAATTTGCTTGGAGAGATGGACCATTCTTGAAGGCACTTAAAGCAGGACATTGGATTGTGCTCGATGAGGTAACAATTTCGAAACAGATATCTTATTATGCAGCGTTTTGGATACCTTCAGTTAACTTTTGTTAGCCACCAAATTTCTATTTTCAGGAAACAACTCTTTTTTATATACATTCTGCTAAAAATTTACAATACATATTTACTGAATTGCTCTATTTATAAGCTACTCTACTCTACTACTAGGACAAGACAACGGGGAGCAACAACTATGTCTCCCCACAATCTCAACAACTCTTTCGTTTATCAAAACAACTCTTCAGTTTATCGGAGATCAACTGCAACAAATTCGAACCTTTTTTTCTTAATTTGCAGTTTGGAGTTGGAAGACAGGTTCCTCATTATTTGTGATTAACGATCTTAGCAAATGCAGCAATTGAAACTCTATGTTTATAGCTATCCTTTTTTTCTCTTTCAGCTGAATTTGGCATCGCAGTCTGTTCTTGAAGGTTTGAATGCATGCTTTGACCACAGAGGAGAGGTAAATTGTTTATTGCCTATCTTTCTTGCAAGCATTCTTCGCTCGAATTTTTTGTAATTCCTTTACAATATTTTTTCATCGGCATACTGACGGGATTTATCCTAAAAATTTCCCAAAAGCTCTATTTCTTAGCAACGTTTATAAATATTTTCGTCATTCTCCTTCAAAGGTTTTTGTTCCAGAATTGGGTAAAAGTTTCAAAGTGAAGCACGAGACAACACGAATATTTGCCTGTCAAAATCCATTGAGCCAAGGCGGAGGACGAAAAGGATTGCCAAAGTCATTTCTTAATCGATTCACAAAGGTAAGTATAAATGAACTAGGAAGACGATTTCAGTTAGGCTCATTTTATTCTTTATTGTAGCCTACTTAAGCTGACCAGACGATAAGTGTATTATATGATATGATATGATATTAAACATAATTCCATTTACATGGTTTTTCATTGTGTGTTCTTCAGTAGATGAAAGTTTTTGAAATTTATTATTTCTTGCGTGCATTTCTTCTATAGAGCGCTGTCTTAACGAATTTCAAGCAAAACTCCTTTTGTCTGGTATCTTTCTTGATTTTACAGAAATCTAGTGGGTATACTTGTACCTAAAAAAACCTGAAGCGAATATAAACGAAGGATAACACAGAACAAACCTCTAAGAGACGTAAAGGCAGTCTGCCATGCTTCTGATTGGGTGATAAGAACAATACAAAGAATAGGAAAACTGAATGGCTACTGATCCTAATGACTTGTTACGACCGTAGAAAATGATAACGATCAGCGCCTTCCTTTATTCCAAATGCACAGATTCACAAAGATATCTGTTGTGCTGAGCTCTGACTTTGTTGCAGCCAATCAGATGCGTGGCAGACTGCCTTAAAGAAAGAAATATAGCATTTGTAGGCGATACTCAAATATATTTCAGATTGTTGTCGAATCTTATTCTGAATTTATTTTGATAGGTTTACATCGAGCACCTCAAAGAATACGACTTGCAACTCATCATCACTGCATCATATCCTCATTTTCAAAACGAGATTCTCACGAGAATGATTCGCTTTAATTCAGAGGTGAGTCGAAGAACTGTTAGCCTAACTATGTAAAAGGATTTCTGTCGATTGCTATTGGCCCTAGTGGTTATCTAAACCTGCTAACGACGTGTATTTAGTCGTTCGACTTGCACTAATCGTTTAAAGAAAAAGTTGAGACTATTGAAGAGCATTTTCAGACTTTTAAAGCTCCGGTCGAACGCGTGTAACATTTCTTTCAACATGCTGAGCTGAAAACAAATGTTAGATGGAATATTGAATGCATTTGACCCCCCCCCCCCCCCCATGTTGGGTCATCCAACATTTGCAAATTGATGTTGGATGAAGTTTGATCGAGGTCAACAATTTTTTGTTTCAAATGTTGGATGGAATATTGGATACGTTTGACCAAGGCTTAATAAAAAACTTGAAGTTTCTTCTGCTCATCAAAGAGCAAAGCATTATTCAATATACCAGTTAAGTCATTTTAAGCAAATTAAGCAATTTAAGTTAAGCAATTTGCATTGATGTATTACTGCCACACCCCTGGAATGACAAAATTATCGACATTTCATTTTCTTTTAGATGCAAAAAAGAACTATGGTTGATGGTGATTGGGGACGAAAAGGGAGCCCTTGGGAATTCAATGTCAGAGACATTCTGAGATGGTGTGAACTGGTCAGCAAATATCAGGTATATTTCGTTGCCAATTCTCTAATTAAAGTCTGTCTTAAACTAGATTTCACGTGAGATTTGCGATAATGCAGAATTTTTTGTACAAAATTCTTCAATTGTTTTTATTCGCAGGCAGTTTCATGTGACACCTAATTTGAGGCGAACTTTAGGTTACATATTAGGTTGTATATTCTGCCGTAGATGGAACTCGATGACATCATGTCCTTTCCAGCTGTGGCAGCCACAGAATATTTACATTTCGTTGAAGTATAATTGTTTTTATCTGTGATATATAGAAAAAGAAAGGTTGCATATTCAGAAATGCTATGTGTAAAACAACTTTTTCAACCAGTATGCTTCGCACACTTCATCTCTCTGTTGTCTTTATTTTCTTTGGCCATGAAAATGGTGACAACAAAGGCGCACATAGAGATGACGACAACAAAGGCTCACAAAGAGAGAAGTGCAAGGCATGCTGGTTCAAACACACCCTTTATTAGATAAATGTTCATGAGGAGATTACATCATCAGAACCTTTGTATCATTTAAATCATCAGAATTTTCAGATATAGATTATCTACCCAGACTTTAACTCTTAGCTTTACATTTTCCCTTCATTGCAGCATGTGGCTTCTTACGATCCATCAGAATTCTTGAATCTCATCTATGTTGATAGAATGCGAACAATGGAAGACAAAGAGAAGGTATTGTTTGGTCTTACTCAGTGATAAAAGACTCATTGTTTAATATCAATATCTTTATCTAGAAATTGAACAGTGTAACATTTGTAGTTTTGAAGTTTTGTCGAAGCTGTATAAAGTTTCAAAAGTGTGCAAAAGAAGTCGGAGAAAGTATGCTAAATGTTGGCAGATGGCTAAATGTTGAAAAGCAGTTAGGTTAGGGAGGTTAGGTGTTAGGTATCAACAATGGAAGTTTAAAAAGTGACGCAGAATACAAGAGAGTTCAACTCCTTGATAACGATTAACGATTATCGGTTTTATACCAGTTTAAACTCAAATTTTATCAAGAGTACTCCTTAATCTACTCGGTACATAAGGATAAGTGTGATGAAGATGATGATGATGATGCATATGGCTTCATACTGAAAATGATTTTAACTAATTGCCCACGAACTCCTTTCGTTTTCATTGAATCGCTTGTTGGCTTTCGTTTTCAGGTCATAGAACTGTATACTGAGATCTTTGATGACCAGGAGAGCCACAGAAAGTCAAAAAGCAGAATTTCACAGTTCAGCATTGGTGCAAAACATATTCAGGTAATTAATATCAAACGTAGGAGTTATAATCTTAACCGAACCTGCTTAATAGATTCATTCATTACGCCAAAGAGATTGCAGATCCCAATGACAAATCTCAGACACTGTACCTTCACTAAAACTCTAAGTATATATTGAACTCTCAGGTCTAAGTCAGTTTGTTAAATACAGCATGCAGACTGGTTTCTAGGGGACATTATAGCTCTTAAAGGAACAAAGATTCGATTATCTTAATTCGTCTCATTTTGCTCCAAACAGATACCAGAAAATGTCCAAAGTTACAGCAATGAAAGTATACTAGCACTGCTTTTTTCTATTCATATTAAATTAAATTTGATACTAAATGAAGACTTACTAATATAAATACGTAAATAGTGTACCGCTCTTGGCATAGGAAGACACACGGTCATATGACCTCCACCAAGAACGGTACATACAAATTTTACAAATATAACTTAAAAATAGAAAATAAAGCAATACAGGGAACAAAAAAAAAACATACAAACGGTCAAAAGAAAAGAACTGGACTGGCAGCTCCATATCAAACCATGCAATGGTTCTAACCCTTATATATTATAGACTTTCATCAGTTTTGGACCATCAAATCGCAACTGGACGGTTGCAGCTTTACTTTACCTATAGCTTTACTTATAGCTTTTACAAGACCCAACAAGTACTTGATTCCCTGTCACCTACCAATGGCGAATCCCCCAAAGTTGCAAATGCCGTAATGATATAAAAACTTTATGTTTCCCCTTTTTTTGCCAGAATTTTCTGTTTTAAGTTGGTGATTCATTTGCTGTTTCTCTTCGAATAAAGTAAAGAAGAAGAAAGCTTTTTCATGAAAATTGCAGACAAGATGCTCCCTTGTCTTATGAATAAGGATTATAGCTTTTCCTTGTATCCTGTATATTTTGCATTCCTTTGTTTGAAGCAGAGATAATTATTTTTCTATCTTAGGTTGGACATTCTGTACTACAAAGAACAGATAAGAATGTTGTGATGCCACTCAGACCAAAGTCAAGTTTACAGCTCCTTCGAAAACAACTACCATGCATTGAATCGGTCATGAAATGCATTGAAATGAATTGGATGGCTATATTGGTAAATTTTAGCTTTATAATATTCTAGTAGATTTTAATTTCCGCCTGGGCATAATTCTGGATTGTTGGAGGCAGTTTCTTTTCTTTTCAATGTAAGCTTCAGGATATAAATCAAACTCATTGCGAGAGAGGATCAGTTAACATTCAAGCCAAGATACCAGCTTTTTAGTATCAAATGTGACGTTGAATTTTTCCCAATTTGCGACAAAACTTAAAGGTAAACATTTATGCTTGATCTTCATTTCAGGTTGGTCCAAAAGCATGCGGAAAGACAAGCATTGTTGAATCAATCGCACAATTAACTGGCAACACTCTAAACACACTTGCAATGAACAGCAACATGGACACAACAGAATTGCTTGGTGGATTTGAGCAGGTAAATTTTCTGCCATAAATGAACATTGTTTGTCAAGGAAAAGGCGTTAATTCTGAAAACAATTCAGATATCAAAGATCACCAATGAGCACTAATAACGAAGTACCTGGAGTTCCTTTCAAGCAATTAAATCAATTGAAAGGTGCATCAACCAATCATGATTTGATTCCTATGCTGTGTTTGAAATATTTATTACACTATATTGTTGGTCTTGATCAGGGTTGCCATCTTGGCTTTTTTTAAGCCAAATTTCTTGATTTTGGCTTTTTTAGACAGTGTTTGGCTTTGGAAAAAGCGGTTGGCTTTTTGGCATAAAATTCCATTATCTCCCGTGAAAATTCTTCCGACAGTTCATAGAAGGCCTGAATATATGTGCTGGGTCACCTCATCTTCTAATATTTTGGAAACAAGCATGTCATTTCATATATCATACAATCTCTATGGTGCCCTATGGCGCACTAAAAAGGACAACTGTTTTCTGTCATCTCTGCATCTTCCATTTCATTTCATTTCATTTCATTTCATATATTTAACTTGGGTAGCCCTTTGGCACAGGTGCCGATTTTCAAGGGGCCCTCCCATAAAATTAAAATTTAGTTACAAAAATAAAGATTAAAATTTAAAACTATTATAAATACCAAAACCTATTTACAACCTTAAATGCTATTTACAATATGTTCTAATATTTACAAAAGGAAAAAAATAACCTAAATTGTTTGTTTAAAACAACTTAGAGAGGATGCCTGCTTAGACTCAGCAGAGAGGCTATTCCACAGCTTTGCTCCCCTATAAGAAAAGGCTTTTTGACCATTTGAGGTCTTCTTAAGAGGTAGCCTTAGATCTGTCCCAGTATTCCGGAGACTCTAACTAAGAGGAGCACTGTGAGCTTTTTGTGAAAAGGTTACACAAGGATTGCGGAGCCAATCCGTGTAGGGATTTGAAGACCATCGTTTGAGACTCATTTTGAATGAGTTCCTGGATGGTCTTCCAACCCAGACTCTCGATAATTGGATTGCTTGGGGCATCAAAACTGCTGTTTGTATGTGCTGTGCTGGATTCCAAAGAATGATCGCCTGTTGAGACAACCAGCCTCAACAATAATTGTAAATAATTGGTTTTTTCGAATTTTCATTGGCTTATTATTGGCGTTTTTCAGCAGGAAATAATTTGGCTTATTTTGGCATTTTTCTGTCCTCCGTTTGGCTTTTTGAGGCAGCTTTTGGAGAATCGTAATTAGTTCTATTTTAGCTGGCTATATTAACCGTATTATAGCTATATTTTTTGTAAGTTGTATCTGTTTTTTGATTATAGGTCAATCTCAATCGACATTTTGAAGAAATTATCATCAAAATGGAAAATCTGACAGAAAAACTTTTGCGAAATGAAATTGAAAATATGGCAAAAGGAACTCTCGTACGACCACTGAAACAACTTTTAGCAATAAAGATGCGACTGAAGAATTTACAAAGTGTCGGTAAGAATTTCTCATACTTGCTTTCTTGCTTTAGTTGCAATTATTTGTGCATATCTAGAAAAAAGAAGAGCAGTTTTTCGATGTAATTAGTAATACGTATCGTAGTTTGTGATGGAATGTAAAAAATAAGAAAAAAATACAAAACGAAGATATTTATTTACTTCTTTACTTGTTTTTAAGATCAAAGGAATCAATCAAACGAAGATTCGTCCACAGTAATGATCAAGAAATTCCATGAATTAGAACTGATTATCAAAGAAGCAAATGAGATGGCCAAAGAAAATGAATTATTCACAACAACCATTGGTAAATATTTGTTTTTAGGATATCGCTGATTTTACTGATTTTCATTCATTTCATTTTCATTTATTTAGGCACGGTAGCCCCGTCAGTCCATAAGAACTGCTTTTCAGGGGGCCGTGGCAAACATAAGTAATTAAAAGATAGATACTACATGATAATTAACAAAATAGGAATTCTCGTCATGGCTAGTTTTTGGTTCTTCTCTTAACGGTGGCAAGGGAGGGTGCCTGTTTCGCATCAGGTTTAAGTTGATTCCAAAGCTTAGGTCCACGAAAAGATATAGCCCCCTGCCCTCAGAATTTGTGCTATGTTTCTACCATTGAGAGAAATGTATGCTTTCAAACTAGCAAGGTTGAATTTTATAAGACAAAGGATACAGTTTTGAGATAGAACGATTTTGCAACCTCAAAAATAGATTACACACCTTCAATGCAGCCGAGCATAATGTTTTGCTTTCTCTGTTTATTTTGATTTGATTGAGTGCACTCAGAAACGTGAAATCTGTTTTCAGAAAGCCAAATCGCCTCAAATTACCTTGTCTTTCCGACCTGAATCGTTGTTTTACACCTTTGCCCTTGTTTGTCAAACCTGGATAGGGAAGATCACACAAATCTTCTTGTTGTGTGTAGTGTAAATTTTACAAAGATAAGCAAGTGAATAAAGTGAAATATAAGCAATTTTATAAGAAATTGTGTGCTTATTTCAATTCGCATCAAAGTGCTTATATTTTACTTTATTTACTTGTTTATCATTGTACAATTACACTACACGCAACAAGAAGATTTTGTTGATCATAAGATATAAGCACTTTGATGCGAATTGAAATTAGCACGGTGTTTCGATCATAGCCCGTAATACCAAGCAAAGAAATATTAGTAGAACCGACACTAATCTCGATAGGAACGCTTTCAAACTTGAATCCTTGTTAACTCGAACTTGAATAATTTCTTTCGATTTCAGAAGATCTTCAAAACAGATTTTGTCACATAAAAGAGAGATTTGAAGCTGAGGGAATGAGTTTACATGCAAAAGGTCAATTTGAATGGGTGGATGGAATTCTTGTCGAGGCATTGAAAGCAGGAGAATGGCTTCTTATTGATAACGTCAATTTTTGCAGGTAAATGGCATATCATGCAATTCATTTTATTCGATGCATTTCTTCTAACTGAGAATGTAACTCCCGGTTGGGTAAGAAATGTATTAGTATTTGAGAAAATGAAATTTGTCTAATTTCTGGGTCTAAAAGATGAATGATTTTTACCAAACAAAATTTTCACATCTAACTTAACCTTTAAAGGTGATGTGTCCACGTAAGTACAGCGACTTTGTTATTTTCACGTGATAGTTCATGTGATCATTCAACCGTAGTACTAAAAAGATAGCCAGCTCTAATATGAGCAGACTGATGACTTACTTGCGGCTGCTGCGATTCCAGAGCTGAACCCGAAGTCTCACCGCAGGCAGCCTCGCGAAATTCAAATTCTAGTTTTGCATGTGATTAGTTAAATTCTACCAATCACAGTGCGCTCTTCGAGGCTCTGCGTCTGCATCGCGTCAGCAAATTTTGACAAGAGTGTATACGCAGCTGTAATTCGCAGCTGTAGTTATGTCTCGTTCAATTCCTACCCTGACCATCCCCCCCCCGGGCATCCCGGGGGTCAACAACAATTCCTTGTTCAAATGCCCGGGGGCCGGGGAAAAATTGATGATCAAATGCCCGGGGGCCGGGCACTGAAAAAACGCCATATTCCCAGTTACTGTATAAGCAAAAGCTCTTGTTCTTGCGAAATGCTACTCAAATGCCCGGGGGCCGGGGAAAAATGTACGGTCAAATGCCCGGGGGCCGGGAAATTTTTTTGTGCAAATGCCCGGGGGTGTCCCGGGGGGGGGATGGTCAGGGTAGGAATTGAACGAGACATTACATGGACACATTACCTTTAACTGATAGATTACCGTTTTGGTTATGAATGTCAGCCGCGTACTTTTTATTCCACAGCCAGCCAAACGTGTTGTTTGCCTTGTTATGTTGCTTGCCTTTGCTTTGTTATGTTGCCATGCGGTAGACGTGTTTTCGCTCCAAATGGCATTGTTTAAGTTGTAGGGTAGAGTATTTTGTAAGTAGTGTGTATTGGTAATATGTATTGTAAGCTTTTATTGGAATGTAGAAAAAAAAAAAGCCAAATGTGTTAAAATGTTTTCTAACTTACCCGGTAGTTTTTGACCTCTCCAGCTATAATGACTTCTAAACTCTTAATTTTTTATAGCCCATCGGTGTTAGATCGGTTAAATGGTCTTCTTGAACCTAATGGAGTTCTGAGCATTGATGAAAGAGGAGTTCAAAATGATGAAATCCCAACGCTACCGGGTGTCCCAAAATGATGTATTATTGTTTGATTGCTTGTATGTCCATAACCAATGAACGGATTTTCAAAACTTTGTTTTATTTGATTGCCTAAAGGCTAAATTGGATGTTAAGATGTTGGTTGTGGTTTTACCAGTTTTTGAAAATTGGTTCATCGGTTATGGACATATAAGCAATCAAACGATAATACATCATTTTGGGACACCCGGTATATCGTTGTAAATGAATTATATATATATGTTATCTGAATTCTACTTCAGTTCCTCCATATACTGCCTTTCTTCTGATGTTTTGCTGCTGCTATTAATTTTGTTATTTATCTAACACATTTTGTAAAATTTTCTTTCCTTAGGTTATTCTTAGCAATGGATCCAAAGAATGGTGAGATTTCAAGAGCGATGAGGAACCGAGGAATAGAGATTTACGTCACCGGCGAGGTATGACCTACAAATTCCTCTCTTGGCCTCTTTTGATAGAGTATAGCAATTCATACCGGGTGTCCCAAAAATAAGTACTCCCGTTTGAAAAATCACCAAAAATTGATTTCACGGCCGATCTTCAATTACCCTTTTTTGTCAAGTATATCAAGGACCAAATTATTTTCCAATATATAGCTGATCTTGTAATTGGCTTAAAAAGTAGCAAATTTAGCTCTTTTTAGGACTACCTGGTTTTGAACCATACTGCAAAAAAGCACTGATGATTGCAAGATCAATTTCTTTGTGCATGTAAAGCATCTAGTTTGGTCATAAACGACAGAAAGAAATGCGCAAAATCATGGCAGACCTCATTGATGATTAAAAATCTGAAAATTTTGACTCTTAGGCAAGATTGGCTATTTTGCTTAAAAACTATAGCTCAAAATAAGGTTTTCAACGTGTAATTATTCTACCTTGTTGCATCAAAAGCAAACATTTTATCATCTATGAATATTTTTGGGTCCTTGACAAAACAACTCAAAAAGAAAATTTTATCAAAGGTTTGATAATCAATTTTTGGTGATTTTTGAAACAGGAGTACTTTTTTTTGGGACACCCGGTAGTTGTAATGTTTGTAAGTAAGAACGAAAATTGTATTGTTATTGGGATAGTCTTCTTGCCTTGTTAGCAAGCGCCCCTTCTATCGCCTGTTTATCTGAAGGGCCCGTGCCTCATTATGGAAGACCTTGCTGTGAGTGATGAGTAATGCCTGCTATTTTTCATAATTCAATAAGCAGCCTATTTAAAGCTGATTTAGGCCTACTATGTATGCTGCATCCAGGCATGGGACCCCTAGTTTAACGTCCCTTCCGAAAGACGGCGAAGTCAGTTGCTTGATCAGGCTTCTAGAAGGTCACCCATCCAGATTTTGACCTCATGCGATCGAGCTTAACTTCAGTCACCGAACGTTAACTGTATAAGCCGCTTGGCCACTCACGCCACAATCTCTTATGCTATTTCTTGTGTCAGGATGAAAGTGGACAATTTTCTGCTGTCGACAAATTACACCTGATTGTTTCTGTTGGCCTCAAAGATACTGTTGCCCAAAGAGAACTCCTTGCTGTTCATGAAGAGTTAACGAAAATCCATCCGCGTAAGTTTCGCAATAATTACTCTTACTACCCTTCAATTTTTTATATTTTTTATATTCATATTAAATATTGCAATACATGTTACATCTACATCCTACTATACTTTCTAATTACTATACGATTATACAACACTACAGGGACGATACCACAGGTAGCAAAAGACAATCACTATCCCCGTGGCCAATTTCTTTTCAAACCAATACTGTATGTAAACATTCTTGTTGTCAATTTTTGTTAGCATCAGTTAAAAGCTAGCCTCACTCTAGACTTATGACGATGAGTCCCTTGTATCCCTTCAGTAAACCTTGCTCTGTTGACCGAAGCGCCATCTTGGCGTCAAAAAGCACAGGGATACAAGGGACTCATCGTCATAAGTCTAGCCTCACTCCATAGGGATCCTCAACTTTCGCTCATCTCATTGAGTTGATGATGTTATTGTTGTTGTTGTCGCTCCAGTCGGGGCTTTATTTCCCAAGAGCTGTAAAACCGGACAAAAATGTCAATCGGCAACAGTTTTTCATCGTCCTTGTGTGCTAATCAGAATATGGCTTAGAGGAAGACGGTTTTTGCAATTATTACTTGAGGAAACATTCATCTCAGTACTGATAGCTAGTTTTATGGTGCAGCAGTTCTGGAAAACTGCTTTTTGGGGCATTTTAGGCTCAGTGGTTTTGAGAAAATAGCAGGTGATAAATTTACCCTTGTTGCTGTGACCACTAAATCACTGGCACAAACACCTCTCTTTGAAACCTCTGTCTCATTAAAGGAACGAAAAAATTGATATAGAAAATAAAACTGAAGGAGATTTTTGCTCCTTAACGCATGAATACAGTGCCAGGATTTTTTGTCACAAATATTAAAACAACTTAAAACTACGATATACTCCATGACTGTCATAGCTGGAAAGGACTCAATGTCATCGAGTTCCCACTACGACAGCCCTTTACACCGATCGAAAAACATTCATTACATTTTCATTCCGAACGTCTCAGAAAGGAGTCCCTTAGCCCAAACACCAAAAATGCTGCAGGTCATCTAGTTACATTTGTGTCTCGGTTTTTAACGATGATCATTTACCTCCAATTTCAAAATCGAAACTATTTTCTGCGATTTCATTCTTCAGATTCAATCACAGATCTTGTTAAAGCTGCTAGACTAACAAATGACGTCATTGCACGTGGTTTTGAATCACGTGATGCGTTGAAGCTAGCCTGCCTACATGTATTTGCTGGAAATGAGCTACCCATAGAGCTAAAAGAGGTAAGTTTATGAATAAGCGCAAGGGATATATTATTTCACAAAATTCGTGCAGGAAGATGTGAATTTAAAACAGTTCACTTCAAGTTATAACGCGTTGAAAATAATAGTTTATTTTTCTTTGATACAACATTTTAATACAATGGCCAAAGCTAGATCAGCTATGCTTACCTTTGGACGGATAGGATACACATTCTTTTTAAAATACCTATAATAGCATTAAGTCCTGTATTGTATGAAAGAGTTGAATTTAATTGAATTTATCTTAATCTGTAGAGGGAATCAAATGCATGATCTCCAGGTTTACGGCAAAACATTTCAACCATTCCTTCTGCAAGACAGCAACCTTCTTTGGAAATTTCGTGAAGCAACCCATGTACTCATGTACATATACAACATGGACACTACTACTGAATAGATGTGGCAGAAAACGATATTTCTGAATGTAATGGAGTAGAATAAGATGTCCTTGGTGGGGGGGCTTATTCCCTCTTTGTTCGTGAGTGGAGACGAATGTTTTTCCCTACGAGATATTGTTTTTCGCATCAATTCGTGTAGCTGTAGTCCCCATTCATGTTCTCGTGTCTCTACTACTGAGTACAAGTTTTAGTCGCACGAATCTTCTTCCACAGCCAAAATCCTCCCTACATTTCTTTCTTGTCCACTTTAGAATTCCTTTAGCTGTGCCATTTCTTATATTTTGAAATAATGAACTTTTTTGTTTTTACTTCTCTTTATCCTTTCAGACATTTTTCATACATGTTTTTTTTCATGAATAGGAAATCACAAAGACCATCGATTCTTGCATCGCTTCAAATCACAACAGAAATGAACAGACAAAACAGATTCCAGTTTCACCGTCGATCTCCGAGTTCTCAACGATGTCTGTTTTGTCACGACTTTCAAGGGAGGGCATGATTGTGAATCACGCAATGACTGAGAATTCAGATCCGCAAATGATCATATTGGCAATCAAAGCATTTTTAGAGAGAGCAACGATAAAAGATTGGCCGTTGAGGTTGAAGTTGATTCAGTCCAAAATAGGAGAGGAGTGTGAAGCGATAGCTGAAATTGCTTGCTTGATGTTTAAAGAGGTCTTCCAAACTGAAGTCTACAAGAAGATAGCAGACAATCTTCTCAGAATATCTGGTCAAGGTATTGAAACAGTTTTGTTCATTTTCATACGTAAACTTCATATATTTCTTTGATGATTTCTTTGAAAATAGCCTTAAATAACGGACTCATCGTACCAAACCCATAAACGCAACAAAACACCGTAATCTGTAGAAAGAAGACTGTTAACTCCTGTAAAAGAACAATAACCAGAATAAACCTGTAACTAGAGGGAAAACTGTTGAATCCTGCAAGAGAAAAACGAGTTAATCTTAAAACCTGAAAGGAAAGAAATAAGTTAGTAACTCACCAGTAACTGCAATAAAGAACAACGTTGAATAACCAAAAACGCGTTTCGTCGCACACTCGTCAGTTCGGTTCGTGCGAAGAACAAATGATTTCTTTCTTCTGGGGCGTAATTTTTTACAGCATATCACACAATCTTTGCAGCATATGATTACAAAGGTATCGTGTAATTTTCGTTAACTGCGTGTATGTCAAGTTTAAAGATATAGACCATTTAAGAATTCCATCTTCCGTTTTTTACGTCTCAATATGTTGTGAAAGCGCCTTTTGCAATGATCTCAAATAACAACAACGAAAGAGCTAATGAAGTAGAATTGTTACTTCGCATTGAAGTAAAAACAATAGTAGCTTTGAGTGTGACTTCTTGTTAACCGTGATAGCAAGGCTGAATTTGGTAATACAAAGGACAAAGGTCTGATTAAGACAAAGCGAGTTGGCAATCTCAAGACTAGATTTCACACATTGTGCAGCCAACCATCAGAGGTGTGAAATCTATTCTTCTGAAAGACAAATAGCTTTGTCTCCTCAGAAACCTGAATCTTTTGTTTCACAAAATTCGCCCTTAAGCAAGAAGCGAAAACTTTGATTGGTTGGAATTTGGTATGCTTCAAATGTTTACCATGCTAATTTTACAAATCTCTCATCGATCGGTATCCTTCTGTGCCAGGCTCTGAGTTGCTATATCTTATATTTATGCAACGACATTCATTTCGATAAGATTTGTGTTAAGAAATGTCTTTCACATCTTCAGATGGTTTAAAGATTGCAGATGACATTTCATTCGATCTACGACTAAATTCACGAATGTTGCAAGACTCTATTCACGTGGCTTCACAGGTATGCTACATAAGGGTAAGCTACTTTGCTTTTAATTCTCGACCGTTTTGCTGAAAGTGCAAAAATCGTGCTTACGAGCTGATTCTACTTGCTATTACAGAAGAGAACTACCCTAAACACTCTGAGCCATTTCTATCATCCTTGAGAGAGGTAAAGATATTTCCAGATATTTTTAGATGCACTGTATTTTTTTTTTATTAATTCATATTTTTACACGATATCCCATCAGTACAAAATTAAACTACAAAAGTTACAAGTTTGTTTTAAATGAAAAATGAAAAACAAAATTTAAAATTTGGTATTAGCTAGGATTGGATCCAGGCTGAGATCTGATCTTCCTGGGAGTCGTGTTTTAGTTAGGGTTTACTGAGCTCTTTAAATGCGTTTTCAATTTTCTTTTAAACTTATAGAGCGAGGGGATTTCCCTTATTTCGATTGGTATTTCATTCCAAGCTTTAAGCCGGGAAAGGTGGAAACTTTTTTTTGTACACTCAAGTTTAAACTTTGGGATGTCGAGATTTCTGTAAAATGTAAGATACTTCCAGAAGCACTTCAAGACTTATTTGTATCTGCAAGACATGTATTAACCAACGTCTGTGTTGAATTAGATGCCATTTGAAAATATCCGTGAATAAAAACAATTGAATTGTTTTACATAAGTTATTTTGCGTTTTCGCAAATCGCGCGTGACGTTTTATTTGAGATGGACTTTAGAGTAAAGAGAATTTTTCTAAATGTTTCTGATGCAGTTTATTGATGTTATTTGGTTTACATTCCTAACGTGAATGATTTTCTTTGACAGACCCCTGAAATGAAATCAGTACTCCAGAGCATCATGTCGCTATTCAACAGGTACTCGAAATTCCGCTTTTTACTTGTTTAGATTTAATCTCTTTTCTCAACCTCGTTCCCAAGGGATGTTGTTGTCAATAGGAGGCTAGACCTAAAGTAGGCGTTGCAGTGTATGGAGAACCTTCATTGTCACTGGGTACGAGGTTGCCTTTTTTCTATTATAGAATATCTACATATCTAATGACTGTAGTCTGAGTTTGTTGGATCAAAGTTAGTAATTCTGAAAATAATCGAAATATCAATGAGGTTCAGAGTACAGTAGAATTGTGGCAAAGCATCTAAAGCTCCTTTCAAGGCATTCAATTCAAAGTGGGAAGTTATAGCCATGTACCCTAACTTTTTGAAAAGATTTGGAGCCTGTGCTAGCCAGACTGCTGTGATGACGTGATTTCTTGTATTCGTTCCATGTTTTTAATCTCATTTTTGTTTTCCCTTATACAAGTGGATATTTGATTGGATTCACCCGTAATGTGGCGCACTTCGCCTAAGTAAATCTTGTTTTGAAGCTGTATTGTCACGAGTCTCAGTTTGAAGCCATGACCACTATTCAGGTCATTGCGGACAACTGAGACTCATGCAGTTAGTCTATATGCAAGCTAGAACCTGATGCTGCACGGGATTCTAAAGGTGATTTTTGTTGCTTTCAGAATGGAGATGCTGCTTCAGCGCACAATGGTTGCTATCAAAGAGAATTTGGTGGAAAATGATGCTAAAGTTTCAAAGAAATCATTGATGTTATTGTCAAAACAGTGTGCTCTTGGTACAAATTGATTTTATTGCTTACTTATGCGTTTCATCTATTGATACTTTTTCATTTCTGACTCGTATAGGTCCTTTACCACTTTATTCCCAATGTTTGCATACTTTTGCTTCACAAGATAACTTGTTCTTGGGGATTTTCCTCCCTGCTTCCACTTTTCTCTTTTATTCATATTAAAAGTTTTCTTGTCCTAGCTACTTTATGTCAACTTAAATTTTCTCTCTTTTTCATTCACAGGTCAAATTCCTCCTTCACGACTTCCCCATCTAGTTGTTCATGACTTTTTTCCGTTTTTCCATTTACTGGAAACATGTCTCAAAGCTGTATTCCTTGACACTGAAACTCAATTCACTGATGAAGAATTCCAGAAGGTACGAAAATCATTTTATTTTTTACTAATTTTTAGTATTATTTTACTAGTATTGGTTATGCTAACAACAACATGAATATTTTGCAGTAGAAGAATATTTCAAAACTGTACACATCTGTTTTAGGTCTATTGTTCAGCATTATTGCCTATGCTACCACCAATGTAAACAGGCTCTAATTATCAGTAATTAATCGTTTATATTTAGCATTTTATAGTTGTCTACCGGGTGCGCCAAAATAAACTATGCACGTTTGGCAGGCCATAACAAGTCGTACACTGGACTGATTTTGAAGATTTATGGCTTAATCGTTAGCAGAAAGCCTGAATTAGATTCTAGGACTTTTTGCAAATTTTTCCGTTTTCAATTTTTAGAGCTAGAAGCGAGTTTCTTAAAATGCTCGTTTTCCAAAACATTGAAAACGATCAAAAAACGTTGATCAAATTCTAAAAGATTCAGCATGAATGAACAAGCAGAAAACGATTTCAGGGGGATTTGGGGGCTTAGTACGAACTTTCGTACAGCAGATTACAATTAGTCGATTTCTAAATCTCAAATTACCACGAACAAGTTCTCTCTTTGTCCATTCATGTCGAGTCTTTGGAAAAATTGATCAATGTTTTTAATCGTTTTTAGTGTTTTTCAAAAACTAAAATTTCAAGGAACTCGCTTCTAGCTCTAAAACTGAAAATGAAAAAATTTGCAAAAAATCCCAGTATCTAATTCAGGCTTTCTGCTAACAATTAAGTCATAAATCTTCAAAATCGGTCCAGTGTATGATTCATTGTGGCCTGCCAAACATGCATAGTTTATTTTGGCGCACCCGGTATTTAGTTGTAATTTACTTCCATATTCTTTATGTAATGGCCTCAGGTTAGTGATAGTATCTTTCGTCCTTTTAGTGTTGTAACTTAATTCATATGTTGTGTGTTAAGTCGTTTGTTTTTCATATTCTTAATCGAATAAAAAAACTTTCACACGAAGATAGAAGGAGGATAAAAAGATTACTTATTGCCCCTGTATCTTGTACCCCACACTTCTGCTAACAATGATGTAACTAAACTGAGCGTGCATTTCTGTCTATTCATAGATATTGTTTGGCCTCCAATGGAGAGATCATTTCTGGAATTTGTGTCTCAAAAGCAATGCTGAAGAATCTTCACCATCAATGAATTTTCAGAAAGCACTGTTCGCTTTACATTGGAAATGGTTGAAAGATGAACTTGTTCCGTTATTGAAAGGACACACCAGCTATGGAAGGTATAGTCGCCGGCTAATGGGACAAAATAATTTGAAAAAGGAAAGGCCACGATACCAGCGTCGATCGTCGGATCCGAAGATGCTTGTGGTGACGAATGAATTTATAAATTTTTTGTAGCAGAAACACCGCAGCACACGAAAAGACAACAGCAAATGTGCCTGAATTTATTCATTGCCAATATTTCGTCCAGCCATGCAGGACTTCTTAAGGGCTGTTATGTGATAACCAACTTTTTTTATAAATTCAATGTAAAAAGTTTACAACAACGAATTACCTAAGGCACTACGAACGAGCTACCATACAACACTACAATAACGATACAAAGGGAAGCAAAAGATCATGACTACCCCCTGGTTTTACACGAACAACATACACCTAAAATATAACCAAATATACAATTACGAAATGCTACGTATAAACGACTTTTACGGATAGATACTTGGGCCGGTTTCACATTCGATGTCAGACAGAGACAGGTGTGATGAACAATCGTAGCCCCAGCCGAGAGAACGACAATGACAGCAACCGTCCCCGTCACTGCTCCCCACCCAGGGTCCCCACTGCTCAAGACACTGCTAACAGGTCGGGGTTTCTTTTAACAATATTATAGATGCCACTTGTCTGTCTCTCATTAAATATTTGCGTCAATTGTAGCGTAGGAATCAAGTCTATAAATAGCATTTCACGATTGGTTGATGCATTTTTCGTTTGATTTGATGGCTTGAAAGGAACTTCTTGTACTTTTTTATTAGTGGTTATTGGAAATCTTTGATATCTTGATTAGTTTCAGAATTATTGCGTTCCTCTTTTTATTGAAAGAATTCTTGGAAAATTTTGAAAAATTAAAGTCATCCCAAACCCTAAATGATAAATCATGAGCCTTCCCGATAACTATATAACATTGATAAAGATTTCTCAAAAATATAATGCTTTCATCAACGTTTCGCTTTCGCTTCATCAGAACTCGAAACGTTTAGAGTTCCAAACCCTAAGAGAATAAAACAAAAAGCTCTTTAATTGAGAGACAAATGTGATTAAATTTTGCAGTCACCTTTTTTAAAGATTTTAAAGATTTCAGCTCTATGTTCTGCTTTGTAATATTCTTTTATTTCTCAACGCAGAAATCTGGAAGCTGTCATATCACGAATGACGTCAGGATTCAATGAAGGAATGCCTGTTAATTGGAACCATTTGAAACTTATTTTGTACGATGATCATCCCCCTCCGTACAAGTCATTCGATCTATATGCGGTTCAAGTGAGTCTTCAAATATAATTATCTTTTCACTTGGTGTCTACTTAAAGCCATAAACATATTTGACAAACCGAACAAATCTCGTAAAAATTGCCAGGTGTCACTTAAAAAATCATACAGATTTGGTTTTTTTTCAGTAATTTATTGTAAGTGGGCTGAAGGGATTTCTAGCTATTTAAAGCTAATTTAGGCCCACTATGTATGCCGCATCCAGGCATGGGACCCCCTGGTTTAACGTCCTTTCCGAAGTTTGGTCCAGCATTGAAGTTTGGTCCAGCATTGAGAATTTAGAATTAAGAATTGAGAATTAGTATTGAGAATTTAGCTTTAGTCAATGGCCAATGAGTTTCAAAATGTTCCCCGACAGTTAACTTGACCATAGATAAGAAAGTATACAGACTTGGTTTAGTCCAGAGTTGAGAATTTAGCTTTAATCAATCGCAAATGAGTTTCAAGATGTTCCTCGATGGTTAACTTGACCATAGATACTTTTTGTTGATATTGGTGCCTGATTGTTGTAATATAAATGCTGAAATTTCAAATTTGCTGTCATCTCCAAGCCAGAGCTTTGGCATTTTGGCCTAAGCACCTTTGTGCTACTGTATTTCCACTTCTGGGCCGGGTTGTCCAAACCATGATTAGCGCTAATCTTGGATTAAAAGCATAATTCAGTAGTCATTTGCACAGTCCTAATCCAGCATTAGCCTAATACCAGTTCTGAACAACTGGACCCTGCTCTCTAAGGTTGAAGCTTGGTATCAGCAATATGAATTTTATCTTAGATTACCTGATTTTTTTCAGTCAATACTGGAAGCATTTTTAGACGAATTTAACCTGGAACATCAGCTGAAATCTGAGCCATCTAAAGATAAATTGGATTCCTTGTTGGAACAGAACACTTGCGACAAAAGAGCAAAACTGTTCCAAATCCTTAAACAATGCTACGAATTGGCAGCAAAAGATCATGCTGCTTTGCAAGAGATACAAGGTAATGGTATTAATTCATGACTGTAGTGTATTATCGTAGATATATGCCTCATGTGCGTTAACGTCTGTCTCAACTCAGATATCGTGTGAGATTTGTGATAGCGCGAAAATGCTCATGTAAAACTCTTCACTGACTTTATTTCCGATCATCTTCACGTGACATTTAATTTGAGATAGATTCTAATAAGTCTGTCCTTTTCATAATTAGAGCATCATCCGACGACACTGATGTTTCATACAACTCAATTTAAAAACTGACATTGTAGTGGTTTTGAAAATCAGATGAAATACGACTGCTCGTTACGACCCTGACTGTTAAAATATGACCTTTCGTTGATTATGTGATTATTAACAAACAGATCTTTCCAGAGTATATGTCATTGGAAGAGAAAGAGCAAATTTCTTGCAAGTATTAAAAGAGCATTGTGACCCAGGGTCGTTTGGACGCACGCTGAAATTTCAGATAATCTGAAAATAGAATCTGGCCTAAGCGGAAACCATGGATACACACTGCAGTAGCTGAACTGATAGAAAAGGTTTACTTTAGTTGAATTGTTCTATTAGCCTACGCGTAGACCCATTATTCCAAAAGAAGACTATGCCAAAAGAAGACTTTCTTCTTTTGGAATAACGGGTCTACGCGTAGGCTACTGTTCTATCAGTTGAGCTACTGCACTGTGGATTTATAGTTTTCGTTTAGGCCAAATTTGGTTTCAGACAGGCTAAAATTGTAGCGTGCCCGCAAAGGACCCTGGGTGACAATGGCTCTTTAAGTGTACGCTGGAATTGTTGAATTATTACGACCATTTGCACAAATCACCAATCTTTCAAACGATTCTTTGACACATCTTTTATTGTATGGTGATCAAGACCTTTCTGATGAGTTGAACAGAAATATACTCGAATTAACTTTACGCTTCATCCACGAAACTGGTCGCTTTGATTAATCTATTGAGATTACAGCTATGTACTAAGCAACCACCAAGTCCTTTATCGTAAATAGCTCTTTCCTATATAAATTTTGTTTCACATTAGATGTCGGCCATTTTACCTTCCTAAATCAACAATTAAATGATTTGCACTCGTGACATCTTCCAACCCATTTAAACCCTGACCTGACATCTGATATGAGACAGAATCTAGTATAGTATCCATTAATCTTTAATTGTTTCGTCGTTTCGTAATGTGTCTGTATACAGTTTAATGTTTATGTTTTTATATATTGGTCATGAGGTAGTCACTGTATTTCGCTCCCCATGGTATCGTACCTGTAGTGTTGTATAGTAATTTAGATAGGTATAGTAGAATGTAAGATTATTGTAAAATGTTATATTTGAATAAAAAAAAAGTGTACGCGGATGCTTTCCATACGAAATCTTCTTATTTTTTTTCTCAGCCCTCCAGATGGCGATTTCTGCTCCTTTTGACTCCCAAGCACAATCGGACATAGAAATGAATGATACAGGAGAAACAGCAGCAACAACCAAACCAGTGGATGAGTCACGTGATTTGAAACCAGAGCTGTTATTGGTCAACAGCCAGATCAACCTTCTTGCTTGGCAGAACATTTTACGAGCTATTGTCGCTATTGATAGGCCAGGATGCAAGATAGTGACTAATAGAGAAGACTGGGATACACAAATGAATGCCGACAACCTCACAAGAATTGTTGATGTGTTGAACAAGTTTGGAATTACGTTTTACAACGAAGATCTTAGGCCATTGGCAGCAGTTTGTTTATATTCAAAGGAAATAGAAGAAAAACAGGCCTATGAGTTGCCAAAACATGTTTTACCGATGCTAAGAGCTCATTGTCATGAAATTTCGACGTACAAAATGCAGAATATGTTGATGCAAATTTTGGAGAATGGCTCTGATAGAATTACAGACACTGATGATAAATCGGTATGTCAATTTTGTTGTGTATTTATACTAACTGAATGGAAAAATGGAAAAATTGTGCACCCAGCATTTAGCAATTTATTTTGCAGATAAGGACATTCTATATCGCTCTTAGATCAATCTGAATTGCAGACACCTCAGAAATGGACTTACGGATATAGCAGTAATAAATGTGATGACTTATACTTCTTTGTTTTCATTCTAGTACAAACTGTTTTCAAATTCTACGACGCGAGTCCTCATTCCATGGACCAACAAGAAACTTGCAATGAAATCGCAAATTATTGAATCAGCTGATCATTTGAGTGAATCACAAGATCATACTGCATCATCAAATCATTTTGAATGGAAAATCAGTGTGCAAGAGATTTATCAAACCCAATCATTGCTAAAATCATTTCATGCATACAGCTGGTTTCATGGTGGACTTACGCAACAATTGCCAAGAAAGTTGTGGTATGAGCTTTCTTTCTTTTCACAGTTCTGTTCTTTGCGATATTACACTTTCCTCGTAGTTTCATAGTTGCATAGTTTCATAGTTTCAGGATAGATAGATAGATAGATAAACTTTATTTAAAGAGGATAAACCAGGTTAGCCTAACAACTAATCTTCCCCTGGGTCCTCTCTACTAACTACGAAATAAGAATATAATACACGAAAAAAGTGTTCTTTAAGTTTTAAAAAGTCTAGTAACATTTTTCATTTAAAGTAAAGTTTAAGTATTTAAATCTTACAGTCAAGATAGTACTGATATACTTTTCTCTTGAAAATTTCCAATGATGTTGACTGTTTAATGTTAAGTGGAAGTTCATTCCATATTTTACTTCCTTTTATCGATACTGTGAAGGCACTGTGATACTGTGATTCCTTTTATCAGGATGTGTGAAGGCATACCAAAGGATTCTGAAAATTATTTTCTTGGCTGCATTTAGACTGACGACGTGATTCCTTGTATTTGTTCAACGTTTTTAATCTGATGTTTTTATTTTCACTCATATCAGTGTGAAGCCATAGCATCATCCAATTCAATGCGGAAAACTGACACTCATGTAATCATTCTAGGCTGCATATTGAAAATTTCTAATTATTTGTTTTGTGAATAGTAGCATCAACAATATAGTACTAAAATGACGAAACGACTGAAAGTCCATTCCCCATTATTTTTCAACAACATGAAATACTTTGATTTTATTACCAATAATATTTTAGCTATCCTACAAAAGAGCTTGGATCGAACGACATCCTTATACCTTTTTTATACGAGTTATTCGATTAAGTGGCTTCAGAGCTTCTATCACTATTGTGCACATTTTAGAATTGTATAAAAATACTGTTCGATTCAGATTCTTTTCAGAATAGCTAAAAGGTATATTAAGCCATTCTGTTCCTATCTCTGCAAAGCATGCTTACTGATAAAGGAGTTGCCGTAATCTATCTACTGACCGCTGCAGCGCCCATTTCATTATTGACTTGAAGAAAGGAGACGTTCTTTACAGAAGGTATTAAAAGGGGACACTTGTATGAGCTATCTGTATCTGAAATGGCAGATAAGAAAGTCAGTGGAGAGGGGACCAGGTCGTTGCACATATTTACATCCTGAATATAGCTGTCACACAACAGCTGTGAAGAAGTCCTGCATGGCAGGACGAAATATTGGTAAATATGATATTCTATAAGTTCACACACATTTGTTGGTGTTTCTTCGTCGTGTTGCGGTGTTTCTGCCTACAAATTTACTCATTTATTCGTCACCGCAAGCATCTTCGGATCCGACCATTGAGGCTGGTATCGTGGCATTTCCTTTTTCGAATTATTTTGCCTCATTTAAATTTTGATTTCAAAAGAAGAGGTCCTCATTAGAGAAAATATGGTGAGCTTCATGAAAGTTCAATAAGTAAATGGGCGCTGCAGTGGTCAGTAGAAAGATTACGGTAACTCCTGTATTAGTAAGCATGATTTGCAGAGATAGGAACAGGAAGACCTTATAGACCATTTGGCCAATGAATGGGCTGAAAGAAATCTTGACTGAAAGACAGGTTTTCTTTTCTATTTCAAGACTGAATACAAGTCAACCTTTATCTGTGACTTCATCTTTCAAATTGCATTTCCAGGGAATGTATGTTTGAAGACACAATGAGAATACTACTTTTCTTGATGGATGCTCTGCAGTTGGGCAATTTGGGATACAATGAGGTTGCAGAACATAGTTGGACATCTCGCAAGAAACTATTGGATGCATGCAAAGCGAATTTGAACGATGCCGTAAATCACAAGACTGAAATTCCATCAGATATAAAGAATATTCTGCGGGTCATCGAGACTTGCATAAACAAGGAAACACAATCGATGGAACAGAATGCAGAAGGTTTATCTCAGTTCACTACATTAGGTTCTCATCTTCCTCATAATATAGCCATTTTGTTGTGTTGAAGATATCCAGTAACTTTCTTTTCAAAATGGGTAACCTGAGTTAAAAGTAGAGATTTCATAGCTTCATGAATGCAGTAAAAACCCGCACATAAGAACCTTCATCTATTAAGAACCTACAGCCTGAAATAATATATTTTGTACCCAATAAACAAGAACCATTTCAGGCTGATATTTCAACTAGGTTCTTAAGAAAGGGTTTCATTCATTCATAGGGAAATAAATGCAACATTTTTGCCAATCAACCTCTTTCATGAACTCAAAACCATTACTTACAGAACTGTGATAGGCAGGGCCTGCATGGGTAAACTAGGTAAGATTGGGTTGAATGGATAGGGCCAAGAGTGCAAATAAGATTTGGATTGACATATTCCCTATATTAAGAACCTACACCCTGATTACTGGATGTGCCTCACTGCATAAGAACCTAAACAGGCTGAGTTCAAAATCTTAGGTTCTTATGTGCGGGTTTTTACTGTAGCCTATTGTATTTGATAATCCAACACGTGGCGAAAGGAAGCAAACCAAAGAAAACAATAGTGTGTTTAGGTTTCTCTTTGCCCTATTTTTAGACGGGCGCCATATAGCTCAGATCATTCGCTTTGATAAACTAAGCATTAAAATGATTCAATGTAGACCTTGCTATCCCTAGATATCAGTACTGTACTGAAATGAACTGAAGCCACAGGGTAAAGTTCTCGATTTGCTTGTAAGTTCATAATAGATTTCAAAAATGTTTTGAAATCACTCCTATGGAATGATCCTTGCATCTGCAGTGCTCTTTCGAAGATAGGTGTAAAAAGTACTCTCCTTCGCCGGTTTCTTTTGAAAGAAAATAATGGTGAATTTTGGGACTGATTAATTTTATGCAAATTTACGAACCACGGAACCATGGACTACAGAACTACGAAACCAAGAACCATGGACTATGGAACTAGAAACCGGCGGAGGAGAGTATGTAAAAAGGCATTTGAAGAATGTAACAATAATCTTTCTTTTCACAGAAGCAAATGAGGGGTTGGTTTTTATGAGAAATGTTCGTTTGCTTGGTGAAATCATGTCATGCATCGGTTTATGCAGATTCTTGCTCAGTTTGCCAAAGAATCCATATGATCATGCAGAAGAGGCTCGCATGAAATGCCATTATTATGAAGAAGAGGTTATTGATTTGATTTCATGTTTTTCTTTTCGTTTACTATTTGTTTATTGATTTGTTATAGGTCCACATTTTGGCACTGGTAAACACAGTGATTCCCTGTTTTATATCTTTGGGTATCTTTCCTAAAACTGAATGATTGTGGGGCGTAACATGTTAAGGTTGCAGCACTGTGCATGTCCTACCTCATACTCCTTGACCTAAATATTCACCTTCACAAAAGCCTATAAAGGCAGGTCTTCAATGATGTAGTTAGCCCCCTAGCGTTCAAAACCGTCATTGGGTTTTATAGCCTAGGCTGGATCGAACCATTCAAAAGCATAATCATTTGTTATTTTATCGTTGAATTAACTCCACATGTGATGCTAGATTGGTCTGCAGGAATACAGTTGCAAATCTTGAGGAATTTGATATTATGTATACCTAGACTTATGACGATGAGTCTCTTGTTTGCCTGTGCTCTTTAACTTCAATATGGCACTTCGGTCAACAGAAAATAGGGTCAGCTTTTTAACTGTTTCATTATGAGTCCCTGTTGAGCAAGGTTTACTGCAGGAATACAAGGGACTCATCGTCATAAGTCTAATGTATACCTTTGAAGAATTAGAGTTTGCTTTCCTTCTTTCACTAGTTGACTGAAGTCAACCAGGAGATCACGTTCCGTTATGAAGTTGAAGAGAATTTATCAGGACTGCCAAAGCCAATTATTACAACAAACGAAGAGATTGTTGTTGAGCATTACACTTCTAATGAACGGAGAATGCGTTTATTGTTGAGGAGAAGAAATATTTTGATTTCAGAAATCAAGGACTTGCGAGATAAGGTTGCAGCAAGGCCTAACCCATCCCAGGTTAGTTTGTGTTTGATCTTTCGTCAGAGTTGCATGGAGTATTCTGGTCGTTCTGCAAAGAAATCCAGCTACATTATCATTTTACCATACCAGTTTTTGAAAGTCCGAGCTATATACTTTCCTATCATATCAATGAAATTTGGAGAGAATTAATTATCGAGTCATTTGGTGGCGAATGGAAGAATCATAGCTTGTCAAATGAAAGCTTTTTCGTGAGACAGGGAATGAAGAGTCTGATAAAGACCAAATGATCATTACCCTAATTACTGGTTATTTGCAATATTCCTTTATGGTTTTTGTATGCAAAGACATCTTCGTAAAAGATCATGCTTTAATGCCCAACCCATAAAGATTTGATTGATAGATAGATAGATAGATTGATTGATTGATTGATTGATTGATGCTAATCAGACATTATTTGAGTACTTGGTATTTATTTTTGAACCTTTCTTTTAGTATGACAGTTTGCTGAAAGATCTAACTCATTTCCACGACAACATCGCCAACCACAGCCTCGTTCTTGGGTTGCTCCTCAACGCAAGCGAGGCTTTGCATGAAAGCACTGACATTGGAAAACCATTTCCAAGAAATTTGCAGCGAAGGATCAAAGCTTGGGTCGCTTCCACGAATCATTTCATTAATCAATTAGAGAAGACATACCCATTATACCCAGATATAATTTTGCCTGTGAAATGGTCACTGACGCAGGTAAGGTTATCCCTTTGTTTCTACGCAAAACATTGCGATGTTGTGTTCAATTCTTAGAATGTTGAGTACCGTCAAAGCTCTATCAAGCTCCCAAGGGGCTTAATCAATTTGGGAGACTGCAGAGGGGGGGGGGGCTTAAAAGAGAGGGGTTTATTAGAGAGGGGGCTTATTCACAAAGTCAAATAACAAGGATATATATGATACCTTTTCTAGTTCTTTTGCCCCCTATTTTGCGAAATCAACCGACAATCTTACGAGTCAAATACACACATTCGACGCAGTTCTTATCCCAAACCATATCAAAATTAACATACAAACTTGCTCAGCTAACTAAAAGAAAAATCTTTGGTAATCTTTGGCATTGATGTAAATGTGAGGGAGCCTAATAGAGAGTGAGGTTTATTTAGATTTTTTGGCTTAGATGGGAGGGGCTTATTAAAGAGGGGGCTTAATAGAGAGTATGGGGGAAGTAGAGTTTTTACGGTATCCTGTTTGCTTTCAGCTTCATGGTTGTGCATGCTAAGATAACGTTTCTAGATTTTCTAGATTTTTATGGCCTAAAGATCGAATACATGGTCTTTATCTGAACTCTTGTTTTGCAGGTTGTGTCAGGTTTCTCTTCAATACTGACTGCAATGGATTGGAGAATTTCTAATCAAAATTTTGATGGCACCAAAATAGGAATGGAGGTATGTCTAAAGCAGGGAGCACTAAAGTATTTTATTGAGCCAGTTATGTCATCTTAAAAGTACACAATTATGTTGTTACTGGTTTCAAAGAAAGCACAGTGCAAGTGAATTTTGCAGCTTTTTATTTCGATGACAAAAGAGCATAGTTGAAAATGATACCGTATAGCCGAATCACTTGCTGCAAGATCTTCTGAAACAAACAAAGCAAAATAGATTAGATATGAAACAAGATATATTTCAAGTCCATGAAATTTTCAAGTCCGTGTCCCAAGTTCAAGTAAGAATTTTGCGTTAAGTGAATTTTTCCTTCACCGTTGAATATTTTTATCAAATTTACAGTATTTGGTATTAAATGAAGAGCTTTGTGGGAAGTTGCTCTGGTTTTATAATCACCTTAAAACTTTTGTATCTATCGTTTCCCTTTCAGATAGAATTTTTATTTATTTCTAGATGATATCATCCTCTGAAATTTGCAGTTTACTTGTTTCATTACCAATGTCTTCAAGAACAGAATTGACTCTTCCTGGTGACACTGCAACCAAGATGATGTCACTAAAATTCGCTCAGAACATCCAAGGTATGTCAAGTGAATTTTCAAATTCAACGTTGGTCAAACCGATCAAAAGTGGAATTTGATGACTTTTTTGGACAGATTACAGAAATTCTACCGGGTGCGCCAAAATAAACCATGCAAGTTTGGCAGGCCATGATAAATCGTACATTGGACCGATTTTGAAGATTTATGACTTAATCTTTAGCAGAAGGCCTGAATTAGATGCTGGGATCTTATGCGAATTTTTTCTTTTCAGTTCTTAGAGCTAGAAGCGAGTTTCTTGGAATGTTAGTTTTCGAAAACATTGAAAACGATCAAATAACGCCGATCAAGTTTTCTAAAGAATCGACATGAATGGACAAAGAGAGAACTTGCTCGTGGTGATTTGCGATTTAGAAATCGATTAATCGTATTCTGCTGTACGAGAGTTCGTACTAAATCCCTCAAATCACCCTGAAAACGTTTTCTCTTTGTTCATTCATGTTGAGTCTTTTAAAATTTGATCGACATTTTATGATCGTTTTCAGTGTTTTCGAAAAATTAAATTTTAAGAAACTCGCTTCTAGCTCTAAACAATGAAAACGAAAAATTTGAAAAAAGTTCTAGAATCTAATTCAGACTTTCTGCTAAAGATTAAGTCATAAATCTTCAAAATCGGTCCAGTGTACGATTTATTGTGGCCTGCCAAACGTGCGTAGTTTATTTTGGCGCACCCGGTATACAAATCCTGAAATGGTCCTTCTTAGATTAGTGTAATCTGGCATAGGAATCAAAACTTTAGATATGATTTCACGATTCGTTAATGCATTTTTCGTTTGCTTTAATGGCTTCAAAGGAACTTCAGGTGTTTGGTTGTAACTGTTCATTAGCAATCTGGGATATCTGGACTATTTTCAGAATTGCAGCATCTTCTTGGTTTTAAACTGTTTGCCGGTTGTGACGTCATAAGATTACTGAATCGTAAAGCACAAAAGCTACAGATTTCTGCCTATCAACATATTATAGACCTTCATAAACTATGATTTTCTTGAAGATTGTACAGCTTCTTCATTATTTTAGGACTCACAAAAATTTTGATTTGTTCAGAGCATTTCAAGAATTCTTTCAAAGAAAAAGCAAAACGCAATAATTCTGATAATAATTAAGATATCAAAGGTTGCCAATGAAGACTTATAACCAACTACCTGAAGTTCCTTTCATTCCTCTCAAGCTGTTCTTTTATTTAAATAAACACATATAACGAAACGAAGCAGCCATTGTATCAAACGATCAACCAATCATGCAATGTTTTTTAATGAGAAGTACCTTTGAGCCATTCCTGCATCAACCAATGCTAATAAACACATATAACGAAGTACCTGAAGTTCCTTTCGAGCCATTGTATCAAACGAAAGATGCATCAACCAATCGTGCAATGTTTTTCAAAGATTTGTTTCCTGTACTAATGAACACATATAACGAAGTACCTGAAGTTCCTTTCGAGCCATTGTATCAAACGAAAGATTCATCAACCAATCCTTCAATGTTTTTCAAAGATTTGTTTCCTGTGCTAATGAACACATATAACGAAGTACCTGAAGTTCCTTTCGAGCCATTAAAGCAAAAGAAGGATGCATTAACTGAAGTTCCTTTCGAGCCATTGTATCAAACGAAAGATGCATCAACCAATCATGCAATGTTTTTCAAAGATTTGTTTCCTGTGCTAATGAACACATATAACGAAGTACCTGAAGTTCCTTTCGAGCCATTGTATCAAACGAAAGATGCATCAACCAATCCTGCAATGTTTTTCAAAGATTTGTTTCCTGTGCTAATGAACACATATAACGAAGTACCTGAAGTTCCTTTCGAGCCATTGTATCAAACGAAAGATGCATCAGCCAATCCTGCAATGTTTTTCAAAGATTTGTTTCCTGTGCTAATGAACACATATAACGAAGTACCTGAAGTTCCTTTCGAGCCATTGTATCAAACGAAAGATGCATCAACCAATCGTGCAATGTTTTTCAAAGATTTGATTACTGTGCTAATAAACACATATAACGAAGTACCTGAAGTTCCTTTCGAGCCATTGTATCAAAGATTTGTTTCCTGTGCTAATGAACACATATAACGAAGTACCTGAAGTTCCTTTCGAGCCATTGTATCAAACGAAAGATGCATCAACCAATCACATGCAATGTTTTTCATCAAGATTTGTTTCCTTTGTGCTAATGAACACATATAACGAAGTACCTGAAGTTCCTTTCGAGCCATTGTATCAAACGACAGATGCATCAACCAATCGTGCAATGTCTTTTAAAGATTTTGTTAAAAGCTTAGGATTTTGAAGTGTGACTTTTTTGTCTACTGATTCTGATGTTTACATTTTATTCCAGCAAGTTAACATGTTATTTATATATATCTTTTTTCAGTGCTACTTGGAAAAGAAGATAGAATTGGGAAAGGCCTGAATGCTAGGTAAGGTTTAAAGCTGCACTAAATATTTTTAAGGTTACATTTTGATGTTTTTATGCAAAGTCGTTGAAACAACTGAAATTGGATTTTCTGGGGTAATATAAAAACGCCCGGCGTTTGGAAAAACGCTGCTCCCTGAATGTCAAATCAATAATAATGGCAACTGTCTTGTTTCATTGCCGATACGTACAATAAGGGGCAGTAATTTACCTGGCTTTAGTCGGCCATTGCTTTCCCAGGGTATGGGGGATTATCTGCAAAAAGCCCCTTTCGAAAATATACAAAAACGAGCGAAAACGACGAGAAAATCTCCTTTCTTCTCCTTCCTGACAATAATGACACTTACGTGTGTTCATGTATTTCGTCCTCCTGGGAGAATGGAATCCCCCTAAATAAGTTATTCGTACCAGGGACTCATCCGGTAGTTTTGCAAATGACAAATATTGCGATTGTTATCATTTCAATGCCGCATCTTGGGGCTCAATGCCTTTGAAACTATTGTCTGATATTCCTGTGACTAAAAAATTGATTTCATCAGAATTTCTGGCACCACATTGATATTATTAGAGTCTGTTTCTTCTATCCCAGAATTCTCAATCTGGCATTATCGCACATCGTAAATGATGTTCTTTTGAGAGGTAGCCAAACCATCGCCGCAAAGGATAACTTCAAGGCTATTCTCAACAACTACAACACAATTTGGTTGGAATTTTCAGAGGAGAAGCGCAAGAAAGAGGCCGAAGAAGACTCCATGTATAAATTCAAATCGAGGTCGCATTGTATGGACTCTGATGATACAGAAATGAGCGAGAGACAATACAAAGAATTGTTTCCATCGTTTGGCAAAGAATTCAATGACCTCATCCCCAAGGATACGTTAAATGATGATGATGATGATGATGATGGTCAAGAAGAGGAACAGAATATGACGTCAATATCATCATGTGATGATAAGTCACATGACATGAGCTTTGTTGATATGAATGAGATCTACAATGCAATGCAAGTTGTGACCGATTGCAAATCAGGATTGACTGATGCCAAGCTAATTAAAGTGTTCTTACAAGGATACAAGGAGGTCATGTCGTTATCGGAATTGAATAGTTTGAGAACTGGTGGGTATTATGCTTTGCAGTAAGAACTCGCGTGCGTATGAGAACCTTCCTCTAATAAGAACTTACAGCCTGGAATCTTTCATATTTACTCCTTTGTGTAAGGACCTTTTCTTCTTGGTTTTTCAAAGGTTCATATTTTGAAGAACAACTGTATTTTTCAGTTGTGGCAATTTCTTTTCGTCGTTGTGTGCTACAGTAGCGTCCCGCATATAAGAAACAACCTTTTCAATTTCAGGTCTGACATGTTTCTTATAAAATGAGGTAAAATTCAAATCAGGGTAAAGTTTCTTATTAAAAAATCATGCACTATCGATCAACTACTCAGACACAATCTCTATGATTGTGATAAAAAACTTATTATTTTGATATGCATTTGTAAATTTTCACTTCCCAGGACAGATTCTGTCCGGGACAGATATTTTCCTTACCAGGACAGATTTTTCACTGTCCAGGACAGATATGTTCCTTTCCAGGACAAATTATTTACTGTCCAGGACACATTCTGTCCAGGACATATGTTTTCCTTACCAGGACAGATATTTTCCTTACCAGGACAGATTTTTTACTCTCCAGGACAGATTCTGTCCAGGACATATGTTTTACTTACCGGGACAGATTTTCTACTGTCCAGGACAGATATTTTCCTTACCAGGACAGATATTTTCCTTACCAGGACAGATTATTTACTCTCCAGGACAGATTCTGTCCAGGACATATGTTTTACTTACCAGGACAGATTTTCTACTGTCCAGGACAGATTTTCTACTGTCCAGGACAGATTCTGTCCAAGACAGATATTTTCCTTACCAGGACAGATTATTTACTCTCCAGGACAGATTCTGTCCAGGACATATGTTTTACTGTCCAGGGCAGATATTTTACTTCCCAGGACAGATTCTGTCCGGGACAGATATTTTCCTTACCAGGACAGATTATTTACTCTCCAGGACAGATTCTCTCTAGGACATATGTTTTACTGCCCAGGACAGATTATTTGCAGGACAGATATTTTACTTACCAGGACAGATTTTCTACTGTCCAGGACAGATGTTTTCCTTTCCAGGACAGATATTTTCCTTACCAGGACAGATTCTGTCCAGGACAGATATTTTCCTTACCAGGACAGATTATTTACTCTCCAGGACAGATTCTGTCCAGGACATATGTTTTACTGTCCAGGACAGATATTTTCCTTACCATGACAGATTTTTCACCGTCCGGGACAGATTCTGTCCAGGACAGATATTTTCCTTACCAGGACAGATTATTTACTCTCCAGGACAGAGTCTCTCTAGGACATATGTTTTGCTGCCCAGGACAGATTTTTTACTGCCCAGGACAGATTTTTTACTTACCAGGACAGATTTTCTACTGTCCAAGACAGATTCTGTCCAGGACATATGTTTTATTTACCAGGACAGATTTTCTACTGTCCAGGACAGATTCTATCCAGGACAGATATTTTACTTACCAGGACAGATTTTCTACTATCCAGGACAGATTCTGTCCAGGACAGCTATTTTCCTTACCAGGACAGATTATTTACTCTCCAGGACAGATTCTGTCCAGGACATATGTTTTACTTACCAGGACAGATTTTTTACTGCCCAGGACAGATTCTGTCCAGAAAAGATATTTTCCTTACCAGGACAGATTATTTACTCTCCAGGACAGATTCTGTCCAGGACATATGTTTTACTTACCAGGACAGATTTTTTACTGCCCAGGACAGATTCTGTCCAGGACAGATATTTTTCTATCCAGGTCAGGTGTTTTACTGTCCAGGACAGATTATTTCCAGGACAGATATTTTATTTACCAGGACAGATTTTCTACTGTCCAGGACAGATTCTGTCCAGGACATATGTTTTATTTACCAGGACAGATTTTCTACTGTCCAGGACAGATTCTATTCAGGACAGATATTTTACTTACCAGGACAGATTTTCTTCTATCCAGGACAGATTCTGTCCAGGACAGCTATTTTCCTTACCAGGACAGATTATTTACTCTCCAGGACAGATTCTGTCCAGGACATATGTTTTACTTACCAGGACAGATTTTTTACTGTCCAGAACAGATATTTTCCTTACCAGGACAGATTATTTACTCTCCAGGACAGATTCTGTCCAGGACATATGTTTTACTTACCAGGACAGATTTTTTACTGCCCAGGACAGATTCTGTCCAGGACAGATATGTTCCTATCCAGGTCAGGAGTTTTACGGTCCAGGACAGATTATTTGCAGGACAGATATTTTACTTACCAGGACAGATCTTCTACTGTCCAGGACAGATTCTGCCCAGAACAGATATTTTCCTTACCAGGACAGATTATTTACTCTCCAGGACAGATTCTGTCCAGGACACATGTTTTACTTACCATGACAGATTTTCTACTGTCCAGGACAGATTCTGTACAGGACAGATATTTTCCTTACCAGGACATTATTTACTCTAAAGGACAGATTCTGTCCAGGACATGTTTTACTTACCAGGACAGATGCATTTGTAAATTTTCACTTCCAGGAAATGATATACTTATTCCAGGAAAGTGTTTTTTGCTTGGTTTTGTTAAATAAGAAAAAGGGTTTTTTCAGACCTGTACTAGTTTCTTATAAAATGGGGAATTATTATGAAAATCAGGGTCTGTGTTTCTTAAATTTGTGTTTCTTATATGCGGGACACTACTGTAATCGGAATATTGCTTAAAGGGAGGTTTTCTTTGCGATTATTGCTTGAAAAAAACATTCATCTAAGTACTGATAGCTAGTTTTATGGTACAGCAGTTCTGGAAAACCGCTTTTTGTGGCGTTTTAGTAGCCTCAATACACAAGGACCCTCAACTTACGCTCATCTAATTGAAGTGAATTGTTGCTGTTGTTGTCGCTTTAGTGTAGTCATAGCGTCCATCAGTCTATAACCTACGAACATAGAATCAGTCTAGCGTTTTAGGCTCGGTGTGGTCGTGAGAAAACGATAGCAAGTCATTTAGGCCCAACTTTTTAGACCATAATGAGGCCTATTGAACCAGTACGAGGCTAATCCGTTACTGTAAGTGTAGGGAAATGAGTCGTAGTTGTAGCGGTATCAGTTTGGTAAAAAAGAAAAACTGCGACAGGTATTGAGTCTAATGTGAGCGCTTAAAAACCTATCATTTTCCTTCCTAGATCCCTTGTTGGATTGTAAGATGGCTGCTCCGAATCTTCTTTTTATGTCACTCCTAAAGCAGAGCCTTGCTCAAAGCACCACAATTTCTTTGGAGGCATTTGACATTTATCATGAAAGTAATATTGCTGAAGTTCAAAAGTTGACTCCCCTGCTTGCTGAATTTTCTTCTCGTATCACAGAGCTGTTGAATGAATTTCCTGAGCATCCAGCCCTGATCCAGGTAAGTGCAAGAGACCTTCTTTATGTTGATTATTACTTGACTGACGTTTCAAAAACGAGGCAATACAAGAATCCCGCCAATCTCATTAGTTAATCGCACATTTCCCGCGGTTTTCCCACAGCCTTGTATAATACGATACAATGACGCGTTTTTGTTACCACAGCAACTGATTTAGGCCTGTGAGATTGACAATAAACTTAAGCGACATAAGAGTAACAAAATGCGTTTGATATGAGTCAAAATTAGAAGCTATCAGGTAATAAGACTCATACTAACCGGTCTTGTAGTTGTACAGGAAAATATAACGCCCTCGGTCTTATTGCAAAGACCTCGCAAGCTCGGTCCGTACTTTTAAGATCTTAGGCTTTATATTTTCCTGCACAACACAAATCCGGTTAGTATGCGCATAGTAAAATTGCCTGTTTATTGTTTTAAGCTATTCTTACTTTGAAATATTCTTGAAATATTTTGAGTCAGTTGATATTGATTCTATGACTGTTGGATGGATGATATTTGACTGTTTCCAATTCCTTCGACTTTTAGATTCAACAAATCATTGACAGAATATTGTCTTTCCCTGTCAATCAACCTTTGATGAAATTCCTGACTGGCCTGGAAATTCTGCTGAAGCAATCACAGGTGCAGTTGTTTGTTTAATTAATGTATGCATTTAATGTCAAATGAATTTGTACTTGAAATGTATTAACTACTAAAAAGACCTTTTGGCTATTCTTAAAAAAATTTCATTTCATTTGCATTCATTTAGGGAGGGTTACCCTTCAGGAAAGGCTGATTTTCAAAGGGCCCTCCGTTGTATGACAGCATCGATTAATGTTTTGCTACATTTTGTAGAGTTCTCAAATTTGCATAATAGCAATAGAAGCTCTAACGCCATTCGATCAAAGCTCGCGTGTAGTAATGTCTAAAAATAATGCTCGATCCAGGCTCTTTCGTAAAATAGCTAAAAGGTCTATTCATTGCTGGGCAATGTATTTATTCTTTGTGTTCTCCTTCAGGACTGGGAATCATACGCAAGTTCAAGGGTATCCCTCAAAGTGAATCTTCAATCAGTCACAAATCAAATTGTCGAATGGAGAAAGCTGGAGCTGAAGTGAGTATTCAGAGGTTTATCCAATCAAGAACCAGTGGTGGACACGTGGGGGGCGAGGGGGTGCGGTCGCTCCCAGTATTGGCTTGAACAAAGGTGTTTTGTTGGAAAACAATGAAGATAAACAATGCTTTTTAACTGAGATAAAAGCTTCGCCCCCCCCCCAATATTTGGCAAAGTGTCCGCCACTGTCATGAACAATCATCATCACCATCCTTTGGTTTTCGTTTCCGCTAGCTTTTGGGTGCCATGTTTCTTTTTCTGTTCTTGTTTTGTGCCATTCAAGCACATTCCACATGCTCAAGCTGATGTTTTCAATTTGATATCTGCCACTTGGTCAATAGTCTTGCGATTTTGCTTCAAGCATTTTTTCTTTGAATTCTCTCACTGCGTAGGTCATCAAAATAGGTCATTGCTCCTTGGTTCATGGCAGTGTTTGTTCTTCAATATTCTCATCTTCATTGCAGGTGCTGGCCATATCTGTTGCAAGTTGTTGAAAAGAAATTCTCTCGTGAGGCCCAATCATGGATTCTCAAGATTTATTCAGCTTTGGAAGAGGTGCGAGCTCAAAAAGAGGAAGCAAAAGGTAGTTCTCTTCGTGTTTTCGTGATATTTTTTAATATCTTCGTAAAATAACAACAATGACAAAATTACAAATACGATACCCCAAGGAGCATGGTAATAAATAACAACCTTGCAGTCATTACATAGAACTACAATTATAAGTAATCTATACGAGAAAACAATAACAAATACAGTTGTTATATTCAAAGGCAGTCTGTCATGCATTTGATTGGGTGATAATGAAAATACAAAGAATAAGAGAATCTGAATGGATGGTGATCCTACTGACGTTCTACGACCGTAGAAAATGAGAACGATTGGAGCTCCTATGTTTCAAGTGCACAGATTCACAAAGAAATCCGTTGTGTTGAGCTCTCACTTTGTTGCGCCCAATCAGACACGTGACAGACTACCTTTAAGCAAGCGGGGATGTTAATGGATGGGACGGCGAGCAATAGCTCGTTCAAAAGCGTTCTGTAGCAATGAATGAAATGCAGCGTTTCCTCGATTATTTTCTCATTTACGTCAATTGTTAAACATACATCGCAATACAAAATGAGTTTAAGCAAGATTTTGTTTGAAAGGGAAGAAAAACTATGAGGTGGCAATATTACATGGGCACTATTGAGAAGATCAGGCTATGGATATGAAAATGACTTCATGTGAGGTCTGCTCCCAGACGTATGGTTCTAACTCTGGAAGAACCCCAAAGAGACAGTGTCTGGCTTCAAATATATATTTGTGCACGCTTTCCGCTCATTTGTCGATGATGTGGATTTTACTAAACTTGGTGCAACATTGATTTATTCCCCAATGCTTCTCAATCTTTGTTACTGCCAAGTACATTAGTTTAATTCCATTGTTCCGAAGAAAATTTAAAAGAGTCTTATCTCCTTCTTTTGCAAGAAACTACAACACAGAATGAAGTTGCAAAGCTGCTGCAAGGCTTTGTGGAGAGTTCTTCTGTTGGAGAGTTGAAAACAAGACTGGAATTACTCAGCATTTTGTATGAAACAATGAAAGATGGCGATAAGGGTAAGAAATTCTAAGACGATGATGCATTGGAGCTTTCATTTGCTTATCACCTGGCAAAGGCACACTGTCGTGACTGTCATTGGCTGGTTCTGATGTTGAAATTACTAACAAAGAACCTGGCCTCTGAATAATTACCAAGCCTTTATGCTCTTAGATCATACTTTGTTTTGAGAATAAAGGGAGTCAGATCGTTATTACCTTCATGAATTTCAGTGTACAGCTTAATTACTGAAGCTTGTCTAATTCTATTCTTTTTTATTGTCTTATTTACCCAATCAGCGCCACGACAGTGTGCCTTTAAATTTCCTGAAAATGATGCAGAATTATTTAATCATTTGAGAGACATGTCTTTTGAAGTCCTCAGAAAAAGATCGGAATAAGGGAAGACCAGGAATAACCTATGAGTTTATTTGAAACTTGTAAATTGTTTATTGCAAGCACATTAAAAATTAAATTGACAAAACTGCTCATATTTTGGTGTATTCTTTTGTTAAAACATAAGTATCCAGTGAAGGGTTCATTATCGAGCATCATTCCTATTTGCACCGCTCATTGTTGAATGATGTTACCTTTCAGTTGCTGCTTGGCTCACTAAATGAAGTTTTTTTTATAAAATGAATTACTTAATTGTTAACATGACTCTCTCTCGTTTCTCACAAGGTTTGTCTAAAGTTGTCTGGAATATTTATCATTACTACAATCAGTTCAGTTCAAATGTGGATGAACATATTCAGAAATCGAAATCTCCCATTGAAAAGGATCTCAAGGTTCGTACAATTTTGTCTCATTAAATCAAAAGAGTGTTTAGTTATGATAGATCTGAACCGTGTAGTTTTGTTTCTTACTTCAAAGAATTTTTCGTCCCTGAAGAATCTGTACTGAGTCTTTATTCTGAGCTACAAAAGTAGGCCACAACGACGTTACATTACAGTAACTTTTCCAACATTGAATGTATCTCTGTTCTATAATTTATAATTTTTGTGGTCAATAGACCTTTTAGCTATTCTAAAAAAGAGTCTGGATTGAGCGATATTTTATGCATTTTTATACGAAAGGTAGAATGGCGTTCTGGCTTCTATCACTATTATTAACATCTGAAAATTCTACAAAATGTATCAAAATGTCGTTCGATTCAAACTCTTTTGCAGAAAGCTGAAAGGTCTATTATACGCCCTCATTTGAGATTAACATTTTCTTAAAACTCAAAAGTAAGCCCATACTGTAGTTAATTCTAGTAAATTAGAGTACACCCCAATATGGTTCGAATCATTTTCCACTTTTAAAAAATTACTTAGAGATTTCTTACGACCGAACGAGTTCTCATTCATCCTAACCTTCTACTTTTTGTGTGTAGGATTTCGTCAAGATTGCCAAATGGAAGGATATAAACTTCTACGCCATGAAACTAGCTGCTGAAAAATCTCATCGTACCCTACACAAATTTGTGCGAAGATATGAGGTGGGTAATTCTTCCCCTTTTTTATGGTCGTTAAAGGTTTTGTTACACGCTCAATACATTTAAGTCTGTTACATCATCACTAATTCTGAGATAGTTTTAGGCCAAAATTTGAGCGATTGAATTCAGATTCATAAATCCCTATGGATTTGTAATGCAGCTACGATTTGAAGCCAAGTATTATGACGGTTTTAGAATTTTAGCTAGCGTTTATACGATACCGCCACAATTTGAAAACGGTAGAATATTTGGTGTTAATTAACTCATAACTCATGTCAACCCTCCACAAATACGATGCTAGAATCTTACGTCACAAAGATATATCACAGGGGATCCAGGAGTGTCAGTAAAGACTGTAGTCTTGGTTTCTTTGGTTCCCTGTGATCCGGATTATGAAAACAACAGCTGTGTAATTTGATACAGATTACATCATCATTGCGGTCGGCCTGCTATTGTTACAGTAGAATATAGTACAATATGGAATATTTCTTTTCTCTTTTCTTACCGTTACGATGAGCAAGATTTGAAAAAACCGCCAGCTCAAAAACAAAACTGTTTCTACTGTAGCAATAGCAGGCCGACCGCAACGATGATGTAATATCAAATTACGCAGGAGCTGTTATTATGATCAGGATCACAAGGAACCAAAGAAACCAAAACTACGATCTACTCCTGGACCCCCTGTGGATATATCTCGGCCTAAAGAATCAATCAGCCCTGTTTCAAAAACATTGAAAAATGTTCCGTTTTCGTCGTCTTCGAGTGTTCACACGATGCCGTTTTCAAAATGTGCCGGTTAGAATTCAGTTTTCAAAATCTGCCGGCCTATCCGTAACAAATTCATGCGGTTTTCACATTTTGCCGGTATCATGTGACTGCAGTCTTAAATGTAGCCGAAATACCAGGCGAAGCGTTGTGAGTTGTGTGAGCCTGAAAGCGTTGTTTTCTGTGAACAAATTTTTGTTGTGAACAAATTTACCTCTCTTGTTGTCTAGGCGTTACTTTCCAAGCCATGCATGTGATTATCTTTATATAGGCAATTTAACTTCAAAATAATCCAATGTTATGCAGAAATAATTTGAATGCGCTGCATTTTTAAAGTTTCAACTGTGTTGAAGAGGTTTTTAAAGAAGTAACTGTGTTGAGGATTTACAAATAATTTGGATTCTTTGTGTGTTTAATCTGCTTCTTGGATTGCTGCTAAATCCTACTTGCAACTTTATCCAATCTAGTCCTTCGCTAATTCATTTATAATCTTACAGTGCATTTTTTCTGATAATTATAGTACATCAATATAGACAGTGGCTGAGACCTACCTTGCTTGTCAGCCCCTGCTCTGGCAGTTGAGACGTTTTCCCTCATATAAATAGTCCCTTGGTGATAGAATCTAAGAGACTAACGTTCTTGTACAGTAAATCCCCGCGTATAGGAACCTACTTTTTTGAGGGCCAGGCTGAAATAGGTTCTTATTTTAAAGGTTCCAAGACCAATTTCGAGGTATGAAGGTTCTTATTTGAAAAGTGTCTTGTGTAGGCCCTTTAGAACCGTTACCAAAGATGTCCAGCCCCGTTTTTTTTTGGTAAAGTAATTATGTACCCAATACCCAATTCTAAGCTTACACACAGCAGGGGAGGAGATTCAAACTTTAAGAGCCAACTGGGACAAAAATGAACTTAATAATGACAATACAAAATCAACTTTGCTACCCCTACAATAAGAATATATTTTTCATCAAACTGAAACAGGTTCTTAATTACAGGTTGCATAATTTAGGAAAAAAAGCCTCTAGGTTCTTATTTTTGTAGGTTCTTATGTGTGGGGATTTACTGTACGGACTCCTGTGAAGTATGAAATTAAGTAACAGATGTAAAGACACCTCATCAATAACGTCTATCTTTTTCAGGAAATTCTCTCCGCTCCTGTTAGTAGTCACTTGAAACTGGTGCAAAATAAAACAGGCAATGAAGAACGTCCAGAATCTGAAATCGAATTAAACAAGGTTTTATTGAGTGATACTGGCAGATTTATTTCTTCAAAAGACGCAATTGTAAGTTTTTCATTTACGATATATTTGTTTCCTTTCCCCCTTTCTCTTTTGAGCAGATTTTCGTATCAGATATCCTCATTTTGCTTTTAATTGCGCATTTTGACAAAAAAAATGTTGCTCTTTTTGGACAAGCTAATCTAATGAACTTCTTTATTCATTGCTCTCGGAGAGATTAAATAGTTGCTACCTAGCATCCAATGGTAGTCTTACTGAGAAACTAAGCTTATCAAAGCAATGTCCTGCTCCTTCCTCTCGATGTGAGCACACCTCATGATTCTTTTAGCCTGGAATTACAGGATTTAGCCTGATTAATTTAGCCTGGAGAGTTAGCGACTCTCCTCACTCTTCGTAGTAGGTTTGACAGGGTGGGCACTCGAACCACCAACCTTGGTAGTCAAAAAATCTTCTTGTTGCGTGTAGTGCAATTGTACAATGATAAACAAGTAAATAAAGTAAAATATAAGCACTCTGATGCGAACTGAAATAAGCACGACGTTTCGAGCATAGCCTATCAAGCTTGATAAGGTTTCGTTGGCTTGATAACGAGCTATGCTCGAAACGTCGTGCTTATTTCAATTCGCATCAAAGTGCTTATATTTTACTTTATTTACTTGTTTATCTTGGTAGTCAAGCGTGCTACCACTGAGACATTCCTGCACCTAGTGAACGTTGTTCGAGAATTCTTGCTTTATTTCATCGATTAGCGAGAAATATTTTGAAAGATCTTTCAGACGGTAAATTGATCTCCATGACCGATCTGATATTCAGTTCACTTTGACAACATCAAAATGTCCACCTAGATACCATAACTTTGTAACTAAGTTGGTTTTTCATCGAAACACTGGAACAGCCAATGTAAAAGTTTCGTTCACGCCTCGTGGTTTCACTCATTAATTTCACCAGTTAATTTAGAATTTGGTTGGTGTTAATTAGCATATCAGCAATACTAAAAGCCAACCTTAAATAAAGAAATTATTATTATATTATTATTATAATTATATTATTATTATTATTATTATTATTATATTATTACGGAACGCTGTTTCACAGATATAGGCCTTTCATTTGCTACTTGTTGCTAGGAATGATTTTTATTACCGGTGAAATGTCAATATTGACCTTGCCTAATATTTGGAAGGCTCTCTGATTGGCCAACCTCAAACAGATCTACTATTTAAAAGGCTCATCATGCGTTCATAAGAATAGCAGTGATTTCATGTTTCACAACCAAATTTCTGGTCTTTTCAAATATTTTTATTAGCAGTCAAAGAGAGAATTTTTATTAACAAAGACAATTTGTAATTATTTTGAGTTTTCAACCAGTTTGTTTTCCAAACTTTCTTACTGATAATTAATTGGAATTATGTCAGTTTATCAAATTCATTACATCTCCACATCTATGTACAATTCCCAAACAGTTGCTTTTCGCAGTACTAGGTGAGCAAAAATGAAAACAATCCTTATTTGAAAGGCCACTTGCTCTGTGGTTATTAAGACAATAATATTAGCAAGTACGTCATTCAGTCGTGGACATCTTCAAATTGATTTTAAAATTTACCTGCCTGAAATCGGCTATTCCGTTCTGAAATTATGAGAGCTTTCCGCAACAAAGGCACTTAAAAAAACCTTCAAAACTGGCTTAAAATCACGACCAAATATTCTGCCTTACAGGAATGACTTTTATGTGCTGTAACACATGTTATCCTATTGGGAAGATGAAAATGTCATCCCTGGGAGTATCAAAACATTATTCCTGGCACATTCATCTTCCAAAGAATATAACACATGCTGCAACGTTTTGAAGTCATATCTGTAAGGCAGAAATATTTGAAAAACTTGAACATGGTTTTAGGCCGGTTTTGAATGTTTCTTGAAGGTGCTTTCTCGAGAAAATCTCTCATAATTCCGGAACGAAGTGGCCGATTTCAATTGGGTAAATTTTGAAATGTCCATCATTAAAGAACATATTTTCTGATATTATAGTCATGATATGCACAGAGCATTGGCCTTTCAAACAGGGAATGTTTTTGTTTCTTTACTCACCCAGTTGAAATGTTCACTGATTTATCTTTCATAATAAATCCAACCTGGCAAACAGCTGGAGCAGTTAAGCTGTTCCGGAGTGCCACACCCTAATTGAATCTCATTATCGAATTCATTTTTAGCAAAACATGTGCTTGCTGTTTCGAGCTCCTTAAATTGAATTAAGCTCTAAGATTTTTGTCATTCATTTATTTTTGTTGATGGATTGGCTTGATAACGGGCTGTGCTTTATTCAATTCGCATCAAAATGCTTATAATTTACTTTATTTACTTGTTTATCTTTGTCTATTTACACTACACGCAATATGAAGACTGTTTTATTTAAAGAAGGATGGAAAGATTTCTTACTATATTATGACTCATTTTGGCCTAATATGCTTGCTGCATTCAGGCATGGCACTCATAGTTTAACATCTTCTCCAAACGACGGTTGGATTACATTTGAAGCCGGTATTTTATCGAGACATCTGGTAGAAGTGTAAACGGTGAAGTGGATAAAAATGTGGCGCAATTTATCGCAACTTGATGATTTAACGATAGGAGACACAATGTATGTAGTAACATAAACTATTGAACGGAGATAAATATTATTCTAGAAATAAAACAAAAGAAGGCCCCGCGCCACTTATGTTCCTATTGTTTTCATCGATCGAGAACATTAAATGTAGCGATAACATAACGAAATAAATTTTTTATTCTGAATTCTTGGTTTTATTGTAATTCTACATTTTCTGAAATTCGTTTTTTTATTTTTGTGCTCTTTTTGTTTACTTTCTTTTTTTCCTTCTTGTTTATTTTCTTCTTGTATTTTCTCTGTATTGTCTTGCACCTTTGTTTTCGTTGTGTATTGTCCCTACATTTTCTTTCCTAAGTATGTAGCTATCCCAGCTGCCTTTCTAAGCTCTCTCAATACTAGCCCATCTCTATTGCCTAGCAAATCTGACCAATTACAAAGCTCTATGATATCCGCATCAGCACTTTGTGATCATTAAGTACAGACATTACCTATATTCAATTAAAAATGAACCAGATGTTACCTACTTGCATGCGTTTCTACAGAAATAGCAAATGAGATGTTTTATTTACGTATTTCTTAGACTTTAGTTTCGTGTTATTGGTCTTAAGTTATCGTAAGGCTGTTAGGAAACGTTAAGACCTTGCCAGCGGTCATTTTAAGTCTTTATTTTAGTCATCATTTAGACGTCGTCTGTTGTTTGTTTGTTTGTTTGTTTTTTTTGTCGTAAAATTGATATGGAACGCTATTACATAGCCTGATCAGGTTAGCTAATACCAAGATATCGTAAGCCTTTATCGTAGTGGCTGGCCGTGATTAATATACATGAGGTTTTCAGATGTTTGGAAAGCAATTTATTAGGGGCATGCTCTGAGGCATGTAATTAAAGCAAGGAGATTACAAGCTTCGACATAAAGAGCCAGTCGTGTATTACATGGAATATACATTTGGATGAGACAAACCTAACTTGAAGATATCACACTGTTTAAAGACAGTAAGCCGATTATCTGCAGAAAGGAATGCGAGAGTAACAGGAACATTCAGAAGATTATTGTTTGAAGTCTTTACAGTAAAACAAAGAAGGAACATAGTTTGTATTTAGCTGAACATGAAGTGCTTGGTGGCTCGTGCTTTGGGATAACTAGATCTTTTGCCGCCTTGAAAGAATGTTCTTCAAGACAAAGAATTAATGAACAGAATTTGAAATTCAGAGACGCTCCATTGTTTGAAGTGATTGACACAGAGCTAAGCATTAAATTGATTGGAGTTATATTTTGACTTCCAAGCGTTGTCAGTATTCGTCATATTGGAATTCATATAGTTGTAAACTGATGATGGTTGGTGGAAATTGATCGTCAAAGAAAGAAGCAAATTAAGATGTGGAAGGATCAGAATTATAAAGTTTTTGATGCACTGGAAATTGCAAGGAATTTGAAATTCTAGAGACACGGTGAAATTTTAACTGATTAAGGAGGAACTGAACTATGAAAATATTGATGTTTTTAGCTAATATGTATTATTTTTAGCTCGCCAAGTTCCATTAAGGTTTGACAATAGTTTCGGAATAGATAAAAGATTGAAATTATAACTTTTAAATGCATTACAAAGATTCTTTTGCTTAGCATAAAAAATTGATGAAACGTTATTTTAAGGTATGGAAAAATTGCTAAACACTGTGAACTGTGAAGTATTGTGAAATGACTATAGCAGTTTAAAAGTTTTGATGTGGAATTGCTGTGACTGGCTGGTGTTGGCATGGTGTCACTATTCAAATCAGATGAAATTTTGCCTATTCAAAGAAACTTTTTGCCAATTTTTACCATAGAGATGGAAAATAACTAGTATATTTTGAAGCTAGCTTATTGAAAAGTCCAACTCGGATGTTCAATGCCTTCTCGCTGCCAATTCAACCTGTCTTGGAATGATTCGAGAGATGGCTGATTTAGTAGTAATGGCATAGTTCAAAGAGAGAAAATCCAACCTGTTCATGGAAAACCTTTCATTGTATTTATCAAAGAGATTTGAAACAACTAGTACAATTTAAGGTTTGGTGTAATGAAACCTCGCTGCCGAATCGAACTGCCTTAGGGAGATTTTCGTGCTTTATTTTGTGGTAATGAAAATGAGGCACGTCAAATGAAAATGAGAGAAGTCAAACGAGAGAAAATTCAAGCTATTCGCAGAAAATGTTTGCCTGTGTTTTTCAAAGAAATGGAAAGTAACAAGCATATTTGAGGATAAATTGCTGATGCGGCAAAGCGTTGAAATTAGATGCCTCTTCGCTGCCAAATCGAGCTACCGAGCGATCGAGTTTCATGGTTAATTTTAATATGTTCACTCAATCACGGGGAAACAATATGATAAAGCTTCTTGCTTAATTTTATCGCAATGGCATCATTTGCAGGAAGGAGCTGCGATGCGCCATCTGGACAAAATATCCACGGAAGCCAAAGAGTGGTCAAATTTCGAGTCAAACATCGGCAACAATTCACCCAAACTAGAATTAAACTGAAAATTCGAAACGATATCTTTGAAACATTAATTCCCACTTTAGAGAGGTTTCCCGATACTTTGCTTGGGTGTGAAAAGAAACGGCGAAACTTTTACGACGTTACAACAGATACGTTTGTATTCAGTCGAAAAATCGTCGCATTTGATGCAATCTTATATTATTATCAGTCTTATGGATCGTTAATTCGTCCACCTTTCGTAACACTTCGAGAATTCGAACGAGATTGTCGTTATTTCGAAATTGACGAAGCTACGATTTTACTAATGAAGAAACGTGAAGGATTCCAAGATTTTAATGTTAATGAGTGCTCCGCAAAAAAATTACCGTTTAAGTCATAGCTTTGGAACCACTGGCTCTATGACAATGAGACAAACATTTTTGAGCTCGTCTTGAAATAAGCTTTCATTTGATATATAGTTTATTGTTTTTTGATGACGTCATCAACAATTGGTTGTTGCGCATGCGTACTGACGAAAAACCATGTTATGGTTCATTTTTAGAATAATGAGTGACATAATATGATGCAGCAGGTATTTTTATGTATATTTAGCATTTTTTGCTATTTTTAAAAGTAATTTATAATCAATTTTAGACAAAAATCGCTCTTTTTTTCGTATAAAATAAATAAATGCTGACATCAGCAAAAATATTAGCGTTACAAAGCAAAAATTTCAAAATAAGAATTACAAGGATATAATCCCTCTATGTTTCAAATATGACATCGATATGTTTTATCAATTTGGAGATACAACGTGACAAAGTACATGTGGTTTTACACCCAAATTAGCAACATTTGCTGACGGAAAAAGAAACTATTTCTGAAGCAGTTGCGAATTCATTACGATACAATATTTGGAGTTTTCTTGAGTATCCCGAAACTTCGAAAGCTGCAAAAGTTTTCGCTATTTTTACCTTTATATTAATTGCATTTTCGGTATTGTTCGCTTGCTTTACAACACTGCCATCGATACGCGTACGAGAGATTCACAATGTTTTCTGTGACGAATTGTTCCTGACAGAATTCACCTTGAATTTATATTTCGCTGTGGAATATTTATTTCGGTTACTCACGGCACCGAAACGGCTTCGATTTGTATTATCGCCTCTTAGCATTATCGACTTCATCGCAGTGTTCCCGTATTTCGTCGTACTATCGGTAGACGTGCAAAAAGTATCGACTGTGGGCTTTCTAAAGATAATGAGGACAATGCGAGTGTTACGGTTATTTCGCTTGACGAAACAGTCGAAAGCTTTCCAAACTGTGATGTTGATAATGTCGGAATGCGTTCACGATATTTTTGTATTATTTGTCTGCTTTTTTATCGCCTGTGTCGTTTCGGCAAGTCTTCAGTATTACGTCGAATTATCATCATCTGTCGATACTGATTTTACGAGCATCCCGATGTCAATGTGGTGGGCGATACAGACGTTAGTTTGTCTTGGTTATGGCGATATCATTCCAGTTTCGATACCTGGGAAACTCATTGCGGCATCTGTTGCGATATTTGGCGCACTTACGCTGAGCGTTCCGTTGCTGTCGGTTGGTGGAAAATATCTGGCCATGTATGAGCAGAAATTTAAACAGTCTGACGAAGAAGCTGAAGATTTAAAAGAAGCTAACGAAAATAATGCAACGAAGATAAAGAGTTAGAATTATACCGGGTGCGCCAAAATAAACTATGCACGTTTGACAGGCCACAATAAATCGTACACTAGACCGAGTTTGAATATTTATGACTTGATCTTTAGCAGAAAGCCTGAATTAGATTCTAGGACTTTTTGCAAATTTTTCTGTTTTCAGTTTTTAGAGCTACAAGCGAGTTCCTTAAAATGCTCATTTTCGAAAACATTGAAAACGATCAAAAAACGTCGATCCAAATTTTAAAAGACTCAGCATGAATGAACAAAGATAAAACGTTTTCAGGGGGATTTGGGGGTTTAGTACGAACTCTCGTACAGCAGGTTACAATTGGTCAATTTCTTAATCGCAAATCACCACGAACAAGTTCTCTCTGTGTCCATTCATGTCGATTCTTTAGAAAACTTGATCGATGTTTTTTTATCGTTTTCAGTGTTTTCGAAAACTAAAAGTTTTGGAACCTCGCTTCTAGCTCTAAAAACTGACAATGAAAAAATTTGCAAAAAATCCCAGTATCTAATTCAGGCTTTTTGCTAAAGATTAAGTCATAAATCTTAAAAATCGGTCCAGCGTACGATTTATTGTGGCCTGCTAAACGTGCATAGTTTATTTTGGCGCACCCGTTACATGGAATCAAGAGATCATGAATATTTTGAGTGATTGTCAAATATCTCTTTTGGGACGGAGGCTGCACCTTATTTGTTCGTTATGAATTTTGCTGTTAGTCTAGAACCTGTATACAAATGATTACTGTTCAGAAATGATATAATGATTGCTCCATTTTCTTTGCTTTGGTTTCGAGGTAGATTTAGAGGGGCTCCGTCGCCAAACTGTAAACAAATCTTTCATGTTTTCATGATGTGATTATGGATGTCGTTTTTCATTTTGATTTCTTCTGTAGCATTTGTCTTGTATTAATTAATTAGTTCCGTATGTTGTATTTCTTCGTAGTTAACTTTTGTCTTTTGCATTGTATGTAATGGAATTTAAAAATATATGAACTGAAACTGAAACTGCACGTGTACATTGTTTTCCGTTGTGTTCTGCAGTTTGGGTCCAACTGGGACGCGAAGTCGGAAAGGGGCTAATTTGTTTTGTAAAATTTTATGTTTAATATATATATTAAAAATAAGATATTCTGTAGATTAGATATATCTTCTGAGTTCATCTTTATCTTACCAATGATCTTACTTGTGTAGTCAGTAATGGACTGACTACACACGTGTAGTTAGTGGACAAGTGAGATTATCAACTGCTCGACAGTGCAACATAGACAGATTGATTGTCGTACACTTAGATGTAGTCATGTGATAGAACGGAACAGGGCTTTATTGGTCTCACAACCTTCCACTCCCTTCAATTCTATCATTATTATTAACATTTTCAACATTACTTTACAGAGCCTGGTTTCAGAAATTTGCTGTCAAAATGAATGGTTGAATGATACACCAAAATTATCTTCAAAGCTGGTTAAAAAATGCTCAAAATATCTTCACGGAGCAAAACACGATGTGATGATCAAAACATTGGACGAATTCACAGGTATAAATGGTCAAATGTTTTCATTTTTGTCGAAATTGAACTTTGATTCTCCTGTGTTGTCAATCAACTGTATGTCGACTTTCTGTAGAACCTAAATCAGCGCAAGATCAACTGGGTGTGGTTTGCTGGCTATTGTTTAGATTCCTTAAAACTGATTGTCATTGTCTGGCAAACATGTCAATTTAGATAATTAATTTTTTGTTGGTTTAAATCTATCATATTTTTCTCGATGTACAACTGATTTTATAAAAGCTTTTTATCTCAGAATCGTGCAACATGCCTGAACTTCTAAATTAAATTTTCAAACACTGAAGCTTCGCATTGATAAGAATGGAACTTAAGTGGGCTGTCTTATTGCCAAGTCAATCAGTTGTGTTGATACAGAGCCAGACCTACTATTCCTTTAATTTGGAGATTTCTTTTAGCCGTTTGTTTTTTGCAGTTTTAAATATTGTCATGCTGAATTATTAAAAGATTTGATCAAGGATTTTAGCCCTATTTCGAGGGATTTGAGATTGAAAAAAATTACGAAATTGCTCATAACTTGAGAACAATACAACCGATTTAAACCAACTAAATTTTGTTATCTAAGTTTATATGTTACCCACACAGTGATGATCAGTTTTAAGGAATCTGATAAGGAATCTAAAACTACAGGCTTGCAAACGTTTTGGCTTTTTCTTTTCTGACCCCGTAGCTACTTGCAACATTGACTTGCCCAAGTCGTCTTGTAAGGAAGAAGGTCTCATCCTTAGGCAAATCTACTTGCACCGCTGAGCCATGGTATTTGTTCTCAAGAAGACGCTGGGCTTAAGTGCTACTTTGTATTTCCTATGGCACTTTTTTTACCTTAGGGAGGATGTGAAGCACGTAGTTCGTTGCTGAACGCTTGACTAAAATAGAATTGCTGGCTTATACCTCATTCACACTGCAAATTAAACCAGCTGAAACTAAACCAGGTTATTGAATGGAGCCTTCTAATTGGGCAATCCAGCGAATCCAATGCACTTGATTTGTTGAAATTCATCCTGGTTTAAATAAAGCTTGTTTAACTGTGCAAATGTAAGTTCATGTGATAAGTCTGTTTTCATGTGACTAGACATCAATACGGGGCTACTTCAGCTACGCCTAGCCCATTGCGAGGTTATAATATCATGTGTGCAGTTTGAAAAACAGCCAATCAGATTGGCGTAAGCTATCATCATGAATCAGCAATTTTTGCAATTTGGGTATACGCGGTCTATTTACCATGACTCTATGCCTTTAACATTATCTTTACCTTCATCTTTCAGGAGATGTAATCGCGAATATGAAGGAGCTACAGTCAATTGACGTCTTGTCATTGGTAAGTCAAAAAGCATCAATTGCTCAAGTTGCTATATTCTCCTCTTTATTGCTGCGTGAAAACATTAATTTCGTTGCTTCATACACTGATTATATATGCCGTAGTTCGCTCCTTGCCTGAACTGATATACCGCTATAGCAACCACTCATGTCCATATGCGTTATTTGATTGTTTCTTTTTGATATTCTTGCAGCCATGCCTTGTGATAAGTTGTGTTGTATCATTTTATATCATCTCTTCTTTTAGCCTGAAGAGAAACGTGCAAATGCGAGGAAGCATTTGAGTTTGAGAAAAAGAAAAGCACTTGCGACGCTCTTCAAGACTCTTTCAAATATGGGTAAGATTTTCTTTTCCACATCAATCTACTCTTCTGAATTCGTTGCCATATTTTTGTCCAAGACTTTGCCAGATTTTTGTGTAGCTTTTATGATTATTCTCAGACATATATTTACTAAAGTTTAAAATCTTTTACAGATTGTTGTGATCTTTGAACATATATATATATATATATATATGTAGAAGTTTAAATTCCATTTCAGGTTTGTCGTATCGGAAAGGATTGGCTTTGCGATCACAAAATGAATCGGATATCAATGTGTTGTCTCCTGTCATTGAGATCAATGGCTATATAGAATCAAAGTGAGTTTCTGTCCTCTGTTTGTCTTGTCTACACAATTTCTGTTAAAGTTAATTGACAGAGTTAAATAGCTGACTCAAGAGCTGCCAATGCAAGTCTGAAATTAGGCTATCGTATTTGATGATTTCGACATGTGCATGGAGCGTGCGTATGAGTTTTCTTTGTCGTTTTTATAAATTACCTTCATTCAATTCCGTTCTTTCACTTGAAACACAGGGAGCCCAGTAATAATTAGCAAACTTGACAATAGATTGTCTGAAATAAGAGCTGCGTAGGAAACTGAACTGTGGATCTGGGGAACTGGGCAACTGGGCAACTGGGCAACTGGGCAACTGGGAAACTTGGGAACGGAATAACTGCGAAGGAGAGCTGTTTCTTGGCAGTTCCTTCGCAGCTCTAAGCGCTGTGAATCCTTTGCAGTTTCCTACGCAGCTCTTATTGGAAGGATTCGCAAATACTTCGCAATTTCCTACGCAGTTCTTATTTCAGACAGTTTATTTTTAAGTTTGTTAATTATTCCTGGGCTCCCTGTGCTGTAAGCAGTTCGGTTCATTTAAAAATTTAAACAGACTTTGATCATATCTTTATTTGACTTACGTTGTGTCAAAGCCATTCTAGTCAAATCGAAATCGTTATATAGTTTTTCAAGCATTGCTAACACTCTTTCTCCTGTCAAGTATCTATCAATTTTGTTACTTTTCAAATCAACTTACTGAGTAACTTTGTAAGCAGTGTAACTAGTATTATGTCATTGTAACTTTTTATTGGATTTTAAAAAGACTCACAGTTCTGAAAGTACTTCTTTTGAATTTATTTGCAGTGACACATTGTCTGTTCTGAAGAGAGATTGCCATATTTATTACTTCAAATGCTTGGCTCGTCAATCTGCGTTGGATAATGCAACGAGGAGCCCTTCCAAGGTATACATAACTCATTCTTGTTCTAAGATTCCTTTAAAATTTCTGCTGACTTTTTCAATTTAGTCATTGGCAACTTTTCTCAGAAAGATGAATTTGATCTTGTGGCATTGATACAACAATATTTACGTGTCAATGTTTTTAGATGTTTCTGTGGATCCTATAAAAGAGTTTGCTGTAATTTCGTTGTAGTCAGATACTAGACTGGTGATGATAAGTCCCTTGTATCCCTGCGGTAAACCTTGCTCAACTGGGAAACACAGGGAAACAATGGACTCCAGGTCATAAATCTAGTCAGATACCTCTTTTCTTTGTTTGCAATGGGAAACTGATTTGACTTGTTTCATTGCATGATGGGTTATTGCCTGTAATGCCTTGGACATTGTGCAGTGAAATGAGATTTAGGAACTCCTTTTACTTGAATTTTAGCGAAACTTTGTTAAGTTTTTTTTCTATGTCACTAAGATTTAAAAGACAAAAAACAAAACTCAAATTTAATTATTGTTGAGGTGGAGGCAAAAAAACATTACGTTATCGAGTTGCCTCCAAACACATCATCACAAATTTACTAACGATTTACAGAGGAAATTAACTTTACACTACTAAGAAAAGACAAAGGCTGAATTGAGGCGACCTTTCGATGAGGCGCACACAGCAAAGCCAGATCAATCCAACTTCGCCGTATTGCCGCACTTTGTTAAGTTTGTTAAGTTTGTTAAGTTTGTTAAGTTTGTTAAGTTTGTTAAGTTTGTTAAGTTTGTTAAGTTTGTTAAGTTTGTTTACCTTTGTCTCTTTTAATGATATAAACACGATAGCAGTTTGAGAAATGTATGAAACGGTAAGTATACGCCAGTCTTTGCAGTGTTGTAATCTTATTATTTCAATTTTGCACGTAGGAATTAAACCCTCAAGACATATCCAGAAGCAGAGGTTTTACAGATCATCTTCATTCCGTTGTTCAAGAACAGAAAAAGTTTTTGAATGGATTGATTGCAAACTACGAAAGTTTACGGTATAATGCTTGCATTAAATAATACAATGCTTTGGTTTTTAGATTTCTTTTGAGATGATATTTTTATGCAAGTGGATTTATGGTTTCGTAATGGTAAAAGATTCTGAAAGTAGTCCAACATAACATACGTTTCTTGATTCTTGATTCTATGATATATGGTAGATACCATTTCGATGCATGGCATATACCGTTTTCCTTCTTTCGAGATTAATTTGTCAATTAATAAACATTTCCATTTTGCAGCACTATCTTCATGGTTGCTTCAAATCTTCCATTAACCACCTAATAATTTGTCTGTAAATACGTGTGGTAGTAGTAGATATCTATATATTTTCTTTCTATTCTAACAGGGTACATTGCAAAACAGTATTTGTTTAACTTAACTGAATATTTTTCAACCAGTTTAAAGAATTTAAAATGAATGAATGAATGAATGAATGAATGAATGAATGAATGCATGAATTAATTAGAATATCTGTTTGTCTCATACAATTCCTCTTTAAGTTTCGTAAAAAGTTGCAAAGATATAACAACATTGCTTAGATTTCTCTGTCCCTTTGACTCATTTAATCTTTTTTCTCTGAATAGATCCAAAGAAGTTGTGCTTGGCAGCATCCTCAATGAGAAACAAAGTCATGTTGATTTCAAATCTTTGATGCCTGCTCAAAGTAGCTCTCTTAATAATTTGGTGAGTAAATTATTTATTCTTGGTTGCCTTTTTTAATTTTTGTTGTACAATTTTCCCCATACGTGTAATTTATTGATGATCTGACGGTTTTTCTTGTCTGAAAAAAATTGAAAAAGTCAATCAAATCCACTACGCATTGAGAACGCTAAACAATTTTTGACCACACTATTACTTGGAATTTATTTTGACAAATTTTGGCTTCATGCTTTCAAAATCAATTTTGCTGGTTTGTTTTCATAAGATCAATAATGCAGGACTTTACTACTTCTTTGTGCTAATCACTAATAATATTTAAAAACTTGTGTGTGTGTTAGGTACCATCAAGTCGCTGGCGACTTCTGGCGATCCTCTGAACAAACAATCTCCATTCTGTTCTGTTCTTTGCTGTTTCATTAAGTTGATACAAGGACATCCCAGTTAAGTCTTTCAATACATCAAGCCATCTTGTTCTTTCCCTGCTTCGTCTTCTTTTCCCTTCTACCCTCCCTAACTTGATATCTTTTTCCATCCTTTTTTCATTTAAAAACTTATTTTTCACCAAATATTCTTGCAGATGAAATTAAAAGAACTACTTGATTTGACTGTCTACGTCATGAAGCAATTTCGTCTGTTGGTTAAGTGCTGCCCTCAGACAAAACACACAGAAGGGAGTTCTCCAATTCCTGATGAGATGCTGCCTCCTGTCAACAACTTAAGCATTGAAGACGAAGACATGAAGAAACTGCTTCAAACTGTGGAGGTAAACGAGCCTTATTACTGTTTTATTGTAGTTTCCAGACTACCTGCCTAGCCAAAGAAAGTTCCCACTTTTGAAAATTCATAGCACCAAGAGTACTTGATGAATTGGAACGAATCAAAGTATCCTTGATAGCCGAGAGATCGAATTATTATTGTAATGTTTCTCACGTTTTTATTAGCATTGGAAATATAGGTATATGGTTGTGAAATGCCTGAAAAAGGGCCCACAACACGTGACCAAATCATAAAGAAAATTCTCTCACAGAACAGTAAAGTGCACTGTCTTCTTTCGTTGCTTATGGCAAGAACTGGACGAACAAGCGATTAACCGAGATATATTCTGACTCTTCTCTGTTTTACTTTGCTTCGTATTGTCAAATGACATAAAGTAAGATCATGAGAAATTTAAGAAATATCTGAATGCTTTTTTCTTGTTTACATTGTACCGTCTATGTTACAAAGTAAACTTTTAAAAATTTGATTTCCTTAGCTGTGCATATCATGTGGAAATGTAGATTGGCCTTTTCTTACCGTTGTTGTATCTTTCAGATCTTCCGTCCAATTTGTTTCATCTTTTCCATGATTTATTTTCTTTAGATGATATTGGAAAGCAGTACAAGAAGCAAATCAGAAATAGACCAGATATCCAAAGAGAACCAAAGAGATGCTACATCTTTCCTCGTTTCTTGGTAAGTAAAGTTTTTGATTTGTTTTAGCCTGACTATCCTGAAAGTCACGACAGGGTTTGCACGTAAGGCAGGAAATGGGAGAAACAAGGCTGTCTTTGCACTAATATTTCTTAGCCAGTTTATATTCTGGTAGTTTTAGCTAATTAAAGATGATCCAAGTTTCCAAGTTTGCAGGTTTATTCAAAGTGAAACTCACTGCTCTTCCTTTTCTTTGATTTCTTTCACAGTGTTGACTAACTGTACATTCTTTCCTGTAGAGAACAAATTTTTTTAATAATTTCTCTTCGTTGGTAGGTCACACTACAAACTGCAACAGCAAGTAATGGGAAATTTAGTAGATAATTGCAAGTTGATGTCAGAGATCGAAGCTGCATTCACACTACGTGGGTATGTTCAGTTTTCATTCTATGTAGGCCTAAACTTGATTGGAATATATTTTTCAAAACAATTCGTATTTTTTTAAACTTCAAGGTATTATGTTTGAGCTTTGATGTTGATTTTAACTCATATCTACAGGGAGAGCCCAAAGGAAAGTTTTGCGAAGAGCGTATCGTTACTCAAGGATAAAGTTCTTATGACTGTGAATGAGATGTCAAGTGCTTTTGCCAACGGAAAGCAGGAACAGGCGATCGAAAGTACGGCAGCAGAAAGCAATACAGGTGAGTTAACTGATGCTGTCCTGTTACAGATATATGATCATTGTAAGCATTTTTCATCAAACAATTTCTTCAAGCTTGTGACATGTCTTATAATGATGTGCTTCGTTACAAAACTTCCTTAGTAAGGCGGTAATTGCCACCATATATTCCTAATGAATCTCAGATCGTTCTGCATGCTTTGATGATTCAAGAAAGATTCTGCCTTATTGATTGGATCTATCTTCTGTATCCTTCTTCAACTTTTGAGCTTCAAAGCCTTCGGCAAAGGAGGAACCATTGGCAAAAATGAGAGTATCTGCTTTACAACTATGCTTTTTCCATGCTGAGGTAGAAAATGTTGTGACCTTCTCGGAAAAAGCGGTATCAACAAATTCTACTTAACTCTGTCCGTATCTTTAAAATATTGTTCTGTTTGGCTACTTATCTTTGTTGGACATTTGCCAGATATTCGCCAGAAGTCTTATATTGGTGAATCAAATGTTTCTGGAAATGGCCTCACCGGGAGAATATTGCTTCGAAGAGCAAACTGTCAAAGTTTTCGAAACATTGTGTACCCGTTTGGCAAAGGCTTTTAACGTATTAAAGTCCTTACACCGATATCATTCTCCTTACCTTTATCCCACTCTGCTATTTGTCTTGTGATATTTTCAGGGATCGGAAAAACAGCTGAGCATCTTCTTAAGGGTATCTTAACATGTGTTCAGGAACTGATGAAATTAGAGACGCCTATCCCAAAAGATGAAACCAAGTCTCTTGAAGGTATTTATAGCTTCCTCAAATCATAACCATTAGTTTAGATGATATTCAGTATTAGCTGAATGGACTAATTTTTAAGTTAGTTGCAAATTGGTCAAAACAACAATATGCTAATGCTCTCGTCTTGTGACAACAATATGGCCAAAACTGAAGTTTCCAACGTGAACTTGCCATTGTCTAGACATTTCTCAAGTATCTTTTGAGTAGTATGATAAAGGATAACAAATGAAATAAAGTGACAATGTCCTGTGGATTTCCTTGACTGAAGGGAATACCGTGAAAGCTCTATTCAGCCTTCCTTTCTATTAGGCACGCCCACTTATATCAAATACCGTAGTTACCAAATATTTTCTATTTATTTAGCTAAACAAGTTTGCATGCTAATTTTTGTATGGTCTTGGATAAAAGCCATGGTGAAGTTGTGTATTTTACGCGTAAAATTGTCTGTTGATTCCGCAAAATATGGGGCAAAAGAACTAAAATGCTGTTATTCATATTCTTGTTATTTGACTTTGTGAATAAGTCCCCCCCCCTCTAAAAAACCCCCTTCAGGAGTCTCTGAAATTAGATATGCGCTTTGGGGGCTTTACGGTAGTTGCTCGAATTATTTTTTGCAGTACTGAGACTTCTTAACATTTTCGTTATCCGAGAATTAAATTTCTTTTACAGAGTTTCTTTTAAAGTGTTAAAGAGTAGAAGAAGAATACTTGTATTGTCAAACACTTCTTCGGGGCATTAGTTTGAAAATCAACCTCTTCATTGTGGAATGTCGAATCACAGTTTTATTTAATTCTTGTTTCAGATGAAGACATTAACGAAGATTTTGATTTACTTGAAGGCCACTTGATTCCACATCTTGAAAGAAATTTCTTCAACGAAATAAACATGCTTAAATCTTCCTCAGTATCACAGAATTTGACAAATTTCTTCGAAGAAACAAGAGACTTGTTTGATTCATTGGAGAATGACGGAAGTGAATTGTTCCTCGTCTATCCCATCATCCAACAGTACACAAATATGGTTGAATATTTCTTGGAAAAGCTTCTTCATTTGCACAGGACATCATGCAAAGCACTGTTTGTTTTGGCTGGTATCTTCACTGAACTTGCAACGGAGGTTTGTACAGAGAGCCATGATCTATGTCACAAGGGTTACTCCATTCTTTATTGAGAACTGCTCTCTTAGATGGAAGTAGACTTGACCCATGTCTATCTCTGGAGTCCGTCTTACCACTCCCTTAGATCCGCCATTCCAACATTCCGTAGTGGATCCAGGAACTTCCGAAAAGGGAACGAAAAGACGTACTGAGAAAATAGACTTCAGCAAGTCTAAGATGGAAGTGGAAGAAAATGACAGATGTGATGATTTTGTTAGTTTTGTCCCACCAAGTGATCCAATGTATTATTCTATCAACAGACTTGATATTCTATGTTTTAGATTTAACTACGGATTTTCGTAAAGCTACAACTTTCAAGGATAAAACCAAACTGCGATGCTTGATATCGTATAAGTTGTTCAAGTCAACCTTTATTTTCCTGCTTTTTATCCATCAACCAGCAAAGGTCACATTTTCATTCAAATATCTATTTATACTGTTTCCCACAATCATTCTTATGGTGTTAACTAAATTTCCCAAGACAAAGGCTGATTGTTGAAAAAACCTACTTAACAGTTAAATAAGTATCTGTAAATAGAAGCCATATCTGGAAAAGGAAATTTATTCTTTGCAAGTTCGTGCATTCGTTTGTTTTGAAAGATTGAAGATTGAAACATGCAAAACATTGTGATTTGCATTGGCGATTGAATAGGTAGTGGAAAATATTTTGATATTATTTTCAAGGACTTAATTTGTAATTTCAGGGATTCTGCTTACCCCCGGATGAAGTAGAAACATCAGGCGAAGGTGCAACAGAATTTGAAGATATTCAAGGGGGTGGAGTTGGTGAAGGAGAAGGGATGAAAGATGTTAGTGACCAAATCGAAAGTGAAGACCAGGTATTTTTGTTTCCTTCGATCAACCAATTTTTCTCGCACTTTTTTGTAACATGGTAGAGCTCAGTTTAGAAGTAATGAATCACGCAATATACCTTTTAGCTATTCTACAAAAGAGTCTGGATCGAGTGTTATTTTTATGAATTTTTATACGCAAGGTTCGATGGAGTGGTGTTAGTGCTTCCATCACTGCTGTGCGCATTCAAAAATTCTACAAAATGTAGCAAAATATCGTTCGATTTTGATTCTTTTCAGAATAGCTAAAAGGTCTCTTAATACATTTCGACTATGGGAAATGCTCCAGCTTGAGCATGGCATTGAATGGGGCATTAAACATCCTACAAATCGGCTGAAAATGTTATGATTTTCAATGCGCTCTTTATAATTTGCACTAAAAAGCTATATATCAGACATTTTATCGTGACTGTGATTTTGTTAGATTATGGATTAAGATTCTTTAGGATTAAGATTCTTTAAGGGCACTGGCTTATAGACTTTTCAATGAGATAAACCAAATCAACATCCAAAAGGAAGATAGCTTGCAGCCTTGTTAGAACCTTCCTAATTTCAGATATTAAACATGACATTTCATTTTTTCGATTTTTTTTTCATTTCATTTCTTTTATGGAGGGTTGCCCTTCAGCAGAAGCTGGTTTTCAAGGGGCCCTCCGGTATGGTATTTATTGTTATAAAATGTCAGTTAGTTCTCCCCGAAATCGATTAGTCGCGGTTTTAACATTGGTTACTTTTATTGAAGCTTCATGGAGCAGAGCAAGAGGGTAAAGAGAAAGAAACCAAACCCGAGGATGATCGGAACGTTCCAGACGAAGAACATGGCATTGAAATGTCTGATGATTTTGATGGACGGATGCATGATGTCGATCCGGATGCGGAACAAAATGAATCTGAATCCGACCAGGAAAAAGAAGAGGAAGAAGAACAACCGGATGAGAAAATGGGAAACTTGGACGGAATTGAAGAGGATAAGTTTGATGAGAAATTCTGGGGTGATTCCGAGGATGAAGATGAGAACGAGGCTGCTGATGAAGATGATACTGGTGCAGGAGCGAATGGAGAGGCTGAATCAGAATTGGTTGCTAAAGATGAAAACGAGGGTAAGTAACCATATTCGCTAAAATATGGTCAAGAAAGGATGTTAGTATAGTTTTTGCTAGCTGCCAGGAATGGGGGGGGGCAGAAATTATTATAATTTTAATCAGTTTCACCACAGTTGAACGTTCCATGATTTTCTAATTTACCGTTATTCTGACCAGTTCTTAAAGGGTCTGTGTTAACCGGCATGCTTTGCACGCGCCATCTCTTGTTGGCCTTTGTTGTCACTATTCTTGTTCAAAGAAATTTACTGTCTTTCGTATGCATCAAGAATCCTTATCGTAATTGGAAGATTTCTTGAAAATTGTTAAACATTCTTGATAATTCTTATGTTAATGTTTTTGCAAGTCTAAGCCCTGTTCTGTAAGCCCTGTAGATATGCTTTTCTCAGCTCATATATCGACAGATTGAGTTGTCACGAAAGAACCATTTTATGCCTTGAAGCTTTGTTTTTTGTATGGACTTATGTTCCTTACTGATATTAATTATCTGTGTTTTAGAATTGCAATTTAACACTTCAATTGAGACTAATATCATGTTGAGTTTTAATGAATATTATAGCTGCATAATACAGTTTTGAAATTTGTAAACAGTTCTCGTAGTTCTTTGAAAATTGTTTTTGCCTCAAAAGCTGCAATTAAACTTGATTTTAGCGCCAAAAACTCCACTACGACATTCATTCTTTTTAAAATCTGCGGAATTGTATTATAAACGACGCTATGAGGAGCACTTACTTAACTGCGTTAACAGCTAGTTTCATCCTTTATTCCTGTTTTTCAGGAGAGCAAAAAGGAAAGGATAAGAAGAAAGAAAATAAATCAAAAGAAGACGAGGCGAATGAAGAAGAAATTAATGAATTATCGAATGAATTGGATGAAAATGATAGTGACAAGGAAGATGAGAATGAAGCAAGGAATAATGAAGAAAAGATTGACAACAAAGAAAATCATATTGGTGATGATGACTTCGGGTCTGATTTAGAGTTAGATAAGGAGGAACTTGCTGATGAACAAAATACAGGTATTAGATTTATTTCGCTACTGTTTTACTCCAAAACTTGATTTTTAATTGACTACTGTCGGTTTTTCTGCTCTTTGATTATTCTAAAAAGTTTGTTATGGTTTTGTTCATGGAATTCCTTACTCGTTCATCCTTACTCATTCAGTCTTATTTCGTTGAGGATATTGCAAACTCCCCCTTCCATTGATCACGATAGTAAAATTGGTAAGTCCGATTTAAAAATAGCCTTAAATAACGGACTCATCATATTAAACCCATAAACGCAATAAAAATACCGAAATCAGTAGAAAGAAGACTATTAACTCCTGTAAAAGAAACAACAACCAAAGTAAGCCTGTAACAAGAGAAAAACTGTTAAATCCTGTAAGACAAAACCGAATTAACCTTCAAACCTTAAAGGAAAGTAAGTCTGATTGGTAAAGGATCTTTGACGCATGCGTTCAGTATGCAATTTTTCCCGTTGCTAAACTAGATTGACTACTTCGGTGCCGTGATTAGCAGGAAGGATGACCTTGAACGCCCTGCTGCGCAGACTCCAATGATGTTAAAAAGGGGATTCACCCTTCATGCAGAAAGTGCGTCATGCTTTTGCTAGCAGTATCTCGAACAGTATTGAGGTTTATTGTTAAGAAGGGACTCCGCCTCCCAAAGTTCGTTGGATACGATGATTTTGGAGTTTTTGAAAAGGTAATAAATATCACACAGGATTTTCATCTTTCTTTCAAAATGAAAGTGTTACTTTGAAGGTAAATCTTTGTACTTCACAGAGGTATGTTTATGGCCATGTGGGTAGACAGTTTTTGATCCCCGTAGTCTCGTCCTAGTAGTAGAGTAGAGTAGCTTGTAAGTAGAGTGATTCAGTAAATATGTGTCGTAAATTTTTAGCAGAATGTATTAAAAAAATCTATGTTTATGTTAGATGAAAATCAGAAAGAGGAGAACCAGGAAGAAGGAACTGGGATGGAAGTGGAGGAAGAGGAGAATGATGATGACGATGGAGAAACCAATTCAGAAGAAGAAAGATTAGAAATGAAAGGAGATGAAAATAAAGAAGGGGAAAATGAAGGAGATGCTAAAGATGAAGAAGAGAAAGGACAAGAACCAAAGGTTTGTTAAACTATTTATTTATATATTTTATTGTGATCTGTCGCTTAATTGTATCGCGATTTAAGCTCATTTTGGTTTTAGTTTAGTAAATTCAAACTAAACTTTTTGTCAACACAAACGCCTGTAGCAATGAGAAATCCTTTATTCAGTAACCATTGATAAAGCGTCCTCATTAAGATCACCTTTCTTTGGTCATCCCTGGAACATTCTCCAGTGTTCAGCTTCGTTCCAAGCAACTTTCATTCACAATATACAGTTTGCATTCGCCCTGTTGTGTCGATCATTCGTTATTTCGAACGAATTTTTATTTCTCCTCGGAAGGGTTTCTTTGAACTTTTTAAGTGGTCCGAATTATCGCTCTTCACAACGACAGCAACACCTTTTTGCATTTTTAATTGAATTGAATTAGCGATGACTACTGAAATGTAATTCCTCTTATCTCGAACTTTCCAGAACTTTCAATTTCTCAAATGAAAGTGCATACTTTTTCACATCAGTTCACCTAACCTAAACTGGTGCATACTAACGCCCGTCAAAATGGGATGGTGCCATGGTACTCGGAGTGCTGAAATTTTAATGTTTTCTTCTTCTTAGATTGTTGTTAAAGAAATTGTTGAGTGCCGGATGACCAGATGACGTTATTTCTATTTCTGCTATGGACGGCACAGATATTGTATTTTGTTGTTGTTTTCGTTTCAACATTGACATGAAAAAACATTTCTCAAACAGATTAAGTCTGCTCCGTCGTCATGAACGGAAAAGAAAAAACACAGGATTTTCGTATTTTGTTGTTGTTTCCTTGTACGTTTTAACGTTGACATGAAAAAACATTTCTCAAGCAGATTAAGTTTACTCTTAGGAATGAGCCCCTTTAAGTGATATCAACTGTACTCACCAATATATTACTCACCAGTACTCACCAATATATCAACTGTACTCACCGATCTGTTTGTTTTTTCCACTAAAGGATGAAAGAGAAGCCGAAAGAGAACAACGAGAGAACGATGAAGCAACAGTTAGTTGATATTTTATTTTGTTTCTTTTCTTGAACTTTGAGATGCTATGCTTCCAGATCTTCTTGCATTTTTTATACGTATGAACTGAGAAAGCACCGCAACTATACAGTTGAACATCTTTCACCGATAGTTTCATTATTGTGTGATTCAGACTTTCATTTATATTTAATAGTTTACCTGAACTTCAAAAGCTCATAACTCCGTGAATATTTAGCCGATTTGCTGGCCTCTGGTGTCTAAAATTGATTTAAAATCTCGGCAATATGGTTATCTTACCATGGAACCCGTTCAGCATTTTTCATTTTTTGATATTTGATCAAACGCCGAACAATTTTTTTTGGACACCCTGTATATTATTTGCAAAAGAAAAACTTTCATGCGTTGAAATTATTTCCCTTTCATTTCAACAGCCTCAAAATGAAGCACAAGCATCCGAAGCTCAGCCAGAAAGCTCATCAAATCAATCTGTGGCCAGCAATGATACAACGAGACAAGCACAAAAAACTACGGAGGAGCAACAACAGCAACAACAAAATCAAGGCCATGGTTCCAGTCAACAAGAAGGGAGTGAAGGACATTCTGGAATCTCAAATGTTACTCAAAATGAGGCTGAAGGGCTAACTGAGAAAAAGGTAACAATAGTTTGTCTTAAATTAGATGTCATATACCCGTGAATATACACGTGAATAGCAATAAATGAAATGTTTCTCATCAGTAATTTTGCGTTATCGCAAATCTCACGCCACACCTAGCTTGAGATGGACTTTAAGAAAGGCCTGAAAATTTTGGTTCATACTGACCATAAATACTATTTAGATAGCTGCCTGAACTCTACCATCTCGATGCTTCTTGCTGATTGTCGTCACCAGAATTTATTTTTGGATCTAGTTATCCCACCTGATTTGCAGTCGGGTCCAACAGTCTTCGTCAACTTCCCGTGTTTATTTATGTTTATCTTTCACCAAAACCATTGATATTACCATTCTTTTCAAAAATCAATCTACCGAAGGGAGAAATTTAATCTACCAGGGGAAGAAAATCAATCTACTGGGGGAAGAAAATCAATCATTGTAAATAAATGTTTTATATTTCAATTTGCTGAAGGGTTAATTTGTGCATAAATTATGTTAAATAAAAAAAATGATCCATTCTTGCAGCAGACTCGGCCTTTTGGACCTGAGTGTATATCTATGTCCAAAAGAAGGAAAAATCTATGTGTTCCGAAGATTTGTTTCAGCCGTGCAGATAATTTTGACGTTTTTACGAACCCTTAATAGGCTGGAAATTTTCAACAATTTTGCATAATGCGAGGTAAAATTTCAAGTTACAAATAGGTATTTGTATCCAACATAGTTTCTTGTTCAAGGCACCAGCGAATGATTGATTAGATGTCTGTTTTATCGATCGATCGATTGATTGATTGATTGATTGGTTTATTAATTGATTGATTGATTATGCAATGAAATATCAAATGATCTATTTCTTCAAGGAGCGTCGAAGAAAGGACTACAATCGATCGCGAAAAGATAGAAGTCTTGCTGATGATGTTCAACAGAAATTAAAGCGACTAAAGACAGAAGATGTAGATGAAAATGAGACTGCAGATCAGAAGGAGGTAAGAGTTATTTTTTAATCATGGTCATATTATAGCTTTATTTCACAAAAACCCTCAACATCGCTCATCTCATCTCATTGAATTTGATTGAATTGAATTGAATTGATGTTGTTGTTGTTGTCGCTCCAGTGAGATATCGTATGTTTTAGTGCCAGTGAGATATCGTATGTTTTAGTGCCAGTTCAATCAAAGAGCGAACTACTACATGTAATTAGTCTAATTATGTTATCATGTTATCACGTACGAATCAAGCGTCAATTTAAAATCAATCTTGAATGAGAATCCTGGGTAACATTTACAATGACTTTTACAGGGTGTCCCAAACAAATTGTGCCCCGTTTGCCTAAAGATTGCGATAAAGCGGTAAAAGATTCTCGCCCAACTTTCATACGATGTTGCTCTTCAGATGTTCAAATAAAAATCCGTCCTTCGAAAGGGACGTTAAACTAGGGGTCCCGTGCCTGAATGCGGCATGCACAGTGGGCTTAAATTAGCTTTAAGTAGCTAGAAATACTTCCTGCCCACTCAAAATAAATTACTGAAAAAAAAAAGTTTGCTGCCATCTCCGTAAAAATCAGTTGAAAAATGAAAAATGTACACACATACGTCATCTTCCTCTCTCTATATGTTTTGGAAAAATTTTCTTTAATCTTGTGTTTTATATACTCTAATACTCTAATAGATTCTCCAGATATTTTTGCTGTTGCTTCCATACTTTTCAGGATTTTGCATAAAGTTTAGAAAATTCTTTCGTTAATTGATAGTTAATGATTTTATTTTATTTCAGAGCTCAGAAAAACAATCCTCGGAATTGTACAAACACATTCAAGGAGATGATGATTATGATACCCATGCACTTGATTCAGCAACAATGGAACAATCACGTGATCAACCAGATTTCAAAAGATCGTTTGATGATAGTGATGTCGACATGGAGGAGCATGAAAGCGATGATCATGATGATAATGATGAGTTGGCTCAAATTGACAACGATGACATTATGGTAAGGATCAAAGGATTCAAGGATACCGGACTGTTAGGCCATAAACAAGTGATTTATTTTCTATTGCATTTGACCTATTTTTCAGATAGGAATTATTAATTGTTTTTGCTATTGATACGTCGTCACATGCTGCACAGCTTATTGTTAGACTATATCCCAGCAACCAGGACAGAAGCTAACAATTTTCAACTTGTTTAGTTTATATTTCCTAGTTCATACTGATTTTTATACCTCTTACCAGAATCCAACAAAAAGGTCAGCCCTTACAAATGAGCCTCGTGCACAAGATGATTTGACAGGAGCGGAAGACGAAATCGAGGATAATAATGAGCCTGTTGATACTGAGGAACCTATGCTTGGTGAAGAAGATGAAATTAGAAAGATTGATAGCGGATATTTCACTTCTAAAGAAGCATTGATAAAGCAGTTTGATTTTGTAAAGGTATGTGATTTGCATATTTGCACAAACTGCACACATAACATATTCTCTTTTCTGCTTGTTGTATTTGTTGAATTTTGATATCTTTCGATCCCATCTTACTTTTTATTTCTGTGCCTTATCCAATAGGACTTCGGCGACCATAGAGCGCCAAGCTTTTCTATCACTTGTCTTTTGCAGAATCTTTCCAGCTTTATTGAAGTGATATTTCAATTAAAAAGGATTTAGATAATTTTCATAATAGACAAATTCAGTTAACGTTGTTTAGACCCACTTCAGATTAAATGACCATCAGGGGTGGAAAAAATATTTTTATTTCTGGGACCAAAGCAAGTCTTGAAAAAGTTTCTCGGAGAGTCGCTGCAAAGATATATCCACTTTTTGACAGGTCACAATATATATTGAATTGATCAAATGTGAAGACTGATTATCAATCTTTAAAGTGCTTATGCAACCAAGTAATCAATCTTTTATTTTATTGTTAAAATTGAAGACCATATCGTCCACATGAATATTCACAAAACCAAATTCAAATATCTTACTCCAAAGTATTTTTATAAGCGTTCAAAGTTGCATCGTTCAGTCATTCGCGTGCGACAAAATTTTTCTCTTGTGACGTCATAAGTAGTAGGCACCAGTCTTTACGAGTCACGAAACACACAGCGAACATTGAATATTCAACATGGCGAGTGGCATGCCGAAGAGACATGACGGTGGGAAATGCTGTGTTGCGGGTGGAGTAAACGGGAAGAGCTGTGGAAACAGCCAACATGTTCCAGATAGATCAATTCATCATTTCCCTGATCGAGAAAAAGAGCTACAGAGATACATACAGTGGATACGCTTCGTTCGGCGGCATAGGCCTAAGTTGTTTCCTGGAAATAGGACAAGCGACCGCGGCTTGATGCAGTCAACTATTAAGTCAGTTTCTTAGTGGCATGCTTTCAATGACTGACATTGAATATAAAAATGATGAATTTATAACTTGTATTTTCATTCATTTCATTTTTTATTCATTTCTTCATTATTTAGCGTTGGTTTACAATAGTATAAATAAATACTAATTAAGACCAACCTACATACATAAATACTTAAAATCTAAAAAAATCAACTAGTACAACATCCTGTTTTGTTATTGGCATATTCTGCAGGTCACTTTCCAAAGGAAACTTCCCCTGAAAGATAAAGACTCAACTCCATAAGATGCTGTCTTTGCCTTTGGAAGTATGCAAAGATTTTTTTTCTCAGGTCATAGGCCACATATTTCTTCTCATGAAATTCCCATACAATCGATGGATTCATATTATTCAATGACAAGTACATTTCAGTCATCAATTTTTGCAAATTTTTAACGTGGATGGTGAAACTGTTACTGCGAGCGAGTAACGATTGAAACGAAGATTCGTAGTCATTATGGAGGATCTTAAATGCACGTTTATGCGCGCGATCTATTTTTTTGTTTGCACCTTTATTACAGAATAGCCATATCAAAGGGCAATAACTGAAATTCGATAGAGAGAATGTATGTGAAAAGCTAAGTTCAGTTTTCTATGGCTAGAATGATCTATTCCTACTGCCAAAGGACCAACTATACCTGTCTGCATACTAAGTGAATGAAGGGAGGTCAAACATACACCAGGCCCAAAATATTTTGTAATCAAACTGCGAAAAGCAACAGAAATAGTTTGTACTTCGAATTCATTTTTTAGAAAATACTAGAAATGCAGTTTTTCTCATATTTAAACTTTGTTACTATTACTCTGACGCATTTCATTAAATTTGACAAACTTTTTAGGGTCCATGATGATGGATGACAGATTGTTAGAAGCCACATAGGCCCATCAAACTCAATTGGATCGTAAACGATCAACATATTTACGTTGCAATGCAAGGAAGAAGGAATATAATAATAAGATTGCAGATCACGAACACTATAAATCAGAATAAAAAGCAAACCATTCTTGCCAACTATCAACGTTAACTCGTCGCTCAAGCCTCGCTTCAATCGTTGCCAGTCGAATGCCGTCTTTGTATTCGTCGAAACGATAGACCGGTGCTTGACCATGAACAGCAAGAGGCTCACCTCGGGGCGTTTGTGCCAAGATTGACGACACCATAATCATCCCCACTCTCAGATCTTTGTTTAAAGTGACCCAACATAACTGAAGCTTAGCTCGATTCATATGACGACATTTTGACTGAGAACGATCGAAACGCAATGCAAATTGTTCACGATTTTCCCATGTGGCCTAAATAACTTCCGACAGTGCAATTCAGTTGGCTACTACTTATGACGTCATTAACAAGTTCAACATTTCGCAACAGGTACTTGTTTTTATGCGCGGATTTTTCACACTTCCTGGTGGCAGAAATTTGTGAAAGTGTGACCAAAATGATCAGGAAAGGTCAAATTTTCTAAAATTGGTATTACCTCATTTTTGATAATTTTGTTGCATAAGCACTTTAATCACAATAGTAAATTATACTCGTTGGGCAAATTTTGTTCATTTTCCAGCTGACCAATTCCAGACTTGTAAACAAGATCTTTTGTATAAAATTCCTTGGTCTTGTAACAGCCTAAATGTATATGATAGCGGATAAAGAGAAACTGTGGGTTTTTTACGTAAAATTAGCTGTCAATTTTTCGATTTTCTGTTTTTTATTCATTTTCCTTTCTTTTTTCATTCTTTCTGGAGACCTGAAAAAATTTCTGAGACCGTTGGTACTATGGTCCGCGATTTTTTCCACCCGTGATGACCATACACGTGGGAAATCTTTATCTGGGAAGGGTGCAAGCAACGTTGGCTGATGTCGTCTGTTGAACCAGTTTGCAGAACCGAATAAATTCATTGAAAACTGACGCTGTACGAAAGACGACTGCCTCAGTTTAGGTTTTTCCCCAACTTAGTTATTAGTAAGACCTACTGTTTCGATAGAAATGTCTTGTTTTCTTGTAGATTGAAATTACAGATTCTAACTGAAGGCACTAGATACTTTAACCTGATTGCCAATCCTTTTTCTTAGTGGATGGATAATGTGTCTGATAAAGTCGTTAACATTTTGAACCCATTGTTTTCAGCTTGAGGCCGATAACGAGGCTCTGCGCAAAGACTTAGAGCAAGAACTCGCCTCATGGGCGAAAACTGCAGCGAATTCTTCTCAGAATGAACAAAAAGCTATCGAAACTTGGCGTAAATACGAACATTTAACATCTCCATTGGCGCAACAACTTTGTGAGCAGTTACGACTGGTGTTAGAGCCAACAATGGCGAGCAAATTGAGGTATGATTTAGTTTTGTCTGATTTAAAGGCTTGTTGATGAAGCTGTAATGAGTTGTTATTTATTTCCATGCTGCTTTTTCAACTCTGTTGCAAATTTTCACTGCGGTAAATTGAATTTGTGATAATCGAATGAAAGCCATCTGGTTTTATTTTCAATAGGAGTACAGGGCTCTCTCTGCTAGCGGTTTTCTTGTTACATGGCTCGTCAGTACTAAATTTCTCTGCATTCAAAGGGAGGTTTATCTTCCCTATTTACTGTGGAAAATATTTGCCCGACATCCCTTCACTGATCCCAATCAAGCTAACAAATAACTTTGGAAAGGTTCTTTAAACCTCTACGGAAGAATTTCGTTACCTTTGGGGCCTGAGGCAGCTCCTGTTGTCTTTGATTTAGTTTTCTGAATCATTTTAGCATATTTCTAGATAATATTGCAAGTCATATTGTTCGTTTAGATTTGTGTTTAGTTGAGATATGAGAGTTTTAACATGATAAATAACTGAACGGATTCAGTGTTTTAGCTGATCGATGTTTGTCATAGGGGTGATTACCGGACTGGAAAAAGATTGAACATGCGCAAAGTAATCCCATATATTGCCAGTCAGTTCAGAAAAGATAAAATTTGGTTGAGGAGAACGAAGAAAAGTCGCAGACAATATCAAATATTATTGGCTGTTGATGATTCATCAAGCATGGGAGATAATCATTCCAAACAGGTATGCAATAAGTCTATATAATGAAATCACTTGATCAAGCAATCACCCTGTCAATGAACTGCTAGGTCATTTTGTAAAAACATGTGATTGATTTGAATCATGATTTCCGACCAACTATCTAACAAGGTCATAATGAGGAGTGCAAAGCTGATTGATCATGAAATCACTTGATCAAGCAATCACCTTGTCAAGGCGCTGCTAGGTCATTCTTTAAAGCATGTAATTGATTCAAATCATGATTTTCAACAAACTATCGACCAAGATCAAAATGAGGAGGGCAACGCTGATTGGCCATCTTTTAAGAAATAAGAATGAGGTTGCATCGGAATTAGTAGTATGGAGACCAACTGAGGATGGGTGAAGAATAGGAAGAAGTCTATATCATTGTGGGGTGAGTATTGTGGGGTGAGTGGCCGAGCGGCTTATACAGTTTCCGTCAGGTGACTGAAGTTAAGCTCGGTCGAGTGAGGTCAAACTCCGGATGGGTGACCTCGGAGGCTTGACCTTGCAATTCACCTCGCCGTCCTTCGGAAGGGACGTTAAACTAGGGGTCCCATGCCTGGTTGCGGCATGCATAGTGGGCTTAAATTAGCTTTAAGTAGCTACCAATGCTTCCTGCCCACTCAAAATAAATTACTGAAAAAAAAAGAAGAAAGGTGGCATGACATACCCTGACATGATAATGAAGGACACTGATCTGTCAATAAATGAAAGAATATCTTGTGTACAGGACAGACAAACTTGGATAGCTTATTGTACGTGATCGTTGCAGAGATGGTTCACCTAATGCAAAGTATGACTTTAGCAATCGCCAAACTCGTTTGTCAAATGCTGGATGACCCGATGGATTTGCTAATTCATTTGATATAGTTTTTGCACATTAATTTGATGATTTGTTATAATCGCTAGATATTCACATTCTCATTTAAATCAAGAGTCTCCATGAAGACTACACTTGTGATCTTACTTCATAATCTACAAGAATTCAGCTTTAAGATTTATCCAACAAGATTGTCCGAAGAGGCCCCTTTTAAAACAACTTCGGCTGCCGGGCAGCCGTCCTTAATAGGCTGCGCTTAATAAAGCAATAAGAGTGAAATAAACTGAAATGAGATAGCCGAGGAACTCGCATTTTGGAGTTAGGTATTTTGCAGGGTAGGGGTAATCTTTGTTTGGTTCTGATGGTTATGTGTTGTGCAATCGAATAGACGATTACGGAAAAGATGGCGGACCTCATTTCACGCAATGCATGAAGGGAATATGCCCCCTAGCAACGCATAGCTACCAAAATTTGTGACTGCAGCATAAAATCTTGACCGCAGCTGCGATAGATTTAGGCCGTCGCAACTTTATCGTGAGATCTACGCTCTTTTCAGTCTTCACTCACAGTTTTAAGGAAAATTCGTCTTTTTACAGTACAGTTTCAGTTTAGTTTTCCTACAATATCAAGATGTAGTGACCAGCTGTTTTCGTCGTTTCGTCAAGAGTTTCAACAAGAGTTTTGACTTTGTTTACCTTTACTGTCAAGGGTCGAGGCGTTGAACAGACCCTGACATTCGAAAATAGAATGAAATATTGTAAATTCTTTTCTCTTGGAATTTGCATAATTTGCATAACAAAAGTATAATGTATTGCAATGGCTTCGATTCGCTCGGCCGAACACAACATTCGAACTCTCTTACTTTCAGAAATCAAAATGTGCATTCTTTCGGGATTTTTCTCTTTCAAGTCTGCCAGCTCTACCGTTTTCTCAATGTGCCTTCTTTTGGCAACTTAGATTTTTCTCTGCGAAGCGTACAGTGCCATTTTCAGAAGACTTTGCAGACTTCAGGGCCCTTCAGATGCCCAAAAGAAGATGCCTTTGGAAGAGCGTAGATCTCACGATAAAGTTGCAAAGGCCTAAATCTATCGCAGCTGCAGTCAAGATTTTATGCTGCAGTCATAAATTTTGGTAGCTATGCGTTGCTAGGGGGCATATTCCCTTCATGCATTGCGTGAAATGAGGTCCGCCATCTTTTCCGTAATCGTCTATTGTACTTATTAGCTAGTGTGTTCGTTCCCTTTTCAGCTTGCTTTTGAATCACTGGCTGTGATAAGCAATGCTTTGACGTGGTTAGAGGCTGGCGAGCTTGCTGTCTGCAGGTATTACGAGATTTCCTGTCTTTTTCAATGTGCCTTTATATATATTTCTGTTTTACATAATGAGTGACAAGGCAGATTAAACGAGATAGATTTAGTAAAACACTCTTGATGTTGAGGAGAATTTAGGCTTATAACACGAGTCTAAGTTTTCTTTCTTTGAATTGAATTGAATTGAATCGAATCATTGTCAGGGCTTAATGGAGTGAAAACGAGAACTCCTGTAATAAGTATAAGCATAGGCAATAAAATTACTTGTGCTTCTTATTATTAGGGACCGTATCAAAGTGGTCAATTAATAATTGGGTAGGACTTGAAAATAAGGTTTTCTCGTCAGTGGATTCACAATAGTTACTGTGGATGGGACCAGTATTGTAACATATACAGTAAAAACCCGCACATAAGCACCTTCATCTATTAAGAACCTACAGCCTGAAATAGTATATTTCAATAAACAAGAACCATTCCAGGCTGATATCTAAACTAGGTTCTTAATAAAGGGTTTCATTCATTCATTGGGAAATAAATTTAACATTTTTGCCAATCAACGTCTTTCGTGAACTCCAAAACATTACTTACAGAACTGTGATAGGCAGGGCCTGCAGGGGTAAACTGGGTAAGATTGGGTTGAAATGGGATAGGGTCAAGGGTGCAAATAAGTTTGGCTAAGATTTAGATTCACATATTTCCCTATATTAAGAACCTACACCCTGATTACTAGATGTGCCTCATTGCATAAGAACCTAAACAGGCTGAGTTCAAATTCTTAGGTTCTTATGTGCGGGTTTTTACTGTATTAAGTTTCAGATTTTACTTGATAAAAAAGATTCGTTGTTCCGGCAGCTCCACTTCATTCCGTTTAATGTGCGTGTTCGCCTTCAAACTTTTTGCCGACGATAACATTGCATTTGAATTACTATCTAATTCAGACTATAACATTACTCTTTTCAGTTTTGGAGAAAGCACGAAATTGCTTCATGCGTTCAAAGAACCTTTCAATGAAGAGGCAGGAGCTCATATTCTGAGGGATTTTACATTCGAACAGAAGAAAACGCAAATAGCCCAGGTAACTGATTGATTTATTGATTCACCAAATCACTGATTAACTGATCTACTGATTGATTGATTGATTGATTGATTGATTGGTTGATTGGTGGATTGATTGATTGATTTGTTGATTGATTGTTCGATTGATTGATTGATTGATTGGTCGATTGATTGGTTGATTGATTGATTATTTTCATATTTTGAATGGCAGTTTAGCATATGAACATCTTTTTCAGGACTGTTAGAAGTAAAATGGGCTTGCTCCCTGTGAGGAAAGCGATGTTTGCATAGAGACAATGGAATTTATGTTTTGCAATTGATCAATTGATCTGCACTCATCTTGCTATGACAAGCGCTTCTTTTTTTTTTTTTTTTTTTTTTTTTTTTATTCAATATAAAAATTTACAACAAAATTACCTAAACACTACCTACAATCTACTATACCACACTACAAGAACGGGGACCAGGAGGAGCAAAATATCATGTCTACCCCCTGGAATTAATATAAACTAAAATACAACTAATACAAAACTACTACACATACGCTACAACTAATGTAGAACTCTTTCAATGACATTTTATTCTTTTTCAGCATTTTTTTATGTACACGCTAACTAAACACGTAATGATTGCTGAATAGCTCCGTGAGACAATTTGATTTGAAAATGAGAAATGAGAAAAGGGTATTAATCACAGAATTCTTTACTGTTCACAGATGTTGAATATATGCACTACATTTATGGCTAAAGAAAGGTCAAACATACTAAAGAGTTCTTCAAATCGAATGGATACATCCCAGTTATTATTGATCGTTTCTGATGGAAGAGGAATATTCCTTGAAGGGAAAGAGGTGAGACAGTAATACATTATTCATATTAACCACGGCTGTAGGATAAATGTAGGCTCTATGAATGAACTAAATTGGTGTCAAATAAAGAATATAAATTACCTTGTCTCTTTCTTGTATTTGTCGTTCTCTTTACCTTCTGGGTCAGCAAATAAGCTTCTTTCACGTCTATACTAGGCTAGGCCCATCTCGTTGTTTAGAATAACCGTGAAAGTCTCAAATTATAAAACCTTGTTCTGATAACCAGAACGAGATTTTGTAATTTGAGACTTTAGCGGTTATCTTAAACAACGTGATAGGCGTAGCCTAGGTTTAGACCTGAAAGGAGCTCATTGGCTGCCCCAGAAGGTAAATACAAACACAAGAAGAAGGAGACAAGGTGTTTCATACTAATTTAGTTCATTGATGGAGCCTAAATTGATCCTGCAGCCCGTGTTTCAACTGGTATTTACCTTCACTTTCTTTATGTCTTAAATAATGGTTTTGTCATGTTTTTCATGAGAAATGATGTCTTATTTGATCCTCTCTCGCTCTCTTTAGGTTGTTGAGAGATCAGTGAGACATGCAAGAGAGGCTGGTATATTCATTGTCTTCATTATACTGGATAATCCATCCAATCGAGACTCAATATTAGATATTCGCATTCCAATTTTCAAACCAGGTGGGGGAATTCCTCAGATCAAATCTTACATCGAGGAGTTTCCATTCCCATTTTATTTAATCCTGAGAGACATTAATTCATTGCCAAGTGTACTAAGTGATGCGTTAAGACAATGGTTTGAACTAGTGACAAGTATGACTTGATAACAGTTTTGTAGTAAGCCTTAACCAAGGGCAGTGGGAAGAGATTAATTTAGACTCAAAGCCCACTAATCAACGTAAACGCCTATGGAGCAAATAAAATCAGCTGCAAACCGTCACTGTTGTTAGGCTTAAATTGAAAATGCGCTTCAATGGGAAGAAAACATGCGGCCTCAGGGCAATGGTGGCGTGTAGCTGGCTAGCTCTCGCGAGCTATCATTTTGGATTCGAGAACAGGTTGATAGGTACAAGAATGATAACCATGGAATTGATATAAGAATGCTTTAAAGCCAAAAAAAGGGCTAAACTGAAGGTACATTGATTAGTAGACTTTAGTTCGTTTGTTGGTGGGATTTGGGCCTAAAGTGCTGTCTTCCCACCGCCCTTGCCTCAACAATAGTTTATATTTCATAAAATTGGGTCTTTTGAATTTTTATTACTGTGGCTTATACAAGGAAAATACTTAAAATCCTCAATGAATTGCATGATCTAATGTTGCACAGCTTCAAGCAGACCTTGAATCTGCTTTGGAAAAATCGACAATGATTAGTTATTTTTTGGATAAGAAACACCTTGTTAGTTAGCTAATGATTCATGAAAACATTTAAGTTAAAACTAACTACATGTGATTTCATGCGCCCCAGAAGAAGCAGAACTTATCAAGTCCGGGGCGCTTAATCGAGTACTTGGCCATCTGCAGTTACTAAAATATCGTAGAGAAGTCTGATCCGTTAATTGTCCTATTTGATTGATACGGTCAGGTAAGGTTAGCCAAACAATTTTATTTACAAATATCTGATTTAAAACGTATCTGAAATACACAATTTTCATTCAAGTAATATTAAAGCGGTGAAAGAAATCTTGTAGAAGTTTCTTATACAGTAGACAACTGAAAATTGATGTTAATTTTTTGCATTATTCTGACATCACCTGTGATTGATTATGGTAGAGATTTTAATCAAAACTTTCTATCCCCAATTTAGTTAAGGACACACACGCACATCATTTACGCGAAATGAATATATGAAGCATATTGCGTCACTGCAATTTACCCAACTGCCAAAAAACTCAAGATAACTTTGTCATTTTCTGTTGCGTCGTTAAAGTCAAACGGATAAGAATGATGCTACATTTTGCTGCGCAATTATTTCCACATATCTACGCAAATCTAAAACTCATAGACCCTATTTACAATGACGTCAGTTCTTTTTTCATTTCTTTCATTTCATTTTTCATTTAATACATTTAAGGAGGGTTGCCCTTCAACAAGTTGATTTTCAAGGGGCCTTCCTCCTTTTGAAATGCATCATTCGCCTTGATATGATGTGGAGCTAACTCCCAAAAGCGTGCATTGCTCACAACAACGCATGAAATAGTCTTGTACGCGTATCTGCATCAAAATGGGCATGGTGTAGGTTTTTTGCTGTGCTGGGATTTGCCTCATTCGCCTCGAATTGATACTAATTATGAACAAGGTCTATAATCCTCGCTGTAGAACTACGGTCAAATGAATACATCTTTCGCGTCAATTATATCGCTACAATTGACAGACAAATTTAGCTAGCGTTTTTAATATGTCACTGTTTTTAACTACTTTTCAAAACATAACCTTCTCTTATTAGCTGTCAAAAACCGCCAATTGAGAATTTGACCATTGTAATCAACAGCCTGAATACGAAGCTTTTTCAAACCGTTTTTGGTTTTCAAACTGAAAACGGAGAGTATTCAAAACGCATCTTTTTCAAATTTATCCGTTTTTATTTGACAGAAACGGATAAGTTTTGCTTCTTTTTTATTTGAAAACCGGGCAGTTTGAAGGGGGCATTATGCAACCAGCACCTTATTCATATTCACATTCATATTCACATTCATATTCACATTCATATTCATATTCATTTCTGCACACACACACACACCTAGACTTATGACGTTTCGTCCCTTGTTCCCTTCGTTCTTTGATTTGCTGATATCACTTGGTCAATAGGCCAAGTGATATCAGCAAATCAAAGAACCTAGGGAAACAAGGGACGAAAAGTCATAAATCTACCACACACCCACATGATCACACCCACATGCAAAAGATTACAACAATACGGTCGACTCAACCACGGTATACAGATAACTAAGAGTACCATATGATTTGACCTATGATTTTCAAGTCTTTTTCAATTTAATTGCGGTTTCCTAAAATAATTTGTTTATTGTTATCATCCTTACAATCTAACAATTTAATTATTTTAGGATTTGTACGTAGGTTCGACCTTATGAGGCAATAACTGCTGCAAGAAATTAATCCATGAAGTTTCGAGTTAGCTTTGCAGTGCAAGTCTCGTTTTAGTTCCAAGCCACGTCTGTAAAGAATTCATCCACCCTTCACCATTATACATGTCATCCCCAGCGACTGAACCCTGTTCTTAGCTGAAATTCAATAGACCTTTTAGCTATTCTATAAAAGAGCCTGGATCGAACGTTATTTTTCTACATTTTTATATGCGACGTTCGATCGAGTGGCGATAGAGCTTCTATCACTTTTGTGCACATTCGAAAATTCTACAAAATGTAGAGAGATATCGTTCGATTCAGATTCTATTTGAGAAGAGCTAAAAGGTCTATACTATAATCATTAAAGGACAAGTCCGGGGTTGGTATGATTGATGATAAAATACAGGATAATACTGCCATGAATGATGTATGATACTGTTTTCCACTATATTTCTCCTTCTCCTTGTGAAATTACGTATTAAAATAAGCAATTTGAGTGAAGTGACGTCATATCAATCATTAAGAGAATTTCGCACAGTTTTCTTCATTTTTAAAAGCAAGTAAACCAATTTTCTTCACCAGGCGAAAGGTCTGGAACGATTTTTTCAATGTGGTAAACGGCGACTATTCTAATAAACAATTGAGATCTTTGTTCAAATTTCCAACATAGTAAAAAGTCTTAGACTCATAACAATAGTAGTTTTGCTCTTTGCTTGGGAGGTAAACTGATGCAACTGAAGCGACAGCAACAACGTCAATTCAATTGATGTAAGGAAAGGGAACTGTTTAGTGGGCTTAAAACTGTCTTCGATTGCAGCAAGAGTTTGCAGTACCTTAAACCATTACAATCGCGAGAAATCCAATATTACTCAAACTGAGGGAAAATAGATATGAGGGAAAAAGAAAATCAGGTCAGAGATATTTAACGAATACAAGGAATCACGTGGTAAGTCTAACATTCCCTTTCTTATTATGAACAAATGGGGGTGCTGTGCACGAATTCGACGAAGTCTGCTTTATCATCGATGCCTGGAACCTTGGTTGATATTTCGAAAGCACTGAGTCTTTACACAATACTGTTTTTGCGTGCTCCATCCTGCATGACGCCATTTTTAACAACACTCACAGAAGCACGTGATGATGCAGGGTCTGAAATGGCTTGTGATTGTGTCATATCTCTACCCATGCTCATTGAAAATGTCGATGTATATGAAAACATGTATTTCCCTCCAATCGATACAAGCGGAATTGTGAGGGTCACGGCACCAAAAATTGCCACCCATGAACCTGCTAATTTCCCAGGGAATGTTACAGGGACAACATCCCCATATCCTACGCACACCATTGTTTGCACAGCCCACCACATCGACTGAGGGATACTTGTTAGTTGAGTTTCCTCGGAGTGGACCTCTGCGTAGTAACCAACACTTGCAAACAATACACAAGCAACCAGGATGCATTGCGCTAACACGAGGAAATCTTTTGCGCAGTCTTTGATTATGCTGAGCACAGCCTCGAGTGTGTGTGAGTGTCGTGAGAGGCGAAGCATGCGTAGCACGCGAACTGTTCGTAGCACTCGCAGAAAATCTAAATTCGTAGAGTGTTTCTTGAGATCCGCGAAAATATTAAGGAAATACGGAAAAATCGCGAGTATGTCAATGATAGCGCTTATTGAGATTAGAAATCGAAAGGTCCTGGGGCTCAAAAGAACTCTCAAAATGAAATCTGTTGCAAAAATGATTTGGAAAACCATTTCAATCGTTAGATATACATGAGGTGCATCTCCGCGTTTTTTCTTTAATTCTATAGACATTTTGATCTCAGGGACTGTCATCGTAAATTCTACTGTAAGGGATATCATTATCAATGCGAAAATCCCTATTGAGTAAATTTTCGCACCAACGGACGATTCAGGACACTCAAAAAACCTCCATGCTTTCCCTCTAAATGTGTGTGAAATTCCGACCATTTCCTCGGATTCCGTTTTGTCTAGTTTCTCAGCAATTCCTTCGCGTGATCGAAGTTGCGATATACGATCTTCATCGATGCCAAAAAATCGACATTCTTGCTCGAAAAGTTCGATCGAAATCCAACTCGGTTTGGCTAGAATTCCATATGATTGATAATAGAATAATATGCATTCGAATGCATTTACGTTTCTGTCGAAAAACAACTCGTTTCGATAATAATCTAAGTGTTTCGACCTTTCGACTTGCGATCCTAACAATGTATCTGGGTATCGTGATAGGGTCGCGTATTTTGTCTCGTAAATCGTCCCACGAACGTTGATTTTGATTCGGTCGTCTATTTCCGATGTGTTTTCTTCCACAATAACTCCGAGATCCATGCTATTATAAAGAACTCAGCGGATGAGATCCAAAGAGGCAGACCGTTTGTTAACTTGAAACAGAATCAACCACGGATATTAGATTCTTTATTCTTGCGTGTTTTCTTCACCTTTAGCCCCCATGATATCCAAATGAAGAAGAAAATTGTCTTGGTAATTCTTGATCAGGGGCCAGATTCTTCCACCTTGCTGATCATCCACTGCCCTTGATTCTAGTTCGGATTTCTTTATCCAAGAAATAGAAACACTCACTTGACGCCACCCAAAAAGACAATTTCCAGTGCCATTTCACCTCCCAAATATCGTCGTTTTCCGTTATATATCTTCCACTGTCAAGATTCATACCTGAATGAAAAGCCCACTTGGGGGGCCAAGTAAGGTAGCCAATTCATTTGGTTGTTTCTTCAACTGAAACCAGAATCTTCAAAATATGGATTATCCCCCAGCTTTGGTTTTAATTAGACTGCTTTTTTGAGATTCGTACCGCTAGACAGTTCACCTGACGAGGCCAGAGCAGGCAACCAAATTTTCTTGATTTTAATTGATAAGAAACCAGAACTTTCAATAATATCACCAAGGCTGTTGTTTTCTGATAAGTTAAGACAATGTTTTTGATAACTGATCACCTTACGAACATCCAATGTAAGCCATGCTATTCGAAATCTCCATTTAACACAAGTTCATGCAAGCATTAAAGAGTGTTTATATCCTGCCAAGATTTCAAGCAGTTATTCAGAGCTTTTTAAGACTGTTTGAATCCAGTTTCTAAAACGTTGATTTTCTCGTCAAGGTGATGAGTCGTGTTGTGAGATGGTTTTCTCGTCAAGGCAATGAGTCGCGTTGTGAGATTACTTTCTCTTCTCCTATTCGTGAGCGCTCTTAGCCCTAGAACTTCTTTACGCACATCTCAAATGTGTCTTATTTATTATTCATATTCTACAGATAAGATTGAAGTTATGGTGCTTTACGGCAACTAAGAAACTGACTTGTTATGGGAGATTTCGGCAAATTTTGAGTGATTATGAAAAACTATTCAACAGAAAAGGCAAGAAATTGGGTTTGCCGAAACAAATTTTCTGCTGAAAGAAATACCGGGCGATTAAAAAAAACGATATTCGTTTGAAAGGCCATAGCTCCCTGGATATAAAGACCATATAATATTGGCAAATATGTTATCTAATGGTAGACATGCTCATATCAATTTTAAAACTACATGACTGAAACTCACAGAACCATTAACACTGAACACTACTGAACCACGGAAGATGACTGAACAGTGTAACCCGGGCAGTGTAAACGGGAGGCTGCTCCGTTTAGTTATATTTTTGTTAGTGTCACTGATCTAAAAAATGTAACCGCGGTGAAAGTTTTTGTTATGGGAGACAGAAAAATGAATAAATTGCTTTGATTTCAAGGCCCAGCCTTTACTGTCTTCCTTTATAACATTTTGGTTGCAAGATTAGATGCAACACCAATCTTGTGTTCCTTTGGCAATCAAAACAATCAAAATTTCTTTCAAACCCTGGACCCTGGGTGACAGAACCAAACTGGACAATCGAAACTGGGTCTCTAAATATGATTGGTCACATCAGTAGAAAGTGTCAGCCAATCGTGTTTTTGTTCATCATCCAGTCAAGAAAGTTCTGGGGGCCTGGGGCGATATTGCACAACTTGGCGCAAACGAGAGCGAGGCAGAATGGCCTAAGCACTGAGTTTCCAAGAACTTGTCATCAACATGAACGGCGCTTGATTCTATTACGATTTGAAGTGATGCTGATGGAGTGACAGGCAATATGGCAGAAAGACCTCGCTTAACAGGCAGCCTTCGAGCATTTTCAGGTGTTGGTATTCCCATCGCATACTCAACTGCAGATGAACTGCGCGATGAACTTGCAGAAAAAAGAAGACGAAGAAACGAATCAAAGTCAACAACATGGCGTGATTTGAGAAAGATTGTTGATGAAAATTGTCCATCTAAAGATAAAAGAAATGTAAGTGTTGAGTATGAAATCTATGAAATATGATTTGATAAGTAAGGCTAAAAGGTTTCAAAATTGGAATAATTGAAATTGGTTCCAATTTTATTTGATATTTTTTCGTTACCTCTAACTGTTGCGTACCCGTCCAGTTATTAAACAGTAGTGGTGCAATCCACACATCATGATTATTGCATAGCTCATCTTGGAACCAGTAAATATTGCACTGGGAGCATCGGGTAAGATCTCACAATCAGTTAAGAAGGATGGCACTGAACAGTAATATAATCTGATGCTGCTGGGGGGCCTAGGTGGAATCTGTGCACACCGTACACCATACATATGCGACAATTTATTTTGTTCTATTGCTATTTCTATTGTTTAGAGTGAGTCTGTCCGCCATATAAATATGGCGTAACATACGCCAATTCCAGTCTGGCTGGGGGAGGGGGGTGCCAGGGTGGAATCCATGCAGCCTACGCCAGAGATCTCTGGCGTGTAGTCGTGATAGTCTATATTGTTCTTCCATTGTTTTGGCAAGGATCTCTGGCATGGACTTTGCATGGTTTCCACCAGGGCGGGGGAGGGGGGCTTATCCTAAATATATTGCTGGGCTAATTTGCTTGTGAAATCTATTTCCTGTGCTCTATTTCTTCATGCTGTTAAGTTTGATTATGGATTTTCCTTTCTCACACAGGCCACAACTTTGCTGAGGGATCTCATTGTTGCAGCAAGCAAAATTGGTATGTATGAACTTGGTGAACACTTTGCTTTGTGGGCATTATCTCGGAATTTGATAGATGGTCATTGACCATACTGTAACGTTTTATCTCTAGGCATGGAAGTTGGATGGATTCTTTTTCTTTTAAGACAATAAACCATTGCCTTGACAAAGAATGCATTTGAAATGTGTCCCCTGTGCAAGGAAGACTTTCCAGTCTGGGTGACTGACATAATTTTTTACCTCTTTTCAGTCAAACCAAGGTTTATTCCGGTAAATAAGAGCTTGAAAGTAACCAATCTTCTTAAGAGTTGTTTGACGTTAAAAATGTCATATAGATCAATCTGCAGAGCATTGTAGCATTGTGGACCATTTTGATAGTTACTGTTTGTAGCAGTCTAACTCATGATCATAAATGCATTTTATGCAAAGAACTATTTCTTTATCTATTGTTCAATTTATTCATTATTGATTTAGTCATTTATTCATTTAGTGAATGAATCACAAGTCACCCAAGAAGCAAGTGAGAGTGCTGCAATATTCTTGTTCCTGCATTTCAAAGACAGCCACCAAGTTACATCTGTTGATACTAAGATACTTAAAAACACATTTGGCCCCTTTCCAAGCTCTGTGGCTTCAAACAGCTGTGAAATTGTACAAAAACTAGTCAGACTTTTACCGGAAGATGCTTTTGAGAAATTAGAAGGCAAAACTGGTCCCAAACAAAAGAGATATGGTCACAAATTGAAAATCAATGTTGAGGATACAGATTTAGTTCTGTCGGAGGAGTCTGACTCTGATGATGAAATTGATAAAGGAGAAACATTCTTGAGTCAATTTAAAGAACAACTTACACTTGATCAAACGAAAAAAGGAAATGACTTGAATATTCCTGTCAGCAGACATAAACAATCATCTAATCAAAACACTTCAGTAAACGATGACACATCATGGTTATTAAATCAATGCCAGAAATATTTCCCAAATCAAGACTCTCCTGAAACAATGGCAACAGCGTTATATGATGTTTTATCATCAAAGAAAAACGATGCAGAAATTCAAAACGATTTGTTTGAACTTGTTGGGTTTGAAGCCATTGATCTGATTGGTCAATTGTTGAAGCGGAGAAAAGAGCTTGTCTCTGGTGGAGAAATGACAAATGGATTTGGTGGGGATCAAGGAATATATTGGAAGAAAAATGTGAAAAAACCACAGGTTTCATCTCAAGTCACTATTCAGGTTGGTTTCATCAAGGTTTTATGTTAGCTTTGAAGTGAATGAATGGAGCTAAATTGAGATTATCTTTAAATTGGACAAAGAACATGTCAATTCACACTATAATTTATCTTGCTAAACTATATATACACATTTTAGAAATCATCAAATACACTACTGGTTTTAGATTTGCTTAATATGCAGCTCTTCTTGAGTTATTTATCTCTGTCAACTATCTTTGAGTTTGTAAAATTTAGACTCCGTTCACACGATGCCAGCACATTTTGAAGACGATGAAGAATGTGACTGTAGCAAATTTTGAGCAAGCCTTCACATGCTGCCTTTTTCAAAATGTGCCACTTGGAGTTTCGTTTTCAAAATCTACCATTTTCAAAATCTGCCTGCAAAAAATGTGTCGTTTTGTGTGAACCTATCCGTTTTGTGTGTGCCTATCCGTCAGATTTTTCACCATTTTCAAAATGTGCCGGCATTGTGTGAACACAGTCTTAATCATTTGTATAAAGCACATATGCCATTTGTACAGAAAGAGGAAGATGACATGTATGCTTTCTACTAAAACCCTATGTGCAAGACCTGTACTGTACCTACTACAGTACGTATCTTAAAAAGTCATAGGTTTCAGTTTTGATCTCAACCAACACATATTCTGCAATGAAATAGCATGGCATTCAAAACGTTTTTAGACTGATCACAGTTAGCCTAACTACCCTACAATGTGATGTTATTGAATCACTAACAATACTTTATTTTTCATCGTAGTCTGAACAAGAAAAGCAACTTCAAAAACTGATGAGGAAAGAAGAAAGGAGACAAATTCGACAAGGAAAAGTGCCAGAATTCTATGGATCAGAAAGCAGGTTTGCTAGAATATCTTCTACTGTTCTTCAAAGAATTTTTTGGGATGAGATACATTTTATAGTACCAGTGCTTAATATCTTTATTGATTAGCTAATTGACAAGTTTCTTCTTCTGTTAATGAATTGACTGATGTTGGAGTTAATTTGCTTGTTTTGAGACTATGATAAATACAGAAGATCCACTTCTTTGTAAATCACATTTGGTATGCAAACATGTTTTCTTGCTGGTTTTTAATGATGGAAACAGGGAACTTCTAACCACACTTGCTTATCTCAGATCATTGAACATATTTGCTCTTACTATAGTCAGGCCTTGTGCACATTAATAGTACCAGAATTCTTTACCTTATGATAAGAATTCTTGAGCCAGGCAAAAAACTTTAAATTTTTTTCTAACAAGAATTTGTAGGCAGGAAAACAATGTTAATGTGCAAAAGGCCCTGTTTTCTATCAATACTTTATTCATTTCAGCAGTTTTGAAGATCCATCAACAAAACCATTGTTTTCATCACAAGGCAGGGACACAAACAGACAACATTATCCATTTGTATTTGACTCTTTGGCAACTAGAAAGCAAGCTGCAGCTTATGTTGGTGGTGCTAAGGTATTTCTTACTACTCTCAAGTACCGAATAATCGTCCCCCCCGCTTATTAATTTTTGAAAAATTTTCCACCCCCCCCCACTTTTATTCCAACCCCCCTTTTATTAATTCTTGAAAAATAGAAGTAATAGTGAACAAATTTTTTTAATAATTCCTGCTAAGCAAATGTACTTACTGTATTTATTAACTTTATTCTCCTTTGTTTGTCTGACCCGTGTTACATACGTGTTTTACATATGTGGTACCCATGTTAGATACGTGTTTTACTAAGAAAACGAAAAACGACTATTCTCAATTTTTCCAACCCCCCCGATTGTTCCAACCCCCCCGATTACTATTATATTGAACCATTTCCAACCCCCCCCCCGATTATTCTCACCCCCCCCCCCGTTTATTCGGTACTTGAGAGTATATAGAACAAGCCTTACACAACTTGACATTGTTTTGTAGTTATTAAAAGTTGCTTAGAATTCTTGCCATATTAATTTGAGCAAGTCCTGTAATGTGCAATGGTTTGAAATAAGTGCAATTCCTGTATTGTTGGACTTTGATGTTAAATGACGATTGTGCATGAAAATATAAAGCCCAATGCAATGTCCCAAAAGTAAAGACCGACATTTTCCTGTGTAATTACAAAACCGGTTAGAATGAGTTTTATTACCTGATAGCTTCTAATCTTGACTTATATCATTTAGTCAAACGCATTTTATTACTGTTATGTCACTTAAGTTTGTCGTAAATCTCACAGGCCTAAATCAGTTGATGTGGTGACAAAAATGCGTCCTTGTATCGTATTACACAAGACTACAGGAAAACCGTAACATGCTTGCAACCTCAACTCCTCCTCGAAGGAAAAGTAGAGTATACTTTTCCTTTGAGGAGGAGTTGAGGCTGCACACAGGCTAGAAAACCGCGGGAAATGTGGGATTAACCAATGGGATTGGCGGGATTCTTGTATTGCCTCGTTTTTGAATTTCAGGTCATGTTGCCTGGTGACATTATCAAGGAAAACAATGCTCAGTATGAAGAAGTCACCATTCCACCTACCCAGGCAAAACCTCCAAGAGAGACTGATGATTTTGTTGAAATTCAAAGTCTTGATGAGGTGCTTATCATAACTGTTGATTCCATCTTATTTTCTTTGGTTCACACTTTAGAGTAAGGAAAAATTTTGTAAAACAAAGGTTTCAGGTTTCCGAAAGGACAAAGCGATTTGCCTTTCTGAAGAATAGATTTCACACCTCTGAGTGCACTCAATCAAATCAAAATAAACAGAGAAAGCAAAACATTATGGTCGGCTGCATTTGAGATGTGAAGTCTATTTTTGAGGCTACCAAATCGATTTGTCTTGATCAGAACTGTGTCCTTCGTTTTACAAAATTTGCCCTTGCTACTCTTTAGAAATTGAATAACAATAATAATAATAAATGTTGATGAAGAGGCTGGAAGGCCAAGGCCTATAAAACCCTGATTGTCTACGGCTACTAATCTAGTTTAACTTGAATTCGAATTTTGAATCCCAGTGTAGGCTGTCAAAGAGTTTTTTTTAAGTTATCACATCGTTTGCTTCGGCGATGTTAGCTGGCAAGCAGTTCAACAAATCAGTAAAACTAAAGTTTGTGTACTTTCAACAGTCATGGTTGGGTTCAGCATCTTAAGAGAAGTTGACGGCTTGTAAAGTAAACTACGCTTTCATTTGAAATTGAACTTCATTTGGGGAACGCAGCTTTGTGATAAATTTAGATGCAACAAAAAGCGTGTCCTAGGACCAGATCAGCAGATGTTGACAAAAGTTTGATGAAACCAATTCCAGTTGATAAATAGTTGATAATTCCAGTTGATTTTAAGACATAAACAGTTTGTATTTTTAAGACGTAGAAATTCGATCTTTGACCATGCCATGATATAAATAAGTAAATTGGCAACCAATAAATAAACTGACACATTCTGTTGACAGTCGTATTGTTATTATAGGTTATTTCGTGATAAGCTTATCTCATTCTCGGCAAAGAGGCTAAAACATGTGTGAGAGTTTTTGGCCAAAATATTTTCCATTCGAATATATACAGCCTGTCAAATGTAAGATGATATTTCTTGGTCCAACTCTTTTTTGTCTTTACATGGTTCATTTCATAATCATCTTTTAGTATTTTTGGAAGTCCTCATGCGAAGAAATGGTTAAGTTCGAAAAGTGAAACGAAATCGAAAACCCCTGTTTCTTTCCGAACCGAACTGACGAGTATGCGACGGAACGCGTTTCTGGTCATTCAAGGTTGTTCTTTATTGCAGTTACTGGTGAGTTACTAACTTATTTCTTTCCTTTCAGGTTTCAAGATTAACTCGTTTTTCTCTTGCAGGATTCAACAGTTTTCTCTGTAGTTGCAGGTTTATTTCGGTTGTTGTTCTTTTACAGGAGTTAACAGTATTCTTTCTGCAGATTATGGTGTTTTTGTTGCGTTCATGGGTTTAGTACGATGAGTCAGTTATTTAAGGCTATTTTGAAATGAAATTGAAAACCCATGTTTCTTTCCAGATTGATCGAATAGTGTTCAAAGGATTCAAAAAGCTAAATCGAATTCAAAGTATCGTCTTTGATATGGCCCACAATACGAATGAGAATTTACTTGTTGCAGCTCCGACTGGTGCAGGAAAAACGAACATTGCTTTGCTTACGATAGTTCATGAAATTAAAAACAACATCAAAGAAGGTGTTCTTAAGAAAGACGATTTCAAGGTGAGATATCAGTTTTGCCTCCTTTATCTACTCATGTTTCGCAAGTTATCTCTCCGAACACATTTCTTTCTATGTAATATTTTTTAGGAGGAAAACATTACATTTTTAAACAGTAAAAATCCTTTTTGGGATTTTTCAATACTGCAAGAATTTTGGACTCTACTGTCGGATCACAAAGGTTTTAGACAATAACATTTTCGTCCAAGAATAGAAACGTCCGAAATTTGTTTGCGTGTAATGTACGTCTGCTGAAGTAAATGTGTCAATAGACCATTTGCCAATTAGGAAAAAGGGATTGAGGCGAGCGCCGCCAATTCCGACAGCCCTAGTAACATCGGGGAATCCTCTCCACTTCAGAATGTCTTATTCGATGTATTTCCCACGATCGATTTGTAGAGTAGGGCACATAAACAAACGATCAGCTGATTTTGACCCCTTACTTCAAATGTAATAAGTCCAAAACTTGGGAGAAAATTTTGAAAAATCAACGAAAACTGGCCGATCGTCTTGGGCTGATTCTGAAGTGGATAAATCGAGAAACTGAAAACAAACTTTTGGAGGACCTTATTTCAACCCTTTTTAATGTATTTAATTATTAATCTGGAGTTAGCAAGTGCATTTAGTAGGAAAACGAGCACGATCCATTTGGGTGGAAAAAGGGCCTAAGTAGAAATTTTCGGGATTTTCCCCACAGCTTTGAAAAAAGAAAGGCTCGTTATTCTGCGAATTTTAGAGGTAAATTCGAGATTAAAAGTGTTGTAGTGAAAGAATACGGTTTCCCGTCGATTTATGACATTCCGAGGCCGTTTACCCCTCGCAAAACGGAGTTACGGCCCAAAATGGGGTAGACCAAAGTTTTTCCCAATTTTCGCGACCCCCTTGCCCCGCCCCTGGGGGCAATATTGAACCCCAAATTCGTGATAAGACTCAAAAACGAGTTATCTCTTGTACATTTTTTTCTGTTTTGAAATTAGTTGAGTAACCATTGAGCATCGGCTCCAAATGCAGCTTCTGGTCAGAAAATCGGGCCGGGTCGGGAGGACTCCCCTGATTTCTGACTGTTACTAGGGCTGTCGGAATTGGCCGCGCTCGCGCCAATCCCTTTTTCTTAATTGGCAAATGGTCTATTGAGTGAGTGAAGCATGATTTATTCAAATTGAAAGGTTTGGTAGTTAAAGGCTTGCATAATGTACTAAGTTCTATTTATTTCAGGTAATTTACGTGGCACCAATGAAAGCCCTGGCTGCTGAGATGACCGAAAGTTTTGGCAAGAGACTGGGACCTCTCGGGATATCTGTGAAAGAACTCACGGGAGATATGCAACTCACAAAGAACGAAATACTCAAAACACAGGTAGATATATCTATATGATTGAGGCATAGGTTCCAAATCTTTAAAAAGGCTGGTGTAAAATTCAGTTACTTATTTCTTTGAACGGAATGATTTCAAAGAAACTTCAGCTATTTCTCTATAATTCTACCGTTGGACTTTTCTGAAATCTTCAATATTTTCAGAATTACAGTGTTTTTCTACTTTTTCAAGAATTCAAGAAAAATTTTCAAAAAAGCTTAAAACCATCATAATTCCAAAACTGTTTGAAGCAACATTAAATAATTTCGAAGAAAACCACAGTTTATGGCTGTCTACAATATGGTATCAAGCAAAACTTTTCACTTTTCTGGTTTATGATTTAGAAATTTGATGACGTCACACCCTCAAATGAGTTAAAATGTAACATACGCTATAATTTTGAAAAATATTGAAAACTTCTGAAAAGTCCAACGGTAGAACTAAAGGTAAGTAACTAAAGTTTGTTTCAAGCCACTCAGTCAGAAGAAATAGATCACAGAATTTTACACCCACCTTTTTATGCTGAGTTAAAGATTTGGAAGCTGTGCTTATGATTGATATTGCAATGATATGCCTTGAGTAGAAATGCTACAATTAATGAAAGTACAAATCACAAAATATGTTAATAATTTTACGACGGTCGGGGGACGCTCAAGCCTTCTAAATTGACTTCTTTTTTTCTAGATGTTAATTACAACACCAGAGAAATGGGACGTTGTGACGAGAAAGAGTACTGGTGATGTTGCTTTATCAAATATGGTGAAATTGTTGATTTTTGATGAAGTTCATCTTCTACATGATGATCGAGGATCTGTTATTGAAACATTGGTTGCAAGAACACTTAGACAGGTAATTAAATCTTTCTTTACTGGGAAGTCGATTTACTTCCTTCGTTGTCAAGATATTATAACACCGATTCTGTCAGGTAATCATCTCTTAATTTCCTGTTTATAAAGTTAAATTTGATTGGTACGAAAACTATGGAAGGACATGAATTTTTAAGTTGTTTTAACACTTCATTGATCAAGTATAACTTAGTGGTTCCAAATTATCTAAAAACAAAAAATCAGTTTGGTTATCCCCTCTTTGCATTGCCAGTTTATTTCAATACATGTGATGCTTTTCACAACAAACTTTCCAAATAACGTTCAATAGGATTCATCAGATTGGTTGGGAACAATGTCGTTTGCCAGAAATCCTTCGTATTTTCATATCTGTTTTCTGTTTTAGACTTTAAAGGAACAGTAGAGTTCCCCACTATATCCAAAGAGCCGAATGCAAAAGATATACATACATGCATTGTCTTCATAGTTCCCCAAGAGGACCAAGAGGAACTCTCCAATTCCCTTCCAATTTCCTTCTTTGTTTGTTTGTTTGTTTGTTTTTTCCTAATTTCAAATCAACAACATTTCTTCCTCTCTATTTCCAAAATGCGCACAGAAAACTTTTTTAAATCTGTTTTAAAACTTTATAAGGGATATATATATATCTATATCTACACAGATACCTAAAGGTTTTCACAATCACAGTCAAATACTTGTGTCCCTTTCTTTCAGGTCGAGTCTACCCAGAGCATGATAAGAATCGTAGGTCTGTCAGCAACTCTACCCAACTACCTTGATGTGGCAAGATTTCTTCACGTCAACCCAATGAAAGGATTGTTTTTCTTTGATGAGCGATTTAGGCCGGTTCCTTTGGGCCAAACATTCGTTGGAATCAAAGGTGGAAATTATCTTCAAACGATACAAAGAATGGATGAAGTTTGTTATGAAAAAGTTCTTGAAAATGTTGAGCAAGGTCATCAGGTAATTAGGTCAGGTCATTTAGTCAGGTCATTAGGCTCCAATAATATATCTTGACATTTTCTCCCCTGGAAAGATATGTTTATTATTATTCTTATTGGCAATGTATTGTCCGTTTGCTCATGATGAAATAGCTCAATTGCTCTAATTTACTTCAACGCTAGTTCTGACCCAACAGAAAAGAGGAGGAGATGATGGTTCAGAATTTTAAATCCAGTTACAGACCAATTGGCCGTTATTCTGGATGACTTCTTGTTTTACTTCACTTAAAGCTTCGAAGAAGCTACTTGCAGCGTTTGGGATAGCAAGAAATATTTGACGATAAAAGGAATGAAAGTTATGGTTTTTCACGATAAAAGGTATGGAACCAATTAAATCTTTGTTAGGAGAATTAGAGGCGAATGAATTTAGTTTCACATAGAAATCAAAACATCTGCTACACTATACTTAAAGGGGCTCCGTCTCCAAATTTCGATCGAAACGGTGATTTTCATGTTTTGACAGTCAATATCACACAGACGTTTACCTGTTTTTTCGAAAATGAAATCATCATTTTGAAGATGAATCTTTGTACTTTACAGAGGAAAAAACCAAACATTCATATCTTTTACGATTTCTTGGATATGAGTGGATTTTTAACGAGCACTTTTAGCCACCAAACAAACTGCAGAAAACAATTGAGAACAATGGACACGTGCGGTGTTTTAAAATGTGTTTACATTTTGGCGACGGAGCCCCTTTAAAGACTACTGTAGTTATAAATCAGCTGTTTCAACCAAGTTTACTGTCATATAAGATCTTTTACAGGGAGGCCGTGCTGTATTATCTTGACTTTCCATCTTAGGTTTGGTTGTTACTTTGGCTCAGGGATTTCTTCTTTCCTCCTAAGGTTATGGTGTTTGTACACGCAAGAAACGCAACAGTTAGAACTGCTCTTCAGTTTCGAGAAATAGCCCGAAACAGAGGTGACATCAATGTGTTCCTTCCGGAGCAAAGTGCATCATATGGAGGCCACCTAAAACAGGTAATCATTAATCGTTATGCTATTTGAGATCACTTCATTTGTTAAAGGAAAATGTCAATATAGATAGGTGAGCGTTAACGCTATCCTGAATTTTTGCTGACAAACCGCTGACAAACCGCTTTGTTATCGCCCAATAGTGCTAAAGTCATTAGCAGTGGAGACCAAAGGCTCCTTAAATTTTTCGGAGATATTTTAGTATGATTTAAATCTCACAGTGCTTTTTTGTTTGTGCATCGAAAAAAACCCTTGAGTCTATGATTTGTTGGACTTGCCCCAAGTCTATCTCTTCGATCCGTCTTACCATTCCCTTGGATCCGCCATTCCAACATTCCGTCAAAGGTGCGTGAGAGATTCGTTTATTAAATGGAAAATCTTTGGTAACCTGTGAAATTTGATGGGGGCTTATAATAGAGAGGGGGCTTAACAGAGAGGGGGCTTAGTAGAACTTTTACAGTAGCTATTCTAACTGTATTATTGTATCATTTTAAAGGTAATGGCTTCCAGAAACAAACAGCTACGAGAACTCTTCTCAGATGGCTTCAGTATGCATCACGCAGGAATGTTGCGAAGGGACAGAAACCTTGTTCAGAATTTGTTCTCGAAAGGTGTCATCAAAGTTATTGTTTGTACTGCGACCCTTGCATGGGGTGTCAATCTTCCAGCTCACGCAGTTATTATCAAGGTAAGCCAAATAGGATTAATAATAATCATAATCATAATAGATCTTTTAGCTATATTATAAAAGAGCCTGGATTGAGCGATATTTTCTTACATTTTTATAAGAGGGGCTCGACTAAGTTGCGTTAGAGATTCTATTACTTTGATGCATATTCGACCATTCTTCAAAATGTATAGAAATATCAGTAGTATATAGGTACATTGAACTGTTAATATTCAAATACCTCTCAAATAACATGTTTTGTGTGTCTTTAAAGACAACCATTCTTGAGAGTTCAAAAGTTCATCCAGTAAGACTTTATGTGAAAGTAAGGTCACAAGGTATGAAGGACGGTGACAGAAGGAATACTGACAAAGAAAACGATTTATTTCCACAGGGAACCGAAATTTATGATGCAAAGAAAGGTTCTTTTGTTGATGTTGGCATTCTTGACGTCATGCAAATATTTGGGCGTGCAGGCCGACCTCAGTTTGATACCGAGGGTCATGGATATATCATCACAAAACATGAGAAATTATCACATTATTTGACATTGCTGACGAGGCAAACACCAATCGAAAGTCAGTTTGTGCAGAGCTTAACGGATAATCTGAATGCAGAGGTATGGTTGTGATATACACATTCCAGATTGAGTTTGTCTTGTCATTGAATTATATAATTGTAGAGAAAATTGCATCAAGCTTTGTCTCGTATAGAAGGAATTAGTAAGTTACATCAGCACTTTATCTTTGGTTTCATGCTTACAACTACTCATTACAAAATAATAAAATCCAATCGTTGCCTTGGCTTTCAATGAAAAAATTACAATCTGAGGATTTAGAATGTTGTAAAATTGCTGTCAATAAGAACTTACATTTTTTGTCTTATCTCTATAGCCCTGAGAGGCAGCATTCTCTGCCATGCTCTAAATGATATTATCAAATATTTGATAACGATGCATCTTTCAAGGAGAAAATCAAAACATAGAAGGGAGCAAACTGTAGCTGTATATTTTGTTGTTAATAGGACATTATATTGTACTTTATATTATGTAATTATTGTTAGTATGTAGTTGGTTTGAATTAATTATTGTAATATAGATATGCTTATAGCTACTTGTAGATAACCAACTTTAAAAATGAAATGAATAAATGAAATGAGACTACTGTCACAATAAACATTACATATTTGTACATTTTCTGTCTTTCAATTTTGTCTTCATGTGGTAGGGTATAGGCTGCTCACATGCTTTGTTTGCAATCTTCTTGGCAATGTGATATTTTGCTTTGCAGGTGTCGCTTGGAACTGTAACAAACGTGGACGAAGCTGTTCAATGGCTGAGTTACACATATTTGTATGTTCGAATGCATCTCAATTCATTGGCCTATGGCATCACATTCAAAGACAAGCAGGTACGTTTCTTAACTTGATAGGTATGATATCTTCATCTTCAAGTCAGAAATTTGCAGTGAAGGTCAAAGGAAGGTCGACATCTTTGGATGACAGCTTTTCTGTTTCGTTTAAGGAAAGACCTATGACTAGCATAGTCCATAAGGAACTTTTTAAACTGCCCAGTTTATATAGTATATTGTTCTTTTGTGCGCACTTTGTATTCTCTCATTTGTAGTAAAAAGTGAAAACTATTCTCTCCTTTACTGAATAACTTGACTTAAAGAATGGAATTGGCAGCAGCCACACCATGTTTGTCCATCATAAAGCTCATCACAGCAAACATTCTCTTAAACTAGAAGTTGGACAGAAATGCAAGGATCGTTGCCCAATCATTTCTCTTATAGGAGCTGTACAACCCGTCCTCTCTGCGTGGCTCTGCGTGGCTCTGCGTGTCAAATCATCGAATGTGTTTAGGCTAAACACAACATAGCTAATGGCGATTTTGCACAGAGAATAGTAATCCAAAGTATCTGCGACAATCTCAGTAATCGAAGCTTCGGTGGAGGATTTGTTTTATTTTTCTAACGCCGAATATTTGAAAGTTTTAATGGATATCAAAAGCTCCATCACATTTCATTGACATAGGCAACTTACGTAGAAGCTGCGATGAAATTGGCCGCCATTAAAAACCCAAGGCTATAGTCACGTGCGCGGGTTGTCCCGTACTTTCTGATTGTTTACAAAAATCTTGTACAGCCCCTTTAATAAATCCTGCCCCAAAGTTATCTTGTAAAAATATCTGTATGATGCGAGTTCTAGCATTCTTATTTTCTTTTAAGGACGATCCATTGTTATTTCAACACCGAACAGATTTGATCAAAGCCAAAGCAAAATTATTAGACAAAGCAAAAATGATCCGATTTGACGAACGAACGGGATATATGTATTCGACAGATTTGGGAAGAATCGCAAGCAATTTTTACATAAAATATGACACAGTGGAAGTTTTCAATGAAATGTTCAAGGCGTTCATCACAGAAGCTGATATCTTCGCAATGGTTTCTCATTCACAGGAATTTCAGCAAGTCAAGGTAGGCTAACATTGAAATTTGTCATTTTTATCCATGTCAATTTGAAATTCCTGCAGCCAAATTTATTGCACGAAGCCAGTAAGGTTTTACACTAGCAGAAGAGAACGGCTCAGATTATTTGCCGGATCAAAGTTTGTGCAGGATTAATTTGTTTAATATCCAGTAGTTTGTTTAGTGTGTGCACCAAAAGTCAACGATTGTTGTGTGAAAAAATTGAGTCGTAAAATACCATGAGTAATAGTTATTTGAAGTTTCTTCCGTTTGACCTTATGAGTATCAATCTGACAGTCCTCAATTTATTAGTTACAGTAGCCTTTGCCTAACCATCGCAAGCCCCATTTGATTCATGAAATTTTATCTTAAGGCAGTTCTTTCCTATTCTTTAAAGTCTTCTCAGAAACAACATAGGCCTCAAATCTTTAAAAAGGTCGGTGTAAAATTCTTTTACAGTTTTCTTTTAATTAAATGGCTTGGAAGGAACTTATTTGCTGTATATCTGCCATGGAAATTCATTGATATCTTGATTAGTTTCAAAGTGGCGGCATTTATTAAATTTGAGGCACTGACGTCAATTTATAAATCCTAAACCAGAAAAGCTAAAGAGTTCTGCTTGCCACCATATTGTAGACCTTCGTGAACTATGGTTTTCTTGAAGGTTATATCATCTATTGGTTTAGGATTTTCAAAATTTTACATGAATTTTTTCAAAAACAGTTAAATTGCCGTCATATTGAAAAAATCAAGATATCAACAAATTTCCACGGCAGATTTACAGCAAAATACCATAAGCTGCTTACTTATGAAAGATTTGAGCCCTATGCTCTCAGAAACACCAACACATTCATGGAGTGATCCAAACAGCTACCCTTTAGGTTTGAAAGGCTGAGCTAATTCTGGGTCATTTCGTCATCCATATGGAGACGAATTTCTTGGTGGAAAGTTTGCTGGTTCCTGTACAGGGTAACCCAGGTTTGGATTATTTGAGAAAGAGTAATATTTTCCTGTTTCATTTCTTTTCAGGTCAGAGAAGATGAGATTCCTGAACTTCAACGGTTGTTGGATGACTGCTGGCTAGGCCCTGTGAAAGGAGGGGTTGAGAATGAATATGGAAAAGTGAATGTGTTGCTTCAGTCATACATCTCAAAAGCATCTTTGGACAGTTTCTCATTGGTTTCAGATATGTCCTATATTGCACAGGTTTGTTGAATTCATAGAAGCGATTTTATCCCATCCTCTTGTAATATGTCATGCCAAAAAGGATTCGTGCTGCATTTTGTTTCTGCGAGGTGGTGGCTGAGAATGGGCCTAGCACGGTCATATTTTTCACCATTTATTTTTGGTATGAATTCTGTTGAGCAAAGTTTGCTCCAGGAATACAACTGACCTAGGTAATCCATCTACTTCTCTTCCTCATAGAATGCCACACGTATTGTCAGAGCCCTGTTTGAAGTTTCGCTAAAGAAAGGTTGGCCAGCAATGACGTATAAATTGTTGAAACTGAGCAAAGTTGTTGACAAACAGATCTGGGATTTTGAGCATCCTCTTCGCCAATGTGAAGGAATGACTTTTGAAGTATTGCAGAAAATGGAAGCCAAGAAATTGACGATGGATCGATTGAGAGATATGGATTCAAAAGAAATTGGTAAGTTCTTCGTCAAGATGTTTCTTCTCTGTCTCGAAGTAAGACGGTTTGAAGAGAAACGATCGTAGGTTTATTCAGTTTCTATTGGACGCCATAGCAGATTAGTTGTTGTAGTTGTTGTCTTAGTTGTTGTGGTTGTCTTTGTTGTTGCTGTTGTTGTTGTTGTTGCTGTTGCTGTTGTTTAGGAAACGTCGTAATAGGAACAAGATAGCCTAGCGTCAGACAGAACAGAAGTACCTCTGACAATAAAGTAAAGACCAATTATTGAACGTTTAACGATTGCATTGATTTCCCTTTTTAAGTGGTTTGTATAGGCAATGCAATTTTCAGTAAAACGGTTGGAAGCTACTCTCAAGATCGACTTCAGCAAAACCACTACAAAAGAACCTGTGATTTTCTGGGGCAGGCTGAAAAGGTTCTTATACACTTACAAAATGGTTCTTATGCATCCTACAAGGTGTTTAATTTGCTAAACTCAGCCTGGGGGCTCTTAATCAACAGTTTTTTTCATCCAGGTTTTTACTGTATTCACAGTGTGGATGTTGCCTAACCGACCTTAAATAATGAACTGACATTTTTGATGTTTTCCCCTAAGCAGTTTAGTGCATGTCACAAGAAGAGTCTATGAGAAGAGATGTCGACGTAGAGATTCCTTTAGAATTGTACTGAATTTATTACATTTTTATCTACGAAAGCTATAGAGCTATGAGAAGAGATGTCGATTAAGAGATTCATTTAGAATTGTACTGAATTGATTACATTTTGTATGCATAAAAGCTATGAATACTAAATACTGTTCTCAACATTTTTGCTTCATTCAAGCTCTTGCAGCTGGTCTATTGTCAAAGTGTTATGGCAGATAACTTTTTAAATATTTTATTCTTTATCCTTTTGTTTTCTTATTTTTTAGGCTTGATGATAAACCATCAAAAAATGGGAAGCAGAATCAAATCATTCGTCAAACAATTCCCATCTGTGTCAATTGGTTCAAATATCCAACCCATCACAAGAACAGTACTGCGTGTAAGATTGATGATATCAGCTGATTTCATATGGAATGACAAAATGCATGGATCAGTGCACGAGCCTTGGTGGATCTGGGTTGAGGATCCTGATAATGATCATATTTACCATTCGGAATATTTCTTGCTTATGAAGCACCAGGTATATATTACTTTTGGTTCTTTGCTTTTCGAGATATTTTTAGTAGTGGGGATGGCTCAGTGGTAGCACGCTTGACTACCAATCTGAAGGTTGGTGGTTCGAGTCCCCGCCCTCCCGAACCTGCAACAAAGTGTGAGGAGAGTCGCCAACTCTCTGTAATTCCAGGCTAAAGGAATCACGAGGTGTAGTTACATCGAGAGGAAGGACCAGAACGCTGCTTCGATAAGCTCAGCTTCTCAGTGTCCTTAAAATTACCTTCGGATGCTAGGTAGAAATGTTTATAAAACATTTTTTATACCTTCCTTTTGAACATTTCATTTCAATAACTTGGCTCATTGCATGCTTTTGCGTAACCTTTCTTCTAGTCGAACAACGTAAAAGCGTAAAAGTCATCCATTTGAGGCATCAAAGTATTAAAGCATCATTTCCTGTAAATCTTTAATGTATGACATCTATTGATGTCGATATCGTGTATTGTCAATTGTTTTCTGTATTCTGTGTTGTATCTAAATGTCCTTATTTTGAAGTTTTTGTAAATGCCCGTAGATACTTTCTGAAGTTGTTTGTTGTACTTAGATTTGGAGTGAAGATTTTGTGCTTTACCGTCTGTCTTTCTCTGCTGACGTTAGATTTTAGTATCTGAATACATTTCATGATTCTACTTATCTTCGATATATCTTACATGAAACATTTCCCTATTTTGTCAGAGTTCTGCTGACAGTTCCAACAATTCAGTGAGCTACAACTTGACTATTTAAAGCCAACTACGCAATAATTCGAAGCTGTGCAAAATAAAATTATTTCTTTGTATTTTCAGGTGAAATCGAAAGAGCCTCAATGCCTTGTTTTCACCATCCCAATCTTCGAGCCTTTGCCAACCCAATATTTCATCAGGATGGTATCGGATCGATGGCTCGGAGCAGAAGCAGTCTGTGCTGTCAGTTTCAAGCATTTAATCCTCCCTGAAAAGCATCCTCCGCATACCGAATTACTCGATCTTCACCCCCTCCCAGTGACAGTGCTGAAAGACCCCCGACTTGAGATGTTGTATGGTTTCAGTCATTTCAATCCAGTTCAAACACAGATTTTTCACACTTTGTATTACACTGATCACAATGTTTTGCTTGGTGCGCCAACTGGAAGTGGAAAAACAGTCGCAGCGGAGTTAGCTATGTTTAGAACTTTCAGGGAATATCCAGACACCAAGGTAGATTTTGAAACATTTCGAAGATTTATGTATTATAAAATACGATCTATCTTTTTGATGAAAAAGCAAGTCAGTAGTAGTTTGAATATCTTTTGGGCAACCTATCGCCTTTAAGAATTTAGGCCAAGGTAACTTTGTTCTTTGTCAAGCACTTCTGAAATACCAAAACAGCTTGAAGTCGTTCATGGTTGAGAGCTCTCAAAAAGAGCCATGTCAATACCATATCATTTCCCTATACGTTGGATAAGACTCCACTTTGGATTCATTTACAAATCCATCCTCCCCTCTCTGGAATTATTCTTTTGCAAAGAGAGTAACAATTCTTGGCCAACAAAAATAAAAAGTCATCACAGTGGTGGACACTAGGAGGACGAGAGGGTGCAATCAGCCCCAATGTTGAGGAAAACAATGCTCTTTTGTTCGAAAACAATAGTGTAAACAATACATATTTATCTGAAACAATAGCTTTGTCCCGCCATATCCATCAAAGTCTCCACCACTGATTCACCATTTCGCTCATAAAAAGATGATATTCGTTTCGTTTTATTACCCTTCCTAAGATATTTTGCTTTACATCACTAAATTTTTTTTTCGTGAGTTTCTAGCTTTGTGCAAATAAGGTTTTTGTTTTTCTAACTACTCATCAGTAAAATCAATATGTCGTTTGCTTTAGGCTGTTTACATTGCCCCACTTAAGGCTCTTGTAAAGGAAAGAATCGAGGATTGGAAAGAACGCTTCACGAAGAAGCTTGGTAAAAAGTAAGCAGCTCATCGCATTGAATCTTCTCTTTAACTTTATTTCAAAATTCAGTAAAACCAATCTTTAAGTTACGCTACATTTTCAATTGAAAGCATTTAAAAAGGACAGCATGGCAAGTCGTGCCATTCCGAGTCAGACAAGAACTTTTTATAAATTTTGATGATGCAGCGTAAATAGATGTGATATCAATGGACTTCCTTGTCGTCATCTTACAAGCTTGATTTCTTAATTTTTTCTAAAAGTATTAGATCAACAGTACCTAAATGTATTTGCACGATATTTCTACTCATCATGGTTTGTAGCTGACTTCGTAACAGAATATGGAAAATGCTATCGAGACTTCTGAATTCTAAGGGCATGTTTGGAATTTGTTTTCATGTTATATGCCAATGCTTCCCAAATTTAAATGGTTGATTCTCTCCCTAGGGTAATCGAATTGACTGGAGATGTCACTCCAGACACACGTGCAATAGCAAACGCTGACGTCATCGTAACTACCCCAGAGAAATGGGACGGTATAAGTCGAAGCTGGCAAACTCGTAGTTACGTTAAAAGTGTCTCTCTTCTTGTTATTGACGAGATTCATCTCCTTGGGGACGAACGTGGTCCAGTGTTAGAAGTCATTGTTTCACGAACAAATTTCATTGCGTCACATACTTCGAAAAGAATGCGTGTTGTTGGATTATCAACTGCGTTAGCAAATGCGAGAGATTTAGCTGATTGGCTGGGTATTGATAATGTAAGTATCTGTGATAAACCTTTTAGCTACTCTGCAACAGAACCTGGGTCAAAGGGTCAATCAATATTTGTATGCATTTTTATACAGAAGGTTCGACTGAGTGACGTTGAAGTAGCCTGCGTGCAGACTACGTTGAAGCTTCTATCTCTGTTGTGCGTTTTCGAAAATTCTACAAAATGTATAAAGATAGCGTTCGATACAGACTTTTTTGTGGAAGAACTAAAACGTTTCTTGTCTGCTTTTGTGCTCAACCAGTTTTAGAGAGCAAAGTGAAAAGAAAATTGTATTGATCCGTTTCAATTTTCATTGACAGACGTAAAGTCAACACATTTTTGCCCTTGAGAATGATTTTGAATAATTTTTGAGGAAAGCTACTGCCTGCAAAAAGCATTTCTCAGCTCTGTTTGAAATTAAACCTCTTTGCTGTTTAATGAAGAGTTGAAGAGATATTGCAAGAAGCTGCTATTTTTGGCTACAGAACGGAACAGACAGCTTATAGCAAGTTCAGATAACCATTTGTTTATCTAGCTAAACATATTGTTCAGAAAGCTCTACGTTTAATGAAGGATTGTTTCATTGCTCAGTATCATTGAATAATGATTTCACTTCAGAGTAACTATACATTATTGTTATTTTTCTGTTTAGCTTTTAACTGTCTTTGCACTATTTGCGGTTTGGGACATTACGAGAGAGTTATTTCTCTATAAATCCCTGATAATTAATCGTAATGTAGTCACTACCAATCAGTAAATAGACCTTTTAGCTATTCTACACAAGAGCTTGGATCGAGCGTTATTTTGATACATTTTTATACGCGACATTCGATCGAGTGGCGTTAGAGCTTCTATCCCTATTGTGCACATTGGAAAATTCTACAAAATGTAGTAAGATTTTGCTTGATTCTGATTCTTTTCAGAATTGAAAGAATGTCTATTGTTTTGATATTGTTTGTTCTTTCAGGCAGGATTATACAACTTCCGACCATCAGTACGCCCTGTCCCACTTCAGGTGCACATTGCAGGATTTCCTGGTAAACATTATTGTCCCAGAATGGCAACGATGAATAAACCTGCATTCAAAGCGATTCAAACTCATTCACCAGAAAAACCAGTTATGATTTTTGTCTCATCCAGAAGACAGACAAGGTTGACTGCGCTCGACCTCATAGCTTATCTTGCTGCGGAGAATAATCCAAAACAATGGTTGAGTATGCCTGAAGAAGAGGTAACAATACCTATTGTCTTTCCTTTTGTGTTTTCTTTGTTATTGGAAACTTCCGGTTTATTCAGACACTGAACTAATAACTGCGAACTTTCACCAACAATGTGCTCTCCTCCATCGGTTTCTTTTCAAAAAATGTATTATGGACCATGGACTACGGAACTATGGAACCATAGACTACAGAACCAGAAACCTGCGGAGGAGAGTACCAACATTGCCTGCTTATTGTCCACTTTCTGATTTGTGCACATTTCTTCGTACTTTTTGAAGTTATCTGTGATTTGGTCGTGTAAGAGAAAGGATAGTTGTATATTTCACACTTTAGCCGGCAATATCTCGTTGTGCTGCCCATGGCCAAAAGGTGCAAAATTTTGCATTGGCTGTAGCATCCTACGACGAATGATCGAAAAGTTTAAAGGGCCTAAAGTGAGGACTTGTGTTCCCATATTATGATAAAATAATCGTCAATATAGCTTTTGAAGTATCCTTATTCTTATACCAAATAGAAGAGGGGGCAGGGAAAATCAAGAAAATATTAATAATAGGGGGAGGTTTTGATTAGTGAGTAAGTGATGAGTATATGGAATGAGCATAAAGAATTTGGAGAATTTTTGAAAAGGTGCTAAAACACTCGTTAAAATGAAGGTATGCTGTCAACGTTGATACAGTTGATTAGTCTTGACGTTATTAAAGTTTTATCAACTTTAGTAAGTGGGAAATTGTCTATTATGTATTGAAAATGAACCAAAATAGGAAAAATTCATGGCTAGTTACAATCATTCGTTTATATCCTTTACTTTTCATTGCAGATGATGCATTTAGTGAGTTGTGTTCGAGATCAGAATTTGAAATTAACATTGTCATTTGGAATTGGCCTACATCATGCTGGTCTTCACGAAAATGACAGAAAAATTGCGGAGGAGTTATTTGTCAATCAGAAAATTCAGGTACAAAATCTGCTATCTTCATTGCATTCATTTCATTTTTTCATTTTTGTTCATTTAAGGAGGGTTGCCCTTCAGCAAAGGCTGATTTTCAAGGGGCCCTCCAGGAAAAGCTTTAGTTACAATAGACAATAAATTAAACCTACATTATAAAAAAAAACGATAAAGCTAAAAACCTATTTTCAATAATTATACGATATTTACAATAAAAGAAAAGTTAACCTCACACAGACTTTTTAAAACTATTAAGGGGGGGGATGATCTTTCATCATGTAATTTGTTGCTTTGGAAGTAAGTTGACGGTTTTTTAAAACTGTTCAGCTTATGAGTCTGAGGATAATTTTGCATTCAGTGTTCTTGTTAGGAAATCTTTAAAATGCTGCGAAGGGAGTCAATTACCTACTAATTCGGTGGTAAGATCATGGACATATATAGACCATACCCATGGGTTCAGGCCTGCCAGAGTTATGGTAATTTGTCAAATGTTTTCCGTAATCTCAGCAGAGACCAGAGAATGGCCAAAATTCCTCTGGGTGCCAATTTCGTCAGTTAAAATTTCCTAAAAAATCAGACCAAAATAAATGAATATTTCGATATCCTTGCGTTATTTCTAACCCATAATTCATCACTCAAAAGTGTCAAGATTTTCCACAGTTTTGATAAAATCACTTAAACCTTCCTCAGAGAAAACATTAGCAAACAAAAGCTTCCTCCGGCTCACAACCGTAAGGGCCGTAACTCGTTCTGGACTCTGAATCTCAGTTTCCCCAATCGTGGCATTCTCACATATAAAAACATAGTTATTCTTAGGGCAAGAGCTATTCTCAATCTCTGAGTAAGCTCACTGTTTTCAGACCAATTTCCCACACAAAAAGCCGCTTGTATTTTCAATCGTATTTACCTGCAGCCCTGTCTTTGATTACTGTTCTCCTTATTTCTAGATTCTTGTAGCTACACGCAGCCCTGTCTTTTATTATTATTCTCTTTATTTTTAGGTTCTTGTAGCTACATCCACATTAGCATGGGGAGTGAATTTTCCAGCTCATCTTGTGATCGTTAAAGGGACGGAATTCTTTGATGGGAAGACTCGTCGATACGTTGATTTCCCGATTACCGATGTACTTCAAATGATTGGAAGGGCTGGAAGACCACAGTTTGATGATCAAGGTGTTGCAACAATTTTTGTTCAAGAAGAAAAGAAACATTTTTACAAGAAGTTCCTTTATGAACCGTTTCCTGTTGAATCAAGGTAAATTTGATGATTTATCCGAATAAAAAGATATCATAAAAAGTTATTTCCTTAAACATGCTATGCTCGTCAGTAAGTAATGCAGTTTAAATGTTTGTGAACGTTTAAAGAAGATGCTTTGGTGTCCAAACGGAAAATTTAGATTTCCATTCGTTGTAAAAAATGACTGTCCAGAGTTGGAAATCTTCATAACATTTCCCCAAACACCAAAGGCTTTCAACCTTCAGTCTCGATTGTTTTTGGATTTATCCATCATTTTTTCATATATACAGGCGATAATTCTCAGTATGTAACGTGCTTATTTGGAAAAATATTGCTTAGTTGGTTATGAAAATAGTATCAGAGGTTTCTTAGGTAATCGTTATTTCAGATTTCAGTACCTTATCCCCCAATTTCGAAAGGTTTAAACTATAAAAGAAGTTCGGATGCGAAAAGACAAGATATTTAGTGCACTGAAGCCTTTCTAACTTGTGTCTTCATCAAAGTGTCGTTTGAAAAGTGTAAACACAGGAGGCCTAATCATGTGTTATAAAGGCCTAGCTTAGCTGCTGCAATTTACGCTGCTTCTGCTTCCAAACCGCAGCATTAAGACAGCAGTACTTGTTCTTTGAACTGATGAAAAATTAAGTTCATACCGTAAATGTAGACTGATTATATGGCCGTTGTTATCGCTATTGAAAGCCTGCCGGATGCTCCAAACTCTTGTATGAGTGGTCTCGGTTAGGTGTGTAGTCTCGTTTTGAATAGCGATTTCTGGGACTCATCGTAATCAGTCTACCGTAAATGATTGATTGTTTATCTCCGTGTCGTTTCTCATGCTTTGAACTAAGTGAATCATCCTACTGCGTTGTGCTTTAATTACTTGATTTCATGCTATTTTGTTTCATCTTCCCCATAGCTTGGTTGATGTATTGTCCGACCATTTAAATGCTGAAGTTGTTGCTGGAACGATAACATCAAAACAAGATGCAATGGATTATTTAACATGGACGTATTTCTTCAGGAGGTTGATGATGAATCCAACGTATTATCGACTACTTGACACATCACAAGACGCCATCAATGAACATCTTTCTAATTTAGTCCAACATTCAACTTGTGAATTGGCAAGATCGTTTTGTATTGAAGTTGGGGAGGTAAGAAAATGAAACTATTCGTCGTTTTCTTCTCTTTTTTTTATATATATTCTGCTAAAAATTGATAATACGTATTTACTTAATTACTATACTTACAAGCTACTCTACTCTACTACAAGGACAAGACCACGGGGAGCAATAACTATGTCTACCCACGTGGCTATTTAGATAAAGAAAAAATCGAAAAAAGACACGAAACTACATGTAACTTCAACAAAAATGAGAGAACGTTTACCTTAAGGTGATAAAAAGGAGTTTTGGTAAATGTATACTGGATTCGTCAAAATAAGGTTAAAACCTTTGTCAGGCTGTGGAATAAAAGTACGTTGCCGATGTTCAAAACTAAATGTTAATCTATCAGTTAAAAGCTAACTTGGATGTGAACATTTTTGCCTGGTAAAATTACTCTCATCTTTAATACCCAGAAATTAGAAAAAGGCTGGTAAGGGTTTTGTGTGGGAACGAGAATTCTACGTTCGATTCTGGTCCATGATTTACATGCCATTGACATTCATATTCTATTTCTGAAACAGACAATTGCATTGAATCTATATTTCAATGGTAAGTAAATCACGGACCAGAATCAAACGTGGAATCCTCGTTCCCATAAAATCCTTGTACCAGCATTTTATGATATCTGGCTCTAAAAGATGAGTGATTTTGCCAAACTGAATTTTAACATCTAAGTTAGCCTTTGATTGATAGATTAACATTTCAGTTCTGAACATAGGCCATGCTATTTTTATTTTACCGCCTACCAAACATTTTAACTATCTTTTTACTCACCCGGTATGAGATTTCAAAGAAAGCAACAAGAACATTGCTTCCGTATTTTTCTGTGACGATGCTGGAAAATGAATCACCAAAACGTGTAGGTACGTTCTTCCAAAATGTATCAAATTTCGTTATGATACAGGGGAAGAGAATAAAATTTTTTATTTTGTAATGAGCAAAACAGTTCACAATTTTATCATCTTCGTTGGTCACCCTGAAATTGTTGCAGCATTTAGTTTCAGGAGGGTACCATCTTTTATTCCTTTTATTCTTTTATTCCTTATGAACCATCTTTTATTCCTGTAATGGAAAAAACAGTGGAAGATTTAGTGAAAACTTTCATCCCCTAATGTGATTTGAAATTCAATGCCACTTGAACGGTGGTCTAAGAATAGATTCTAAGAATAGATTTTGCTAGATGGATTTAAGATCTGTATTCTATTTTTTTATTTCATAAGGACGAGCGAACCATTGAACCAACAACACTTGGAAGAATTGCATCATATTACTATCTATCCCATGAGACACTGCGAATTTTCAGATCAAGACTGACATCATCAAATACAACTGAGGAACTTTTAAAAACTTTATCGGTAAGCTATGCCATTTTAGTTTCAAACATATTACAAGCATTTTTTAATTAGTTATTTTCAATGTTTCTGGGACTCATATTTGATCCAATTCTTCTGAAGAAAATATTGAATCAGTCATCACAGATTTTTTTTGAACTGCGTAAACTGTACTTGAAGCTACATAATCTGCTTTAGAGAACCCTTGTTGAAATGTTTTGGAGTTTATAGGTAGTTCAAGAGGAACCTTGTTATTGAAGGTTTGAGCAAAACTTGGGAAATATAGCGGGTGTCCCAAAAAAAATTACACACATTTGGTTTATTCCAGCGATGTGAATTTAGCTTCAATCAATGTCTAATCACTCTCAAAACGTTCCTCAAAATTAACTTGAACATAGATACCTCGTTTGTTGGTATAAGTGCTTTGGGAGCAGAAATATCAATCTTGAAAGCTCAAATTTGCGTCCACCTGCAAACCAGAGCTTTGGCCTTTTGGCCTAAGCAAGTTCTTGAAGCACATCGAAATTAAGAACTGAAATTAATGAGAAATTAAGAAACTGCCAAATGGGTGACTGGGGGGTGACTTCTCGAAAACACATAAGAACTAATATTGTTCAACTTTGATCAAGGCTATCGTTGATTTAGACGCTGTGCCTTAAGAATTTGTTTTCGCCAAAAGGCTAAAACTCTGGTTTGCAGGAAGAGGCAAATTTAGCTTTCAAGATTAACATGTCTGCTCTCAAAGCACCAATACCAATAAACTAGGTACCTATGTTCAAGTTAGCTATTGAGGAACATTTTTAGAGTGATTAGGTATTGGTTGAAGCTAATTTCACATCGCTGGAAACAACCAAATCTATAAATTTGGTTTTTTTTTGATAAACTTTTTTTGGGGCACCCGGCATAGGTTACAAATTTTCTGCCAGAAAATTTGTAAACAAAGTTCTTTTAATTATCTTTGAAAATCATGATTTTGTGTGTATTTTGTAGGTGAAAATCTTTCCCTTTTCAGGATGCAGAAGAATACACACAATTACCCGTTCGTCACAATGAAGATCAACTCAATCGGTAACCAGAATATTTGTCCCTTACTCCATTTTTCATTTCAAGATTTTATGTTGCACCAAAATAGTCGTGAGCAAGCACCATGCAAAGTTTTCTGTGATCTGTCCTCCACAAATTAGTTCCATTACCTCTTGCAATCAATTTTGCTTTTATATTTCTTTTCAAGTCATAACACTATTGATTTCAATGCTGTATCAAAAATGCAATGAAGATGAGATGTTTTTACTCGACAAGGCTTTATTTCAAAACTGGAAGCACAGTTTTTTGGAAACTTTCATTTATTTACATTCAGCGGTGGAGCCAGCACCCGAGAAATGAGGGGGTCTGGGGTGTAGCCCCTGGAAATGTTGTGTGACATGCTTTTCTAGCCGTTGTAAAATACAGGTAACGGCCTTTTGCTTAGATTGTTTGTTTACACGACAGAAACGCTTGATCTGGCTACCCCTCTCGAGACGCCAATTTTATTGCATTGAATTGGAATCTGAGGAATTGGAAAAGTGGGAAATCAGGATCCCTCCTTCATTCCCTCTCGTAGCTCCGCCACTGTGTTCTGTTTCCTTTTTTTTACCGTTCAACGCATTTGATCTTCATAATCTTGAACACTTGCAGAAACATTGAGGCCAGCAACACTATCTTTTGTCTGCATGTCAGAAATCCATCCATTGAATTCCCTCCTTCTTGCTTTTCAGTGACTTAGCCGCCAATGTGCCTCTTCCTGTTGATGAAAATTCCTTTGATGACCCTCATACAAAGACTCATATCTTGTTTCAAGCTCATTTCGGAAGAGTCCAATTACCCATGGCTGATTACCTCACTGATACGAAATCAATCCTGGATCAAGCTATCCGTATTTTACAGGTCTGTATTCCAATGGTTTAATGTCGAATGTTTTTATAAAGGCCCTTTGTTCAGTCAATGTATCTTTAAAAATGGTCATAGAATCAGGATTTCCCATTTCTATCGAAGAAAGCATAAAAGATAATTTCAGAGTCGAAGAGTTCTTCTCAAACGACCGTTGTAGCGTGTCTCAAGCTCTGACTGAAATTTCTTTGCAAACTGTGATTTTTACCTCATGAATCAATGAACTGGTACCCTTCAAAGGATTTTAATAGTCTAGGCTTGATATAGGCATAAACAGAAGATGTTATCAACGAGAGTATTGCTTGGATATTGCCATCGGAGAGTTTCCTCACTAAGAAGGGAAGACGAGGACTGAAAAAAGCATTGATGTTATTGAATATTCTCTTTGAATATAGGTAACTTCAGTCTCACGTTTATCTGCTCGTTCTACGTAACTTGGATGTTTTAGGCTATGTTAGACGTCCGAAACCGTCACAGAATTTTCTTTGGTCAAGGGTGTTGCCAGGGGTTGGACTGGAGTGGACATGTTCACCACAGATTTTTCAGAAGATGGTATTCATTTACAAGTGAAAACGGTGTTAACAATAGACCTCTTAGCTATTCTAAAAAGACTGAGAATCGAACGATATTATGCTACATTCTGTAGAATTTTCGAATGTGCACAATAGTGATAGAAGCTCTAACGCCACTCGATCGAACCTCGTGTATCAATATATATAAAAAATAACATTGGATCCAGGCTCTTTTGTAGAATAGCTAAAAGGTCCATGCTGGATATACCTTTCATTGAGGACATAATTTCTTACTAAGTCCACCTTATTTTTAAGGCTGGCGACGCCCCTGCCTTTGGTATTAAAAGCCATCGGAAGAAAGTAAATCTTATATTGAATTTGCCTCTAAATTGCTCCAGCTTTACATCTTACAAAGAAGTTTTTTTCTCTCGATATTTTAGGCCATGATAGATGTCTGTGCAGATCAAGGTTGGCTGGCAACAACTTTACGCACCATAACAATAATTCAAATGGTGAATCAAGGACGGTGGGATACTGACTGTCCTTTATTACAATTACCATCAATTGAGGAAGATTTGTTGAAATGCTTCAAATTTCCATCACAACAGAGGTAAGGAGATTACTCCAAACGTTTCTATGCTTAGTTTGTAATTCTCTACCTTTTGAAATGGAAGGTTTAACCCTATAAAGACAAATGACGGAGATATAAGGCAACTTAAAGTAAGGGGCCTGGGCAATTTAAATATAGTCTATTGTATTCCATTGTACTTTATGACCTCGAGAGATTATCAAATCAATTCGACAAGTGAAGGGATTGAGCCATCTTTTGTTCTATTTTCAAGCAAGACGCCATATATTCGTCATTTGTCTTCAAGACTACAAAATAAGGAAACCAAGCAACCATATTTTCACCATCGAAGTGCAAAATTTACAGGAGCTCAGGCAAAAGGCATAGAGTTTCATCAAATTGCATTATACAGGTTTTGGTACTAACATTATAAACATAATACAATCAAATCCAATTGATAAAGAAAAAGAAAAATGTGTAGCTAACATATCAGCTTAGCATGTATGGGAAAATTTAGTGTGGCAAAATCTGTGATATCGTTCAGAAACAATTTTATGAAAATTCTTTGTCTCAAATGCCTGAAAATATGCCCAAAGTTGTTGGTAAAGATTTGATACCGATTCAACCACAGTGCTATCCTAATCAATCCCTACCTTGTTGTTTCTAAATACTATTGATTAATATTTAGAAGAAAGTGGCATCTCTTCACTTACTTTCATGTTTGTGTTTATTTTCAGAGGAAGACTGGTGGTTGTTGATGGTTTACCAGAATTAATGAATATTTGTGAAACTGGAATAAATCCTTTGAGGAAAATGCTTGAGAAAGATCTGAATGATCATGAAATTGAACAGGTATGGATTATTGTTTTTGTTTTTGTTTTGGTTTTTGTTTTTGTTTTTGTTTATTGCTTTTTGTGTTGGGTTTTGTTTTTGTTTTGTTTTCCTTTCTTGTATGATTCATTGATGTAATATTTGACGCCTTCTTTGCTTTGTGTCTTTCATAGTAAATTTGTGCAGCTATGATCTATTTAGCAATTCAGTTGTTAGCTCAATAATGTTTGCTAAATATTTTTGCCATAGGTTCTTGTTTTTGCCATTTTGCCAAATGGTTCTGTTATTCAACGCGACATTCAACTTCTATACTGCACGGAAATTGTCTCATTGTTATTATTGACAGAAAGCTGATGAATTTACAAACAATAATCTTTATCCTTTTCTTGTCTTGGTTATGGGATCTATCTCGTTCCTGAAAAATGTAACCGAGGAATTTTGAGAGATATTTTTCAATAAGTTTAAAGGCAGAAACACCGCAATACAACAAAAACAACAGTAAATGGTTGAATAAGTTTTATGCCAATATTTCATCCTGCCATGCAGGACTTCTTCAGGGCAGTATTGTAACATATTTTTCAATGCCAGTCCATAGTTTTTCGAAAACGTTTTTGGGTTCTTATGGCAAATTTAACCATAGTTATCGTTTATCATTACCTCGCATATTTCCTTCTTTAAATGCACGGAGATTCCGACTTCAAATTTGAATCTTTACTTTATTCTTTCCCAGATTCACAAACTACTAACGCGTCTTCCAAAATTAACATTGGGCCTCTCGATTAATGGTATCTGGGCAGGAGAAAATGAAAACAAAAGACAGGCAAAACGAGTGAATAATGATGATGATGATGATTTGCCAAGTCACCTCCAAAGTTGGATGCAGGTTCATGCTGATCAAGAATATGTTTTACAAATTGATGCAAATAGACTACAAATCGACAGAAGGGTAAGTTCAATCTTTATCTCTGTTTATTTGTAGTTTCATATTTTTCCAAAACTGACAATAAACAATGTCTGCCATTGGATCACATGTAACGCTAACTACTGAAAATAAACTCTTAACACCGGTTTGCTTCAAATTTCGACTACCTTAAATGCTCTATTTGGCCCCCTCTCTATTAAGCCCTCCTCTCTAATAAGCCCCTCCCCTCCGAGCTAAAATTTTAGATAAGCGCCCTCTCCTTTAAGGTCCCCCTTACTTATATCAAATTCCAGAGGCTACCAAAGATTTTCGATTTATTTAGCTAAACAAGTTTGTATGTTTAGATATGGTTTGGGATAAAACTGTGTCGAATTTATGTATTTGATTCCATCGAGTTCTCTTAGGACCAGAATTTTCAAACGCCTGAACTCCTTTCGGCTTACCCAATGCGAGGCTAAAATTTCGCTACGCGTAGATTATTCCTGTCACAGCTCTGCATTTAGAGATGAATTAGAACTATGGATCTGCAATTATACAAAATCGAACCTAATCCTCCTTTACAGCGTCAAGACTACAAAGCTCATACCCCGAAATTCCCCAAAACCAAAGATGAAGGCTGGATATTCGTGCTGGGAGAGATGGACAAAGGTGACGTCATTGCACTGAAGCGAGTTGGTTTGATAAGGAGGCACCAAAAGGTTTCTTTGGCATTTTACACCCCAGAGGAATTAGGTCGAAAAATTTACACTCTTTATGTTATGAGTGATTGTTATTTAGGGCTTGACCAACAATATGACATTAACTTAGAAGTTGTTGAGGCGGATATTTCTGCGCAAATTAATACAGATGATATTATCGATGATGAAGATTAAATTTAGGGTAGAAAAATACGCTTGTTAGGTGAGCCCCTTGTTTCCCTGTGCTCTCTGACTGGACTATATCACTTCGGTAAACGGAGACTCATAATACTACAGTAAAGAACTTGTGTCCCGATCTAGGCCTTGATGTTGTGGCGCCAATTCAGACTGTTAAGAAGTTTCTGCAAGGATTAAAGTTTGTATTTGCAAAAAATGAATATATTTCATTGAAATCGAAGCGTTGTCACTGCCATGAGCAAAGCGTAGCAAATGTAACAATGGTGTGTCTGGATGTGCTCTTTGTTCTATCTATAGGCAAATTTGCTTCACGTGTCCTTGTTGCATTTCATCACTGTGAGCAGGCGGTTGAAAACATGCCTAGGCAGTGATTCAATTAACGAATGTACAACATGGGGCCATCCTTTTCAAAGAGTCCCTTGTGGGGTGAGTGGGCGAGCGGTTTATACTGTTCCATCATTTAACGGAAGTTAATCTCAGTTATGTTAGATCAAAATCCGGATGATTGACCTTTCGGATGCCTGTCCAAGTAACTCATTTCGCCGTCTTCCGGAAGGGACGTTAAACTAGGGGTCCCATGCCTGCATGAGGCATGCAAAGTGGGCCTAAATTAGCTAGAAATAGCGAGAAACGCGAGGGGCATATCACTCTGTAAAATCTCGTACACATTTGGCAAAAATCCTTTTGTTTTTAAGAAAAATCCGTAAAAAATCCCTAAAAATCCTATTGTTTTAAAAGATCTCGCACGTCTATTCGCAAGAGTGATGCACCCCTCGGAGAAACACTTCCAGCCCACTTAAAATAAAGTACTGGATGATTGAATGAAAAAGCCCTGTTGGGCAGGTTACCACAGGGATACGAGGGGCTTAACTAATCAGTCTAGCAGGGGAGCACTTTGATATTCTGCACCCATAGGAAGAGAGTTCTTTTGGTGTTCTTAGGTGAAAGTTAGAGCTTGGGAAAACAATTTTCTATATATCCTCTTGTTTTGAAGATGCTGAGACAAGGGCAGGCTCTTGCAAGCATTTATTACCTTATATAAGAGGGCTTGGTTCGGTTGAAGACTTTTCTGTTTCCTTGAGTAGTGAGAAATAGTTGAGAAATCGACACAACTTATGACTCATTGAGAGATTTAGGACCGACTGAATGATAAACGAAGACATATATACGTTTTTTTGAAACACGCAACAGCAAATCGTTGGACATGGAATTATCCTAGTAATCAAGCCTCCATGCAGTGGACACACCAATGTGATTCACACTAAGAATCCTTTCAATTGAAGCTCCATGCTACGTACACTCCCCAACAAAGAACAATTTGTTGTTTGTTTTTTTGCTGAGGATGCCCCCTATATAACGATTTTACTCATTTGCTGCCTCAGTGACCTATTCAATTTGAGTAAGTTTCCGGTCCAACAGGACAGGAACTGAGAGAGGATTTGTGTTCTCCATTTTCAGTGACCCTTGATTTAGCTCAAGAGAACCCTTTCGTACCGTGGGTAGGATAGAGTCTGATACTCAGGGTACCTCTTCTGCAGACAAGATATCAAAGTGCTTCTCTTGAGTATGATACTGATTTGAAGATGCATCGCGCTACATAGGAATCGTGATATTATTAATTTGGCTTTCGTACTTGAAGTCGTGTTCTCTTCTTTTTTGCGAGTTGTGTCTGCAAGATAGCCTGCGTGAAGACTCAACTGGTTTACGAAATCGAATTGAGTTGAATGGAAAATTGAAATTTCAATGAGCTACTGCGCTACTGCGAGACGTTTGAGTGAAGATATAACAAGCACTGATGTAACAAGACAGAGATATGAAGAATTGTTACAAGGAATCAATCAATTTGACGAGTTCAAGCTGCCATGATGATATTATTCAATATGGCAGCCGTAAACGGGCCTAAGCGTTCGAGAAGCTTGTTACAGTCCAGTTTCTTGTTTGTTGTTGTAACACTTCTACATAGGTTCTGAATATGAACAATAAATTCTTGCCAAAGGGTAGACCATTCCATTCCATGGATCAAAACATGCTCTTTTAGCCAATGTATAGCATTCTGCAAGTTTTTATTCAAATAGCACTCAAATATCGCCAGAATTGCAGACCGGTTTCAACTGCCTTGCTGGTGTTGCAGAGTGATCCTAAACTGCGCAAAGGCGCTGCGATGCAGGCTTCTGTAGTTAACTTTCCTTTGAAATCTATGATATTTGACACGACATATGCGAATGCCTTTTCTGGAAAGCTGGTATCGAGGAAAGTGGCAGGAGCTAATACATTCTAACTGATATGAGAGGCAATAACTCCACCAAACCTGGAGATATTTTAACCGGCATCCAAACTTGTATACCCAAACATCTGGAGAGTACATTTCTTCAAAAAAAGTCGGGAAATTTCAAGCAGTTTTTATGTCCTGGTTGCGTTTTATGAAGGTAGGTAAAATTTAGACAAAATCTTCACGGGTTTCTTTTGTCTTCTTCGCGTATTCGCCGTCTGATTGGTCAGTGAGGCTTTGGGGGTTTCGGCCATGGGCCACGAGCAAAAGTCGGCGAAAACATTTTATTCCTATGCTGGTGTACTCCCTAGTGCTGCACTCACCTTGAACGTAATCCTCGTTTCATTGAAAAGGTTGAAAAAACCTCTGGATCAGATTCATCCCGTTTATTTCATATAAATCACTGCTTTCGGGTTCTTCTTCGGCAATTTTCAGCCGCAGATTTATCAAGATGTGGTCAGGTAGTGTTGCAACATATTTTTAACAGCCAAGAAGGTCACTGACATTTCGACATTGTCCATATCTTTAAAGTGAATGAACGGAGCTAAGGAGAGGCAATCTATAAATAGGACAAAGGAACCTCCTATGCACGTTATTGTTCTGCTCGCTAAACAATATCTACGAACATCTCGAGCCCATCAAATTCAATAGGCTAATAATAGAATACCCAGACTCCTTCCGCACGGGGCTTTTATCTCCGTTGATTCTCTTTAAGGGCCTGTTTCAACCAGCGTGTCTTGCACGTCCCATTTCTAGGTTGGCCTTTGTTGTCACCATTTTCATTGCCCATGCTATTTCATTGTGTAGCTAACGAAACAATAGGTGCATCAGCATTTTCTTTAGCTTTTTATAGCCGCCACGGCTCCCTCGATATCTGTTCCCATTCAACTCCGGCATGTATTTGAAGCATGTTCTTTACTTTTGATAAATTAGTGTATCGTCGATTAATTTCCCTCTGTCTGATCCCTGAATGTGAGTTCAGTTAGCAGCTCTATGTGGTTCCATTCAAGACTTGTATATCTCAAGTTTCCACCCAACAGTTGTTGTCAAACTCATTTCAAATACCCCAACAGGGAGCATTTTTGAAGAACACTTTAGTAAAGGTCAGGTACTCCTCTTCAAATTTAATTGATACAATTTGATTGAATCTTTCTTTATTTTAAGTAGAAAGAAGAAAAAGTCAGTCGCTACATGATGTCATGTAAATACCGGGTGTCCGCGGTTGTCCCAAGAAAGTTGTGCCCCGTTTGTGTGACTGCTGTGCAGGAGCTGTAGTTTTAATCTTCTCAGACTTTACACAGTTGCATAGAGTGGGGTTCAACTTAATTTTCAAGACGTTTTTTGAGTCAATCTGACAAGTGGTTGCTGATTTATGGCAGAGGAAAGGCAAATGAGTGGTTGCTTCAAAAACAGCACTTCTTTCGTTCTCCAGTAATATCAAAATCAAGTAAATTTTGGAAAAAATGGTTTCTAGCGTTATGGTTGGCAACTGGCAACTTGCAGTTTGTCAACATTTGAAAATGACTCAACTTCAGTGAACACAATTAACCCTGTTAAACTGTAGGATTTGTCTGCGCAACAATAGAACCTTTTCTTGTAGTATGTTCTTTGCTTGGGAATTTTTTGAGAACAAGAAACGTGTTTTTTGAAATAATCACTTTTTTACTTTCGTATGCCGTAAATAAGCTGTCATATTTGCTACAACAAAGTTTCAAACTCTAAGTTGAAGCCTATCCTATGCAATTCTTTCAAGAACGGAACGACAGAACATACATCGCCTCCGCAGTGGCCACACAAATGAGGTACAATTGGGATACCCTGCATCACGTGGATGATCTCAGTTGAGCTGAATGAAGGGTCACATGTCTCTTCCACTTAGACATAGCCTCCTTTGTAACAACTCAGATACACGTTTTGTTTTTTTTAAGAAACTTGGATCAGCACTTATTACTAAAAGTTTCTTAATTTCGCATGGAAATTTCGGCGTTTTAGTAGTAAAAGTTTCTTAATTTGTTTCTTATTTTTTTGGGCCTAAACTTGCGATATTGTTCAAATTTGAGGCTTCTTCTCGACAAAGGGCTTCAATTTTACATTGGCATTGTCATCACGAATAAGTCATGCACATTCAGGCAAAGAATTACCAATTTGTGTAGTTAAAAGTTAAAAAAGATGACGGTACCTTTGTTAGAGAGACATAGAATAAAAGAGACATACAGAATTTGAATGTTAGGAGTTTCTTAACTATTCTTTAGCGTAGTACTAGAGTTTCTTAAATTTTTGGTCATCGTAGCACTAGTTTCTTATAAACCAGTTTCTTATAAAAAAAACGTGTATGCCCCAAGGCTCGTTCCGACCATCCTGTGACTATGTTCCGACAAAGAAAGCAGTTTGAGAAAGCAAAGTCTATTTGTGAATTTTTGGTGTGGTTGCTGCAAAACGGTGTACATTTGGTTGAAAGATGGTTTTGGCTTGCCCGTCGCCCCCTATCAAGCTTTGCGGAGGCAGCTTTTTGCTCCACCGTCGGGCAACCACCACCAACACAAAATCGTCAATGAACCATTGCTATTTGCATTCTTCTTGAATTAGTCGAAAACAAGCAGCATTTAAAAATATTTTTATTCCCATTCTTGTTGACGTAAAACCCATTGAATTTTTTAATCAATTTGACGAGTTCAAGCTGCCATGACGATATTATTCAATATGGCAGCCGTAAACGGGCCTAAGCGTTCGAGAAGCTTGTTACTGAGTCGAGTTTCTTGTTTGTTATTGTAACACTCCTGCTTTATGTGACTCAGGAGAAGCTTTGCCCAGCGGGAATTTAGTGCTGTGCTGTGGAACCTGGCTTGCATTCTCGAGGTTAGGCCTAGACACAAAACGCGATACTGCCAAGAAGAAGAAAAGACCCATAAACTAGAGAAAAGCTGTGACAAAGTTTTGGTGGTCGATAATGGATTTGGACATCATAAACGATCTTCTACAGAAGCCTTACAACTCAGATGAACTTAAACATTTAGCGAATAAAGAAACACCAAAATATGGTGCAGAATATGTGATACTAGAAAAGGTATGAGCAGTCAGTTATTTCTCTGTTTGGTTGTCATTGATGTGTTATTGTTGTTATTTGTCTAATAACTTTAGCGGCAAATGGGAATGGGTAAACCAATATAGATTTCCAATGGCAAATATAAGGATATGGTTGTTTCGATCTTTGATGAAGTTACAAATCAAATCAAGAGATTTAACGAGATACCCTGCAACTCAAGTCTATGCTTTCTTCGGGTCCCGCTTGCGATTCTTGCATCCTGCACAGGCCCTATGTTCCTCCTTGACACCCAGCTTATTGTCCACGTGGGTTAGAGCTTTTATTTCTTCATGGAGGCGATTCTTATTTCATTCTTTCAATAGCTTTCGAATATCTCGTAGCCTTTTTCGATAAAAATAATACCCTTCGAGAGTTACTTGATCAGACAAACAATTATTATGGTTCTCAAGGTAGCCAATTTCTGTTGCCTCCCCTCCCTGCCAATATATTGTTGTTTGGATGCATTGTTTCGTTGGACCAAGGTGTAGACAAAGCTGTTTTAGAACCGTGCAATTCATCAAAGAACCGTGCATCATATGATCCATAGTCCAGTCAGTGGGAGCAAAGCGAAGGAACTGCGTGTGACATTCGCAGAATATTTCTTAACAATGATTATGGGTCGCAAACAAACGAGAGACAGCATAGGTTTCAAATCTTTGAAAAGGTGGGTGTTTAAAATTCTATAACCTATTTCTTTAAACTGAACGGCTCCAAGGAAACTTAACTTTTTGCTATAATTCTACCGTTAGACTTTTCAAAAAATTTCATTTTTTTCAGAATAAGAGTATTTTTCTTCTTTTCTAAGAATTCAAGAAAAGCGTTGACGAAATCTTAAAACCATCATGATTTCTAACTTTGGTGATGAAAAATGAAACAATTTTAAAGAAAACCATAGTTTGTGAATGTCTACAATGTAGTATGTAGCACAAGTCCGTCACTCGTTTTACGGTTAAGAAATTTGATAACATTGCATCGTCAAATGAGTTGAAATATGAAATACGCTGTAATTTCGAAAGAATGAAAGATTTCTGAAAAGTCCAACGGTAGAATTATAGATAAGTAGCTATTAGCTCGTATTAGCTAAGGTTTCTTTTATTCCATTCAATTAAGAAATAGGTCATGCAATTTTACACCTACCTTTTTACACCGATTGAGAGATTTGGAACATATGGCACCGAGTATGGCACGAGACAAGGAAAAAGTCTAATTACAGTACGGGATGATTCTAGCTAATTTCGAGCACTGTAAAGGCAATGGTCGTTACGGGCCTATGTTTGTAGCAATTTGTCAAATGTAAAGTGCTGTTGCCCAAGTATGAAATGAATTCACGTCGTCTTGCATATCTACAGACAAGATAAGATAAGAGAATTATAACTTATCGGGCGAGTGGCCCAAAAAAATGTACCCCCCTGTTTAAAAAAAAGCTGAAACTCTATTACCGGGTAGTCTATATCATAAAATTTTCTTTTTGATCTCTTGTTTCAACCTTCAATGATCGAAATAAAATTAGATACGATGAAGTATTTTATTTATATGGTATGAAATTACAGACGAAAACCCCCTCTGAGCAATACCCTTTCAACAACATCGTATTCTTGCATTACTTTGAGATTTCTCTGCTAATCTACAATGATACTATTCGTTTCTTTCACACACACTTATGACCACAAAACCAGGCAGCCCAAAAAAGTTAAAGTTACTAACTTTGATACCCAATCACAAAATATAACTATAACTGGGGACATAATTTGGACTTTGATTTACTTGGCATAAAAGAAATTTAAAGATATTGGCCTTTGACTCAAGTTTGGGTGATTTTTCAAACATGAGTACTTGGGACACCCTGTTTAGCTTTATGGGTTCAAAGTGGTTCCAGGCACCCAAAGGCAGTTGAGTTGCGAAATACACGATAAATACATAGATTGACCACGAACATCAACACACACACACACCCACTACGTACCCACCTAAAGAGCAAACCAGGAAACCACAAGGAAAACGGAACTTACTTACTTGTTTGATATTGATAGCTGTGGAAAAATCAGAATTGAATTTTGAATGAACGGCGATTTAGGCCTGCGTTCAAGAATCGCTTTTGTAAGATCTTGCATCAATTTTAATAAAGTTGTTGCAGTTTGAGAAAATTGCTGGAAAATGTCTAAAAATCAAATTGACATCGTTTAAATCTCGTATAATTTTAGAGAAACGCTGGTACTTTATCCGTCCGTTGCGCGCCAAAGGGCAACAAAGGGCCTAAGTTCACATTATGGCGAACAAATGATGGAAAACCACAATCATACGGATATTTATATTAGAAATCCTTCGAATATTGTTCAGGCTAGACAGCGTAGCCATAACTTTATTTGGTTTAGTTCGTCTTTGAGATTACTAAAACCAACCATTCAAAGGGACTGGATACTTTATACAAACCGGCCATTGAATCCTCTCAGTTGTGGAATCATTTTGAATGGAATACCGCACCGGTGCTTCGTGCGGCAATCAGCCCCGTTTGTAATCGTGAATTCTCTGCAGTAATCTAGGGTTTTCTGTCAGCAGGTACACCACACTCGTGCCTATAACTATATATTTGCTAAGCTGTCAAGGACATTGTTCTCTTGCATACTGACCAGACCTTGGAGGAATCCGATTATCCCCATGCATCGCTGATGGAAATGGTCATAGAAAACACATGACATGGGATGCCGTACTCTAGGTATGAATGACTGAGGGAGGGAAAAAAGAATTGTAATTTTCCATTTGTTTGGCACATTGAACATTGCCTAATGTAATGTATTTGGTACCATGGGTATCAGGGCCAGAAAAATGAAAAATTGAAAGATTTTAAAAAAATAAAGAAGGAAAGAAAGACGAAAGATCTTCTCTGAAAGAATCGCCTTCCCCTTTCTTCTTTTTCTGTTCTCCCTTTCCCAATTTTCCTTTCCTATATTTTCGAGGCCCGGTATGTATTTGGTTATCTTGCCCCATGTAGTGTCATTGCGAAGCTTAAAAACAAAGGGTGTAGGCATTTCATTTAAACCACTTCTATTTACTTGTGTCTGTTCCCTATTCATAACATCAGTAGGGTATTGAAAATTTAAGACTTCTGCAAAATATTCTCTTTCGGAATCAATACTAGGACGCCGCACTTGTGTGTGTCAACACAGGATTACAAAATATAACTTAGTCTTGATATTGTTTGCATCAACAATGCTCTTGGCAACATATGTTTATTTGCAAAAAGCGTTTGTAGCGTGAAGGAATTTAATTTGGTAAAATAATTTGTTCTTCAACAAACCACTGGTCTGCCCTTTGTGACCTTACCAATGGATTGTATCTCATTTGGCTTTTGGGGATCCCTGTGCTAAAATTTCGACATTTAAGATAGAAGAAGTTGCCAAGAAATAGAGGATTCAGATATGTGATGGTTGTCATAGTAGGCCATGGTATTTCTGATATTGTAACTTTGCTCAAAGTGATGGGATCCTAAGCCAAAGCATTCCAATCTCCATGAGCAATCTTCGTCAGCATTTTCAATTTCCAAATACCTGATTTAGTTTTCACAAAATTTTGAAGCCCTTTCCGAATGCCAACAATAGAATAAAAGCTTTTGACAACTTTTCTCCATTGTGATGCCATTCACCCAGCAACCATTGTTGAAAATGCCATTTTGGACAGGGTTTCCGGGATTTCCCACAAAGGTCTGGTTGATATGGGTCCTGGTCCTAGGGTCCTAGTCCTAGTGGTCCTAGTAGACCAGGGTCTGGTTAATAGACCATGCCGTTCTCTTGAAGTCAAGCTGATGACTACAAGCAAAGGCTCCGTTCGGTTATAGGGCAGGGTCACGGGGTCGCGGCTCGGCCAGAGGTGATTATACTTTGATGACATTGAAATGGCACTTGACGAATCAGTTGCATTGGAGAGGTGGAAATATACTTCACAAATTCAAGTGATCTTATCAACTCACGAAAATGTCTGCCAAAAAGGCATCTTATAATTTGAGAGATGAAGATGATGGTTTTGATGAAATAAAAGTTGCCAAAAGTGAAGTCCAAAAGAAAAGACATGCGGTAGGTTGAAGCTTTGAGATCTGTTTGATCGCGCGAATGCCGATCCAACTAAATCCTTACGGCTGGATTTAGAGTTTTGGTAGGCCGTTTGTTTTTATAGATGAAGTTGATAAATTTATCACCGATAGTTTAACTAACATGTAGAATTTATATACTGTTACGTAAGAGACCGAAAATAACGCCAAACTTACAGAACATAGTTAAATTTAGTTTACGAAGCTAAGGCAGATTTGCTTGCGTACGTAATTGCTCCCCAGTGAAAAGATATGCACGCAAGTGTTGAAATAATCATCAAATAGAACAGGCTAATTTAGACATGCATACGCAGCTCTTAGGTTAGCTATTTATCTCCAGAACTTTAAATCTTTCAGACGTCCATTTTTCGCTTCAAGTTGTTTGTAAAGGTACGGTTTCTGCTTATTGTTGTGATTGTTCCTCCATTGAGGACGTTGCGCGATGCATGCTGTCTTCTTGCCCCAGGGGGGGGGGTGGGACTTGGTAGTTCAAGGTGACGTACCCGTTGCAAAATTTAGGGTCCTGAATTTTGCAATTTACTACCCTTTAGGGTAGAAAATTTTCAAATTTACTATCGCTTAGGGTTGTGAAAATCGATATGATTAGCTCGCGGAGTTTTAACAAAGTTTGTTGAATTGAATTTTTGTTAGTAAGACTCTGTAACAACAGAAATCAACCAGTTATTCACTATCTTCAGCAGCACCTCAGGTTATTGCAATTAATTTTTATCAATGATCTACGATTGACCACACTGCCATATGCCCACAGAGTTGGAGAAAGTTCTCCAAATCCCACCTTTACTTCTACAGTATTAAACTTGCCTACTTTTGGTTTTGTTACTAATAATCACAGAAATCATGCTCTTAACTTTTGGCATCTACTTAATAACAAGCAGAGTCAATAATTTGGAGAGGAGGAAAGACAAATCTCCACTTTCTCTGTTATGATAATGCAGCCAATAATACCTAATCACTCAGGGCCTAATCATCATAGTATAGATAGGAGCATCCTCTTTCTCTACTGTGTTACTCCAAATACAGATACTGTGTTATTCCAAAGTAAATCTACGTAAATGAAGTCTTTTTTTGCTCATATCTGCTATACAATAGCACTATTGTTTCTGGAACAATTGACCTATTGTTATTGCTGCTTACGGAAAAAGTTACTACCGCTTAGGCTACAAGGTACTACCGCTTAGGCTAAAAGCTACTACCGCTTAGGCTAAAATCTACTACCGCTAAGGGTTTAGGGTTTTACAACATTTTGCAACGGGTACGTCACCTTGAACTACCAAGTCCCCCCCCTGGGCTTCTTGCTGAACACTTTCTGTTTGTTTAAATTGATGTTCGTTCCTAGGTCAAACGAACGAATTTCTGTCAGGCAACATATTCATATTTCTTTCTTCTACTGTAGCTGTTAATTCAAAATTTGGATATCGGAAAGAGTTAGTAAGAAATAGAAAGTTACCTTGTCTGATGCTGACATCTGTTGAATTTATGAGATATTCCCCAACAGAAATTTGTGGAAGAATCCGAACTGTTTATATAATCCAGATAAAATCTTTCAAAAGCTTCTTCTAAGCATTTTCTTATTCTTCCACAAACTTCTGTTGTGAATAAGACCCCATGCTCTCTGAAAATAAGAACCTATTTCAAATTCCAGGCTGAATGGGTTCTTATATAATTGGGGTTTATTTGCAAAATTTCAGCCTGTAGGCTCTTATTATCCACTAGGTTCTTATACGCGGGTTTTTGCTGTATTTCGTTTCATGATTTCATGACTTACAAACGCAAACGGCCGGAAATCCATCATTGTTTCAGCGCACAAAGGTATTATTAGCTTGTATATATTTTTTGATGGCATGTTATGGAAACCGGACCCTAAGATCCTAGGACCCTTGAGACCCCTAGGATGAAAAGGACCTTTCTGAAGAAGAAAGGGTCTGCGCAACAACGACCAAAAGCTTGCTACATACACAGTGCAAATCCCTTTATGCCATTCATTTTACTCGGACTAAGGATAAATTATAGCATAGTCATTAGAGAAAACTTAATTTTTCTCTTATGACTATGATAATACCGAACGACATGTTTTTCAACACGCTAAACAACACATCGTTAACAATCACACCTTTTAAAGTCCACAATACAATCCAAAACATAAAGTGCCGAGAACAGACAACACAACACACGACTGAAGATAAATGTGTGACCGCATATTGTGACAGCAACAAAACGACACGCATGAATTAATTACTCATGATTGCATAAATTATTTTCCCTTAAACCCAGAATTGTGCGGTAGCAAGCTCTTGGTCGTTGTTGCGCATACCCTTTCTTCTTCAGAATATTGGGTCTGCACGCAGGCTAAATCAAAGGGTATGCGCATGATTCACTCTAGCAGCGTGACTGAGCCCTCAAAAAATCTTTAATCTCTGCATCCCCGCATCGTTTTTTCATGTTGCTTAGCAAATGAAATTCATGGCCACCTGGGGGCGTCAGAGAGATATTTTCAATTTTCGGCAATTTTTCAATTTCATGCCAGCTCGATTCTTTTGGCCGCTCGATACGAGGGGCAAATCATTTTTTATAGATTTCGACCATCTTCAGCAAAAATGCTTCAGTTTTAATGAAAAATTCACCAAGATTTTAGAAAATTATTTCTTTCTTATGAAAACTCGTCCGCTCCTCAGCGGGGTGATTTTTCCCGCGGCCGATGCCCTTCTCCACATGGCAACAGCCCTTTGGCCCTTTAGCTTCACCAGTGAAGTGTGGTATTCAAAATGCAATTAAATTACGTTCTCGTCATATTTGAGGTCGTAGTTATAAGATTACGATCGAACTAATTGTCTTTGGTTGAAGTTATGCCATTAGTGTGCCATTTGAAAGAAAAAAAGAACACAGAATTAAAGAATCGATTTTTGATTACAAAAATACAAAGTCCATTTCGTAATCTAAGAAGGGGTTTTGATGTCAGTAAGTCAGTCACGCTCGATGCAATTGATCATAGTCATAGCATATCTACTGACTGTATGAATTGATTAACGTGTCATCTTTTTATATTTCCGGGCTTTGTGTTTTTTTTTTGACTGCCTACGCATAATGCCTCGCAGCGCACTATTTTATCACAGGGGTACAAAGGAGGAGCTTTCGCTTTGTAATCCTGTGACAAAACAGTGATGAACCGAGAGGCATTTCACCCATTCGAAACAGCGTCCGATATCTTTTCAGAACAAAAGTATCTCTACGGATTTTTCATGAATTTTTCATGGATTTTTATTGCAAACAAGAGAATTTTTGCCAAATGTGTGTGAGACTTTTTCGGAGTGAAAGACTTTTGGGCCATAATAATCTTCATTCATACTACCCATGTTCTCTTAAGCATTTAAAAAAAAGTTTTTTGAAGCCTACCCCATGTAATGATGTGTTGACATTACTCCAGTACCTTCTGACGTCTGAGTAAGATAACACACAGGACACAATGACAATTAAATAAAAGCATGATGACAATTTCCTTTATTAGGTATAGAGGGTGACCCAAAAAAATTGTGCCCCGTTTGTCTGAAGATTGCCACGAAACGGCAAAAGATTCTCGCCAAACTTTTGCACGATGGTGCTCTTCAGATGTTCAATCAAAGTTTGATACCATTCCTATAAAAATCTATTGAAAAACGATGGAGCTATGACCTTCAGGAGACGAAATTCTGAAAGCAGCAGTCGGCCATTTTGTCTTACTATTTTGCAGCGATAAATAGCCTCATGGATTGACAATGAAACAGCAGCCTCCAATCCCTCCAATCTCATAGCTCTTGTTTAATACTCTCCCCTAAACCACCCCCAGGGAAACCCCCTTTCAGGAAGTGGGCATTGTTACGCCAGCCCGACTGCCTGAAGAATATCACATTTTAAGGTCGGTGATTGGACATGAAAACCATTTTCGGCAAACGGACCAACGCACCTGTCCCACAGAGAATTCTGTGGAAAATGAGATTGGAAATAGGCAGAATGAAAACAAGCAAGGCAGATTATAAAAGGCAGAAGAAAAAGAAAAACTAGGAGGGACTGGGAGGGTGGGGAAAATAAACAAACTTCGAACAGGGATAGCGAAATTTCCAACTTGCTACGTAGGATCACAATAACGGTATGAGGAAATGATGCCTACCCAGCATGTAAAATACACCCACGGGCGCCACGTGATCCCAGGCTAACCAAAAAGGTCGCAGAATGTACTGCTAAAAAAATAACGACCACGCTCCTCCGGGGAGGTATTAACTCCAGTTAAACTAGCGTCTAACTGCCATTTAATACTCTCCCCTAAACCACCCCCAGGGAAACCCCCTTTCAGGAAGTGGGCATTGTTACGCCAGCCCGACTGCCTGAAGAATATCACATTTTAAGGTCGGTGATTGGACATGAAAACCATTTTCGGCCACAGAACACGCAGTGTTCCCACCCAATCACTGACCTACTACTTACCAAACCTCCCTTCCATACCAAAAAACCTCCCAGTCTCGAACATAATTGAAAGGAGAGAAAAGATTTGAAAAATGAGAGAAAAGTTTAGAATGATAGATCAATGAGCCAGAAACTATAAAAACCAGATTGGAGCTTAAATGCACCAATGTGTACGGCCTAAGGGCCACCTTAGATATCCAGAAACCGAAACACTGAGGCACGTACAACGGCTGGATGGCCAAATAGAACAGAAACGTGGCAAATAGCCACAGGCTCGCAGAGCCAAGCACTTACAAAAAAATGCAAAGTAGTTGAGCGGCTAAATATCACACAACAGCTTGCACCAGATGAGGAAACAATAAATAGATACACGGCAATATCGCCAAGGGTGTCAACGGCACGCTGCGCTGAGGTAAATACGTAAATAAATGACAGCTAGCCAACGGTCCCCGAACAGAAACGCCGTTTGAGTAAACGGCCAACTACTACACGACTTTGGGCCTGGATAGCAAAATGATAAACATAAGCACGGCATACAGCCAACGGCTCGCTCGCGGAGCTAAACACTTGCCAACAATAAGAGGCCAAAAAGCCATACGGCTCAGGGCCAGTAACGAACAATACAGCATGGCGATGACGCCAACGGCTCGCGGAGCCAACTACTTCAAACAAATTTGGCTTATTCAGCCAAAACGGCCACGCAAAAAAAACTATGGCCCAATGATTTTGAATGAACCGCAAACGAAGAGAATAACCAATAAGAATATTCACGTCACCGCAACGCATGTATGACGTAACATGCAATTTGGGTGTATTCGTTAATTAGTTTTCTTTTTTAGAAATTGAAACTGCAAAAACAATACCAGTAATCAAACTAAGCAATTGATCACGTTATGAAAGAAACAGCATGATCTATGAGGCATGAAATTAAAACAAAACCAGCCTGCAAAGAGGCAACAAATCAAGACGGCAGCAAAGCCAATACCAGGGGATATTGAAAACAACATACCCGGGAACAAACCAAAATATGGCCTAAGGCATAATGTCATGTCAACAACAAATACGCAGTTAGCCCTCTTCGCCTGGTTGGAGAGTCAGAAGACGGCGTCTGTTGATGTAGGCAACCAAAAACCACACGGCACAAGGTCATTAAATGAGCCGATAAATAAAGAGCAACTAGCTAACGGCCCCCGAACAGAAATGCAGTTCAGTTAAGCGGCCAAAGTAATACACGGCTTGGGCCTGGATAGCAAATGGTAAATATAAGCACGGCATATAGCCAACGGCTCGCGGAGCCAAACACTAATCAACAAGCTGAAGAGGCCAAAAGCCATACGGCTCAGGTAAAGTAACGCATAATAATACCGTACGGCGATGAAGCCAACGGCTCGCGGAGCCAAAGACTAATCAACGAGTTGAAGAGGCCAAAAGCCATACGGCTCAGGTATAGTAACGCATAATGATACAGTACGGCGATGAAGCCAACGGCTCGCGGAGCCAAACACTAATCAACAAGTTGAAGAGGCCAAAAGCCATACGGCTCAGGGCTAAGTAACGCATCAATAATACAGTACGGCGATGTGGCCAACGGCTCGCGGAGCCAAACAATGATCAACAAGCTGAAGGGTCCAAAAAAAAAGGCATACGGCTCGGGGCTCGTAATGAATCAATAATACAGCACGGCGATGAAGCCAACGGCTCGCGGAGCCAAACATTTATCAACAAGTTGAAGAGGCCAAGAAAAGGCCAAACGGCCCAGGGCCAACAACGAATCAATAATACGGTACGGCAATGAAGCCAACGGCTCACGGAGCCAACTACTTCAGACCAAGTTGGCTTATTCAGCCACAACGGCCACGCAAAAAACATGGCCTAAATAGCCAATAAAGAATATTCACATTGAGAAATTGAAATGAAACAACATACCTGGGAACAAACCAAAATATGGCCTTCAACCCTAGACATACATAATGTTATGTCAACAACAAATACGCAGATTAGCCCTCACTTGGTTGGGAAGGCAGAAGACGGCGTCAGTTGACGCAAAGAACCGAGAAGAACTGTTCAGATGTTCGAAACGTTGTAATGCTTCTGCTTTACCGAACGTTTTATCATCACTTGGTGTAGGTGTGGTTTCCGGGTCTTGCTTCTCTTGCTCCATCATAACACAGGAAAAAGCCGACAAACTTTCAAAGATTTCCAGACAAACAAAATAGACATGAATAGTACATAACCTTGATCCTAGCAATTGCAGCAAATAGCCTTCCGGAAAATAAACAAACTTCGAACAGGGATAGCGAAATTTCCAGCTTGCTACGTAGGATCACAATAACGGTATGAGGAAATGCTGCCTACCCAGCATGTAAAATACGCCCACGGGCACCACGTGATCCCAGGCTAACCAAAAAGGTCGCAGAATGTACTGCTAAAAAATAACGACCACGCTCCTCCGGGGAGGTATTAACTCCAGTTAAACTAGCGTCTAACTGCCATTTAATACTCTCCCCTAAACCACCCCCAGGGAAACCCTCTTTCAGGAAGTGGGCATTGTTACGCCAGCCCGACTGCCTGAAGAATATCACATTTTAAGGTCGGTGATTGGACATGAAAACCATTTTCGGCAAACGGACCAACGCACCTGTCCCACAGAGAATTCTGTGGAAAATGAGATTGGAAATAGGCAGAATGAAAACAAGCAAGGCAGATTATAACAGGCAGAAGAAAAAGAAAAACTAGGAGGGACTGGGAGGGTGGGGAAAATAAACAAACTTCGAACAGGGATAGCGAAATTTCCAACTTGCTACGTAGGATCACAATAACGGTATGAGGAAATGATGCCTACCCAGCATGTAAAATACACCCACGGGCGCCACGTGATCCCAGGCTAACCAAAAAGGTCGCAGAATGTACTGCTAAAAAAATAACGACCACGCTCCTCCGGGGAGGTATTAACTCCAGTTAAACTAGCGTCTAACTGCCATGAAAATTCTGATAATCCTCAGAGAGTTCCACTATTTCTGACCTCACAGAAATTATTTCTTTACGTCACGTGAAGATACTTACCACTGTAAAATAGTAAGACAAAGTGGTCGACCGCTGCGCTGGTTTCAGTCATCATACAAAAAATTTGGTCTTCTGAAGGTCATAGCTCCATCATTTTTCAACGGATTTTTACGGGGATGGCAGCAAACTTTATTTGAACATCTGAAGAGTAACATGATATGAAAGTTTGATGAGAATCTGTTGCCCTTTTTTGGCAATCTTTAGGCAAACGGGGCATAATATTTTTAGGACACCCTCTGTTGTAGATAGTTTCTTTAGTTATCTTTTCCTAGAACTGGGGTTGCTTAATTTTGTGGTGTTCTAAGAGTTGAGTTTCTTTTAAGCAGTATCTTTAAAAGAAATATGTGTACGAAAGAGCATTTTTTCTCGTAGGATCCAGTTGTGAGAGTCGAGTTGAATGATCTTGAAAATGGAAAATCGAGGGAAGGTGATGCTAAAGTCAATATACAAGACGACAATGCTGAAAGCAAGCCATCACAGGGACTTTGCACACCGCTTGATAAAGTCTTGACAGTAATCGAAGGATCCTGCAAACTTGTCTACAGTCAAAACAAGTCGTTGACGAAATCGTTAATTGTAGGAGTTCTTGCTTCGTTGTACGTTGCTTATGTAGTGGCTGCATGTGTAAGAAACTTCGACAAATCAGTAGATTTATTTGCTATTACAATGTTCGCACTTTTCTGCGTTGTTTATTGGTTTGTGAAGAAATTTTTTGGCAAGTGGATAAATAGAGTGATTTTCAAACCAATTGTTGAATTTATCCGAGGAAGATGGTTGTTTTTCAAATGGTAAGTTGTTTCATTATCGTCAAAATTATAATTTCTAAATGTCATTTGTGATATCCTCATCGCGATCAGTGGTTTGGCCTTTATTCGGTGGTTTAGTCAGGGAAATCAACTTGTGGGGGTATGGAAATAAATGTCTCGGGGTGGGGGGGGGCGGCGGCGAAGCCCCAGGAAATTTTTTTGAATACACGCCCCCTACTTTGACCAAGAACGCTTCTCCTGATTTCATGTTTGCCGGTGCTTCAATAGAATTTTTGACCATTTGCAACAAAATTTATAGATTAGCCGCCCCAGGAAAATTTTCGGGTAAGCATGTTTTTCTTTGGCTTAGAATGCGTATATTGGCAACTTATGAATTTTTGTAACAGTTTTCTATGGATCACCGTCTTTGGAAAATCTTTGTGCAAACAACTTTTAGTACGCTTCTCACAATCCAATGTTGCCTGCCTCAAAAATGGAACCCTTGACAAGATCTGTCCAGGAAAATGTTTCAGAATGACCCAGCACACAGGGGGCAAAGAAAGTTTATTTTGTTTTCAGCAACAATTATTCGTTGGTTTCCCTGTGGTAGTATCGCATGATGTAACTAGACTTATGACGATAAGTCTCTTGTTTCCCTGTGCTCTTTGACTTCCAGATGGCGCTTCAGTCAACAGAGACTCATAATATTACTCTGAAAAACCTGACTCTATTTAGGCCTATTATGCTGGGATTCCTCATACCAATCAGAATGCGAGATTTGGCGAAGAACAATCAGTTTCGAACCTTAAATTCGATTGACACAGTTGACTAAATTTGAAGGAAGTTGCTGCAGCAGGTACCACAGGAAGCCCAATCGCGTAATATGGCGGCCTAAGCTAATACTAGTTAAATGAAAATAAACTTCATACCGTAAATGGCTGATTGTTATCTCGGTTATCTCTGTCTCGATTGTGTCTTTCTTCTTGTGCTCTTGTACCCCGAAATGATTGAAGCATTCTGCCACCATGGTAACATAATTGATGTTGTTGCTGTTGTATTGAAATAACGACGCAACATTATAGGTTGAAGTGTGTATACATATAAGAAAGAACAAGGACTGAAGCTTTCTTACTTACATAAATCTAACAACAGTTTTATTCTCGCTCAATCTCTGTGAATTTTGCATCAAACGCCCAGTTCTTTGCATGAAAATGTTCCCCAGCTTTTAAACTTCGTACTCAATGCATTTGTCTTCACTTTCCTCCCTGAAATGATTTAAAACACACGCGAAACAAAACTGATCACGTTGACAGTTTGAAATCTGCTCAAGCTCCGTCCACCATCGTGGCCAGGATAAAGAGCGCCGACGTTCGAAATTCGAACAAAACTCGTAGCGAATCAAGGTTTTATCCCCCGGATGTTTGTGAGCAAGGATTATTGACAGCAAATACGTTCGTTGGAGATCCGGGGGTCAGCGTCGTAATTTTCGTCGAGAATCTGACGAATTTCGAATGTCGGCACCTTTTATCCTGGCCACGATGGTGGACAGAGCTTGAGCAGATTTCAAACTGTCAAAGTGATCAGTTTTGTTTCGCGTTTGTTTTAAATCATTTCGGGGAGGAAAGTGAAGACAAATGCATAGAGTACGAAGTTTAAAAGCTGGGGAACATTTTCATGCAAAGAACTGGGCGTTTAATGCAAAATTCACAGAGATTGAGCGAGAATAAAACTGCTGTTAGATTTATGAAAGTAAGAAAGCTTCAGTCCTTGTTCTTTCTTATATGTATACACACTTCAACTTATAATGTTGCGTCGTTATTTCAATACAACAGCAACAACATCAATTCTGTTACCATTGTGGCAGAATGCTTCAATCATTTCGGGGTACAAGAGCACAAGAAGAAAGACACAATCGAGACAGAGATAACCGAGGTAACAATCAGCCATTTACGGTATGAAGTTTATTTTCATTTAACTAGTATTAGCTTAGGCCACCATATTACGCGATTGGGCTTCCTGTGCAGGTACTTGAAGATTTCTCTGCTATGTCTTGGTCTTAAAAACATGGAAATTGCAGCATTAAATGACTTATTTTGCACTCACCAGGTAAAGTGAACTTTGTTCTTCAGATGAATACCAAGTTTTGTTGATTAAGTGTCTGCTTACCGTGGTTTCTATCGCATTTCCTTTCTGAGGAGTGACCGTTGAACAGAGCCGAAGCAGTCGTTCGATCCAGATTCGATCAATCGAATGCAGAAGATAGGGTCAGGTTTTTCACTGTTTCATTATGAGTCCCTGTGAGCAAGGTACCGCAGGGATACAAGGGACTCATCGTCATAAGTCTATGATGTAACTGGTTTGTCTTTTATTTTAGGGGTGGTATCATTGTGATGGTTATTCTATTAATCCTGTGGATTGCACTTGACACTGCGAAGGATACGAAACGGCTTGTCTCATTTGCCGGACTAGCTATTTACATTCTCATCGGGTATATCTTCTCAAAACACCGTAGTAGGGTGAGTATCCTTTTGCCACTTTTTATTTCTATTAACGAACCTAAGAACTCGTAAGGGACTGTTCATTATTATTATTTATAAAGGGATTGGTACCGAAGAGAAATGGGTTGGGTAGAGAGAAATTTTCTAACATAAAAAGGTTGGGTAAATATCTTTTCGTGTAATTTCAAGGTTGGAAAAACAAAATTTTCCCACCAATTAATACCAAATGTTTAAAGTCGAAAATTATCTCAATATCATCATCAATATTATCAACATTATCCATTTCACTTTCAGTGTCTACTTTGTTCATCTTTGTCATCAATATTTACAGTATTGAATTTACAATTTACATCGTTTGACATTGAAACCATGTTTATCGGTAGGGGTTGGACAAAATTGTTTCAACCTGAAAATTGTTGGGTAAATGTTTTTGCTGTCACTTTTAGAGTTGGTTAAGAAGAATTTTTGGACAAGAAAACATTTTACTTCAGTACCAACCCCTCTGTAAATAATGAACGGTCCCTAAGACATGCTGGTTGCTTTTTTATTATTTGGTTTTAATTGAGGTATGGGTAAGCAACTCGATTTCAGAGGCAGCAGATCAATATTGATTATTTTTTGTGTACTCAGCATTAAAAATTTGTACCGGGTGGGTAAGAAAAAAACGTTATAAAATTTAATATTTCTATTTCTATTAAAGGGGCTCCGTCGTCAAAATGTAAACAAAACGATGATTTTTGCAGTTTTTTGTAAGGTGATATCACACAGGATTTTCGTATTTCTTTCAAAATGAAAGTTGCTGTTTGGGCATTAATCCTTGTACTTCACTAAGGAACAAACCAAACATTCATATCTTCTATAGACTTGCCCCAAGTCTGCTTTGTCAACTGTAATAAGTCTACCGGAAAGGATATTGCACTTTTCCCTTTAATTTTTTTTGACGAAATTTTTTTTGACGAAATAGACTTGGGGCAAGTCTATATCTTCTACGATTGCTCGGATATAAGTGGATTTTTAACGGTCACTTTTTGTGGCTTGGGTGAAGCCACCAAACAAACTGCAGAGAACAATGGATAAACAATGGATAATCCCCGAGTTTTCGGATTTGTTTACTGTTTGACGACTGAGCCCCTTTAACGAACCTTTGCTGACTGTGATCCTTTGCACGTTGAACGAAAAGCGAAATATATAGAACCTAAGCCAGAAGTCATTTTCATATCATACATACGTCTACTTTGGGGCTGCAAAATATCATCAAAGGACATATTTCATGAACCTGATTGGTTCATGAAATACAATTATCTCTATTGTTTATAACAAAGCATAGGATCGAGGCTGAATTTTTATTGTTTGTATTGTATGTATGGGAATCGAAAATTCCACCTTCCATTCTGGTCCATGATTTACGTGTTATTGAAATCAAATTCTATTTCTGAAGCTGGCCATTGAATTCAATTTATATTTCAATGCCAAATAAATCATGGGCCAAAATGGAATGTGGAATTCTTGACAAACCCCTTACAGGCATTTTTCAAATTTTAGGGTCTTAAAGATGAGTGATTTTACCAAACAAAATTTTCATATCTAAGTTATCCTTTCACTGATAGATTGAATTTTTTATTTTGAATATCGGCAACATACTTTTTATTCCACAGCCAGTGAAACGTGTAAACTTTTTTTGACTCGCCCGGTATGTGTCATTATCATTAGGAAGGAAAACCGAGGAAATTTCGCTTGCCCCTTTCACTCAATTTTGCAGGTTTTCGACAGGGGCTTTCTCCAGAAAAACTCCCATATGCATGGAAAGGATGACCGATTAAAGCGGGTAAATTGCCGAGCCTAATTGAACATATCAGCAATAAAACAACACAGTTTTGAGTGTTATTGCTTTGATAATGAGGGAGCAGCATTTTTTTTTATTTTTATTTTCCCAGTCGCAAAAATAATTTCCTGCTTTTCCTGTGGTTCAGCCTAAACACATCTAACAGTTATGGCTAAGAATCCAGCTGCACCTCTCACATCGTGATATGAATGACATGACATGATGATATGAACAGTCTCACTGCACTGGCTTATTGTACTGAATTCAAACATACAGAAAATAGCTTTAGGTGCGATGTTTCTGCTGCTCTTTGTCTGCATTTGGGAATAAAAGGTTCCAATCCAGCACGTTTCTTGTAAAGAGTTTCTTACAAAGATCTGTGGACAGAGAACGAGGCCAACAACTACAACAGCATATGACAAAATTTGTAAGAAGATGGAGGCAAAGAAAAAAGACTTTAAATCAGCACACTAAGGCCTTTCGAACTTATGTTCTCTTCAGAGTGTGACTAACATGAATGTAACTCAGAATGTTAGTCACACTCTGAAGAGAACATAAGTTCGAAAGGCCTTAGTGTGCTGATTTAAAGTCTTTTTTCTTTGCCTCCATCTTCTTACAAATTTTTAGTATTTCACCTACCAAATATGGATGGAGGTTGATACTTCGAACTGATCAGTTACTCTGAAGATGGCCTAGTAGGCGAAACTAATCAGCAATGAAAGAAAATGAAAAATGCAAAACACCAAATCGATGCCTGTTTTCTTCGAGTAGTTAGGCCCTCTTCAACGGTACACTATGAATATGATACTAACTCAGCATTTTTGTCTTTTTCAGGTTGATTGGAGGCCAGTCATTTGGGGATTCAGTCTTCAATTCGTGTTTGGAATCTTGATTTTACGAACAAATCCTGGAAGAGTCTTTTTCAAATGGCTTGGAGATAGAGTTTCACTATTTCTCGCCTTCTCGGATGAAGGAGCACAATTTGTATTCGGGAAGGATACGTACACTCAACATTACTTTGCTTTTAAGGTTAGCATAATTTGTTTAGGGGCATAACGAAAGCCTTGCTTTCTATTGCCTCATTATGAAGATGTAAAGCACAGATAGTGAGCATCATTGTGTTACTTAAAATCATAGAAGAGTTGAAATACATTATTTGTTGTTATTGTAAATCCTTTCCAAACTGCATTGCTATCCAAACTGCACTTCCTTCACAAACAAGTTCTTCCCAGGCCAGTCCATTCCCAAAACAACAAAATTCAAACTAGCTAGACCCAGTTCTCAAACGGTTCTCAAACAACATTTTTTACATCCGTTAATTGAATTGAATTTTTGCTCCATCAACTGGTTTAAGCGTCCATCAGTCTAAATAGCGATAGCTACGATTTGTAATCCGGTAATCAGTGATTAATCAGTCTAACCAATGCTTATGTCTGCATTCATTTTCTCTTGCAGGTTCTCCCAGTTGTTGTTTTCTTCAGTGCCTTTGTCTACATGGTTTATTACCTCGGTATCATGCAAATTGTCATCAAAAAGATTGCCTGGATTATGCAAGTCACCATGGGAACATCAGCAGCAGAATCGCTCAATGCAGCAGGAAATATCTTCATTGGACAGGTCAGACATCTGTTTGATTCCGAATTTATTTCTTTTCAATGAATCTCTATCATTGCCTGAGTCGATAAATTTGATTATGAATACAGTAACCGACTTGCCCCCTTCAATATCTCTGGAAATGGTCCCGTTCCTACCGGGGGAGTCAGAAAAGTGCCTGCAGAGAGTGCTTTGCAGGGGGCCGTGCAAAAATATTACAACTTAAAAACCTAATTTACAGTTAATCTAACAATAAATATGAATCAAAATGTCTCGAATTTAATCAAAAGAAAAATAAGAGAGGAACCAAAAACCCTCTACAATTTCTTGTTTAGCCTCTTTTTGAAGGTTAGAAGGGAGGGTGCATGTTTGACATCTGAGCTTAATTGGTTCCAGATCTTAGGCCCACCAAATGAAATAGACTTCTGCCCATTTGACGTTTGAAGAAAGGAACACGCAAGTCAGCTTCGGTGTTTCTTAATCTCATTGTGTTAAGGGCTGAATTCTTTACAAACAACTCGGACATATTCAGGCGCAAGGCTGTTTGCTGATTTGTACGTTATACTCGCTGTTTCACTTTGAATAATGTCCGAGATAGTTGGCCAGTTCAGCCTTTTGATCAGACCAGCTGCTGAAACATCATAGCTGCTATTTGTAACAATTGTGGTAGCTCGATTTTGTAATTTTAGGAGGGTATCAATTTGAGTTTTACCATAACATCCCCATACTGAGCAACAATAACGAAAGTGGGGCTCAACAATCCCGCCACCACAGCAGTACCACAGAAGCTACGCAAAACTGAAGGCAGAAAACTGGTGCCCCTGTGGACATAGTCAAACATTTCGACTTTCGTCCTCTTCAGTAGCTATTCAGAACACGTGACATGATAGCAACTCTTTGTATATTTCTGAATCATGTTTATTTTCCATTTTTCATCTTCATCGTAGACTGAAGCTCCATTGCTGATCCGTCCCTTTTTACCAAGTTTAACAATGTCTGAAATTCACGCAGTCATGACCGGAGGTTTCGCTACCATTGCAGGCAGTGTTCTTGGTGCATTTATTTTGTTCGGCGTATCTGCATCTCATTTGCTATCTGCCTCCGTCATGTCCGCCCCTGCAGCCTTAGCTATCTCAAAACTCATGTATCCTGAAACAGAGGAAGCGAAAACAAAAAGAGTCAAGGATATCGACATCCCAAGAGGGTAAGTAAAACAATGTTCACTCTATTTTCCTCCCTGCTTCTGATGTGAACAAATCTGAGCAAAAATTAGAAACTTTAAAGATTGATATTTTTCCTCTCAAAGCACCGATGTCACTAAATGAGGTATCTATGTTCAAGTCAACTATCGAGGAATGTTTCAGAAATGATTACCCATTGATTAATGTTAAACTTTCATCGCTACTCCCAACAAAAATTTGTTTACTTGCCTTTGGGACATTCAGTGGTACTTCTAAAAATGCTGATCTTCAATATTTGGCTTTCAGGGAAGAAAAGAATTTCATTGAAGCTCTTGCAGCTGGTGCATCAATGTCCATTTTGTTGGTTGCAAATATCGCAGTCATGCTGATAGCATTTTTAGCAGTACTGGCATTTGTCGATGCTGTTCTGTGCTGGGGAGGAAGTCTTGTTGGTAAATGCATCACATTTAAGGTTTGTTCGTTTTGGATTATTTCTTTATATCACTTCTTCCTTTTTGCAAGATTAAAGGGAACAGACATAGCTATTTTGTGGCTCTTTACTGTAGTAGTAACGATAACTAGAATGAAACTATAGCGTAGTATGAGATAATTACATTCGTTAGGCGGCCTTATGAATTGTATCACCTTGTTTATATTATCACTCACGAACAGTGGCGTCGCCACGGGGTGGACTGGGGTGGACATGTCCACCCCAGTTTTCCCAGAGCTCGATTTTCTAATTCCTCGAAATCCGTTAAAAACGTTATGTTGCGGGGGGGGGGGGGGGACGGTAGATTTTTATTGACGTGGAACTTTTATGATAACTGGTTTTCCTCTTCAAGTTTTGCTATTGAAAAGTTCGAGACAAGTCTTCAATTTCAAATCATATCTTTTCCTTCCTCGTAAATTGATATATCATGTACTTTTCTGTTTTCGTTGTGCAAAAATGCCCTCTGTTACGAAAAGTGCTGCTTCCGATGATTGCTTTTCCAAAATATGAAAATAGATCATGATAATAAAAAGGGCGTTTCCCACCAGACCCCTTCGTTTTTTTCCATCCCAGATTTTTTGGGCTGGCGACGCCCCTGCTCGCGAATCATTCATACTTTTTATATCTTGCATTTTAGCTCATCTGTTCATATGTATTGATGCCATTTGCCTACATAATGGGCGTTTCCTGGGATGACTGCTTTATAGTAGCAGAATTGTTAGGAAGAAAAACATTTATTAACGAATTTGCTGCTTACGAAGAGATGAAGAAACTTATTAAGAACAGAAGACAGAATTTACCTGGCAATAAGCTTTCAGTAAGTTGTTCTAACTGCGTTTTCTTTTAGCATTTTGAAGCAAGATTAAGGTAAGGGGAGACTGGACTGATGATATTCGTCTAAGTTTTGCTCCATTGAATTGAATTATTTTTTACTGTTATCGTCAGGAAAGATTTCCCGCGCAATTCCAATTTGTGTACTTGTTCTCAATCTCCTGAAATTTAATCTCTCTTACTAAACGGCCATAATGGGCGACCGGCCATAATGGGCGACGCTACTCAAGTAATCTCCACACAACGAATTTTTAGACATCTGAACTTCTTTTTGGTTCACCCGTTGCTCATGGTGCGATAATAATTTTTTCTTTTCTAGTTAAGATCTGAAGTGATTGCAACATATGCATTATGTGGATTTGCCAACATTGGATCGATCGGTGTTCAAATTGGGGGCCTAAGTGCTCTTGCCCCCAAAAGGAGATCTGATTTAGCAAGGGTAGCTGTACGAGCCATGATCGCAGGAACTATCGCTTGTTTTATGACTGCATGTATCGCTGGTAAGTTGTTGCTGTTGTTGCTGTTGTTGTTGCTGTTGCTGTTGTTTGCTATGATACTTTGATTATTGTCAAGAAATTATTCCTAGCATCAACAAGGGCAGATTTTGTAATACAATAGCGTGAGTTGCTTTTGTTGACACCTCAATTGAAAGCGATTAGCGATTGCAGACAAAGGAAATCCTCTCAACCAGCAATTCAAAACAAACAAAGCCACAAAAGTTTCTTTGAAACCCAGGTAGCTAGCTCGCTCGCTGTGCATTCCAGAAACTATTTTTAAGGGCAAACATGAGCATAGATTGAAAGAAGAAGGATATATCTACACATCTACCGCGGGCATTTTATTTCTTTGGTCCAGAAGCTGAGCAGTAAATGTTTTGATAACACCCAAAAAAATAAGAGATTTGAATCGCCTCCTAAACGGCTTTTGAACCAAACAAATGAAATGCCCGTGGCAGATGTGTAGATGCATCCTTCCCTTCGATCTATGCTCATGTTTGCCCTTAAAAATAATTTGTGGAATGCACAGCGAGCGAGCTAGCTACCTGGGTTTCAGAGAAACTTTTGCGGCTTTGCTTGTTTTGAATTACTGGTTGACAGAATTTCCTTTGTCTGTGATCGCTAATCACTTTGAATTGAGGTGTCAACAAAAGCAACTCGTGCTATTGTATTACAAAATCTGCCCTTGTTCCTAGCATCCCTAACTGCGGCCTGAGTTCTCTTGCTTCTAACAAGGGCCTAGGACGATAAGACTTTCTCAAGATAACTCGACATTGCTTGTCGGCCATTTTGTTTTCATGGACATGAGATCAACCTCACTTTCGCTGACTTGTGGAAGGAAACAAAATTGCCGACAAGCATTGTTGAGTTGTCTTCAGAGAGTCTTGAGAAAACAAGGGATTTATATCGTTTGAGAAGCCAAGAGAATAAGCAACAAAGAAAGAACCAAGGACAATTTTGGTAAGAAATGTATATCGTCCTAGGGCCCTTACTCCTAAGAGGAGATCTGATTTAGCAAGTGTTGCTGTATGAAAAATGAATTTTGGATGAATACTATAGTTTTTTCGATCCCCTGGCAATAAATGTGCAGACGAATACCCTTGAAAAATGTGCTTTTGTATTGCTCGATATGAGAAGTTTTTTTACGATTTGATCAAGTATCTTAAGCCTTTTTCAGGCATTTCACAACCATAAAATATTCGTAAAATCGAATTTACCTACCGGGTGTCCCAAAAAATGTATACGGATTTGGTTGACTTCAGCAATGTGACTTCAGCTTCAATCAATGTCTAATTACTCTTAAAATGTTCCTCGATAGTTAACTTGAAGATAGGTATCTCGTTTGTTAGTGTTGGTGCTTTGAGAGCAGACATATCAATCTTGAAAGCTCAAATTTGCCCCTTCCTGGAAACCAGAGCTTTAGCCTTTTGGCCTGAGCAAATTCTTAAGGCACAGCTTATAAATCAACCATAGCCTTGATAAAATGGGAACAATATTAGATCTTGTGTTATTCTGTTTTCCAGAAGTCACGCCTCAGTTACCCATTGGCCAGTTTCTTGATTTTTCATCAGTTTCAATTCTTAATTTCGATGTGCTTTAGGAAGTTGCTCAGGCCACAAGGCCAAAGCTCTGGTTTTTGCAGGTTGACACAAATTTGAGCTTTCAAGCTGGATAGTTCTGCTCTCAAAGCATCAATACCAACAAACGAGGTATCTATTTTCAAGTCAATTATCGAGGAACATTTTGAGAGTGATAAGCCATTGATTAAAGCTAAATTCACATCACTTGAGTCAACCAAACCTGTATACTTTTTTGGGATACCCGGTAGGTATATTTCCAGTGCTAATAAAAGCGTAGGAAAAATCTGGAAAAGTACTCGATTGTCTCTCCTTTCAAGCAGAATTCAATTCCTTCCAATCCATCTATTACTCTGGGTGTTTTGAATTTTTCAAAATGGGAACTTTTTTCTGGCTCATTTGGTAGTACAAAAACTTGCAAGTAAGACTTTAATTGTATCAACATGCAACTAATCTCCGCCACTTGTATGGGGACAATGCTTTCCAATGATTTCTCTGTCTTGCAAAATATTCAGACACTAAATGTTGTATCTTTCTGTTTTTCCCCAGGTGTTCTCTACGAAGAAGGCTTTGACGATAGCCAAGTTCCACTTGCAACTAAAAATACTACACTTCTGTTATCCACTGTCAAAACTATGCTCACAACAACAGCAGCACTATGAAAGAATAAATGAGGAATAGCCAGCGAAGACAAAATGGCGCAGGCAAACACATAATGCAACGAGAATGTTTATACGCATTTGTAACCATCAACTTTACTTTCTTTCCCAAGGAGCTTGCAAATATTGGGTGAGTAGAAAAGACAATTCCCGTTTAAGAGGTCACTGCTCCATGGATATCAGGACAATGATGTTGGCAAATTTATCATTTAATGGTGGATATGCTCCAAGTTACTTTGAAATTCACCTGACTGAAATCGGCCACTACGTTCTGAAATTGTGAGGCATTTTCTCAAATAATCCCCGTTAATAAAACTTCAAAACAGGCCAAAAATTGCAACAAAACTTCCTGCCTTGCAGCAATGACTTTTCGTGCACTTTGCATTTTACTTTTTGCATGCACATGTAATCCCTTTGGGAAGATGAATGTGTAATCCCTCCTGGGAGCGTAACAACATTATTCTCGGCGAATCCATCCTTCCAAGAGCATAACACAAGGAAAACGTGTTGAAGTCATTACTGTAAGGCAGAACTTTTAGCAAATTTGGTCATGATTTTAGGCATGTTTTGAAGGTTCCTTGCAGGGGCTCTCTCGAAGAAATCCCTCAAAATTTCAGAACTGAGTAGCCGATTTCAGTCAGGTAAATTATAAAATTGATTTGATTTGATCGTGTCCACCAATTAATGATGTATTTTCCAATATTATCATCTTGATATACGAGATTAGTGGCCTTTCATGCAGGGATCTTTTTTTACTTACTCAGCAGCAAACTTGAATGCTTTTGGTTTCTGTGTTTCGTTTCCCCGTATTTTCAAAATGACACTGAGTAGGCGAATTCACATTCTTCTTCATTTCTTGTGTGCGCCTACGCAATAGACCTTTTAGCTATTCTGAAAGGAATCAGAATCGAACAACATTTTGCTACATTTTGTAGAATTTTCGAATGTGTACAATAGTGATAGAAGCTGTAAAGCCACTCGATCGAACGTCGCGTATCAAAATGTATAAAAATAACGCTCGATCCAGGTTCTTTTGCAGAATAGCTAAAAGGTCTATTCAGTTACGAAATAGTGCAGCGTCATTATGGAAACACAGAGAAGGGAAGACACAGAAACGAAAACACACGAAATTATCTTACGTCCTAGAGTTTGCTGTGGTCTCGTAGGCTATACAAAACGAAACGTGAGTTGTTGGCCATTCCATAAAACATATATATTCTGTTTCATACGAACTTTATTTTAGTAAGTGAATCTTATTTAGCCTCATTGTTTTCGTATAGCGTATTTACTGTAGAGTCAATGTATAGGTTTAGTCGTAGTTTCGTTGTTTGGATGAACCGATACCGCTACTGCAGCAACAACAACACCACCAACAACAACAACTTCTACATCATTGAAGTGGCAACATCAGTTCAATTCACTGATATGAGCGAAAGTTGAGGGTCCTTTGGGGTAAAGCTATATTAACCAGGGACGCCGGAGCGATGGTAGGGCAAGGGGGGCGACTATGAACGTAAGGGCAATCGAGACCGAAGGCGAGCGAAGCGAGCCTAAAAACTGGGGGGTCCGGGGGTACTCCCCCGGGAAAATTTTTGTGGCCACGCCCTTTAGATTGGCTTAAAATGCTATCAAAAATGTTTTAACGAACATTAATCATGATCTTTCACGAAATTTTTCGGCTCTTTCTCCACATGTCCTCATTCCGAATCGCATAAAATCGCATATTGCTTATTTTGAAGTTACAATTGCCACTCATTTTTCGTTACTGGTGTGTTTCTGATAAGAGAATGAAGCAATGGCGGCTTTTATATCAAGTTTCAAAGAAAATTATGGTTTTTCATTGAAAGGGCACTTTTGCCCCCCTTGCCCCCGTTAGGAAAGGGCAGGAGGGGCGCTTGCCCCCCCGCGCCCCCCCTCTCCGGCGTTCCTGTATATTAACTGTATAAAGCACCTGTAAGGGTTGTTTAAATTGGTTGTTTTTCGCGGTTTTTAGAGGGCCTTATAGACAATAACTTCATTAACGAAATTTAGAAGAAGTGATCAGTGGCGGCCAGACCAAAGAAAATAGGTGGGAGTGTATGGCATTTTCTCCATTTTCTACAACAACCAAGGCAAACTATGGAAAATGGGAAAGACATTTTCTCCCCAATCCTCCCCCTGGCGCCCTCTTTGACCCTTCTCTTGGGAGCTGGATCGGATCAGCGTCGGATCAGAAGATCTGTGAATATTTTTAGTCATTTTTATGTATTTTAGGTTTAGACTTGGACAGTGACATTTTCATGCATTATTTAGCTTCCTATATTCTTAGCTTGTACATATTCATGATTTGTGCACGGGCGGTAGGAAACGCTGAATTTAGAAAAAGCTTCACGGGTGATACATCGAGTTATTCCTATCCTAATATATCATTCCATTCGTGATATATCGACTTGTTTTCCTTCTGTGTCTACCTTTCCTGCGAAGTCACCATTTTAATCCGATTGGGAGGACTTCAAGGGCCTTAGAGTAATTATGCCACTCACGTGTGGTAAAATGAAAGTTTCCGTTTGAGTGGCATAATTACTCTAGTGCCCTTGAAGTCCTGTCAATCGGATTAAAATGGTGACTTCGCAGGAAAGGTAGACACAGAAGGAAAACAAGTCGATATATCACGAATAGAATGATATATTAGGATAGGAATAACTTGATGTATCACCCGTAAACCTTTTTCTAAATTCAGCGTTTCCTACCGCCCGTGATTTGTGGGCTACAATTTTGAAGGAAATATTCTGATAATTCTGGGATTGAATTGAATGGAAAATATTGTTTTTGCCTTTATCATAATTAGTACGAAAGCTTTATCAAGCCATCCCCCCCCCCCCGGTGGCTTTGCTGAAAGGGTTATTTATTTTCGTTGCTGCCTCTTTTTCGTTTCATATCATGCCCCCTGAATGTTTTGCTGATTGAAATCAAACAAGTTGCTTCGTGTCTAAGGCAGGGTTTGAACCAAGTACCAAAATTTGAATTCAGAAGAACAAACATTCGTATGTCTTCATTTACAATTCTATGTTCAAAATGTTTGTTGTATGGTAGCCCAAGTGAGTTGCTTTTTAGGGAGCTTGCAGGATTTAGACAATTAAATTGTTTCTACATGAAAAATGGGGTGTATCGTTGACAGAAAATTAAAGGGGCCTGTTATTTATAAATATCTAACAGGGGACTAGCTTGATCAAGATTTTGTTGTGCAAATTGATGGTTTTAATGCATCAATTTTCGACATGCTGTAGTTAGGTCTGATTTTAGTATTTTACATAAACTTTAAACCTCTTTTTTATTTAGATTCGATGGGCTTCAGATCTCATTTTTAGGAAACAGGTGTAAGCGAGAATACGTTAAATCATCTGCTGTTTATATTTTCTCATTTTTCATTCTCATTTAAGGCATTTGACCTCCTGGCAAAACTACATCCACCCTGTGCTGTACTTTTCAAATGCCAAATCATTTAATTGCGCTCTGCAACTACAAAACGAGACCAAAATGAAAAGTAGCCACATAAGCTTTTGCATGCATCTCAGAAGTTTAAGCATGTTTTAAAGGGTTGATGCAAATTCAAATCTTGCATTTGCAGAGAACAGAAACATCGAAACATGACCCTTTCAAATCGAGGTCGCAAATTTAGCGATGAAGCCTACCGTAAACAGTCGATAAGAAGCAATGCTGCGTCCGAGTGTTTTCTTTTATTCTATTTAAGGATAAGTCTATTTACCATTGCAAGTTCCCTTTAAGGACACAATACCGACCATAATCCTCTGCGAGCCGAATGAAAAGCAAGAGGTAAAGGAGCCAGGCCAGGAATAACTTTCATGTCGTATGAGTCGAATTTTTGGTAGTCAAGAAGCGAATCATATGTGATGATATTATCTCCTCTTTAAATCCAGCTAATTTCTAACAGCCCCGATTGCTTCTACAATTTAAATGGATGGGAGAACTGGGGGGGGGGGGGGTGTTCTTCACCCGTTTGTGGACAAGTCTAATGCAACTGTGTTTTGCATCATTGCCGAAGGCTTTGCCAAGTCTTTTAAATATCTTTGCAAAACTGACAGATGTTAGCGTTCATTATTTTATGTCTCTTTTTTATGAGAAACCGTTTCGTATATAAAATACCTTATTTTTAATTGTATTTTCAAGAATGGTTTCAATGACATTTAAAAAAAACCAGATTTTTGTTTTTAACCACATCTGTCATCAACCAAAGTAAAAGCCTGCAAAAAAGAAACTGTAGATTAAAAGTTGTCGCTAAAGATGGCGGCGAAGAATTATGAAATTTTAACGATTTTATATGAATTCCACTAAAAACAACATGAATCTTGGTAGAAAATTTCTCACCGCCATCTTTAGCGTAATCCTCTATCAAGCACCATCTTTATAACAACCATTACACAAAACCACACGGTTTCATGTATGCAAGTTTTTACTGTAACGCCAGTCACCTCAGAAAACGACAACACCATAAACCCTTTGCTTTTTTGCAAAAATAGGCCCTTTTCGAGAATCCGATTTTTGGGCAAAAAGTAAGGCTAACCCCTTTGCTTTTTTGCAAAAATAGGCACATTTTGAAATTACTGATTTTCGGGCAAAAACTAAGGCTATAGCCTTTGCTTTTATGCAAAAATAGGCCCATTTTGAAATTACTGATTTTTGGGCAAAAAGTAAGGCTATAGCCTTTGCTTTTTTGCAAAAATAGGCCCATTTTGAAATTACTGATTTTTGGGCAAAAAGTAAGGCTATAGCCTTTGCTTTTTTGCAAAAATAGGCCCATTTTGAAATTACTGATTTTTGGGCAAAGAGTAAGGCTATAGCCTTTGCTTTTTTGCGAAAATAGGCCCATTTTAAAATTACATGAGTATTTATGCAATAAATCCAGTTAACGACAAGGACAGCGTGCCTCTTTAAGTGATTCCCAGTCCCCTAATCCTCATCGTCATATCCATACCAGTTGGCCTAAAAGTTACTGATTTTTGGGCAAAAAGTAAGGCTATAGCCTTTGCTTTTTTACAAAAATAGGCCCATTTTGAAATTACTGATTTTTAGGCAAAAAGTAAGGCTATAGCCTTTGCTTTTTCTCAAAAATAGGCCCATTTTGAAATTACTGATTTTTGGGCAAAAAGTAAGGCTATAGCCTTTGCTTTTTTGCAAAAATAGGCCCATTTTGAAATTACTGATTTTTTGGGCAAAAAGTAAGGCTATAGCCTTTGCATTTTTGCAAAAATAGGCCCATTTTGAAATTACTGATTTTTGGGCAAAAAGTAAGGCTATAGCCTTTGCTTTTTTGCAAAAATAGGCCCATTTTGAAATTACTGATTTTTCGGCAAAAAGTAAGGCTATAGCCTTTGCTTTTTTGCAAAAATAGGCCCATTTTGAAATTACTGATTTTTGGGCAAAAAGTAAGGCTATAGCCTTTGCTTTTTTGCAAAAATAGGCCCATTTTGAAATTACTGATTTTTGGGCAAAAAGTAAGGCTATAGCCTTTGCTTTTTTGCAAAAATAGGCCCATTTTGAAATTACTGATTTTTGGGCAAAAAGTAAGGCTATAGCCTTTGCTTTTTTGCAAAAATAGGCCCATTTTGAAATTACTGATTTTTGGGCAAAAAGTAAGGCTATAGCCTTTGCTTTTTTGCAAAAATAGGCTCATTTTGAAATTACTGATTTTTGGGCAAAAAGTAAGGCTATAGCCTTTGCTTTTTTGCAAAAATAGGCCCATTTTGAAATTACTGATTTTTGGGCAAAAAGTAAGGCTATAGCCTTTGTTTTTTTGCAAAAATAGGCCCATTTTGAAATTACTGATTTTTGGGCAAAAAGTAAGGCTATAGCCTTTGCTTTTTTGCAAAAATAGGCTCATTTTGAAATTACTGATTTTTGGGCAAAAAGTAAGGCTATAGCCTTTGCTTTTTTGCAAAAATAGGCCCATTTTGAAATTACTGATTTTTGGGCAAAAAGTAAGGCTATAGCCTTTGCTTTTTTTGCAAAAATAGGCCCATTTTGAAATTACTGATTTTTGGGCAAAAAGTAAGGCTATAGCCTTTGCTTTTTTGCAAAAATAGGCAAATTTTGAAATTACTGATTTTTCGGCAAAAAGTAAGGCTATAGCCTTTGCTTTTTTGCAAAAATAGGCCCATTTTGAAATTACTGATTTTTGGGCAAAAAGTAAGGCTATAGCCTTTGCTTTTTTGCAAAAATAGGCCCATTTTGAAATTACTGATTTTCGGGCAAAAAGTAAGGCTATAGCCTTTGCTTTTTTTGCAAAAATAGGCCCATTTTGAAATTACTGATTTTTGGGCAAAAAGTAAGGCTATAGCCTTTGCTTTTTTGCAAAAATAGGCCCATTTTGAAATTACTGATTTTTGGGCAAAAAGTAAGGCTATAGCCTTTGCTTTTTTGCAAAAATAGGCCCATTTTGAAATTACTGATTTTTGGGCAAAAAGTAAGGCTATAGCCTTTGCTTTTTTGCAAAAATAGGCCCATTTTGAAATTACTGATTTTTTGGCAAAAAGTAAGGCTATAGCCTTTGCTTTTTTGCAAAAATAGGCCCATTTTGAAATTACTGATTTTTGGGCAAAAAGTAAGGCTATAGCCTTTGCTTTTTTGCAAAAATAGGCCCATTTTGAAATTACTGATTTTTGGGCAAAAAGTAAGGCTATAGCCTTTGCTTTTTTGCAAAAATAGGCCCATTTTGAAATTACTGATTTTTCGGCAAAAAGTAAGGCTATAGCCTTTGCTTTTTTGCAAAAATAGGCCCATTTTGAAATTACTGATTTTTGGGCAAAAAGTAAGGCTATAGCCTTTGCTTTTTTGCAAAAATAAGCCCATTTTGAAATTACTGATTTTTGGGCAAAAAGTAAGGCTATAGCCTTTGCTTTTTTGCAAAAATAGGCCCATTTTGAAATTACTGATTTTTGGGCAAAAAGTAAGGCTATAGCCTTTGCTTTTTTGCAAAAATAGGCCCATTTGAAAATTACTGATCTTTGGGCAAAAAGTAAGGCTATAGCCTTTGCTTTTTTGCAAAAATAGGCCCATCTGGCAATTACTGATTTTTGGGCAAAAAGTAAGGTTATAGCCTTTGCTTTTTTGCAAAAATAGGCCCATTTGGAAATTACTGATTTTTGGGCAAAAAGTAAGGCTATAGCCTTTGCTTTTTTGCAAAAATAGGCCCATTTTGAAATTACTGATTTTTGGGCAAAAAGTAAGGCTATAGCCTTTGCTTTTTTGCAAAAATAGGCCCATTTTGAAATTACTGATTTTTGGGCAAAAAGTAAGGCTATAGCCTTTGCTTTTTTGCAAAAATAGGCCCATTTTGAAATTACTAATTTTTGGGCAAAAAGTAAGGCTATAGCCTTTGCTTTTTTGCAAAAATAGGCCCATTTTGAAATTACTGATTTTTGGGCAAAAAGTAAGGCTATAGCCTTTGCTTTTTTGCAAAAATAGGCCCATTTTGAAATTACTGATTTTTGGGCAAAAAGTAAGGCTATAGCCTTTGCATTTTTGCAAAAATAGGCCCATTTTGAAATTACTGATTTTTGGGCAAAAAGTAAGGCTATAGCCTTTGCTTTTTTGCAAAAATAGGCCCATTTTGAAATTACTGATTTTCGGGCAAAAAGTAAGGCTATAGCCTTTGCTTTTTTGCAAAAATAGGCCCATTTTGAAATTACTGATTTTTCGGCAAAAAGTAAGGCTATAGCCTTTGCCTTTTTGCAAAAATAGGCCCATTTTGAAATTACTGATTTTCGGGCAAAAAGTAAGGCTATAGCCTTTGCTTTTTTGCAAAAATAGGCCCATTTTGAAATTACTGATTTTTCGGCAAAAAGTAAGGCTATAGCCTTTGCTTTTTTGCAAAAATAGGCCCATTTTGAAATTACTGATTTTCGGGCAAAAAGTAAGGCTATAGCCTTTGCTTTTTTGCAAAAATAGGCCTATTTTGAAATTACGGATTTTTGGCAAAAAGTAAGGCTATAGCCTTTGCTATTTTGCAAAAATAAGCCCATTTTGAAATTACTAATTTTTGGGCAAAAAGTAAGGCTATAGCTTTTGCTTTTTTGCAAAAATAGGCCCATTTTGAAATTACTGATTTTTCGGCAAAAAGTAAGGCTATAGCCTTTGTTTTTTGCAAAAATAGGCCCATTTTGAAATTACTGATTTTCGGGCAAAAAGTAAGGCTATAGCCTAAGCTTTTTTGCAAAAATAGGCCCATTTTGAAATTACTGATTTTTGGGCAAAAAGTAAGGCTATAGCCTTTGCTTTTTTGCAAAAATAGGCCCATTTTGAAATTACTGATTTTTCGGCAAAAAGTAAGGCTATAGCCTTTGCTTTTTTGCAAAATAGGCCAATTTTGAAATTACTGATTTTTCGGCAAAAAGTAAGGCTATAGCCTTTGCTTTTTTGCAAAAATAGGCCCATTTTGAGATTACTGATTTTTGGGCAAAAAGTAAGGCTATAGCCTTTGCTTTTTTGCAAAAATAGGCCCATTTTGAAATTACTGATTTTTCGGCAAAAAGTAAGGCTATAGCCTTTGCCTTTTTGCAAAAATAGGCCCATTTTGAAATTACTGATTTTTCGGCAAAAAGTAGGGCTATAGCCTTTGCTTTTTTGCAAAAATAGGCCCATTTTGAAATTACTGATTTTTCGGCAAAAAGTAAGGCTATAGCCTTTGCTTTTTTGCAAAAATAGGCCCATTTTGAAAATACGGATTTTTCGGCAAAAAGTAAGGCTATAGCCTTTGCTTTTTTGCAAAAATAGGCCCATTTTGAAATTACGGATTTTTCGGTCAAAAGTAAGGCTATAGCCTTTGCTTTTTTGCAAAAATAGGCCCATTTTGAGATTCCTGATTTTTGGGCAAAAAGTAGGGCTATAGCCTTTGCTTTTTAGCAAAAATAGGCCCATTTTGAAATTACTGATTTTTGGGCAAAAAGTAAGGCTATAGCCTTTGCTTTTTTGCAAAGATAGGCCCATTTTGAAATTACTGATTTTCGGGCAAAAAGTAAGGCTATAGCCTTTGCTTTTTTGCAAAAATAGGCCCATTTTGAAATTACTGATTTTTGGGCAAAAAGTAAGGCTATAGCCTTTGCTTTTTTGCAAAAATAGGCCCATTTTGAGATTACTGATATCGGGCAAAAAGTAGGGCTATAGCCTTTGCTTTTTTGCAAAAATAGGCCCATTTTGAAATTACTGATTTTTCGGCAAAAAGTAAGGCTATAGCCTTTGCTTTTTTTGCAAAAATAGGCCCATTTTGAAATTACTGATTTTTCGGCAAAAAGTAAGGCTATAGCCTTTGCTTTTTTGCAAAAATAGGCCCATTTTGAAATTACTGATTTTCGGGCAAAAAGTAAGGCTATAGCCTTTGCTTTTTTGCAAAAATAGGCCCATTTTGAAATTACTGATTTTCGGGCAAAAAGTAAGGCTATAGCCTTTGCTTTTTTGCAAAAATAGGCCCATTTTGAAATTACAGATTTTTGGGCAAAAAGTAAGGCTACAGCCTTTGCTTTTTTGCAAAAACAGGCCCATTTTGAAATTACTGATTTTTCGACAAAAAGTAAGGCTATAGCCTTTGCTTTTTTGCAAAAATAGGCCCATTTTGAAATTACTGATTTTTGGCCAAAAAGTAAGGCTATAGCCTTTGCGTTTTTGCAAAAATAGCCCCATTTTGAAATAACTGATTTTTTGGCAAAAAGTAAGGCTATAGCCTTTGCTTTTTTGCAAAAAGAGGCCCATTTTGAAATTACTGATTTTTCGGCAAAAAGTAAGGCTATAGCCTTTGCTTTTTTGCAAAAATAGGCCCATTTTGAAATTACTGATTTTTCGGCAAAAAGTAAGGCTATAGCCTTTGCTTTTTTGCAAAAATAGGCCCATTTTGAAATTACTGATTTTCGGGCAAAAAGTAAGGCTATAGCCTTTGCTTTTTTGCAAAAATAGGCCCATTTTGAAATTACGGATTTTTCGGCAAAAAGTAAGGCTATAGCCTTTGCTTTTTTGCAAAAATAAGCCCATTTTGAAATTACTAATTTTTGGGCAAAAAGTAAGGCTATAGCCTTTGCTTTTTTGCAAAAATAAGCCCATTTTGAAATTACTAATTTTTGGGCAAAAAGTAAGGCAAAGCCTTTGCTTTTTTGCAAAAATAGGCTCATTTTGAAATTACTGATTTTTGGGCAAAAAGTAAGGCTATAGCCTTTGCTTTTTTGCAAAAATAGGCCCATTTTGAAATTACTGATTTTCGGGCAAAAAGTAAGGCTATAGCCTTTGCTTTTTTGCAAAAATAAGCCCATTTTGAAATTACTAATTTTTGGGCAAAAAGTAAGGCAAAGCCTTTGCTTTTTTGCAAAAATAGGCTCATTTTGAAATTACTGATTTTTGGGCAAAAAGTAAGGCTATAGCCTTTGCTTTTTTGCAAAAATAGGCCCATTTTGAAATTACTGATTTTCGGGCAAAAAGTAAGGCTATAGCCTTTGCTTTTTTTGCAAAAATAGGCCCATTTCGAGAATCCGATTTTTGGGCAAAAAGTAAGGCTATAGCCTTTGCTTTTTTGCTAAAATAGGCAAATTTTGAAATTACTGATTTTTCGGCAAAAAGTAAGGCTATAGCCTTTGCTTTTTAGCAAAAATAGGCCCATTTTGAAATTACTGATTTTTAGGCAAAAAGTAAGGCTATAGCCTTTGCTTTTTTGCAAAAATAGGCCCATTTTGAAATTACTGATTTTCGGGCAAAAAGTAAGGCTATAGCCTTTGCTTTTTTGCAAAAATAGGCCCATTTTGAAATTACTGATTTTCGGGCAAAAAGTAAGGCTATAGCCTTTGCATTTTCCAAAAATAGGCCCATTTTGAAATTACTGATTTTTGGGCAAAAAGTAAGGCTATAGCCTTTGCTTTTTTGCAAAAATAGGCCCATTTTGAGATTACTGATATTCGGGCAAAAAGTAGGGCTATAGCCTTTGCTTTTTAGCAAAAATAGGCCCATTTTGAAATTACTGATTTTTTGGCAAAAAGTAAGGCTATAGCCTTTGCTTTTTTGCAAAAATAGGCCCATTTTGAAATTACTGATTTTCGGGCAAAAAGTAAGGCTATAGCCTTTGCTTTTTTGCAAAAATAGGCCCATTTTGAAATTACTGATTTTTGGGCAAAAAGTAAGGCTATAGCCTTTGCTTTTTTGCAAAAATAGGCCCATTTTGAAATTACGGATTTTTCGGCAAAAAGTAAGGCTATAGCCTTTGCTTTTTTGCAAAAATAAGCCCATTTTTAAATTACTAATTTTTGGGCAAAAAGTAATGCTATAGCCTTTGCTTTTTTGCAAAAATAAGCCCATTTTGAAATTACTAATTTTTGGGCAAAAAGTAAGGCAAAGCCTTTGCTTTTTTGCAAAAATAGGCTCATTTTGAAATTACTGATTTTTGGGCAAAAAGTAAGGCTATAGCCTTTGCTTTTTTGCAAAAATAAGCCCATTTTGAAATTACTAATCTTTGGGCAAAAAGTAAGGCAAAGCCTTTGCTTTTTTGCAAAAATAGGCTCATTTTGAAATTACTGATTTTTGGGCAAAAAGTAAGGCTATCGCCTTTGCTTTTTTGCAAAAATAGGCCCATTTTGAAATTACTGATTTTCGGGCAAAAAGTAAGGCTATAGCCTTTGCTTTTTTGCAAAAATAGGCCCATTTTGAAATTACTGATTTTTGGGCAAAAAGTAAGGCTATAGCCTTTGCTTTTTTGCTAAAATAGGCAAATTTTGAAATTACTGATTTTTCGGCAAAAAGTAAGGCTATAGCCTTTGCTTTTTAGCAAAAATAGGCCCATTTTGAAATTACTGATTTTTCGGCAAAAAGTAAGGCTATAGCCTTTGCTTTTTTGCAAAAATAGGCCCATTTTGAAATTACTGATTTTCGGGCAAAAAGTAAGGCTATAGCCTTTGCTTTTTTGCAAAAATAGGCCCATTTTGAAATTACGGATTTTTCGGCAAAAAGTAAGGCTATAGCCTTTGCTATTTTGCAAAAATAAGCCCATTTTGAAATTACTAATTTTTGGGCAAAAAGTAAGGCTATAGCTTTTGCTTTTTTGCAAAAATAGGCCCATTTTGAAATTACTGATTTTCGGGCAAAAAGTAAGGCTATAGCTTTTGCTTTTTTGCAAAAATAGGCCCATTTTGAAATTACTGATTTTTGGGCAAAAAGTAAGGCTATAGCCTTTGCATTTTTGCAAAAATAGGCCCATTTTGAAATTACTGATTTTCGGGCAAAAAGTAAGGCTATAGCCTTTGCTTTTTTGCAAAAATAGGCCCATTTTGAAATTACTGATTTTCGGGCAAAAAGTAAGGCTATAGCCTAAGCTTTTTTGCAAAAATAGGCCCATTTTGAAATTACTGATTTTCGGGCAAAAAGTAAGGCTATAGCTTTTGCTTTTTTGCAAAAATAGGCCCATTTTGAAATTACTGATTTTTGGGCAAAAAGTAAGGCTATAGCCTTTGCATTTTTGCAAAAATAGGCCCATTTTGAAATTACTGATTTTCGGGCAAAAAGTAAGGCTATAGCCTTTGCTTTTTTGCAAAAATAGGCCCATTTTGAAATTACTGATTTTCGGGCAAAAAGTAAGGCTATAGCCTAAGCTTTTTTGCAAAAATAGGCCCATTTTGAAATTACTGATTTTTCGGCAAAAAGTAAGGCTATAGCCTTTGCCTTTTTGCAAAAATAGGCCCATTTTGAAATTACTGATTTTCGGGCAAAAAGTAAGGCTATAGCCTTTGCTTTTTTGCAAAAATAGGCCCATTTTGAAATTACTGATTTTTCGGCAAAAAGTAAGGCTATAGCCTTTGCTTTTTTGCAAAAATAGGCCCATTTTGAAATTACTGATTTTCGGGCAAAAAGTAAGGCTATAGCCTTTGCTTTTTTGCAAAAATAGGCCCATTTTGAAATTACGGATTTTTCGGCAAAAAGTAAGGCTATAGCCTTTGCTATTTTGCAAAAATAAGCCCATTTTGAAATTACTAATTTTTGGGCAAAAAGTAAGGCTATAGCTTTTGCTTTTTTGCAAAAATAGGCCCATTTTGAAATTACTGATTTTTCGGCAAAAAGTAAGGCTATAGCCTTTGTTTTTTGCAAAAATAGGCCCATTTTGAAATTACTGATTTTCGGGCAAAAAGTAAGGCTATAGCCTTTGCTTTTTTGCAAAAATAGGCCCATTTTGAAATTACGGATTTTTCGGCAAAAAGTAAGGCTATAGCCTTTGCTATTTTGCAAAAATAAGCCCATTTTGAAATTACTAATTTTTGGGCAAAAAGTAAGGCTATAGCTTTTGCTTTTTTGCAAAAATAGGCCCATTTTGAAATTACTGATTTTCGGGCAAAAAGTAAGGCTATAGCTTTTGCTTTTTTGCAAAAATAGGCCCATTTTGAAATTACTGATTTTTGGGCAAAAAGTAAGGCTATAGCCTTTGCATTTTTGCAAAAATAGGCCCATTTTGAAATTACTGATTTTCGGGCAAAAAGTAAGGCTATAGCCTTTGCTTTTTTGCAAAAATAGGCCCATTTTGAAATTACTGATTTTAGGGCAAAAAGTAAGGCTAAAGCCTAAGCTTTTTTGCAAAAATAGGCCCATTTTGAAATTACTGATTTTTCGGCAAAAAGTAAGGCTATAGCCTTTGCCTTTTTGCAAAAATAGGCCCATTTTGAAATTACTGATTTTCGGGCAAAAAGTAAGGCTATAGCCTTTGCTTTTTTGCAAAAATAGGCCCATTTTGAAATTACTGATTTTTCGGCAAAAAGTAAGGGTATAGCCTTTGCTTTTTTGCAAAAATAGGCCATTTTGAAATTACTGATTTTCGGGCAAAAAGTAAGGCTATAGCCTTTGCTTTTTTGCAAAAATAGGCCCATTTTGAAATTACGGATTTTTCGGCAAAAAGTAAGGCTATAGCCTTTGCTATTTTGCAAAAATAAGCCCATTTTGAAATTACTAATTTTTGGGCAAAAAGTAAGGCTATAGCTTTTGCTTTTTTGCAAAAATAGGCCCATTTTGAAATTACTGATTTTTCGGCAAAAAGTAAGGCTATAGCCTTTGTTTTTTGCAAAAATAGGCCCATTTTGAAATTACTGATTTTCGGGCAAAAAGTAAGGCTATAGCCTAAGCTTTTTTGCAAAAATAGGCCCATTTTGAAATTACTGATTTTTGGGCAAAAAGTAAGGCTATAGCCTTTGCTTTTTTGCAAAAATAAGCCCATTTTGAAATTACTAATCTTTGGGCAAAAAGTAAGGCAAAGCCTTTGCTTTTTTGCAAAAATAGGCTCATTTTGAAATTACTGATTTTTCGGCAAAAAGTAAGGCTATAGCCTTTGCTTTTTTGCAAAAATAGGCCCATTTTGAAAATACGGATTTTTCGGCAAAAAGTAAGGCTATAGCCTTTGTTTTTTGCAAAAATAGGCCCATTTTGAAATTACTGATTTTCGGGCAAAAAGTAAGGCTATAGCCTTTGCTTTTTTGCAAAAATAGGCTCATTTTGAAATTACTGATTTTTGGGCAAAAAGTAAGGCTATAGCCTTTGCTTTTTTGCAAAAATAAGCCCATTTTGAAATTACTAATCTTTGGGCAAAAAGTAAGGCAAAGCCTTTGCTTTTTTGCAAAAATAGGCTCATTTTGAAATTACTGATTTTTCGGCAAAAAGTAAGGCTATAGCCTTTGCTTTTTTGCAAAAATAGGCCCATTTTGAAAATACGGATTTTTCGGCAAAAAGTAAGGCTATAGCCTTTGCTTTTTTGCAAAAATAGGCCCATTTTGAAATTACGGATTTTTCGGCAAAAAGTAAGGCTATAGCCTTTGCTTTTTTGCAAAAATAGGCCCATTTTGAGATTCCTGATTTTTGGGCAAAAAGTAGGGCTATAGCCTTTGCTTTTTAGCAAAAATAGGCCCATTTTGAAATTACTGATTTTTGGGCAAAAAGTAAGGCTATAGCCTTTGCTTTTTTGCAAAGATAGGCCCATTTTGAAATTACTGATTTTCGGGCAAAAAGTAAGGCTATAGCCTTTGCTTTTTTGCAAAAATAGGCCCATTTTGAAATTACTGATTTTTGGGCAAAAAGTAAGGCTATAGCCTTTGCTTTTTTGCAAAAATAGGCCCATTTTGAGATTACTGATATCGGGCAAAAAGTAGGGCTATAGCCTTTGCTTTTTAGCAAAAATAGGCCCATTTTGAAATTACTGATTTTTCGGCAAAAAGTAAGGCTATAGCCTTTGCTTTTTTTGCAAAAATAGGCCCATTTTGAAATTACTGATTTTTCGGCAAAAAGTAAGGCTATAGCCTTTGCTTTTTTGCAAAAATAGGCCCATTTTGAAATTACTGATTTTCGGGCAAAAAGTAAGGCTATAGCCTTTGCTTTTTTGCAAAAATAGGCCCATTTTGAAATTACTGATTTTCGGGCAAAAAGTAAGGCTATAGCCTTTGCATTTTTGCAAAAATAGGCCCATTTTGAAATTACTGATTTTCGGGCAAAAAGTAAGGCTATAGCCTTTGCTTTTTTGCAAAAATAGGCCCATTTTGAAATTACTGATTTTCGGGCAAAAAGTAAGGCTATAGCCTAAGCTTTTTTGCAAAAATAGGCCCATTTTGAAATTACTGATTTTTCGGCAAAAAGTAAGGCTATAGCCTTTGCCTTTTTGCAAAAATAGGCCCATTTTGAAATTACTGATTTTCGGGCAAAAAGTAAGGCTATAGCCTTTGCTTTTTTGCAAAAATAGGCCCATTTTGAAATTACTGATTTTTCGGCAAAAAGTAAGGCTATAGCCTTTGCTTTTTTGCAAAAATAGGCCCATTTTGAAATTACTGATTTTCGGGCAAAAAGTAAGGCTATAGCCTTTGCTTTTTTGCAAAAATAGGCCCATTTTGAAATTACGGATTTTTCGGCAAAAAGTAAGGCTATAGCCTTTGCTATTTTGCAAAAATAAGCCCATTTTGAAATTACTAATTTTTGGGCAAAAAGTAAGGCTATAGCTTTTGCTTTTTTGCAAAAATAGGCCCATTTTGAAATTACTGATTTTTCGGCAAAAAGTAAGGCTATAGCCTTTGTTTTTTGCAAAAATAGGCCCATTTTGAAATTACTGATTTTCGGGCAAAAAGTAAGGCTATAGCCTTTGCTTTTTTGCAAAAATAGGCCCATTTTGAAATTACGGATTTTTCGGCAAAAAGTAAGGCTATAGCCTTTGCTATTTTGCAAAAATAAGCCCATTTTGAAATTACTAATTTTTGGGCAAAAAGTAAGGCTATAGCTTTTGCTTTTTTGCAAAAATAGGCCCATTTTGAAATTACTGATTTTCGGGCAAAAAGTAAGGCTATAGCTTTTGCTTTTTTGCAAAAATAGGCCCATTTTGAAATTACTGATTTTTGGGCAAAAAGTAAGGCTATAGCCTTTGCATTTTTGCAAAAATAGGCCCATTTTGAAATTACTGATTTTCGGGCAAAAAGTAAGGCTATAGCCTTTGCTTTTTTGCAAAAATAGGCCCATTTTGAAATTACTGATTTTCGGGCAAAAAGTAAGGCTATAGCCTAAGCTTTTTTGCAAAAATAGGCCCATTTTGAAATTACTGATTTTTCGGCAAAAAGTAAGGCTATAGCCTTTGCCTTTTTGCAAAAATAGGCCCATTTTGAAATTACTGATTTTCGGGCAAAAAGTAAGGCTATAGCCTTTGCTTTTTTGCAAAAATAGGCCCATTTTGAAATTACTGATTTTTCGGCAAAAAGTAAGGCTATAGCCTTTGCTTTTTTGCAAAAATAGGCCCATTTTGAAATTACTGATTTTCGGGCAAAAAGTAAGGCTATAGCCTTTGCTTTTTTGCAAAAATAGGCCCATTTTGAAATTACGGATTTTTCGGCAAAAAGTAAGGCTATAGCCTTTGCTATTTTGCAAAAATAAGCCCATTTTGAAATTACTAATTTTTGGGCAAAAAGTAAGGCTATAGCTTTTGCTTTTTTGCAAAAATAGGCCCATTTTGAAATTACTGATTTTTCGGCAAAAAGTAAGGCTATAGCCTTTGCTTTTTGCAAAAATAGGCCCATTTTGAAATTACTGATTTTCGGGCAAAAAGTAAGGCTATAGCCTAAGCTTTTTTGCAAAAATAGGCCCATTTTGAAATTACTGATTTTTGGGCAAAAAGTAAGGCTATAGCCTTTGCTTTTTTGCAAAAATAGGCCCATTTTGAAATTACGGATTTTTCGGCAAAAAGTAAGGCTATAGCCTTTGCTATTTTGCAAAAATAAGCCCATTTTGAAATTACTAATTTTTGGGCAAAAAGTAAGGCTATAGCTTTTGCTTTTTTGCAAAAATAGGCCCATTTTGAAATTACTGATTTTTCGGCAAAAAGTAAGGCTATAGCCTTTGCATTTTTGCAAAAATAGGCCCATTTTGAAATTACTGATTTTCGGGCAAAAAGTAAGGCTATAGCCTTTGCTTTTTTGCAAAAATAGGCCCATTTTGAAATTACTGATTTTTCGGCAAAAAGTAAGGCTATAGCCTTTGCTTTTTTGCAAAAATAGGCCCATTTTGAAATTACTGATTTTCGGGCAAAAAGTAAGGCTATAGCCTTTGCTTTTTTGCAAAAATAGGCCCATTTTGAAATTACGGATTTTTCGGCAAAAAGTAAGGCTATAGCCTTTGCTATTTTGCAAAAATAAGCCCATTTTGAAATTACTAATTTTTGGGCAAAAAGTAAGGCTATAGCTTTTGCTTTTTTGCAAAAATAGGCCCATTTTGAAATTAATGATTTTTCGGCAAAAAGTAAGGCTATAGCCTTTGTTTTTTGCAAAAATAGGCCCATTTTGAAATTACTGATTTTCGGGCAAAAAGTAAGGCTATAGCCTAAGCTTTTTTGCAAAAATAGGCCCATTTTGAAATTACTGATTTTTGGGCAAAAAGTAAGGCTATAGCCTTTGCTTTTTTGCAAAAATAAGCCCATTTTGAAATTACTAATCTTTGGGCAAAAAGTAAGGCAAAGCCTTTGCTTTTTTGCAAAAATAGGCTCATTTTGAAATTACTGATTTTTCGGCAAAAAGTAAGGCTATAGCCTTTGCTTTTTTGCAAAAATAGGCCCATTTTGAAAATACGGATTTTTCGGCAAAAAGTAAGGCTATAGCCTTTGTTTTTTGCAAAAATAGGCCCATTTTGAAATTACTGATTTTCGGGCAAAAAGTAAGGCTATAGCCTTTGCTTTTTTGCAAAAATAGGCTCATTTTGAAATTACTGATTTTTGGGCAAAAAGTAAGGCTATAGCCTTTGCTTTTTTGCAAAAATAAGCCCATTTTGAAATTACTAATCTTTGGGCAAAAAGTAAGGCAAAGCCTTTGCTTTTTTGCAAAAATAGGCTCATTTTGAAATTACTGATTTTTCGGCAAAAAGTAAGGCTATAGCCTTTGCTTTTTTGCAAAAATAGGCCCATTTTGAAAATACGGATTTTTCGGCAAAAAGTAAGGCTATAGCCTTTGCTTTTTTGCAAAAATAGGCCCATTTTGAAATTACGGATTTTTCGGCAAAAAGTAAGGCTATAGCCTTTGCTTTTTTGCAAAAATAGGCCCATTTTGAGATTCCTGATTTTTGGGCAAAAAGTAGGGCTATAGCCTTTGCTTTTTAGCAAAAATAGGCCCATTTTGAAATTACTGATTTTTGGGCAAAAAGTAAGGCTATAGCCTTTGCTTTTTTGCAAAGATAGGCCCATTTTGAAATTACTGATTTTCGGGCAAAAAGTAAGGCTATAGCCTTTGCTTTTTTGCAAAAATAGGCCCATTTTGAAATTACTGATTTTTGGGCAAAAAGTAAGGCTATAGCCTTTGCTTTTTTGCAAAAATAGGCCCATTTTGAGATTACTGATATCGGGCAAAAAGTAGGGCTATAGCCTTTGCTTTTTAGCAAAAATAGGCCCATTTTGAAATTACTGATTTTTCGGCAAAAAGTAAGGCTATAGCCTTTGCTTTTTTTGCAAAAATAGGCCCATTTTGAATTTACTGATTTTTCGGCAAAAAGTAAGGCTATAGCCTTTGCTTTTTTGCAAAAATAGGCCCATTTTGAAATTACTGATTTTCGGGCAAAAAGTAAGGCTATAGCCTTTGCTTTTTTGCAAAAATAGGCCCATTTTGAAATTACTGATTTTCGGGCAAAAAGTAAGGCTATAGCCTTTGCATTTTTGCAAAAATAGGCCCATTTTGAAATTACTGATTTTCGGGCAAAAAGTAAGGCTATAGCCTTTGCTTTTTTGCAAAAATAGGCCCATTTTGAAATTACTGATTTTCGGGCAAAAAGTAAGGCTATAGCCTCAGCTTTTTTGCAAAAATAGGCCCATTTTGAAATTACTGATTTTTCGGCAAAAAGTAAGGCTATAGCCTTTGCCTTTTTGCAAAAATAGGCCCATTTTGAAATTACTGATTTTCGGGCAAAAAGTAAGGCTATAGCCTTTGCTTTTTTGCAAAAATAGGCCCATTTTGAAATTACTGATTTTTCGGCAAAAAGTAAGGCTATAGCCTTTGCTTTTTTGCAAAAATAGGCCCATTTTGAAATTACTGATTTTCGGGCAAAAAGTAAGGCTATAGCCTTTGCTTTTTTGCAAAAATAGGCCCATTTTGAAATTACGGATTTTTCGGCAAAAAGTAAGGCTATAGCCTTTGCTATTTTGCAAAAATAAGCCCATTTTGAAATTACTAATTTTTGGGCAAAAAGTAAGGCTATAGCTTTTGCTTTTTTGCAAAAATAGGCCCATTTTGAAATTACTGATTTTTCGGCAAAAAGTAAGGCTATAGCCTTTGTTTTTTGCAAAAATAGGCCCATTTTGAAATTACTGATTTTCGGGCAAAAAGTAAGGCTATAGCCTTTGCTTTTTTGCAAAAATAGGCCCATTTTGAAATTACGGATTTTTCGGCAAAAAGTAAGGCTATAGCCTTTGCTATTTTGCAAAAATAAGCCCATTTTGAAATTACTAATTTTTGGGCAAAAAGTAAGGCTATAGCTTTTGCTTTTTTGCAAAAATAGGCCCATTTTGAAATTACTGATTTTCGGGCAAAAAGTAAGGCTATAGCTTTTGCTTTTTTGCAAAAATAGGCCCATTTTGAAATTACTGATTTTTGGGCAAAAAGTAAGGCTATAGCCTTTGCATTTTTGCAAAAATAGGCCCATTTTGAAATTACTGATTTTCGGGCAAAAAGTAAGGCTATAGCCTTTGCTTTTTTGCAAAAATAGGCCCATTTTGAAATTACTGATTTTCGGGCAAAAAGTAAGGCTATAGCCTAAGCTTTTTTGCAAAAATAGGCCCATTTTGAAATTACTGATTTTTCGGCAAAAAGTAAGGCTATAGCCTTTGCCTTTTTGCAAAAATAGGCCCATTTTGAAATTACTGATTTTCGGGCAAAAAGTAAGGCTATAGCCTTTGCTTTTTTGCAAAAATAGGCCCATTTTGAAATTACTGATTTTTCGGCAAAAAGTAAGGCTATAGCCTTTGCTTTTTTGCAAAAATAGGCCCATTTTGAAATTACTGATTTTCGGGCAAAAAGTAAGGCTATAGCCTTTGCTTTTTTGCAAAAATAGGCCCATTTTGAAATTACGGATTTTTCGGCAAAAAGTAAGGCTATAGCCTTTGCTATTTTGCAAAAATAAGCCCATTTTGAAATTACTAATTTTTGGGCAAAAAGTAAGGCTATAGCTTTTGCTTTTTTGCAAAAATAGGCCCATTTTGAAATTACTGATTTTTCGGCAAAAAGTAAGGCTATAGCCTTTGTTTTTTGCAAAAATAGGCCCATTTTGAAATTACTGATTTTCGGGCAAAAAGTAAGGCTATAGCCTAAGCTTTTTTGCAAAAATAGGCCCATTTTGAAATTACTGATTTTTGGGCAAAAAGTAAGGCTATAGCCTTTGCTTTTTTGCAAAAATAAGCCCATTTTGAAATTACTAATCTTTGGGCAAAAAGTAAGGCAAAGCCTTTGCTTTTTTGCAAAAATAGGCTCATTTTGAAATTACTGATTTTTCGGCAAAAAGTAAGGCTATAGCCTTTGCTTTTTTGCAAAAATAGGCCCATTTTGAAAATACGGATTTTTCGGCAAAAAGTAAGGCTATAGCCTTTGTTTTTTGCAAAAATAGGCCCATTTTGAAATTACTGATTTTCGGGCAAAAAGTAAGGCTATAGCCTTTGCTTTTTTGCAAAAATAGGCTCATTTTGAAATTACTGATTTTTGGGCAAAAAGTAAGGCTATAGCCTTTGCTTTTTTGCAAAAATAAGCCCATTTTGAAATTACTAATCTTTGGGCAAAAAGTAAGGCAAAGCCTTTGCTTTTTTGCAAAAATAGGCTCATTTTGAAATTACTGATTTTTCGGCAAAAAGTAAGGCTATAGCCTTTGCTTTTTTGCAAAAATAGGCCCATTTTGAAAATACGGATTTTTCGGCAAAAAGTAAGGCTATAGCCTTTGCTTTTTTGCAAAAATAGGCCCATTTTGAAATTACGGATTTTTCGGCAAAAAGTAAGGCTATAGCCTTTGCTTTTTTGCAAAAATAGGCCCATTTTGAGATTCCTGATTTTTGGGCAAAAAGTAGGGCTATAGCCTTTGCTTTTTAGCAAAAATAGGCCCATTTTGAAATTACTGATTTTTGGGCAAAAAGTAAGGCTATAGCCTTTGCTTTTTTGCAAAGATAGGCCCATTTTGAAATTACTGATTTTCGGGCAAAAAGTAAGGCTATAGCCTTTGCTTTTTTGCAAAAATAGGCCCATTTTGAAATTACTGATTTTTGGGCAAAAAGTAAGGCTATAGCCTTTGCTTTTTTGCAAAAATAGGCCCATTTTGAGATTACTGATATCGGGCAAAAAGTAGGGCTATAGCCTTTGCTTTTTAGCAAAAATAGGCCCATTTTGAAATTACTGATTTTTCGGCAAAAAGTAAGGCTATAGCCTTTGCTTTTTTTGCAAAAATAGGCCCATTTTGAATTTACTGATTTTTCGGCAAAAAGTAAGGCTATAGCCTTTGCTTTTTTGCAAAAATAGGCCCATTTTGAAATTACTGATTTTCGGGCAAAAAGTAAGGCTATAGCCTTTGCTTTTTTGCAAAAATAGGCCCATTTTGAAATTACTGATTTTCGGGCAAAAAGTAAGGCTATAGCCTTTGCATTTTTGCAAAAATAGGCCCATTTTGAAATTACTGATTTTCGGGCAAAAAGTAAGGCTATAGCCTTTGCTTTTTTGCAAAAATAGGCCCATTTTGAAATTACTGATTTTCGGGCAAAAAGTAAGGCTATAGCCTAAGCTTTTCTGCAAAAATAGGCCCATTTTGAAATTACTGATTTTTCGGCAAAAAGTAAGGCTATAGCCTTTGCCTTTTTGCAAAAATAGGCCCATTTTGAAATTACTGATTTTCGGGCAAAAAGTAAGGCTATAGCCTTTGCTTTTTTGCAAAAATAGGCCCATTTTGAAATTACTGATTTTTCGGCAAAAAGTAAGGCTATAGCCTTTGCTTTTTTGCAAAAATAGGCCCATTTTGAAATTACTGATTTTCGGGCAAAAAGTAAGGCTATAGCCTTTGCTTTTTTGCAAAAATAGGCCCATTTTGAAATTACGGATTTTTCGGCAAAAAGTAAGGCTATAGCCTTTGCTATTTTGCAAAAATAAGCCCATTTTGAAATTACTAATTTTTGGGCAAAAAGTAAGGCTATAGCTTTTGCTTTTTTGCAAAAATAGGCCCATTTTGAAATTACTGATTTTTCGGCAAAAAGTAAGGCTATAGCCTTTGTTTTTTGCAAAAATAGGCCCATTTTGAAATTACTGATTTTCGGGCAAAAAGTAAGGCTATAGCCTTTGCTTTTTTGCAAAAATAGGCCCATTTTGAAATTACGGATTTTTCGGCAAAAAGTAAGGCTATAGCCTTTGCTATTTTGCAAAAATAAGCCCATTTTGAAATTACTAATTTTTGGGCAAAAAGTAAGGCTATAGCTTTTGCTTTTTTGCAAAAATAGGCCCATTTTGAAATTACTGATTTTCGGGCAAAAAGTAAGGCTATAGCTTTTGCTTTTTTGCAAAAATAGGCCCATTTTGAAATTACTGATTTTTGGGCAAAAAGTAAGGCTATAGCCTTTGCATTTTTGCAAAAATAGGCCCATTTTGAAATTACTGATTTTCGGGCAAAAAGTAAGGCTATAGCCTTTGCTTTTTTGCAAAAATAGGCCCATTTTGAAATTACTGATTTTCGGGCAAAAAGTAAGGCTATAGCCTAAGCTTTTTTGCAAAAATAGGCCCATTTTGAAATTACTGATTTTTCGGCAAAAAGTAAGGCTATAGCCTTTGCCTTTTTGCAAAAATAGGCCCATTTTGAAATTACTGATTTTCGGGCAAAAAGTAAGGCTATAGCCTTTGCTTTTTTGCAAAAATAGGCCCATTTTGAAATTACTGATTTTTCGGCAAAAAGTAAGGCTATAGCCTTTGCTTTTTTGCAAAAATAGGCCCATTTTGAAATTACTGATTTTCGGGCAAAAAGTAAGGCTATAGCCTTTGCTTTTTTGCAAAAATAGGCCCATTTTGAAATTACGGATTTTTCGGCAAAAAGTAAGGCTATAGCCTTTGCTATTTTGCAAAAATAAGCCCATTTTGAAATTACTAATTTTTGGGCAAAAAGTAAGGCTATAGCTTTTGCTTTTTTGCAAAAATAGGCCCATTTTGAAATTACTGATTTTTAGGCAAAAAGTAAGGCTATAGCCTTTGTTTTTTGCAAAAATAGGCCCATTTTGAAATTACTGATTTTCGGGCAAAAAGTAAGGCTATAGCCTAAGCTTTTTTGCAAAAATAGGCCCATTTTGAAATTACTGATTTTTGGGCAAAAAGTAAGGCTATAGCCTTTGCTTTTTTGCAAAAATAAGCCCATTTTGAAATTACTAATCTTTGGGCAAAAAGTAAGGCAAAGCCTTTGCTTTTTTGCAAAAATAGGCTCATTTTGAAATTACTGATTTTTCGGCAAAAAGTAAGGCTATAGCCTTTGCTTTTTTGCAAAAATAGGCCCATTTTGAAAATACGGATTTTTCGGCAAAAAGTAAGGCTATAGCCTTTGTTTTTTGCAAAAATAGGCCCATTTTGAAATTACTGATTTTCGGGCAAAAAGTAAGGCTATAGCCTTTGCTTTTTTGCAAAAATAGGCTCATTTTGAAATTACTGATTTTTGGGCAAAAAGTAAGGCTATAGCCTTTGCTTTTTTGCAAAAATAAGCCCATTTTGAAATTACTAATCTTTGGGCAAAAAGTAAGGCAAAGCCTTTGCTTTTTTGCAAAAATAGGCTCATTTTGAAATTACTGATTTTTCGGCAAAAAGTAAGGCTATAGCCTTTGCTTTTTTGCAAAAATAGGCCCATTTTGAAAATACGGATTTTTCGGCAAAAAGTAAGGCTATAGCCTTTGTTTTTTGCAAAAATAGGCCCATTTTGAAATTACTGATTTTCGGGCAAAAAGTAAGGCTATAGCCTTTGCTTTTTTGCAAAAATAGGCTCATTTTGAAATTACTGATTTTTGGGCAAAAAGTAAGGCTATAGCCTTTGCTTTTTTGCAAAAATAAGCCCATTTTGAAATTACTAATCTTTGGGCAAAAAGTAAGGCAAAGCCTTTGCTTTTTTGCAAAAATAGGCTCATTTTGAAATTACTGATTTTTCGGCAAAAAGTAAGGCTATAGCCTTTGCTTTTTTGCAAAAATAGGCCCATTTTGAAAATACGGATTTTTCGGCAAAAAGTAAGGCTATAGCCTTTGCTTTTTTGCAAAAATAGGCCCATTTTGAAATTACGGATTTTTCGGCAAAAAGTAAGGCTATAGCCTTTGCTTTTTTGCAAAAATAGGCCCATTTTGAGATTCCTGATTTTTGGGCAAAAAGTAGGGCTATAGCCTTTGCTTTTTAGCAAAAATAGGCCCATTTTGAAATTACTGATTTTTGGGCAAAAAGTAAGGCTATAGCCTTTGCTTTTTTGCAAAGATAGGCCCATTTTGAAATTACTGATTTTCGGGCAAAAAGTAAGGCTATAGCCTTTGCTTTTTTGCAAAAATAGGCCCATTTTGAAATTACTGATTTTTGGGCAAAAAGTAAGGCTATAGCCTTTGCTTTTTTGCAAAAATAGGCCCATTTTGAGATTACTGATATCGGGCAAAAAGTAGGGCTATAGCCTTTGCTTTTTAGCAAAAATAGGCCCATTTTGAAATTACTGATTTTTCGGCAAAAAGTAAGGCTATAGCCTTTGCTTTTTTTGCAAAAATAGGCACATTTTGAATTTACTGATTTTTCGGAAAAAAGTAAGGCTATAGCCTTTGCTTTTTTGCAAAAATAGGCCCATTTTGAAATTACTGATTTTCGGGCAAAAAGTAAGGATATAGCCTTTGCTTTTTTGCAAAAATAGGCCCATTTTGAAATTACTGATTTTCGGGCAAAAAGTAAGGCTATAGCCTTTGCTTTTTTGCAAAAATAGGCCCATTTTGAAATTACAGATTTTTGGGCAAAAAGTAAGGCTACAGCCTTTGCTTTTTTGCAAAAATAGGCCCATTTTGAAATTACTGATTTTTCGACAAAAAGTAAGGCTATAGCCTTTGCTTTTTTGCAAAAATAGGCCCATTTTGAAATTACTGATTTTTGGCCAAAAAAAAAGGCTATAGCCTTTGCGTTTTTGCAAAAATAGCCCCATTTTGAAATAACTGATTTTTCGGCAAAAAGTAAGGCTATAGCCTTTGCTTTTTTGCAAAAAGAGGCCCATTTTGAAATTACTGATTTTTCGGCAAAAAGTAAGGCTATAGCCTTTGCTTTTTTGCAAAAATAGGCCCATTTTGAAATTACTGATTTTTCGGCAAAAAGTAAGGCTATAGCCTTTGCTTTTTTGCAAAAATAGGCCCATTTTGAAATTACTGATTTTCGGGCAAAAAGTAAGGCTATAGCCTTTGCTTTTTTGCAAAAATAGGCCCATTTTGAAATTACGGATTTTTCGGCAAAAAGTAAGGCTATAGCCTTTGCTTTTTTGCAAAAATAAGCCCATTTTGAAATTACTAATTTTTGGGCAAAAAGTAAGGCTATAGCCTTTGCTTTTTTGCAAAAATAAGCCCATTTTGAAATTACTAATTTTTGGGCAAAAAGTAAGGCAAAGCCTTTGCTTTTTTGCAAAAATAGGCTCATTTTGAAATTACTGATTTTTGGGCAAAAAGTAAGGCTATAGCCTTTGCTTTTTTGCAAAAATAGGCCCATTTTGAAATTACTGATTTTCGGGCAAAAAGTAAGGCTATAGCCTTTGCTTTTTTGCAAAAATAAGCCCATTTTGAAATTACTACTTTTTGGGCAAAAAGTAAGGCAAAGCCTTTGCTTTTTTGCAAAAATAGGCTCATTTTGAAATTACTGATTTTTGGGCAAAAAGTAAGGCTATAGCCTTTGCTTTTTTGCAAAAATAGGCCCATTTTGAAATTACTGATTTTCGGGCAAAAAGTAAGGCTATAGCCTTTGCTTTTTTTGCAAAAATAGGCCCATTTCGAGAATCCGATTTTTGGGCAAAAAGTAAGGCTATAGCCTTTGCTTTTTTGCTAAAATAGGCAAATTTTGAAATTACTGATTTTTCGGCAAAAAGTAAGGCTATAGCCTTTGCTTTTTAGCAAAAATAGGCCCATTTTGAAATTACTGATTTTTAGGCAAAAAGTAAGGCTATAGCCTTTGCTTTTTTGCAAAAATAGGCCCATTTTGAAATTACTGATTTTCGGGCAAAAAGTAAGGCTATAGCCTTTGCTTTTTTGCAAAAATAGGCCCATTTTGAAATTACTGATTTTCGGGCAAAAAGTAAGGCTATAGCCTTTGCATTTTCCAAAAATAGGCCCATTTTGAAATTACTGATTTTTGGGCAAAAAGTAAGGCTATAGCCTTTGCTTTTTTGCAAAAATAGGCCCATTTTGAGATTACTGATTTTCGGGCAAAAAGTAGGGCTATAGCCTTTGCTTTTTAGCAAAAATAGGCCCATTTTGAAATTACTGATTTTTGGGCAAAAAGTAAGGCTATAGCCTTTGCTTTTTTGCAAAAATAGGCCCATTTTGAAATTACTGATTTTCGGGCAAAAAGTAAGGCTATAGCCTTTGCTTTTTTGCAAAAATAGGCCCATTTTGAAATTACTGATTTTTGGGCAAAAAGTAAGGCTATAGCCTTTGCTTTTTTGCAAAAATAGGCCCATTTTGAAATTACGGATTTTTCGGCAAAAAGTAAGGCTATAGCCTTTGCTTTTTTGCAAAAATAAGCCCATTTTTAAATTACTAATTTTTGGGCAAAAAGTAATGCTATAGCCTTTGCTTTTTTGCAAAAATAAGCCCATTTTGAAATTACTAATTTTTGGGCAAAAAGTAAGGCAAAGCCTTTGCTTTTTTGCAAAAATAGGCTCATTTTGAAATTACTGATTTTTGGGCAAAAAGTAAGGCTATAGCCTTTGCTTTTTTGCAAAAATAAGCCCATTTTGAAATTACTAATCTTTGGGCAAAAAGTAAGGCAAAGCCTTTGCTTTTTTGCAAAAATAGGCTCATTTTGAAATTACTGATTTTTGGGCAAAAAGTAAGGCTATCGCCTTTGCTTTTTTGCAAAAATAGGCCCATTTTGAAATTACTGATTTTCGGGCAAAAAGTAAGGCTATAGCCTTTGCTTTTTTGCAAAAATAGGCCCATTTTGAAATTACTGATTTTTGGGCAAAAAGTAAGGCTATAGCCTTTGCTTTTTTGCTAAAATAGGCAAATTTTGAAATTACTGATTTTTCGGCAAAAAGTAAGGCTATAGCCTTTGCTTTTTAGCAAAAATAGGCCCATTTTGAAATTACTGATTTTTCGGCAAAAAGTAAGGCTATAGCCTTTGCTTTTTTGCAAAAATAGGCCCATTTTGAAATTACTGATTTTCGGGCAAAAAGTAAGGCTATAGCCTTTGCTTTTTTGCAAAAATAGGCCCATTTTGAAATTACGGATTTTTCGGCAAAAAGTAAGGCTATAGCCTTTGCTATTTTGCAAAAATAAGCCCATTTTGAAATTACTAATTTTTGGGCAAAAAGTAAGGCTATAGCTTTTGCTTTTTTGCAAAAATAGGCCCATTTTGAAATTACTGATTTTCGGGCAAAAAGTAAGGCTATAGCTTTTGCTTTTTTGCAAAAATAGGCCCATTTTGAAATTACTGATTTTTGGGCAAAAAGTAAGGCTATAGCCTTTGCATTTTTGCAAAAATAGGCCCATTTTGAAATTACTGATTTTCGGGCAAAAAGTAAGGCTATAGCCTTTGCTTTTTTGCAAAAATAGGCCCATTTTGAAATTACTGATTTTCGGGCAAAAAGTAAGGCTATAGCCTAAGCTTTTTTGCAAAAATAGGCCCATTTTGAAATTACTGATTTTTCGGCAAAAAGTAAGGCTATAGCCTTTGCCTTTTTGCAAAAATAGGCCCATTTTGAAATTACTGATTTTCGGGCAAAAAGTAAGGCTATAGCCTTTGCTTTTTTGCAAAAATAGGCCCATTTTGAAATTACTGATTTTTCGGCAAAAAGTAAGGCTATAGCCTTTGCTTTTTTGCAAAAATAGGCCCATTTTGAAATTACTGATTTTCGGGCAAAAAGTAAGGCTATAGCCTTTGCTTTTTTGCAAAAATAGGCCCATTTTGAAATTACGGATTTTTCGGCAAAAAGTAAGGCTATAGCCTTTGCTATTTTGCAAAAATAAGCCCATTTTGAAATTACTAATTTTTGGGCAAAAAGTAAGGCTATAGCTTTTGCTTTTTTGCAAAAATAGGCCCATTTTGAAATTACTGATTTTTCGGCAAAAAGTAAGGCTATAGCCTTTGTTTTTTGCAAAAATAGGCCCATTTTGAAATTACTGATTTTCGGGCAAAAAGTAAGGCTATAGCCTTTGCTTTTTTGCAAAAATAGGCCCATTTTGAAATTACGGATTTTTCGGCAAAAAGTAAGGCTATAGCCTTTGCTATTTTGCAAAAATAAGCCCATTTTGAAATTACTAATTTTTGGGCAAAAAGTAAGGCTATAGCTTTTGCTTTTTTGCAAAAATAGGCCCATTTTGAAATTACTGATTTTCGGGCAAAAAGTAAGGCTATAGCTTTTGCTTTTTTGCAAAAATAGGCCCATTTTGAAATTACTGATTTTTGGGCAAAAAGTAAGGCTATAGCCTTTGCATTTTTGCAAAAATAGGCCCATTTTGAAATTACTGATTTTCGGGCAAAAAGTAAGGCTATAGCCTTTGCTTTTTTGCAAAAATAGGCCCATTTTGAAATTACTGATTTTCGGGCAAAAAGTAAGGCTATAGCCTAAGCTTTTTTGCAAAAATAGGCCCATTTTGAAATTACTGATTTTTCGGCAAAAAGTAAGGCTATAGCCTTTGCCTTTTTGCAAAAATAGGCCCATTTTGAAATTACTGATTTTCGGGCAAAAAGTAAGGCTATAGCCTTTGCTTTTTTGCAAAAATAGGCCCATTTTGAAATTACTGATTTTTCGGCAAAAAGTAAGGCTATAGCCTTTGCTTTTTTGCAAAAATAGGCCCATTTTGAAATTACTGATTTTCGGGCAAAAAGTAAGGCTATAGCCTTTGCTTTTTTGCAAAAATAGGCCCATTTTGAAATTACGGATTTTTCGGCAAAAAGTAAGGCTATAGCCTTTGCTATTTTGCAAAAATAAGCCCATTTTGAAATTACTAATTTTTGGGCAAAAAGTAAGGCTATAGCTTTTGCTTTTTTGCAAAAATAGGCCCATTTTGAAATTACTGATTTTTCGGCAAAAAGTAAGGCTATAGCCTTTGTTTTTTGCAAAAATAGGCCCATTTTGAAATTACTGATTTTCGGGCAAAAAGTAAGGCTATAGCCTAAGCTTTTTTGCAAAAATAGGCCCATTTTGAAATTACTGATTTTTGGGCAAAAAGTAAGGCTATAGCCTTTGCTTTTTTGCAAAAATAGGCCCATTTTGAAATTACTGATTTTTCGGCAAAAAGTAAGGCTATAGCCTTTGCTTTTTTGCAAAATAGGCCAATTTTGAAATTACTGATTTTTCGGCAAAAAGTAAGGCTATAGCCTTTGCTTTTTTGCAAAAATAGGCCCATTTTGAGATTACTGATTTTTGGGCAAAAAGTAAGGCTATAGCCTTTGCTTTTTTGCAAAAATAGGCCCATTTTGAAATTACTGATTTTTCGGCAAAAAGTAAGGCTATAGCCTTTGCCTTTTTGCAAAAATAGGCCCATTTTGAAATTACTGATTTTTCGGCAAAAAGTAAGGCTATAGCCTTTGCTTTTTTGCAAAAATAGGCCCATTTTGAAATTACTGATTTTTCGGCAAAAAGTAAGGCTATAGCCTTTGCTTTTTTGCAAAAATAGGCCCATTTTGAAAATACGGATTTTTCGGCAAAAAGTAAGGCTATAGCCTTTGCTTTTTTGCAAAAATAGGCCCATTTTGAAATTACTGATTTTTCGGCAAAAAGTAAGGCTATAGCCTTTGCTTTTTTGCAAAAATAGGCCCATTTTGAGATTCCTGATTTTTGGGCAAAAAGTAGGGCTATAGCCTTTGCTTTTTAGCAAAAATAGGCCCATTTTGAAATTACTGATTTTTGGGCAAAAAGTAAGGCTATAGCCTTTGCTTTTTTGCAAAGATAGGCCCATTTTGAAATTACTGATTTTCGGGCAAAAAGTAAGGCTATAGCCTTTGCTTTTTTGCAAAAATAGGCCCATTTTGAAATTACTGATTTTTGGGCAAAAAGTAAGGCTATAGCCTTTGCTTTTTTGCAAAAATAGGCCCATTTTGAGATTACTGATATCGGGCAAAAAGTAGGGCTATAGCCTTTGCTTTTTAGCAAAAATAGGCCCATTTTGAAATTACTGATTTTTCGGCAAAAAGTAAGGCTATAGCCTTTGCTTTTTTTGCAAAAATAGGCCCATTTTGAAATTACTGATTTTTCGGCAAAAAGTAAGGCTATAGCCTTTGCTTTTTTGCAAAAATAGGCCCATTTTGAAATTACTGATTTTCGGGCAAAAAGTAAGGCTATAGCCTTTGCTTTTTTGCAAAAATAGGCCCATTTTGAAATTACTGATTTTCGGGCAAAAAGTAAGGCTATAGCCTTTGCTTTTTTGCAAAAATAGGCCCATTTTGAAATTACAGATTTTTGGGCAAAAAGTAAGGCTATAGCCTTTGCTTTTTTGCAAAAACAGGCCCATTTTGAAATTACTGATTTTTCGACAAAAAGTAAGGCTATAGCCTTTGCTTTTTTGCAAAAATAGGCCCATTTTGAAATTACTGATTTTTGGCCAAAAAGTAAGGCTATAGCCTTTGCTTTTTTGCAAAAATAGGCCCATTTTGAAATAACTGATTTTTCGGCAAAAAGTAAGGCTATAGCCTTTGCTTTTTTGCAAAAAGAGGCCCATTTTGAAATTACTGATTTTTCGGCAAAAAGTAAGGCTATAGCCTTTGCTTTTTTGCAAAAATAGGCCCATTTTGAAATTACTGATTTTTCGGCAAAAAGTAAGGCTATAGCCTTTGCTTTTTTGCAAAAATAGGCCCATTTTGAAATTACGGATTTTTCGGCAAAAAGTAAGGCTATAGCCTTTGCTTTTTTGCAAAAATAGGCCCATTTTGAGATTACTGATTTTTGGGCAAAAAGTAAGGCTATAGCTTTTGCTTTTTTGAAAAAATAGGCCCATTTTGAAATTACTGATTTTCGGGCAAAAAGTAAGGCTATAGCCTTTGCTTTTTTGCAAAAATAGGCCCATTTTGAAATTACTGATTTTTCGGCAAAAAGTAAGGCTATAGCCTTTGCTTTTTTGCAAAAATAGGCCCATTTTGAAATTACGGATTTTTCGGCAAAAAGTAAGGCTATAGCCTTTGCTTTTTTGCAAAAATAGGCCCATTTTGAGATTACTGATTTTTGGGCAAAAAGTAAGGCTATAGCCTTTGCTTTTTTGCAAAAATAGGCCCATTTTGAAATTACTGATTTTCGGGCAAAAAGTAAGGCTATAGCCTTTGCTTTTTTGCAAAAATAGGCCCATTTTGAAATTACTGATTTTTCGGCAAAAAGTAAGGCTATAGCCTTTGCTTTTTTTGCAAAAATAGGCCCATTTTGAAATTACTGATTTTTCGGCAAAAAGTAAGGCTATAGCCTTTGCTTTTTTGCAAAAATAGGCCCATTTTGAAATTACGGATTTTTCGGCAAAAAGTAAGGCTATAGCCTTTGCTATTTTGCAAAAATAAGCCCATTTTGAAATTACTAATTTTTGGGCAAAAAGTAAGGCTATAGCTTTTGCTTTTTTGCAAAAATAGGCCCATTTTGAAATTACTGATTTTTCGGCAAAAAGTAAGGCTATAGCCTTTGTTTTTTGCAAAAATAGGCCCATTTTGAAATTACTGATTTTCGGGCAAAAAGTAAGGCTATAGCCTTTGCTTTTTTGCAAAAATAGGCCCATTTTGAAATTACTGATTTTTCGGCAAAAAGTAAGGCTATAGCCTTTGCTTTTTTGCAAAAATAGGCCCATTTTGAAATTACGGATTTTTCGGCAAAAAGTAAGGCTATAGCCTTTGCTTTTTTGCAAAAATAGGCCCATTTTGAGATTACTGATTTTTGGGCAAAAAGTAAGGCTATAGCCTTTGCTTTTTTGCAAAAATAGGCCCATTTTGAAATTACTGATTTTCGGGCAAAAAGTAAGGCTATAGCCTTTGCTTTTTTGCAAAAATAGGCCCATTTTGAAATTACTGATTTTTCGGCAAAAAGTAAGGCTATAGCCTTTGCTTTTTTGCAAAAATAGGCCCATTTTGAAATTACTGATTTTTCGGCAAAAAGTAAGGCTATAGCCTTTGCTTTTTTGCAAAAATAGGCCCATTTTGAAATTACTGATTTTCGGGCAAAAAGTAAGGCTATAGCCTTTGCTTTTTTGCAAAAATAGGTTCATTTTGAAATTACTGATTTTCGGGCAAAAAGTAAGGCTATAGCCTTTGCTTTTTTGCAAAAATAGGCCCATTTTGAAATTACAGATTTTTGGGCAAAAAGTAAGGCTATAGCCTTTGCTTTTTTGCAAAAACAGGCCCATTTTGAAATTACTGATTTTTCGACAAAAAGTAAGGCTATAGCCTTTGCTTTTTTGCAAAAATAGGCCCATTTTGAAATTACTGATTTTTGGCCAAAAAGTAAGGCTATAGCCTTTGCTTTTTTGCAAAAATAGGCCCATTTTGAAATAACTGATTTTTCGGCAAAAAGTAAGGCTATAGCCTTTGCTTTTTTGCAAAAAGAGGCCCATTTTGAAATTACTGATTTTTCGGCAAAAAGTAAGGCTATAGCCTTTGCTTTTTTGCAAAAATAGGCCCATTTTGAAATTACTGATTTTTCGGCAAAAAGTAAGGCTATAGCCTTTGCTTTTTTGCAAAAATAGGCCCATTTTGAAATTACGGATTTTTCGGCAAAAAGTAAGGCTATAGCCTTTGCTTTTTTGCAAAAATAGGCCCATTTTGAGATTACTGATTTTTGGGCAAAAAGTAAGGCTATAGCTTTTGCTTTTTTGAAAAAATAGGCCCATTTTGAAATTACTGATTTTCGGGCAAAAAGTAAGGCTATAGCCTTTGCTTTTTTGCAAAAATAGGCCCATTTTGAAATTACTGATTTTTCGGCAAAAAGTAAGGCTATAGCCTTTGCTTTTTTGCAAAAATAGGCCCATTTTGAAATTACTGATTTTTCGGCAAAAAGTAAGGCTATAGCCTTTGCTTTTTTGCAAAAATAGGCCCATTTTGAAATTACTGATTTTTCGGCAAAAAGTAAGGCTATAGCCTTTGCTCTTTTTGCAAAAATAGGCCCATTTTGAAATTACTGATTTTTCGGCAAAAAGTAAGGCTATAGCCTTTGCTTTTTTGCAAAAATAGGCCCATTTTGAAATTACTGATTTTCGGGCAAAAAGTAAGGCTATAGCCTTTGCTTTTTTGCAAAAATAGGCCCATTTTGAAATTACTGATTTTCGGGCAAAAAGTAAGGCTATAGCCTTTGCTTTTTTGCAAAAATAGGCCCATTTTGAAATTACAGATTTTTGGGCAAAAAGTAAGGCTATAGCCTTTGCTTTTTTGCAAAAACAGGCCCATTTTGAAATTACTGATTTTTCGACAAAAAGTAAGGCTATAGCCTTTGCTTTTTTGCAAAAATAGGCCCATTTTGAAATTACTGATTTTTTGGCAAAAAGTAAGGCTATAGCCTTTGCTTTTTTGCAAAAATAGGCCCATTTTGAAATAACTGATTTTTCGGCAAAAAGTAAGGCTATAGCCTTTGCTTTTTTGCAAAAAGAGGCCCATTTTGAAATTACTGATTTTTCGGCAAAAAGTAAGGCTATAGCCTTTGCTTTTTTGCAAAAATAGGCCCATTTTGAAATTACTCATTTTTCGGCAAAAAGTAAGGCTATAGCCTTTGCTTTTTTGCAAAAATAGGCCCATTTTGAAATTACTGATTTTTGGGCAAAAAGTAAGGCTATAGCCTTTGCTTTTTTGCAAAAATAGGCCCATTTTGAAATTACTGATTTTTGGGCAAAAAGTAAGGCTATAGCCTTTGCTTTTTTGCAAAAATAGGCCCATTTTGAAATTACTGATTTTTGGGCAAAAAGTAAGGCTATAGCCTTTGCTTTTTTGCAAAAATAGGCCCATTTTGAAATTACTGATTTTTCGGCAAAAAGTAAGGCTATAGCCTTTGCTTTTTTGCAAAAATAGGCCCATTTTGAAATTACTGATTTTTCGGCAAAAAGTAAGGCTATAGCCTTTGCTTTTTTGCAAAAATAGGCCCATTTTGAAATTACTGATTTTTGGGCAAAAAGTAAGGCTATAGCCTTTGCTTTTTTGCAAAAATAGGCCCATTTTGAAATTACTGATTTTTGGGCAAAAAGTAAGGCTATAGCCTTTGCTTTTTTGCAAAAATAGGCCCATTTTGAAATTACTGATTTTTCGGCAAAAAGTAAGGCTATAGCCTTTGCTTTTTTGCAAAAATAGGCCCATTTTGAAATTACTGATTTTTGGGCAAAAAGTAAGGCTATAGCCTTTGCTTTTTTGCAAAAATAGGCCCATTTTGAAATTACTGATTTTTCGGCAAAAAGTAAGGCTATAGCCTTTGCTTTTTTGCAAAAATAGGCCCATTTTGAAATTACGGATTTTTCGGCAAAAAGTAAGGCTATAGCCTTTGCTTTTTTGCAAAAATAGGCCCATTTTGAAATTACTGATTTTTGGGCAAAAAGTAAGGCTATAGCCTTTGCTTTTTTGCAAAAATAGGCCCATTTTGAAATTACTGATTTTTGGGCAAAAAGTAAGGCTATAGCCTTTGCATTTTTGCAAAAATAGGCCCATTTTGAAATTACTGATTTTTGGGCAAAAAGTAAGGCTATAGCCTTTGCTTTTTTTGCAAAAATAGGCCCATTTTGAAATTACTGATTTTTGGGCAAAAAGTAAGGCTATAGCCTTTGCTTTTTTGCAAAAATAGGCCCATTTTGAAATTACTGATTTTTGGGCAAAAAGTAAGGCTATAGCCTTTGCTTTTTTGCAAAAATAGGCCCATTTTGAAATTACTGATTTTCGGGCAAAAAGTAAGGCTATAGCCTTTGCTTTTTTGCAAAAATAGGCCCATTTTGAAATTACTGATTTTTGGGCAAAAAGTAAGGCTATAGCCTTTGCTTTTTTGCAAAAACAGGCCCATTTTGAAATTACTGATTTTTCGACAAAAAGTAAGGCTATAGCCTTTGCTTTTTTGCAAAAATAGGCCCATTTTGAAATTACTGATTTTTGGGCAAAAAGTAAGGCTATAGCCTTTGCTTTTTTGCAAAAATAGGCCCATTTTGAAATAACTGATTTTTGGGCAAAAAGTAAGGCTATAGCCTTTGCTTTTTTGCAAAAATAGGCCCATTTTGAAATTACTGATTTTTGGGCAAAAAGTAAGGCTATAGCCTTTGCTTTTTTGCAAAAATAGGCCCATTTTGAAATTACTGATTTTTCGGCAAAAAGTAAGGCTATAGCCTTTGCTTTTTTGCAAAAATAGGCCCATTTTGAAATTACTGATTTTTCGGCAAAAAGTAAGGCTATAGCCTTTGCTTTTTTGCAAAAATAGGCCCATTTTGAAATTACTGATTTTTGGGCAAAAAGTAAGGCTATAGCCTTTGCTTTTTTGCAAAAATAGGCCCATTTTGAAATTACTGATTTTTGGGCAAAAAGTAAGGCTATAGCCTTTGCTTTTTTTGCAAAAATAGGCCCATTTTGAAATTACTGATTTTTGGGCAAAAAGTAAGGCTATAGCCTTTGCCTTTTTGCAAAAATAGGCCCATTTTGAAATTACTGATTTTTCGGCAAAAAGTAAGGCTATAGCCTTTGCTTTTTTGCAAAAATAGGCCCATTTTGAAATTACTGATTTTTCGGCAAAAAGTAAGGCTATAGCCTTTGCTTTTTTGCAAAAATAGGCCCATTTTGAAATTACTGATTTTTGGCAAAAAGTAAGGCTATAGCCTTTGCTTTTTTGCAAAAATAGGCCCATTTTGAAATTACTGATTTTTGGGCAAAAAGTAAGGCTATAGCCTTTGCTTTTTTGCAAAAATAGGCCCATTTTGAAATTACTGATTTTTGGGCAAAAAGTAAGGCTATAGCCTTTGCTTTTTTGCAAAAATAGGCCCATTTTGAAATTACTGATTTTTGGGCAAAAAGTAAGGCTATAGCCTTTGCTTTTTTGCAAAAATAGGCCCATTTTGAAATTACTGATTTTTGGGCAAAAAGTAAGGCTATAGCCTTTGCTTTTTTGCAAAAATAGGCCCATTTTGAAATTACTGATTTTTGGGCAAAAAGTAAGGCTATAGCCTTTGCTTTTTTGCAAAAATAGGCCCATTTTGAAATTACTGATTTTTGGGCAAAAAGTAAGGCTATAGCCTTTGCTTTTTTGCAAAAATAGGCCCATTTTGAAATTACTGATTTTTCGGCAAAAAGTAAGGCTATAGCCTTTGCTTTTTTGCAAAAATAGGCCCATTTTGAAATTACTGATTTTTGGGCAAAAAGTAAGGCTATAGCCTTTGCTTTTTTGCAAAAATAGGCCCATTTTGAAATTACTGATTTTTGGGCAAAAAGTAAGGCTATAGCCTTTGCTTTTTTGCAAAAATAGGCCCATTTTGAAATTACTGATTTTTGGGCAAAAAGTAAGGCTATAGCCTTTGCTTTTTTGCAAAAATAGGCCCATTTTGAAATTACTGATTTTTGGGCAAAAAGTAAGGCTATAGCCTTTGCTTTTTTGCAAAAATAGGCCCATTTTGAAATTACTGATTTTTGGGCAAAAAGTAAGGCTATAGCCTTTGCTTTTTTGCAAAAATAGGCCCATTTTGAAATTACTGATTTTTGGGCAAAAAGTAAGGCTATAGCCTTTGCTTTTTTGCAAAAATAGGCCCATTTTGAAATTACTGATTTTTGGGCAAAAAGTAAGGCTATAGCCTTTGCTTTTTTTGCAAAAATAGGCCCATTTTGAAATTACTGATTTTTGGGCAAAAAGTAAGGCTATAGCCTTTGCTTTTTTGCAAAAATAGGCCCATTTTGAAATTACTGATTTTTGGGCAAAAAGTAAGGCTATAGCCTTTGCTTTTTTGCAAAAATAGGCCCATTTTGAAATTACTGATTTTTGGGCAAAAAGTAAGGCTATAGCCTTTGCTTTTTTGCAAAAATAGGCCAATTTTGAAATTACTGATTTTTGGGCAAAAAGTAAGGCTATAGCCTTTGCTTTTTTGCAAAAATAGGCCCATTTTGAAATTACTGATTTTTGGGCAAAAAGTAAGGCTGCTATAGCCTTTGCTTTTTTGCAAAAATAGGCCCATTTTGAAATTACTGATTTTTGGGCAAAAAGTAAGGCTAGCCCCTGTGCTTTTTTGCAAAAATACGCCCTTTCTGAAATTACCGATTTCTGGGCAAAAATTAAGGCTTTAGAAGACAGGTGTAAAAAAGGAACAGTGTGTCACAGGGTCAACTAAAATATTTTATGTACTACTGCAAAACTTTACGATGGCATTGAACCTGTAAACTTTTCTAATTTCTCTCAAATGTAACAATTACATTTGAATTTTTTTGGTACGATCTAAGTTAGTATACATTATTAAAATCACGAGAAGTTCCATTTATAAGTCATCTGAAAAATATATGAGAACAAAAAGGTGGGGTGCAAAAGTCTGCGAATTAAAACAATTGACAAGTTGGCAATGGGCAATTCTGCGTTATCGTAAATTCCCCTCAAATATCCATGATATTTTGAGACTTAATTTAAGAGGCATTTTCATTCAAGATCCTTTGCGGACACACTGAAATTTCTGACTGTCTGAAAATTGAGTCTAACTCAAGAGTTTAACTCAAGCATAAACCTTCGATCCACACTGCAGTAGGTGAACTGATAGAAAAGTGTTACTTTAATTGAAATGTTCGATCAGCTCAAATATAGTCTGCGTGCAGACAATACCGAACTGAGGAAAAGGTATAGTCTGCGCAACGCCGCTCAGCTTCGTGTATTGTATGCGTCAGCTATTTATTTCAATGGCATTTGAATGACCCTTTCTCCCTGGCGTCTGTTTATTGTCTGCAGTAGGGTAGTTAAAATTCCAGAGTGTTGTGTTGCTAATGAAGTTTGCCTAGAGAACAAAGTGAAACCTGAGATTTAATCACATGATGGCCGTTCTCAAATCTGATTGCTTCCTTGTTTCACAGGAAAGTTATTTTATTGGCTGCTACAACAATAAGCTTTCTTTGTTATCACCATTGCGAAATAAATGCTGAAGCACGCACTACACAACAGTGAGCGGCGCTGCGCAGACTATACCTTTTCCTTGGGTATAGTCTGCACGCAGGCTACTCAAATACTGCTCCGTGGATCTAACTTTTCCTTTTAGGCCAAATTTGATTTTCAGGCAGTCTGAACTTGTAGCGTGCCCGCAAAGGACCCTGGGTGGCAATGGCTCCTCAACTCTATCCTCCCTTCCCTTGGTCGCTACATTTCCTTTCAGATGAGCAAGTTTGTCTGCCTTTGGTGGTACTAGAGCCTCAAAAACCTTACAACAAACATGAAATCCTTCTCTCATTTCGAGGCTCTACAGTACAGATAAATTTTGGCTAGTTAAACAAACCTCTCCCAAATTTAAAGGGAATAGACATAGCTATCGACAAGCTGATATAAATAGGCCGAAGAAAAGCCCACAAACCTATTGTTTCCTTCGCCACATAATCATAATGAAACGGCAGGCGCCAAAGTTGTTGAATAAAATAGATTATATTTTTAACTTGGCCAGCTTTTAACTATGTCGATTCCCTTTACAGTGATTTCGGGTAGGGGATAAAGCTATTTTGGGAACCTTTCTTGATTCAGTCTCCTAAGAGAGGGTGCAGATTGCCAGAATGTGGTATCTCAGAAAAGAAGGCATCTTTTTAGTCGAAGACAGCGGTCCCTTGGCAGAGAGGTAGATGAAGCCTTAGTGCGTGCCTGTTATCGATGACTAAAACATCTAAAGTACCTCATTTACAAAAGTAGGGAAAGTTATGCTTAATGAATGGTTCTAAAACATCTGACGTACCTCATTTACAAAAGTAGGGAGAACTATGCTTAATGAATCTACTTTAAAATAAATCTACGGAGTTAAAAAAGGTCAGCTAGGGTAATGTGTCAATTTAGAAACTAAAATTATGGTGGTATTGTCAAATTAGAGGGTATCTAAGCTTATGCATTTTGAGACCTCTATCTAGAAAAAAAAAGCCTCCCTAAACGAAAATTAGTTGAGCTAAATTGGTGCCTAGAAAGGGTAAATATACCCCCATTGGTTGCAGCTTAAAGATTCAAATTTCCGAATATAACCTATCAAAATTTTAAAGGGCTATTGTTATCCAAGGTCCTTTGCGGGAACGCTACAATTTCAGACTGTCTAGAAAATGAAATTTGGCCTAAGTGGAACGCATGGATCCACACTGGAGTAGTTGAACTGCCAGAAAAGTTCAAGTTTAATTGAACAGTTCAAGTACTGCACGGTGGATCTTATTTATTTGAACAGTTCAAGTACTGCACGGTGGATCTATCGTTTCCGTTTAGGCCAAATTTGATTTTCAGACCGAATGAAATGGTAGCGTGCCCGCAAAACTTGGTGAAGAAGCTCTTTAACCCTTTCATGTTTCATCATATCATAAAACAACAAGGCAGCTACAACTGATGAGTCTACTTGACAATAACAACTTGTTTGAGCTTAAAGGACAAGTCCAGGGTCGGTATGATTAATGCTTGAAAACTAACTTACGCAAATTCTTAATTTTGTTCCAATTTTTTAGGTTCGTAACAACTGTAAATTCAGTAAAAATTCTGATATTTTAGGCCAAATCTGGTTGCTGTGTCACCATTTTCTTGTATGAGCATACGATAAAGAGGCTGGCAATGATTAAGAGGCGAGAAAACAATAGGACAGCATCTTTTTCGTTGAAAGTGACGTCAGAAGACGCAGATCCTTTGCGCTTTTATGACGTCATTTCGCTCAAGTCGCTTATTTGAATATGCAATTTCACAGGGAAAAGACGGAAAATGGTGGGAAAGAGTACGACACAACATTCATAACAGTATAATCTTGTATTTTATCATCAATCATACCAACCCTTTCTATATCTTTTATTTTGATGGTAACACATGGTAACACGTTGAAGTCTATATAATGTCTACCGGGTGAGCCAGAAAAAAGTTCCCACTTTCGAAAATTTGTAGCACCACAAGTACTTCATGGATTTGAATGATTGAAATTCGAATTTAAAAGCCAAAAGATCGAAGTATATTTGTGATTTTTCTTGTCTTCTTACGAGCACTGCAAATGTAGGTAAACTCAACTTTACGAAAATTTCATGTTTGCAAAATGAGTGAAAAAGGGCCTAAAACACTTGATCAACTCGCTAAGACTCTCCTAACATGGAACAATACGCACAGGTGTTTCACCTCTCTCGAGAGTTATAAGACATTGATTCTCAAACAGACACTAAAGATTTTCAATCCCATGGCAATAAATGTGCAGACGATAGCTCTCATCCATCAGAAATTGAATTTTCTCTTTCTTTCTGAATGAGGAGTCCTTTATGATTGAATCAAGTATTTTAGGCCTTTTTCAGTCATTTTGCAACCACCAAGTTTTTCTAAATTTGAGTTTACCAATTTTTCCAGTGCTCATAAGAAGGCAAGAAAAATCACAAAAATACTTCGATCTTTTGGCTGTCAAGCAAATATTGATTCATTCCAATCCATCCAGTACTCTTTATGCTATGAATTTTCAGAAGTGGGAACTTTTTTCTGGCTCACCCGGTATACATTTTATAGTAACACGTTGGTAACACCAGCCCCGGACTTGTCTTTTAACTTAACAAGTTGAGTCGATATGATACTTAGACTGGGTAAATGTACCCCTTCGGCTGTAGTTTGAAAGCTTCAAATTTCTGAATATAATCTCTCAAAGTTTTAACCCTTTCATATTTATTATTAAGTTGTAATTCTTCAAACAATTCTTCTTTCATTTCATGAAGCAGTAACTTAACTTGGTCATGCTCAACGATTGATTTCCCTTCAGCCAATTTATTCATGACGACGTTATCCACAATCATGAGAGTGAAAATCGTTAGGCCAGTAAAATACATGGTGCTTTTAAGAAATGAATAACCTTCTCTGTCGAACAGGAACAGGAGCGCGAAGCCACAACACATCATCGCGCAGCCAGCTAAATTACTTGAAATGATAAATCCCGTCATATGAATCGATTTATTCTGTCTGTTTCTTCTCGTCGCTTCGTCTAGTTCTCGCAATTCTTTCGTCTCGTTCGACTTTATCGAGTTTAGCCACGCCCGCCATTGTTTATAACAAGCAGCTAATATCCCTGCAGCCCCAAATAAGATTTCTAGTATTGTTGTTCGAAATATCGATCCTCCAAACATTGTTTCTTTCGAATAACTGAGTACTAACGCCGTAAATTGTAACAGACTCGCTAACCAGAATAGTACGGCTTCTGTCGAAGCTTCGCGAGTTTCCGGTCGTAACGAAATCCTCCCTCTTGAACCAAGAAAATCTGACCAAATCGCATTTTGTTGTTCTGTCCGGTTGATGACATATTGCCGATGTGTTACGCGTGGATATTCGGCAAGTGATGCAACATTTTCGATAAGCGAATCTTCAGTCAAATCATCCTCAGTGATCGAAATTGCGACTCGTTTTCGTTTCGCTTCATCCATATTAACACTCCCTGAGCCAATGTTTTTCAATATACTGCCTTCGTACATTTCCAACAATTCCTGGAGGTGTAATCCCTCGAAATATTCCAAGATATATACAGATATATATTTCAATGTGCAAAATAATACTCTTCTGTATGAGTGTTTAAATACGAAATCCCTGCTTCGTCTTGTCTGTAAGCCACTTTACAGGAGGATTAGCGATGAATTCCTTTATATCTTTCTCGAGCTTTTCAAATCTGAAAGCAAAGAGAGAAATCGCACGATTAAAATCAAAAGTACGTCACAATTTCCCATAAATTCTACATTGTAAAATAATTCATGTAATTTTTTTTCGTAGCCACTTGTCTGCTATAGTTCAAAGTACAACAGCAGCTGTCTACAGTTGAGCTAAGCTGTGAGTTTATACTTTTGGGGAGGAGCTGGGATTGATCAGTTGAGAGATGATGGGGTGAAGTAGACGGCTGATGAAAGCTGATAAAGGGCAACGTTTCGGGCATCCTGAAATAATAAATCCTGAAAAGATACGCTCTTATGCCTGTGCTGCCTGTTGTTTTCTTTAGCCTATCCATATTCCTCTCCATCTTTTGTTACTTTCCTGCTAGATTCCCCATCAATCTTTTGTGGAGGCAAAAAAAACACGAGTTACTTTCCACACTGCTAGATTCCAACATCATTTCCAAAATATAGATACACAGAGAAGCAAGGGCATATTTTGCAAACATAAGATTTAGATTTGCGAGAAGACAAAACGAATTGCCTTTCAGAAGAATAGATCTCGCACCTCTGAGTGCATTCAATCAAATCAAAATAAACAGAAGGAGAAACGTTGTGGCTAGCTGCGTTGAAAGTGTGAAATCTATTTCGTTAGGCTGCTTTTTTACAATATTTCCCCTTGCTGATGTACACACATCTCTAACAGACAATGTTTGAGGCATCATCACTTCAGATAGATCAAGGAATGCTTCTCAACGTCGTCATCCGTTGAGAACTTCTCTGTTGCAACATAGGGCTCAAATCTTTAAAAAGGTCGGTGTAAAATTCTATTACAGTTTTCTTTGAATTGAATGGCTTGAAAGGAACTTATGGTTTTTGCTGTAAATCTGCCGTGGAAATTCATTGTTATCTTGATTAGTTTCAAACTGCCAGCATTTATTAAATTTGAGGCTATGACGATGACGTCATCAAATTTCTAAACCACAAACCAGAAAGGCTACAGATTTCTGCTTGCCGCCATATTGTAGACCTTTATAACCTATGGTTTTCTTGAAGGTTATATCATATTTCCTCTATTGGGTTAGTATTTACGATGATTTACATTTTTTTAACATTTTCCATGAATATTTTCAAAAATAATTAAATTGCCACCATTTTGAAGCCAATCAAGATATCAGGAAATTTCCACGGGAGATTCAGAGCAAAGTACCATAAGTTCCTTTGAAGCCATTCAATTCAAAGAAAGATGTCATATAATTTTACACCCACCTTGTTGAAAATTTGAAAGATTTGAGCCCTATGCTCTCTGTTGCCAATCTCAGTGAGATAGTTAAATCTCAGTGAAGCCTCAAATCCTAATCAAAATAATACCTATTCAACAGGTTGTACTTAAATATAAATCCTTACAATATTGCAACAGATATTCAGACTAGCAGTTCTCAAAATGTTAAAGCAATCACTAAAGTCTGTCTCTGACAGGCAACATAAACATCAAGGAAAGTTTATAGAACTGATGTAGAAATGATGACACTGCGGGGTGAGTGACACTGCGGGGTGAGTGGCCGAGCGGCTTATACAATTTCCATCAGGTGACTGAAGTTAAGCTCGGTCGAACGAGGTCAAGCTCTGGATGGGTGACCTCTTGGAGGCCTGACCTCGAAACTCACCTCACCGTTCTTCGGAAGGGACGATGAACTAGGGGTCCCATGCCTGGATGTGGGATGTACAGTGGGCTTAAATTAGCTTTAAGTAGCTAGAAATACTTCCTGCCAACTCAAAATAAATTACTGGAAACAAAGGTAGCAGATTGACACTGTAAGTTACGTAGCAAACATTATAGTCTGGTTTTCAAGCACTTAACACATTCCTCCCGTGAAGAAGCACTTGCACTCAACATACTCTCCCCTTGAAACAAGAACGATAAAGTTTGGGGATGAAAGCTAAAACTTCTACAACATGCAATGAAGCTTTACTATATAACATTTTATGATGGAAATGATACCGGAATAACATTACACTGTAATTCTACATAACATCTGATATTGCAGTCTTCATTTTCGGTACCCAACACACTCCCCCCTTAGAGGAGCAACGACACGAGGCAAAGAGGCAACATCAAGATTTGCAGCTTAAATCTTTGAAACGTCATAGAATCCAATCAGGTTACAATATACAACAGTATAAAACCTCTGCAACATTGTACATTGCACAGAATGATAGATAGCATAAATTGCAGAATATCACACAACGGATACTTACCAGTAATACTTCAAAGAAGCAACATCAACCTCCACAGCTTAAAACCTCCTGCTTTGACATACCATCAAATCCAGCAATCTCACAATTTACAACTGCTACATTACACATTTTATAACAAAAACTCTGCTACATTACACATTTTATAACAAAAACTCTGCTACATTACACATTGCACATAATTATAGATAGCACAAGAATAGTTGAATATCACGCATCAGAGACCAGACTTACCAATTATACTTTGAAGAAGCGACATCAAATATCAACCGAAATCTCCCCTGCTTAGAAACATACCACTGACTCAAACAACACGACAGTTGCCAAACCATCCACCATGGAGACACCATACAATTGAATACTATATTTGCTATTTCATAACAAGCTATTGATAAGAACCAGCAAATCACCAGGACAGAATCGTTAAATATTCACCTCAAAATATCTCCAAATTTCCTGATATTTCCTTTTGCGTCTGTAACAATTATTTTCTTGATTGAGCTTAATAGGTTTGGTTATGCTATCAAGGTCTTTCGTCAGCCAGTAATCTCTAAAGTATCTCAGCTAGGATTTTGAGTATGGAATGAATGTTTTCAAGAGGCTTGAGGCTGCTTGATCGTATTGAGGTCTATCATTAGCAGCTTTCTGTGTGATGATTTTCGAGAGAATTCTCTTCATTGGGCTAAATTCATCTACCAGCTACCTTGCAACTATCTCAGCTCCGATTTTAGTGAATTGTGTCTATAGAACAGAAGGCTGCCAGTGCCTGTTCACATTAAGGTCTTTCATTTGCAAGTAATCGTAGCAGCTCTCAGTGCAATGATTTTGAGTGGATGATCTTGACTTGACTAAGTTCGTACGATTTTCGTCAATGTTGTCCATGAAGCTAAAAACTGACCGTTCTTAATTTGCGTCTCAACAACTAATTGAACCACAAATCAGCAGGTCTCCTATATTTACGAATACAGACTATAAAAACAGCGAGTTTTGTCATCTTAATTTCATTACAGTCAATCGCGTTACTGAAAACGTTTATTACCTTTAAACAGCTAAACTCACTACGCAAAATGAGATTTTCCTTCAATTCGGGTCTTTCTCCCAATTAGGAAACTCATAAAATCGTGATCTCCTCGAGCAGCCTATTTATCTTCTCCGTGAGGTTTCTAATCTTTTATTCAGAATTTGTGGAGCAAGTTTTTTCAATCCTCAATTTAAGTTTAGAATCAGTGATTTTGTTTTGACCCTTTCGTGGCTTGTATGACTTACAAATAATTTATGTTTTAGATAATAGCTGAGTTTAGTGGTTTTGTTGTGACAGAGTTTATGACGACTAGATAATGATTGCGGACGGAACAATTCATGATTTCAAATTCGAATGCTTCATTTTGCTTGTAATGTATTTTTAATTTGCTCATTTAGACTTAGGCAACAGAGGGCTCAAATCTTTAAAAAGGTCAGTGCAAAATTCTATTTCAGTTTTCTTTAGCTTGGAACGAACTTTGGGTTTTTCGCTGTAAATCTGCCGTGGAAATTTATTGATACCTTGATTAGTTATAGGGGCATTTATTAGACTTGAGGCTATGACGTCATCAAGTTTCTAAATTCTAAACCAGAAAAGCTACAGATTTCTACTTGCCACCATATTGTAGATCTTCATAAACTATGGTTTTCTTCAAGCTTATATCATTTTGCCTCTATTGGTTTTACGATTTATGATGATTTAAATTTTTCAAAATTTTCTATGAATTTTTCCATAAATAATTAAATTGCACCCATTTTGAAAAAAATAAAGATATCACCAAATTTCCACGGCAGATTTACGCCAGATAGGATAACGCGTGCTAAAAGGTGTTTACGTGTTTAAGTCCTCGCTGTAAGGCAGAAGTATTAGGAAAATTTGGTCGTGAAATTAGGTATGTTTTGATGGTTTCCTGTAGGGGCCCTCTCGAGAAAATCCCTCATAATTTCTAAAAGAATTGTCTTATCTCAGTCTAGTAAATTTTAAAATGGATTTGAACATGTCCACCCAGGTGGGGGGGGGGGGTACTCTGGTATATTCAGGATAGGGATGCTCAGGTTACTTTTTTGGGTCTAAAATTTAGGCAAGGATTACTTTTTTGGGTCAATGATTTGTACAGTTATTTTTTTGGGTTCAAGAAATTCTGGCTTACTTTTTTGGGTCTCAAATATGAGAAAAAGTAAAAAGATCGGGGAAAATATAATTTACAAACAAAATTAGAGTCAAGTAACAGTACTAAAATAAAAAAACATAAATATCCAAACACATTATGAGAAATCTAATCAGTTAGGGCATTTTTATGCAGATTTAAGATACTCACTTCATAACTTTTGGGTATGTAAGGTCGGAAAAATTATTTTTTTGGGTCTATTTTCATGCTAGAAATTACTTTTTTGGGTTGATGCGTTGTACCCCAGCCTGAGCACCCCAATCCTAAATATACCCGAGTACCCCCCCTGGGCATGTCCACCATTTAAATAATGTATTTGCCAATATCTCGTGTTGATATCAAGGGAGCAGATCACTGAACTCCCATGAAAAATAATTCCGATTGCTACATAATCCTAAACCCACTCTTTCGTATTGATTCAAAATCAAGGAAAAAGTTTAAAACTCACAATTCTTCGTCTTTGCAGACTAACAAGCTTAATGATGAAAGCAAATTAAAGATTGGAGCGTCAGTAAACAGTGTTTTTTTGAATGACTTTATTCAAATCAACCAATCTACCAAGAATCAGATTTTAGACTTCAACGGCTTTATTGGTAGTTAATCCGAGGAGGGATGTAAGATTTACGACGTTGAGTACCTTGTTTCCCTGCGTCCTTTTATTTGCTGCTGTGACTTCGGTAGCGTAGGGCTCACAGCATTACTATGAAACTAATCTGTCAATACTATAAGGAGTCTGGGGCGAGGAAATTTCGCGCCAAAACTGAAGAACGGTCGATCAGCAAGTCAGTATGTGATTTAGTTTATCCAAAACAAGGCCTAAATAAATGTAGCTTAAATACAATGCATCCGAGATGCCTTTAACACAAAGATAAGATCTTCGCGGCTATTTGCAACGTTATTTAGTCTCATGAAAGCAAACCAACATAAAATACTGACCAAGTATTCTGTGTTCTGTAAATCTGACATCCACCACGCCAAGCAACCATTCCGAACTGATCCTGGAACTACGCCTGTACAACAAACTTATCCAGTCACATGGTCTCTAATTTTGAAACACATTTTTGGTCACATGGTCAATGCTATAATACAGCAAAAGTAATCCACACTACATACAAAGACAGCTGAACAAGCTTTTCATCTCATTGACCCTGTCTGGACCCACTGCCCGCAGGCATTCTACTTTTTATGGCCTTTTATGAGTTTTATCCCTCCCACCTTAAAACAGTATTTGAGGTTTTCACGGATCAAACTTCCCCTTCAGGCTATTGACATGTATAGTTAGTCGGCTAACTTTAAGAAAAGAATACTCTTTCAAACAAAGGTCAGATTGAGTTCATATCCTTCAGGAAATTTAAAATTCAAATATTTGAGAAAAGTTCTTCAGAATTCGTTCTTTCTGAAAGTCAAATTAATTATAGGTCGTATTATATTATTATTACTTTCGCAAAGTGTTTAGAAATATCGGCAAAAACTTGTAAAGGTATTTTACAGTTAATTTAGATCATGATTTTAATATAGATACCAATTTTTATAATAGGCTTGTGGTTTATTCTGGACAGCCTGAACAGCTTAAAAATACTGGTAAAGGGGGAAGCCTGTCTTTGTCTCTTGATTTGTGCACTAGTAAAGTCAGTAAACATCATCGACCTCAATAACGTTAAAATAACTCTGACGCTCTCCACTTTTATACCCGTTGATTATCTTTACAGGGTTTGTTTGAACCAGCATGCTTGGCGCGTGCCATTTCTTCGTTGGCCGTTGTTGTTGCCAATGGCCTACGAAAATAGCAGCAACCACAAAGAGATGACACTTGCAAAGGATGCTGGTTGAAGCGGACCCCCTAAACACTTTGTTGTCCACTACAAAAGTCGACAAACGTATCATCAACATCTCGAAGAAGGTTCTCTTCGAAGGACCATGTCTAGTCACTCGCAAAAAGCTTCTGCAAAGTTAATAGCTGCGGGTTTGATATCAGGCCACATCTTTGATAAATAAGTGAAATCTTATCTTTGATCAATGACGCCAAGCCCATTTTTATTTCAGAATAACAGATATCCTCCACCTACGTTCATTTAATATTAAATTATACAGACCACAACATTAAGCTGTAAGGCATTAAAGCACGTTTGGATTTCTGCAGCATAACTGTTGCATCATTAGTGAAATGAAACACTTATAACAGATTTAAAGGTTAGATTGACTACCTTAGCTCCAGTTTCGTTGATTGAACTGGATGACGGCACTCCGCTTAAACTGGGACTGATATTCAAACTATCTAAGCGCTTATCAGTCCATCAAGGAGCAAGACTACGATGATTGTAATAAGTCCATAGACAGGCCACAAAAACAGTCATAACAGCAGAAAAAACATGCAAATTGAAAGATACAAAAAGCGTTTTACATCGGCCTAGAGCAAGGGCGCCTGCCTTGTAAGAAATGTGTAAGAAATGTGTTTATTCCCAGTACTGTTAGTGTCGTCCAATATAAAAACATGCTGTCTGGTTCCCTGTGATCATTTCGTATGACAGTTGATCTCGTATTACATCAACACCAGGATTTGAGACCACAAAATTATTCTTACGTCATCTTGACAGGACAGCAAGTGCTCTGTGTAACAAAAACAGTACTGGGAATAAACACATTTCCTACCAGGAAGGCGTCCTTGCCTAGAGGAATCATTTAGTTTTCAAACAATAGGATTTTAAGGGATTTTTCTTGAAAACAAAAGGATTCTCGCCAAAGGTGTACGAGATTTTTACAGAGTGATTCGCCCCTCGGTGCTGTCTGTCAAGAAACAAATACGTGGCAGTGGTAGAAACTACATGCATCCAAAAAATAAGAAACAAATTAAGAAACTTTTAGTACTAAGATGCACACATGGAGGCTTCTACAGTTGGTCTCAACTATCTGCAGTACTGGAAACGAAATGAAATGTAATGTATACTCCTGCCGCAGTTCAGGCAGTAAGTTATCCTCTTCATTCACATTGAAATGTCAGAAAACATTTGTTTCTTAGGCCGAGTTTCAATTCGATTTTATGTTTCTTCGGCATATCAAATTTTCTTTTATGTTGTGAACGCTAACGCGTCTATGATGATGGGTCCAAAGGTCAACTCCCTCAAGAGACACAATTCAGATACAAGAAACTCTCACGAGACATGTCGTTTTCAAAAATGTTTATTCCCTGATTGTTTATCATTAACTGGAAAAAGTATATCTGAGAAAATGGATCAAAACCAGAGTTTCTCTTGTGTTGATATGGACGAGGCCCCTTTACAACATAACATGTTTTAGCAGCGAAAGTTCTGCGTTTAAGCATCACATCGTTAGCTTTAGGCTTAGAATTTTATGCATGTTTTTTCAGCAACGAAAGATCTGCGTTTTAGCATGACATCGTTAGCTTTAGGTTTAGAATCTTATGCATGTTTTTCAGCAACGAAAGATCTGCGTTTTAGCATGACATCGTTAGCTTTAGGCCAAGAATTTTATGCATGTTTTTTCAGCAACGAGAGATCTGCGTTTTAGCATGACATCGTTAGCTTTAGGCTTAGAATTTTATGCATGTTTTTTCAGCAACGAGAGATCTGCGTTTTAGCATGACATCGTTAGCTTTAGGCTTAGAATTTTATGCATGTTTTTTCAGCAACGAAAGATCTGCGTTTTAGCATGACATCGTTAGCTTTAGGCTTAGAATTTTATGCATGTTTTTCAGCAACGAAAGATCTGCGTTTTAGCATGACATCGTTAGCTTTAGGCTTAGAATTTTATGCATGTTTTTCAGCAACGTAAGATCTGCGTTTTAGCATGACATCGTTAGCTTTAGGCTTAGAATTTTATGCATGTTTTTCAGCAACGTAAGATCTGCGTTTCAGCATGACATCGTTAGCTTTAGGCTTAGAATTTTATGCATGTTTTTTCAGCAACGAAAGATCTGCGTTTCAGCATGACATCGTTAGCTTTAGGCCAAGAATTTTATGCATGTTTTTTCAGCAACGAGAGATCTGCGTTTTAGCATGACATCGTTAGCTTTAGGCTTAGAATTTTATGCATGTTTTTCAGCAACGTAAGATCTGCGTTTTAGCATGACATCGTTAGCTTTAGGCTTAGAATTTTATGCATGTTTTTTCAGCAACGAAAGATCTGCGTTTCAGCATGACATCGTTAGCTTTGGGCTGAGAATTTTATGCATGTTTTTTCAGCAACGAGAGATCTGCGTTTCAGCATGACATCGTTAGCTTTAGGCTTAGAATTTTATGCATGTTTTTCAGCAACGTAAGATCTGCGTTTTAGCATGACATCGTTAGCTTTAGGCTTAGAATTTTATGCATGTTTTTTCAGCAACGAAAGATCTGCGTTTCAGCATGACATCGTTAGCTTTGGGCTGAGAATTTTATGCATGTTTTTCAGCAACGTAAGATCTGCGTTTTAGCATGACATCGTTAGCTTTAGGCTTAGAATTTTATGCATGTTTTTCAGCAACGAAAGCTCTGCGTTTGAGCATGACATCGTTAGCTTTGGGCTGAGAATTTTATGTATGTTTTTCAGCAACGGAAGATCTGCGTTTTAGCATGACATTGTTAGCTTTGGGCTTAGGATTTTATTTATGTTTTTCAGCAACGAAAGATCTGCGTTTTAGCATGACATCGTTAGCTTTAGGCATAGAATTTTATGCATGTTTTCAAGCAACGAAAGATCTGCGTTTAAGTATGATATCGCTAGCCTTAGGTTTTAGATCGTATTTTTTGCTTTATGTTTTTGGCACCAAAGTACTGCCATGAAGCAAGGTATCGCTAGCGATAGGTTCAAGGCATATTTCTATGGTTCAAGGCTATAATTATATAATGTTATATTCTTTCAGCAACACTGGCTTTTATCATAATAGTATCTCACTGAAGCCCTAATTGCGGGAGCAATCTTATCAGAGGAGAACAAGAACATTTTCTGATGCTTGGATCGTTGTGGCAAGATTAGATCCGTCAAGGGTTTTGAATCGAGATTATATATCCCTGCTTGAGCAAGCATTGCAAGGAGTTTTTCAAAAGCAATTTGAAGGATCGCTTACTTCTTCTCAACCACTCGGGGGCCTAACTAAAGACCTTAATACACGGCTCTAAGCTGCTGTTCTGAGTGGTTGGGTTGGAGGGTTTTCCTTCTCATTTGTCTTCATTATTAATTCCAAAATATTATTGTTTGTCATCCTTCTGCAACTATCTGAGTGAACTGAGGATTAGTGTTTAAAGACAAATTATCTTGATGTAATTTTAGGGGGAAACCCTCCAGCCCAACCCGTCAGAGACCGATAAGTTCAACCCAAGAAGGCACATAAGATAGAAAACGAGTAAATTCACAGGCGTCTCCAAACTATGTAATTTTCCGAGTACGATGATCTTTTATAACTTGCAATGTTCATAACATTTGTGCTCCTCGTTGTTTTCATTTGGCGCCGATCTTCTACGAACCTCTTCTACTTGAGTAATGGAGGGGGCCCTATATTATGTATGATGTTTGGAAACATATTCAGTGTGTTTATTTTATGTCTCCATTTCTCGTTTAGTCCAGATCTGCGGCCCCCGAAGCTCTCTCCATATCTTAGTGGTCTGGAAGGAAGGGGGACGGATCCGATGAGAATACGTTGGTATTCTCACCGGAGAAGTCTCACGAAATTCCAAGACTCTAATGTTCTACACACCCGAGACTGCTTGAGAGGCCTGGGGAGAGCAGTTTCGTAGCCCCTAGGGAATAGGTCAGTATATAGGAAAAATCCGAGCTCATTTCAGCCTTCTTTGAGAGCAACAAGCAGTGCACAGTAAAAAATCGACCCACCACTCCTCCCTCAGCGACGGTTCGCACCATGATCCTACTTTCCTGTACTATGGGCTTATCCAAGTTTCTTATAAAAGAAAAAACGTGTACGTTCATAGACAGGTCACAAAAGCAGTCATAACAGCAGAAAAGCATGCAAATTGAAAGACATAAAAAGCGCTTTACATCGGCCTAAAGGAATCACTTAGTTACATACAGCACATGCATAAATTAGCCTTCGTGCAGACTCAACTCCTCGCGAGGAGTTGAGTCTGCACGCAGGCTAGCATAAATAGATGTCAGATGAAATATGCAATAGAATGAAATTACTCGTGAAAAACTTGTTAATTTCTTTAATTCGCGGACTTTCGCGCCTGCTATCTATTCTGCGAGGTACGTTCGTTGTTGCAAGCAAGGCCAGCAAGAGCAATAAAAAATGAAACGGTTTTCGCGCCCTATCAAATTCACGGCCTATCCCTCTCTAACAATATTTCCAGGGTAGGGCCTCTTAAATGAAAGACTTCCCAGACTGGCTGAAAGTGTACGATGTCTTTTCATATCTGCTACTGGCCTCGTTTACGTATAGCCTCTACCTTGAGAAAACCATGGAGCAGTGCAGACACCTTTATTTTGAACGAAATGCTTATTCGGTACCATAACTCAATTCTATCAATGGCTACTACTTTAACTGCGAGCGTAGCTTCCTACCTTGGAGCTTCCTACCTTGTGCCGATTCAAAAACAACTAAAAATACATTTGATGAGCTGAAAGCTATTTAAAACATGACTCCCTGGAAGAATGGCAACGATTAGCCTTTAATGTTTTTCTTTTGGTTTATAGATCATGTTGATTAGTAGAGCTGTAAGTTTTTGGAGTTTCAATAGCTGATGGGATATTGTGTATAAATAACTTAAAAATGAAAATGAATGCACCGAGCGAGAGAAAAATATTCTATAGTTGGCTGTGCTGGTAGGTAGAAGCCTCGAATATAAATCAAGGTGGTAATATCGAACAAACATTTCGTTCAAAATAAAGGTGTCTGCAACGATTCATGAGATAACTTGTTTGTCTGCATTCAAAATCACAGTTAGATATATACTAATAACCTTTTTGACTCTAACAACGTTATCCGTATTCATAGATATAAGCTTTCGTCTCATTTTCAAGTTCTACACGACACCTCAATTCATGTTAATAAAGGTCAAACATCGATATATTCTCAACGGCGCTGTTTTGTATTTGACAATCGTCCAGGCAAAATGTCTCATGACGTTATCAATTTGCATCGGGCACACTGAAATTTAGACCGTTTCAAAATCAAATGTGAGCAAGCGGAAATGATGGATCCACAATTTGGTTTATTTGATTCAGGAGCTATTTTGTAGTCGTTTTACTTATTTATGTATGCCCTAATTACGCGAGAATTACAATGCCCTCTGTTCGGCTTCTGAATCAAATAAACCAAATCCGCCAGATAGATTTTTAGATTTGCCCTTCTTCTTTCGTTATAAGCACGTAACTTCTCTTAGGAACCATCTTTCACTTGCACAAGGCGAGAGTTTGCCCTACTAGTTTCGAGGAAACTTTTGCGGCTTTGTTTGTTTTGAATTACTGGTTGGGAGAACTTCCTTTGTCTGCAGTCGCAAATCGCTTTGAATTGGGGGTTTCAACCAAACGCAGTTGTTGCTATTGTATTACAAAATCTGCCCTTGTTTACTGCAAGGTGGAAAAGCAGCTTCTGTTGAGGCCAAATTTGATTTTCAGACAATCTGAAATTGTACGGAAAGGCCGGTTTCAGTCAAGTAAGGGCCTGATTACATGAGGCGAGCTGGCTCGGTAAACGGGCTGGTCCACTTCCCTGGTCTATTGCACGTAAAAAGCCAGTTGCTATTACATGGAAGTGAGCCAGCCCGGTAAGCGAGCTGGCCCGCTTTAATGCAAGCGGGCTGGCTCGCTCAACGGGCTGGCTCGCCTCCATGTAATTGCATCAAACCGAGCCAGCCCGGTAAACGGGCTGAAAGTGCACAATGAAGCATGCGCAGTTTCCTTTCAAAATACTGTCACGTCTCTTTTCACATATAATACCAATCTAACTCGCATCTCGGCAAACGAGCCGGCCCGTCTACCGGGACAGCCCGCCTCCATATAATCAGGCCCTAAATTTCAAAATCAATTTGAACATGTGCACTATTGAATGACTTACTGGCCAAGATTATTGCCTTCATACCCAGGGAGCAGTATCCTTTCAAACGGGAATAGTTTTTCTTTTACTCACCCGGTAAACAACAACAAACCCAAACATTGAGTGGTCTACACATGTAGAATAAAAGAAACTCCGTACTTTCCAAATCAACCAATCAGAAACAGAATAGTGGCTTTATCAACCAATCAGCAACTCACTGTCAGCAAAAGTCAATAAACGTCGACACATATGAAGGAAACACAAGCTCCTTCTGCCAGACTTCAACTGTTCTTCATACGATTGAGGCCACTGGGAAATGGCGGGATGAAAAACTTGTCAAGTAGATTTAAAAACCAACATGTAAGCTATTGTCAAGGAACCTAAAGTCGAACTCCGCCCACTCAGTTGCGGTTGAAGTAGTATTACTCGAAAACGAATACTCTGCGCAATTTTTCACAAAGTTGCAATAATCCTGAAACGATTTTGAAAACCCCATATTGCTGGTTGCAACTGATTTCTATGTTGCATACTGTGATGTATGTTTTCTAGCTCTGCATATCATCTGTTAACGTCTTTTTTTAGCGATTAACGTATCACACATATGCTTCCAGATAATCGATGTTGATCTTAAGAGGGGACTAACTTAGAGCTGCTTGCGTCAGAGCAACGCAGTTACAGCTGGATAATATATGACCTCAAATGGTCTGTGCAAGGTTAAAAACTTCATTTGCAAACTGCAAAATAATCTAAAAATATCCCTCGACGTTGGAAGCGCACCGTGAACAATAAATAGCCAACGGAACAATAGATAGCCAACGGAACAATACTGTATCTAAGTGTTTCTATAACCATTGTCTACCGTGCTACCACTGTTCTCAGAAAAGCAATCGAGTTCTTCGAAATGACCCAAATCAAAAATTGATAAAGCAGTGATCTGACTCTTAATATGACAGGTTTCCAAAGAGGAAGATACTTCAATTGTAAAAAAAGGAAAAGTGAATGAAGCGTAATTTGGATAAAGCGATTTAATTATAAAAAGTCTGGATGAAGCGAGAAGCGAAGCTTTTCGAAATGCTTTACTGCCATACAGTTGACAGAGCATAGGTTCCAAATCTTTAACTCAGCATAAAAAGGTGGGTGTAAAATTCAATGACCTATTTCTTCTGATTGAATGGCTTAAGAGAAACTTTAGGTATTTATCTGTAATTCTACCGTTGGACTTTCCAGAAATTTTGAATATTTTTCAAAATTACAGCGTATTTTCCATTTCAGCTCATTTTAGGATGTGACGTCATCAAATTTCTAAATCATAAACCAGATGAGTGACAGACTTCTGCTTGATATCATATTGTAGGCATCCATAAACTATAGTTCTCTTCATAATTACTTCATGTTGCGTCACACGGTTTAGAAATTACGATGTTTTTAAGTTTTTTTGCAAATTTTTCTTGAATTCTTGAAAAAGAAGAAAAACACTCTAATTCTGAAAATATTAAAGATTTCAGAAAAGTCCAACGGTAGAATTATAGAAAATTAGCTAAAGTTTCTTTGAAGTCATTCAGTTCAAAGAAATAGGTCACTCGATTTTACACCAGCCTTTTTAAAGATTTGGAACCTATGCTAGTTGACAGTCTCTTCGGGTAACTCATTCCACGATTCTAGGATTCTTTCCGAAAAGAAATTTTGTCTTAAAGTCAGGCGATTTCTTCGTTTAAACAGCTTGAGCTCGAGTCCTCGTGGTTTAGTTGTGTTTAAAGGGACTGGGTCACGTAAGGTAAACAAACTTCTTTCGAAACGACGATTTTGCAGCTCTTTTGACAGGCCATATCGCACAGATTTTCCACTATTTTTCTCAAAAGGAAAGTTCTATTTTGAAGATGAACTCTTGAACTTTAAAGAGAAACAAACGAAACAACCATACGTTGTAAGATTGCAAAGATATTAGTGGATTTTTAAGTAGTAACTTTATTGTGGATTCACCCCATCCACCAAAATCTGTGCAGAATACAATGGTCACGTGTGGGTAACAATATAGATTATAGAGATAACAGGTTTGTTTACGGTTACGTGACCCAGCCCCCTTAACTTGAAGATATCGCAATACACCCGGTACCTTAAAAAACTGACCAGAAAGATTTTGACTGAGGTATTATCAAAATTTTGACAAAAGAAAGCAGAGACATAAAAATCATAGAAATAAAAACTTACCCAAAATCTTATTCGCAATAAATGCCATACACGAGACCAACTGCCCAAAGTGAGTTATTTCTGAAAGCATATTCAGCAAAATCATCGACTCTCGTATCCCATGAGCATCTGCTGGCTACTCGCATTGTTTGCTGTCCAATTTGACCCATATGAACGAGGCAGACAAATTTATAACGAGGCAGGAACAGTTTCTTCACTTTCTCTTTAATCAAATCTGAGCAAACTCGTGATTTGAATCTGCACATTTCTGAGTCATATTCCTTGTTACTAAGGTGTTCGTCTAACACACTTTTTATTATTTGCCTCACTTCAAATTCCTATGAAAGAAATGAAAATATTTATACAAATGAAGATCAATGTTTACGTTATGAAATATTGATAATTGTAGGCTGTGATTGACTGAGTTTATACACGTGACTTAACCGCGTTCAAGCAAGGATAATAGTTTTCCTAATCACGGGAATTTTGACAATAGAATGTTTAGCCATTTTGCAAAGACTCAGGAACGAACAATGATTTTCTGTTGAAGGTTGTCTAGCAAATGGCCAATTTTGGAATACAAAGGAGTCGTTCTTCTTGAAGAAACTCGCTTATAAAAACTGCTTCGAAGGAGGCCAAAAATTAAGAAACTTTCCTGCTAAGTTAGTACCAAGAATCACCAAGAAACTTTGTAAGAGCTAAATCAAGACTCTCTTAAGTCAAAGATGGCTCTGCAAAACCAACTACACGCATTTTTGCATAAGAAACTAAGAATTTTAGCCAGTACTGAAAATTTCTTAAGACTATCATATTTCAGTACTCAGAGTTTCTTACGAGTGTCATTAAAGGATCCATAACAATCTTTATGTCTACTCCTTGTGCCTTAGTGAGCATTTCAAAAGAAAGTTCTTGAAGCCTTTTCAATGCTAAGATGTTACTCAAGTAATGGTAGAGGAAACAAGATTGACTAAAATGAATAGTTTTTTAAACAATTCTCTCCCAATACTGGACTTTCTTAATTTCTTAGCAGTTTGAGAGTTGAGTTTCTTATAGGTAGCATTAAGTATCCTTTGATTAATTTCAAACTTGCTCAACAGAATTCCTCAAAACATCCATACCCTTGAATAATTCTGGAGAAAGTAAGGCTATCAACAATTCTTTGCAATTCCCATTTGATTCGCTCTTAAATCGAAATGTAAATCAGATCATGTTATATCAAGTTGATTCGTTGAGAACCATCTTTAATCCAGACCAGCAAGAGGAAAGACAAAGACAAAGAAGAAGAAGAAGAAGAAGAGGACATTGGATAACCTCCCTTTACCAACCACGATTTTGCAGCATTATTAGACATCAAGTCATTTAAGGGTCTTTGGAATCAGCTGCCACATAAACTTGATCTTCAAAAGCCCGTGACTTGATAAATTTTTAGGGGATTTGTAAGATTCTGGTGTCTGAAATTAATTTAAGGTCTAAGGAACATGGTTTTGTTGCGAAACAGCTCATTCATTTTATCATTATTTCCATTATTGAATCAAACCTTGAACAGTTTTTGATACACCCTGACAACGATCTGAACTGAAGATGAGGAGCATTCCGTTGATTATTTCTAGATTGCTTGGCAAGGAGAATTTATGATGAATACCTTGAATCTTCGAAGTGGTTGCATGTTATATTTCATTGATCTTGATAAATTGTCCTCAAAAGTTGCACTACTACTTCGCACACTTCCACCGCCAATGGCCGATCTATTTCTTGTAAGTAACAGGTCATCTCTCATCAGTGGATAATCAGCATGCGTTATCTGCAAGGAAAGAGGATAAATCAGACACTGGAATCATAAGGTGGTGAAGTAGCCTCTGGGGAAGTGGTGGGTTCAATGGGGCAACGGGGGTGGGGCAACGGGGCATGAGGGGCCACTGCTACTTCCTTGTGACAAGAAATCCGTCAGACATGACATGACCAGTTTCAGTTTATTCATCAATCAATCAATCCTGAATACAACTATACATGATTATACTGCAACTAAATACAAGACAAACATAAACTACAAATTACTAATTTTACGAAATATTAAAACAAGACAAAAAACCCCGAAAAAAATTCATTGATTGATTACTTGATTTGGGGGACCTTTCTGCTAGGCTAACTAATCAAGAGAGATTGAGAAAGATCTAGAGAGAGAGAGCCCTCACTAAAAATTCAGTAGAAAGTAATTTTTTGACACAGATTTATCAAAACCAACCAACAAATGTTAATAAACAAGAACCAAAGAGTAAAGAAAAATTTCAGATAATGAAATCAAGCAGCAAAAGGGACAATTGAACCATTGGAATAATATGCAAAAATCGAGATAGGCCTAGCCCTACAGAATATTTCAGTAACACAAAATTAGACCACACAGTTCCGGGCAAAACTATCACAACAACACGGAAGAACTGACCAACGTCATGTCGGTTTGCAACAGACAGGAAGATTGCACGAAACAACTCATCTGGCCTGAGCAAATGAAGAGCGAAAAAGTAGTACATTTTTGAGAATCGAAAAAGCCAGATGCGAGCATAATCTTTGCTTCGAATCGCGGGTTTTAAAGAAAAGCTTATTGCTAAACAAGACAATAGTTGAAGGGGTAAATTACTACAAATTCAGTTTCGATTAGTATTTAACAATTTTTAGCAAGTACAATTCAATTGCAATTGAATGTCAAAGATTTGATAAATACAAACCTCACTTTTGGCTCTGCTCGACATGATGAAGGTTTCTCCAACAAACTTTTTTGCAAATTCAAAAACCAACGAAGAACGACCTACTTAACCTTATCTTTAAGAATAATGAAAAACTTGCTTCCGTTAAGAACTATTCCTCATCTCATAAAAGAACAAATATAGAATAAGGAATAGAGCAAATACACTGAAAGAGCAAAGGTCTTATTTACTCTGCAAGTGTAATAATTAAAAAAATTTAAAAACTGTTCGCACTTTAAAATAAAATTTAATTTATTACTTCGTCAAAATAAAGTAAATATCCGAGAAAAGGCAAGGATATTAATCTAAACGTGGTGTTGAGTGTGTAAATAAGGTGAATATATATATAAACTGTCAACTGAAGAACACCATTGTAGGACCTTTCACGTTTCCATCCTGCGAGAAATTTCACTTCAGACTTTGGACTTGTATGTGATGTAAGATTGATTCTCAGTTTAGAATTGTTCAGTAAGTACCAAAAACAGTACCTTTTGTGCAAAAGATCCACATTTTTTTGTATTGAACATTTGTCCAGGATTTTTTTTATACGAATGATCATCCTAAATAATGACGGCCACGAAAATTTGCTATCGTTTTATCTTCGAATTTCTTGATTTGATGGTAGATTTGCCGACTGTTGTACTCAATGACTAAAAATAAATTTTACGACGAAAATCTTCCTTTCTTACGAATATATTTTGATTCTTATATCAAATATTTTCAGAGAGTTCTAAGTAAATTTGCATCCCATTGAAGATTTCTTTGAAGTTATCACTATTTTTATAACCTTGAAAGCTTACGTAAAACCACTTGTGCTACTGATATTTGCGAAACTGAGATTAGTCCATATAACCAAATAATGGAGAATTGTAACTAAACATATTTATCGCCTTTTTTCTCCCGCTGTCTCATTTTTGTTTCCATATCATCAGAAATAGTTGACTTACTTCTGAAAATCCCTCATCTCGTCTTTTATTCTTTTTCATATCTATTGACTTTTGCCTGAACCGCCTCGCTGCCGATTTTGCAGACATAACATCATGTATACTGTGAATACGTGGTCTTTCCAAACCGAGGTCGTCGCTAGCAAGGGATTCCCCATCATCTCCTCCATGTCGGCCACTGTCCTCTGGTATCGCCTGTAGGGGCCCTGGAGTTCCAAAATTCACTTTTCGACTCATCATAGTTTTCGTCTTGATACGGTTTCCTTTGAGAAAAGAAGACGTATATAAGCAACTCATAAGGTCCCAAGGGGAAGGGGGGGGGGGCATTCGGCACATACGCGTACGGGGGTCAGTCTGGAAAATTTTCAGGCAAACCCAAAATATCACCTTAGCTTCATTGCAACACAAAAATATCAGTATAACAAAGACACCTGTAAAAACAAACAAAATGTCCTGAATTGCCTCTAAAGAACCCAGAACCAAGAAATATAAGTTTGGTTATATCTGATGCCAACAAATATCATGGCCATGATTTTAGTTTATTTTGGACGCAAAAATATCACTGTCAGCAATGTTCTGACCCAGAAATATCCGACTTACCTCCCGCATAAGCAGAGCGTCTCCCCTGGGCTGGGCATCAGGTAGAGTATAGTTGGTAAAAGCAGTCGTGATTTTTCAAAAAGAATTCATGCAATGAGGAAAGACAGTTAAAAAAAGACAATGTTGACAGTTTTATCGTGAATTACGACGCTTTAAAGAAACATATTGACAACCTGTTAGACACTGCAAATGAAACTGTAAGGTACTAAAAATACATCGTTCTTCGGATACTTGTGCTACCTAGCTACTTGCCTTGAAAACAATGAAATGGTGTCAGTACATTACAATATATGATATGCATATTGACGTCATGAATTCCGAGTTTTTTGTTAGGCCAATGTTTGCTTCATTATCCCCAGGCCTGCGCGCGCTTTTGGTCAGTCGCGTCTTTATTGGGAACCAAAAGCAAGAAATAGAAATAAAATTAGGCTCTTTAAAGCCTCAGCTTTCTCCTCAGGTGATTTCTTGCAAAAGAGTTTGACTCTGACAGTGTGATCCTGGGGGCAGAAGCAGGGATGCCTGAAACCTCGAAGCTCGCGGCCGCCATTATGGACTCAATTTGCCACTCAATTTGACTCGAACATGTTAATGACGTTAACATGCATATCATGTATCATCCCTGTTCACGAATTATCTTCTTTCCTCGAAGCACAACACAAACTATCCCATGATGGTAGTTAAACGATAAAAAAGGTCGTTGTTGGCGAAGGTTGCCTCATAGCTCAGTGTTCTCAAAAGTCTGCACAAGCAAATTGAAAAGTGTTTACGACAATAACAGCACGATAACGTTCACCTCATTTTTGGATTACACATTTGTCCTCGAGTTGAAACCCACAAATGATTTCACGCGCAGAACAAATTTCCAGAAATAGGTTTGAATCAATGAAGAGAATTTCTCGCAAAATGAAATCCTTTCAGGATTCTTTCTCGAATGGAGAAAGGCATGACAAATAAGAGGGTTTTGATCAGGGTGGAACATGTACAGACTCCATGGAATGGAATGGTTATTGGTTACTAGTGAGGATACCAATAATTGATTGAAGGTTAGTTTTGCCCATTAAAATTGTAAAGATCTACGAATGGGTACGAACCAATGATGAGAATTCAGGGCCGTAGGAAGCACGACATTTTAAGGACATTTCTTCATAAGAATGTCACTTCATTATGCGTTGAATTTAGACGTGAATAATGAGATATACAGCTGAAGATAGTGTGAATCCATTATAAATGTCCTGTTTCTTTGCACTTCACAACAAAATAGAACGAGAAGTAAACATAACTAAATCACATAGCAACTAACATAATGACAAATGTGATCAACCTTCACTCCGCATCAGCCTTGAAAAGGGGCACCTCCTGAAACAAAAGGGTCACTCTTTGTCTTGTTGCAAACCTTGGATGCACTTGCCCCCAGTGCCCCCGGTTCCTACGTCTCTGCTAAGAATCGATCACAAAATGAAATCTTTTCAGGAGCCCTGACGGAAACAGACTACACAAAAACAAACCTCAGATTTCTTTAGTAGTTGATTCCAACGTTTGTTGCTTGGCAGCAAAGGGTGCAGGGAGCTGCTCTGCGTGGCTGCGACAAGACTTGGGTAAGCTCTGTGGTTTCCTGAGGATGTAAAAATAAAAATCAAATCAGCTTCCAGCCAGTTACTTATTGGATCTGCTGTATTTTTTGGCGTGGCCTGAGATTTACCGAAACTTGACAAATGTTTTTGAATAAGCAAGCTTCCGCTTGTTTGCCTGGTTACCGCATTGACCTAAATACACATTGAGTTGATTTTCTTGCATTAGTAAATGCGCCATGTTGATTGTCATATTATATTTCAGAAAATATTGACATCCTTTCACAATTCAAAGCGAAATTTATTTGCTATCTAATCTGCATTTATTGACTTTTCAGTTAGGCCACATTCACTAGTGTTTTTTGCTTGGAGTCACATGCTAATTGCTATTCCAACTCTGATCTATTTAAAATATATTTTGAGCTAAAACATCCATCAGTTCCTGGAAAAGCGCTTTACTATAAAGGCAGTTAAAGCGGGATGATAAACCTGTAAATAACGTGTTGGGTAGCGTAACAATCCAACGAAAATATACCGGGTGTCCCAAAATGATGTATTATTGTTTGATTGCTTACTTTTCCATAACCAATGAACCAATTTTCAAACACTTTGCTTTATTTGATTGCCTAAAGGCTAAATTGTATTTAAAGATGTTGGTTATGGTTTTACCAGTTTTCCAAAATTGGTTCATCGGTTATGGACATATAAGCAATCAAACGATAATACATCATTTTGGGACACCCGGTAAGTCCCAGTAACCGAATCTATCCGATCAAAATAAAACAAATTTAGGTTCAAACGTAGGTCCATAAAATCAAACTTGTTATCTGTGAGATTATTCTACAAATATAGTTTTCAAGCAAAACATGGTTCACAAGATTTCAGTCCCTCTAGAGCCCGTCTTTTTGTGCAAAATTAAGTTTAGAGTTTATGAATCTTACGATGGCAGTTCATCTGCCCCCCTCCCTGATCGAATATCCTCTCATGATGAGTACAGCAAAGGATTGCTACAAGAGAAATAACTTGATAGCAACATCTAAAATTATATAATTTGAACTCTAAATATCTAAAATAACAACAAAATACGATCATAGTTTTCAATAAAACGCACAAAATAAATGGGTATGAAAATCGCCCGAAAATCCTTTAATATGGGTCTTCTCCTTTAAAGTTGAGCGGCACGTCCCCGTCATCCCAAAACTCGAGTTATCCCCGGGCCATAAGATCGACAAAAAGAATAAAACATGCAATGAACTAGCGCAAAAGGTGGCAAACATCAGGGATTTGGCAACTTCTCTCGAACCATTCTTGCAGTCGACTATGCTACTCCTCCACGAATGTTTCCATGATTAAAGTAGCTCTCAACATACACCGCACTAAGCGAAGGGCAAACCACTCCAAAAATATCTCAAGAGTTATTTCTGAGATCTTCAAAGATTTCTACCTTTTTAAGATTTCTAAGACTTTTTTAGATTTTCAAAGATTTTCAAAGATTTTCAAAGATTTTCCAAGATTTTCTAGATTTTGCAAGATCGTGAAAGCTTCTGAAAGATTCTAAATAACTCAAACGATTCTTGAGGTTTTCAGAGAATTATCCGAAGATTTGTTGAGAATTTGTATCATTTTCTGGGGGAGATTTCAGGAAATTTTCTTCAGATTTTCGAAGGCAAAAAGATTATTCGAGATTTTTGTGATTTTTGAAGATTTTTTAGGATATTTATGAAAGTGTACGAGCTTCTTGGAGTGATAAAACGCCTTGGCACACACATTTAAACAAGGACATTAAACCAAAATTATACGCCCCATAAAAGATGCCCTTCCCATTGCCTGCTTAAATCATCTATTTTGGTGTTCATATCTTTGCTGTAAGCAAGCAGCTCTTCTACAATGTGTCCAAAGAAGAAGCTCGAAGGTATGTCGCCCTTTATGGAGAACAACGCAACTGCTCCTGCCAAACATCGAAGGAACATTTTAGGCCCTCTCCACATCCACATTTATCCACGTTATTCAACAGGCTCCATACGCCTCCACAGAGCTGATTACACTCGCCCTTCTTGAAACAGTAGTGGGTTGAAAAATGAAGAGAGGTATGGTTTATCGCCTTGATGCCACGTTGCTCTCCATTTGAACCTCTTGCAATGTAATATGTCTTGGTTGCAGCACAACAGGCGTGTGGACATCCGCAGGGGTTGACGTCAGTAGGGTTGCATGGCATGTTCAGTCGGCAATCGCTGTAGTCTGGGGTTGCAGGACATTTCTAGATTGAAAGATGGAGCAAGAATTAACCTACATGTGAGATGAAAAAAACTGCCAGAAAGCAAAGCATCAGCCAGAGATGGAAAAAGTATCGGAACCTGGGAATGCAGTTCCCATGTAAAATACTCACAGAAATATTTCAAGAATATTTGGAGGCTTCATAGACAATATAAAAAGTAGACAATCTCCTGGAAATGCATTGGTGGGTTATCGTTGATAATTCAAAACCTCATTCAAAAGTCTATCCTCTGTAAATACAGATGATAATGAACTAGTTTTTATCCAGTGGGGCTATTTTGTGCCGTATACAAGTCATCTAAATCTTGCATTCAGAAAAGTTTTCAAAAAACTTCTATCTTAGGGGCAATCTTTTGTATACATGTAAAAACAAAGATTCTAGCATTTTTACACCAGTAAAATTTAGCAGAAGATCTTCAGCCATAAAACATGGTTCCCAGAAAGGGAAACTTTTTCCACCTCTAGCATCAGCCAAATAAGATCCGTCTCGCATCAGATGTCAGGCAAAAATATTCGCGAATTAAAAAACTTGTATTAGTATTATTAGGTCGATAAAAACATCATGCAATGTTCTCATCAACGCATGGGATGGTTTTATTCACGTATTTGCACAAAAATAGGTACTTTGAAGATCTCTTGCTGTGAAGGTGAGTGGTTTTTATAGAACAGGACATCTTTCATCAGGGGTTCGCAGCACCTGCCTCGAATCAAAAATTGTTTCTGAAAAGGTCCATCGCATTGATTCGTTTTACTTTTACTACAAAAACATTATCAAAGTAAAATACAGTAAACACCCACATATAAGAACCTGAATAGATTGAAAATTGTCAAATTAGACCTCTATGTTAGAAGAACCAATCCATTATATTCATGACAAAGAACCTAGGCTGACTTCCAAAATTGTAGGTTCCTACTATACGCGAGTGCTTACTGTTGCCACACTTGAAATTTTGAAGTTAAAGTAGTCTTCATAACCCTTGCACAGTCCTGAAATAGAGAAACAGAGCCTATTCAAATGCCAGAACCCTTTATACTACCGGTTGTCCCAAAAAATGTATACGGATTTGGTTGACTCTAGCGATGTGAATTTAGCTTTAATCAATTTCTAATCACTCTATCAATGTTCCTCGATTGTTAACTTGAACATAGGTACCTCGTTTGTTGGTATTGGGGCTTTGAGAACAGACATGTTAATCTTGAAAGCTCAAATTTGCCTCTTCCAGCAAACCAGAGCTTTAGCCTTTTGGCCTAAGCAAATTCTTAAGGAAAAGCGTATAAATCAACGATAGCCTTGATAAAATTTGAAAAATATTAGATCTCGTGTTATTCTGTTTTCTAGAAGTCACCCCCAGTCACCCATTGGGCAGTTTCTTAATTTTTCATTAATTTCAGTTCTTAATTTTAATGTGCTTCATGAACTTGCTCAGGCCAAAAGGCCAAAGCTCTGGTTTGCAGGTGCACGCAAATTTGAGCTTTCAAGATTGATATTTCTGCTCTCAAAGCACCGATACCAACAAACGAAGTATCTATGTTCAAGGAGAGTGATTAACCATCGATTAAAGCTAAATTCACATCGCTGGAGCTGGAGTCAACCAAATCTGTATGCTTTTTTGGGACACCCGGTAGCATCTGCCTGTTCGGAAGCAGAGAATCTATTGCAAGATAATTTGTAGGCCTTCCACTTATCAAGCTACCTGGAAGAAATACAGAGTGATAAAAGCCTGATGTGATCCTCACTTATCAATCTTCCAGAAAGAAATGCAAGATGATAAAAACATAATTACCGTTGCATCATTGAGATGTATGATCCACGAATTGACAGCTACAAATGAAGCAGCCAGAATGAAGAACAAAACATGATGCTCCATTGTGTTTGCCGTTGATGACAGATGCTGTTGTTGATAGCTGTTTGCTGTTGGTGACAAAAACTGTCTTCTTCCAAATGTAGGTGGCACAATCTGTTGCGTTTTGAGCGAACCAGTTAGCGTCTGGAAAGCAAAGCTGGACTGTACCTCACGTAACCTTGGTTAGATTTCAACTGGACTAATTAAATTCTCATCGGACCATTTCAAGATAAAATGCATTTGATCTTTCACATCAAAACAACCAATGAATCTGATACTGGTGTGCATACTTATATAGGTTCTTGAACCAGATTAAACGATGTCTATAGACGAGATTTAAATTACAGTACACACCCTTTAAAATGTTCATTCAGATCATAAACTACGTCCGACACAATCGACTTAGCAACAAGAGCAATTCGAATAGCGAGACATTTTACCTCGAGACAAGGCTCCCAATCCTAAATCTTGGATTGGATGAGCTTGTCACAGAAACAAATCCGGATTTAGAAGGCCTGGAATTCCAAAAACATAAGCCATCCGTAGTGATTCGAGGTTTTGCAGCACAAAGGATGACAATCTAAAAAGAATCTCTCTGAAAATCTTATTTGTCTCATTTTCTAAGGTGCTGGAAAAGGTTGAGAACAGATGGGGCATATTTTATAACGTACATTGTGACAGGGAAATTCCTCACCAGCCCCTTCAATGTCCCCACCAATCATGCCTATTTTCCGCACCAGTGCAGTGTCCTTTTCAGCCATAAAATTACTTCCAAAAAGCAAAGTTTCAACACACGGGATTTGACTAGTTCTTCATCAAAATATGACTTGTTAAATACGCCCACAGTTTACTTGCTCAGGCGGTCCGGTATTGTGCAAATACTGGCTCCAACGTGGAAAATCTATCGCAAGTTGCAAAGAATAATGGTAACAGTAGTTGACAACGTACCTAAACATGATTCTTGCTATTCTTCTGTTTTTTTCATACCGCTTATCTGTACAGATATTGATCAGCAGGACCGGGTTTTCGCTTCCATCATGCCAGTTTTCAGCAAGTGCTGTAGTGGCCATAGTGGGCACCGTATTTCAAGGCAAAGGCATGTATATATTCGTTTGATGCCCTTGATGTGGAGATGATGTTCCCGGAGGTGTAACCCAGTGATGAGCTTTGAGAAGGGCTCTTGGGAAGGCGTGACGGAAACTGGTGCGTGACAGCATCTATCCAGGATGGTCCATCGAACACCATGACGTTGTTAAAATCCTCCACCTTACCATGTCCGTTGTGAACATTCTTTGAGAGCATCAAAATTTGAAACTAAAATTAAAGAAAAACAAAGAACTGCTCTATGGGTGACTTCTAGCATCAATATCAACAAACTAGGTATCTATGTTCAATTTACTACTGATGAACATTTTGAAATTTGATTAGCCATTGATTTAAAGCCAAGTTCTCATTGCTGGAACCAACCAAATCAGTCCCATATTTGTCCTAAGCATAGTACGATAGTTATAGATACAATAACCTCGACATTTCGTGAAAAATCAAGATGAAAAGTAGAAGGACATGAAGCATTGATTAGACATAAGAGGTTTGAAGACACGAGCGAATATATTGGCAGAAAAATAACTTAAATGTTCCATCTTGCATGACTGACCTGGGATTTGCTTTGGACCTACAAGTGGAACAACGTCGCTGCAAAATATACCAGTTAAACCTAGTCGAAGACGAATTTCACTTTTGACAATATGCCCAGCATAGGATAATTTAAGGGCTGGCCTACTATCAACTGCGAATGTCGAGCTATTAGATCCAGAGACACAGTTTTCCAATATTATGAGCAGCGAAAACCTTACAGTTATTACTTGCCTGGCTAAGTTTATTATGGATGCTAACAAACTGAGAGACTCACTCCAAACTGCGACCTAGAAGTGCCCAGCCTGGAGCTTCCAAGACGCCTAAACCGATTCTTCTCGTTTATCGTTCTACACTTCACCACAGTTTTTATTTGATTCATTTTAGTTCATTTCTATCTTATTTTAGTTCACTTTTTGTTATTGTATTTTGTATTAGTTTCATTGTGTTAGTTTACTTAATTCAGCTTAGTTTAGCTGTCATGCCTGTAGTGTAAAGGTAGTGCATAATGCTATGATGATATATAAACTCTTATCTCGAACATGACATTAAACAGGAGCAGCAAGATTTGGAAAGAAGATATCTTGATCGTTTGAAGCGACACAGAAATCTGCTATGACATCATATATCCTTGGAATTAGCTGAGATAGAAGTTCGGATGTTTTTGGAAATATTTCTGAGTATATTTCTGAGTATTAATAACTTTTATCTGACGGATCCGCGAGAAATGATTCATTACTGCCTATTGAAAGATATGGCTATTTTCAGACCACGATGCATCATTCAGGGCGAAGAATAGAAAATATCTGACATGAGCTTCGATGTCTCATTTGTAATACTTCCCCGAAAAACAGACAGCTACTAATAAGGTCCTCTGGCTAAGTTTAGATAAGGGTTTTTGAGGTTTGGATAAGGATGAACACGAACTTCTTCTCAAGAAAAGTTGAGCAACAAAGAACTAAGTGGGCATAAAATAATGGACAGAAATAGCCTATTATGGGATGACAAAATTACTGTAACTATATTTCAACTTCGTTTCCGGACCCTAAACAGACTTCTCGCAATCTTAACCGTTGTATCGACGTAAGAGTAATGACTGTTGTATCAAGGTTGGGTATGTTTAGCTTTTTTGGGCTGTTTCCTTGCACTGTGAACTTTGTTTTAAACTGGTTTCAGATATAGACAGACTCGTGGAATTTTTCTTCCCTGAAAAAGGCTCTCCTTTATTGAAAGCTGGAGTTTTTTTTATACATTCTGCTAAAAATTTACAATACATATTTACTTAATTACTATACTTACAAGCTACTCTACTCTACTACAAGGACAAGACCACGGGGAGCAATAACTATGTCTACCCACTATGTCTAAGCTGGAGTGTGGAATACAGCGATAGAAGGCTGAAATGGAATGCTGGAATTACAGTAAACACTGTTTTAAATTGCCTCAAATGACTATGACTATACATTATTCAGCACCTTTGTCTTAAATTAGCATAGCTATTTGTAATTTGAACACTTTTGATGTTATTCCAGTATTCCCTTCTATTCCATTCCAGTATTCCATGCTTTAAAGATGGCCCATTGAAATTGCCTTTGGTCTTCTCCTTGCTGAGAAATCTTTCATGTTCACCACACTAGCTGATTGACGTCAAGATCTGAGCGTTCCAACGAAAGCCTGAGAACTGCCAATCCTACCTTTCAAGAAAAACTTAGCGAGGAAGGGTATTCATCCGGTGTGGTTAACACTGCAGTGAGATAATGACAAAAACTCGCCCTTATCTAGCAGAAATTTACGTCAAAGAAATGACTAGCTTCTCGTTGTAGGAGAATCTTTTGTCGACGAGAAAATGATGTTTCCTGTTGTGGCAGCAAGGAAGATATTCATTTATCAAAACAAGGAACTTTACTGCGAAGAAAATCTTATAAAATGGTGCAGAGCTAAATTCTTCTCAGTTCACTTTTGGAGACCTCTGGAGAAGAAAAGAAGGGTGGCATATCCTTGAAAGAAGAGAGCTACATTTTGCAACATGTCTGCCGCAGTTTCAATGGTCCTATTTCTTGTATGTGCATTTTTCATTTTTCAGAGTCAAGCATGGCTTTTTGCAAGTAACAAGGAACGAGTAAGTTGCTTTATGTTTTCAGTTCTTTAAATCTCCCTTTTTCAGCACATGGGTTCTCTTAAAACACTTGAAGAGCCTGAAAAGCAGCATTTGCTGACGGGGTTACCGTGTAAAAATATATAAAAAAATAAAATGAAACATTTGTGCTATCGTTCATGAATCTTAAATCTTCCATATAAGCTTTCGTTTTCGATATCAAACGCAGTCTTGTGAAGCCTCGTGATTCTGAACACATGCTTGTGACAGAATTGGTTCAAAATCTTTAAATTGTTGTGAAAAGGTGGATGTAAAATTCTGACTTATTTCTGTGAAATGAATGGCTAGAATGAAATGTTAGCTATTACCCAACAATTCTACTGTTGGACTTTTCAGAAGTCTACAGTATTTTTCGAAATCACAGCGTATTCAATATTTCAACTCATTTCAGGAAGTGATATTATCAATTTCTAAATCGTAAACCAGAAGAGAGAAACACTTCTGTTTGATACACATTCATAAACTGTGATTTTTTTGAAAATTGTTCCATGTTTCCTCAAAAGGGTTTGGAAATTACGGCAGTTTTGATTTTTATCGAAAATTTATTGAAAAGTGGAAAAGCCATCTCATTCTGGAAATATTGAACATTTCAGACAAGTCTAACGGTAGAATTCTAGCGAAACAGCTAACGTTTCTTTGAAGCTATTTAGTTCAAAGAAATAGGTCAGAATTTTACAACAACTTCTTCAAAGATTTCAAATCTGTGCTGTTCGCAACAGCAGCTATTCCAAATATCACGTTTGGAAATACAAGATCTGACAGCAGTTTCAATGAAATCCTGATTTGGGTCGGCAAGGAAAAGTTTGAATTATAGGTTACCCAATTTAAAAGAAGCCAATAGAAAAGTGCGCCTATCTATTAGCCAATCAACGCGGTGCAACCAAATGTATTTTGCAAGCAGAGATTTTAGCCCATAAATTGATGTTGCTGTGACGGCTGGAAATACTTCGTTGCTGGTCTTCAACTGTTACCCGCTATTTGAATTAACTCACTGATTAAAGTCTCTTCCTTCATTCTAGAATTGCCCTTCCAAGCCAAACTATTCCAGCTGCCGTTTAGGTCATGCTTGCGATCCATCCAAACCCAATCCCTGCGGATGCCCACATGCCTGTTGTGCCTTAAACACGGGACAAAAATATATCTCAGTCGGAATTAGCACCGGAGGTGGGGGCGTAAAACCAGTTGGTGGAGTTGGAACATTTCCCCATCTCAGAAATTTCATTTGCTTTCGGAAAGGAGAATGTAATCAGAAGTGTGGTGGTATTTGGAAGAAATTCAACAATTTGGATAAATGTGGATGTGGCGTTGGGTTGAGATGCACCAAAAGACATTGGTACCAATCACGAAGATGCAAGCCTTGAGAGACATAGAAGAACATTGAAGGGAGATGAAAGGTTCTTTAAAGAGCCATGGTCACCCACAGTCCTTTGCGGGCACGCTGCAAGTTTGGACCGTCTGAAAATGAAATTTGGCCTTGGAGGAAAATATGGATAAACACTGCAGCAGTAGAATTGATAGGATCATTAGACTTTCGTTGACTTTCTATCAATTCTGATGTGTGGCCCCATACTTTCCGCTTAGGCCAAATGTGATCTACAGGCAGTCTGAAATTGCAACGTGCTCGCAATGGACCCTGGGTCAAAATGGGTCTTTAAATGGTGATCATTAGAGGGCGGAGATTTTCGTGCAAAGAAATGAACCAAGGATGCATTTTTACTTGAATTAGTTTCTCTATCATAATCTTGTTTCTTATTTGTTTCTCTACCAAATGAATTGCATCAATTTTCATTCTTTCCCTCTGTTTCTCTCATTTCAGCATAGTTTTGTTGATTTTTAGAAGCGAATTTCTCTTTGGGACACCCTGTTGTCCGGTAGTTTGATGAGGCCTGCATTTGATTTGTACGAACATTTGAAAACTAGCCTTATAAAAATAGCCCCGAAAGTATCTTTATAAGATATGTAAATATATACAAGTAAGTATTAGATGAATACCTTTTGTTTGAAATCTCTTCCGTACTTTAAAATCTTTGCACCCTTTGGAATCTATGGACATATTGTTGTTATTGTGACATCATAGGCAGTTTGTCAGTGTCATCAAGTTATGTAGCAGTGCAGTGTATTGGTTCGGTTTCCTATGAAAGGGGTTAAAGCATTTACACGGTGTGCAAAAACTTCTTCGCCGATTTGACATCCTACAGAAAATAAACTGCTCTGTACATTTGGAAACTAATTGGTTTTTACAATTGAACTGACTTACTTAGAAAACACGATCGATTGAACAACTGGCTCCAGATCTAAAAAAGCTGATAGAAATGACCATAGTCTTTTTCTTCAAAAAACTTTTGGTGCTGTGCTGCAAATTCTAACGAGAAATTTTTTGCTATCTTCACATTTCAACAAGTTTACAGTTCTGACGTCATCAAATGTCAAAATCGTAAACATGAAAAGCGACTGAATTGTGATTACCACAAAAGACTTAAAACTGCGCGCAAATGTGCCAAAATTTGTAACTTCGAGCCCCCTAGCTCCCTGCAATCAGATTGCTAAATGACTTCATTTTACACAGATTTTGTTCGGTCGATTGCCACTAAATCGTAGACGTTCATTAACTATGGCTATCTTTTTTTGAAAATATCTCCATCTGTCCTCCATTTCATTGTAAGATGTTTGTTTGTATTATTTCATAATTATCTTGAACTGTTCTTGAAAAACGAAGAACTTTTAAGAAAAACGAAGAACAAATTAAGTTATCAAAAACTTTCAATGTAGAATTATAGCAAAGCAATCTAAGTTCCTTCCAAGTCATTCAACGAGAAGAAAGCAGTGATAATATTTGGATCCCAATGCCACATTAAAGGCACACTGTCATGGATGTGATTGGCCAGATCTTCAGATAAAATCAATAACAAAAGATCTTATGGGTTTGTATTCATCAATCCTTTGTGCGCTGGAGTCATGGATTCATTCATAAATAAAAAGATTCATATCTTTATCATCGAATTTATTTCTGTGGTAACCAAAATAACTGAAGCTTGCCTAATTCCTTTCTTTTGGATTGTCTTATTTACCCAATCAGCACCATGATAGTTTGCCTTTAAGGTGAAAACAATTGACAAATGTCAAATAGCGTAATAGTTGTGTAATCCTTGCGGGCTATCAAAAGGACAAAGAAGTTTTTGATACACCAATTACTAAGGACAGTAATTGACAACAGAAATAAAAGAACGTATTAAAGACAAAATTTCTCATCCTTGAATTGAACTAACTTCATCTGGAACTTTCTATCATTTCAACTACGAAAATATGCTATCAAAATGATACAAAGATGAAATACTAACAACTATCTTGTTTGAGAGCTTTTCCATCGATGACTTTCTATCATCATGACTTCAAAAATATGCTATCAAAAATGAGACAAATAAACAATAAGATATAAAACAATAAAAAGATTAAATTAGATATTGAAACCAAAAGAATTTCTGCAACAAAGGTAAGATAAAAAAGGTTCATAAAAATAATCAATTTATTGGTTACTTCGTAACTTCGCTGATGAGGACTAAAGTGAATTATCCTTTGCCACCCATACTCGGAACAGTACAGTGATATGATATCAGATAAAGGCCATTATACTTCTCATGAAATAAGTCTATTCAGCTGTCACAGAATTTGAAAATTGTAGAATTTCTTGCCCAACACTAACCCCATTGGGTGAGTAAAAATTCTGGTACTGTTCACGTCGTAGTTTGGAGAAAAACAAGTCGAGATGTTCTTTTCTTACATTTCAGAACAATAACAATAAATAAATTAGTTCAATCCAATAGGAATATGAAATAAATCAAATTTGGCCCAGTTTTGCCTCAACACAGTAAGAGGCCCTTTACATGAGAAATTTCAACCGTGTTGAGTTTCAACACGGGTTGAGTTTTAACACGGGTTGAGTTTTAACAGCATTGCTTATTTTGCCTTGCGTTTACATGAAATCTCAACACAGGTTGAGATTAGGTCACAAGGTTGCAAACAATAGAAGAAGGAATGGGAGCCCACTCAAATATTTGAATGATTGCGGAAATAGATTCGATCTCCTTTGTCCGCATTCTAGACGTGTTTTAGCTATTCTGAAAAGAATCAGTAATCGAACGAGTAGAAACTATTTTGCTACAGCTATTTGTAGAATTTTTGCTACAATTTGTAGAATTTGCACAATGGAGATAGAAGCTCTATCGCGAAACGATCAAATGTCGAGTATAAAATTATTCCATTTCCTAGAGAAACAGTGTGTTTTTCATGGTTTAGAATTTTAAGCAATCCTAGAAAATCAATAACATAGTAACAAGATGGTAACCAACATCTGAAATTTTGCGAACTGATGTATTTCAAAAGTTAGACATTGGGAAAAGTGGCCAACTCATCACTTTTTACTCACCCAGCACATAAAAACAAAATGTGAATATCGGAAACAAATAGTAAATAAGAAAACAAAATAAACTCTAACTAACTTGATCTTGACAAATTCGGATCAATCGTCCTTTTTGATTCTAAATTTCTAACGTCCTAACCGACAATATCTCTGGTTTCTTTCACTCAATTTCTTCAGGCAGAGTAATCCGGACTGACAGGGACAATGAAAATCGTCAAAGCATGCTTCCCCGGCTTTTGGTTTTCTGTAACATCTGTACCCATACATGAATGGTACCGCATGATTGTGCAAATCAGATCGATAAGTTTCTCCCGTATCTGGAGCACAACATGCATGCGGGCATCCACAAGGGTGCGGATCGCTTGGATTGCATGATGCGTGCATATGGCAGCGTGAGTAGTCCGGCTGTGCTTTCCAATTCTGAAAAATAAAATGCTAACGTCAAGATAATACGGGGACCGACCAGAGGTTGCCGATGAAAAGGTCAGCAAATGGCCAGAGATGTTTCTCTTATGGAGGTGCAAAACTATGGAATAGCCCGTCAGACGAGTCAAACGAGGCAACCTTTTTGTATAGTTTCAAGAAAACTATTTAGAAACAGGCACTTTTCTTTCGTTTTATTGTAAATTTGACCTGTATTGTACATAGATTTTAGGTATTGTAAATAAGGTTTTATAATTAATTCAATTAATGGCTTTCTATTTGTACCTTTGTACCTTAGATTGTAATAATGCTGTTATCAGAGGGCCCCTTGAAAACCAAATTGTTGAAGGGCAACCCTCCTTAAAAGAAAACTAATTGAAAGCAAATTAAAGAAGATTCTGGATGAGACGAGGCTTCTGAAGAAATTATCCGACTACACTCGCGTCGTAGCTAATAGCAAAGAGAAAGCATTTAGGTACAGTAACAGAGCTTTTGTATTTTTAAGATTCAAGAACTTTTGAGAAGATTTAAGAATGATTAAGACTAACAACTGTTAAGAGCTATTGTGTCGGAAGAAGGTGCAAATAATAGTTCAAAGAATTTAATTGTTTTATTTAATAAAACGAACTTCCAAAATCTTATAAAAAAGCACACATGTACCAAAATGTTCAAGGGTTCTGACAATTTTTCTTAAAAAACATACTTTGTATCGCTTTTAATCATGTTTAATTGGTCAATTAAGTCTAAATTAAGAATTTATATATATTTTGATCATATCTTTCATTTCTTTATGAAAAATATAGTTTCATGACCTTTTAGCAACCTTTCATTTTTATGTCATATGACATCATAATGATCATCATGCTCTAGCAACAACAACAACATCGCTAATTGGATTATGATTTCAAATTTTCATTGTTTACATAATGAACTACCTTTGTGCCAAGTTTGGCTGCCATACCTCTTATGACAACAGAGATAAACAGGGGGGGCGGAATCCGCCCCCCCCCAGGCATTGAGTGTTTCAAATCACCCAGGTCAGATAGGGTTAAGGTCACAAAAACAACAATACGTACCGTTGTTTGTTCTCGCAATACTGGCGAAGCACTATTCCACTGCAAATTTGCAAGAAATAGGACGATAACGATCGAACCAAACTTCCTTTTGGCCATGACCATGAGGATGAAGTTTGAATCCAGACAGAGACTCCACGACACCTTTTCCGATGATATCTGTTGAGACAATATGGGAGTAAATAAAATCCAAATACTAACAGATGTTGGTAAAAGCGCGAGACATGGGCTGTTACGGAAATAGTTTGGGCTGGGCAAGAAGATTAACTTTCCATTAGAATCGGTAAAATTTTGAATAAAGCCTTCAGATTAAATAGTTCCCATTTTTGACCTTTCAGTCTCTGGAAACCGACCAATGTTTCATGTCATGGAAGCCAATCGTCGAAAATGTTGAAAATTTGGGATCCAATGATTACCAATGTGCAAAAAATTTCAGTTTTTCAGGTTTAAAATCCTAATTTTTTGTTCGATTTGCAATCGTGTCCAACACATAGATTCACCAACCAGCTCCTTTCCAAAGATCAAAAAATCTTTTTCCTTCAAAATGCGGTTTCCAAGTTACTCCTAGTTTGAGGAGATGACAACCATTATGACAGCCTCAAACTCATACAATAACGAATTTCAGTATGAAAGATTGGAAACACACGCTTCGCTCGTAAATAAACAAAGACCTTTTACAATACTGGCAAACCATTAACAACCATTCAGCTACACCACCCTACCATCTAGCAGCCAAATGACCTCAATTCACCAAATTTTAACAACCTGACACAACGCACCTTGCCAAAAAACTTTGCCGTTTTCTCACGAGAAGACAAAACATCGTCTAAACGGACAAGACGTTCCTACTTACACAGTCAAGCAAGCGTTACCTAAACCAGGGTAAGTTTCGACCAATCAAATGCAGTCGATTTGCCGCATCGACCAATCAGAGCACAGCATTCGACCTGAATGGCGGGCAACCTGCAATCTCAAACTGTCTGAAAATCAAAGTTGGCCGATTCATTGTAATTTCCACCAAAGCCAAACTTGATTTTCATATGGTCTGGAATAGTCCGCAAAGGACCCCGGGTGATAATGAATCTTTAAACTGACACTGACGAACAACTGTCAAGTGACTAATCTGTCCAGACTGTGGGTTCGTCTTCGAGAATGTCCAATGCTGTATGTTCAATGGCTCATCGTGAATGGGACCCTTTTCAGGGTGTGGATGCGAAACTGATCGACAGCCCATTAGAACCTTCTCTCTACATCGTTGAGAACTTGAAAGATCAATTAAGAGATTTATTATTTCCTCTTAATAAGTGATTGTCGTTTTATGGAAATGGCAAGTACGTCTTCAGTGGCCGCTGGATCTTTCGTCATGCATAACTTTTTATGGTTTAGAGTTCCATGCCATCCACGAACAGTGCCGACGTTTTCAAGATGGGATGGGCACCAAAGAGTACCTCTAACCAGCAAAGAACCTATTTGATTTCTCTCTATTCTCAAAAACTTAACAAATCGTTTTCCGTCACACGGTATGCTCTAGTCAGCTCGAAATGGCGCAAAGGCTTTCAGTAAGGGCGTGGTCAACAGGACCTCTAGTCAAATGGCAGCTCCTTGAAACAGGTCCATCGGAAAAACGTTTTTCGCGCACGAGATGGAAAGAAAAGTCAGTAATGAAAAGTAGTAAATTGATCATAGGTATGGTCGAGTCACTGGTAACGTTTGTACTGTAAATGTCAGCTCAATGAAAGCTGTTCAGGACAAGCTGCTACAGTTGCAGTAAGCACAACTTGTTTCAACAAGATCAAGCGGGCACTCTATGACGGAACATTCTGGAATGTATATCTCGTAAAAAGCTCTCTACAAGTCAAAACATAGGTCACATAGGTTGGTCAACAGTGGAGACATCCATCCACGCTGCACATATGGGCGTTGACTTGACGGCTACAATGATACGATGTTATCTTATTACAGTAACAAGATCTCAAATATTTACCGGGAGCTGTTCTCTTGTTCTTTCCAAAGTCGTTGCTTGGTTCTGTCTGAAGCTGAAGGTCCTGTAATACGATAATATTAAGGTGCGCCCGCCGCTGATCTGAGGTCAAAATCTGAGGGTCAATTTCTGGAACATGGTCCGAAGTGGTTAATACGTTTGTTTTGGCGGGGAAATAGCAAGAATCAAAACAGGCTGTACAAAACGACTTGTTTATTCGGTAATAATGTGCCAAACTGACAGCCATCGTGGGATGCAAACATGAAATTGCGTCAAGAAATGGTGCTGTTCTTCCACAAAACTTCTCAGAACTTGATATTTTGCTGATAAACTTGCACTCCGAAAGAACTAGAGAAGCCTTGTCCTGATTTTGACAATTTTGCGCGTTCCTGATTTATCTCATTTTCTCCTGTTATCACCCATAGAACTGGTCTTCGTATCCGAATAGGCCTAAAGTAAGAATGGAACACCTGTGGTTCATTGATGGGAACATGTTCCCTTTTTACAGATGATAAAATAGACAGCAAAAACACCGTGCTTTTGAAAGTGGTAACTTTTTAACATTGCATACAATAAGTTCTTCACAGGTAGAGTACAACAAAGTAGCTAATCCTGCCAAAACCATAGACATCCAGCCACAACAACAGGCACAAGATTTTGATATTCTTATGAACTTTGATCCAGATGAGTTGAACGGAGGAGCCGATCATGCACATTCCGAACAATGGTTTCACCTTACAATAGACCTTTTTGGAGATTTCAGGATTTCACAGAAAGATGCCCATTGCCTCTCTTTTGGGGTTGTTTCTTGCGTTAGTTACCAGCAGCAATGCACAAACTTTTTCAGTAGTCAACAAAGTTTCAATAGCTCCTTTGGTTACGTTACATTTTCGTCCGGACTTACAGCCTTCTGATTTGGACTAAAAGCCCTCTATGAAAAGATTTATTAAACGCCTGAAAAATCAGAAAATCGATGTGGCTTTGTTGCCTGTTTGGAGACATTAATATAACAAACATTTCTTCTGTGCCTGCCTCCGTCAATCCTATCACACCCGCTAGATAGAACACCTGTAATTTGTGAACTCTCTAAATTTCAGGGGTGGTTTGATTCTTCATAACACTGATTCATACTCGAACAAAATGGAACACAAGCGGCTCTTTATATTTAACAGGCAGTTTGGTTATGGAAAATCCACAATATGAATTGACGTACGAACAAGATGGAACACGAGTGGCTCTCTAATTTCAGAAGCTGAACCACAGCACAGATTGATGCATACAAGGAAACGTAACGGCAGAACGAGATTGATACAAACAGCGTTGATGCAAATACATGTTTCATACGATAGGGCCTTCAGGAGCCTTCAATTATACGAATTCCGCAGTTAAACAAGCTAAATATAGCAACAACAAAACTCCTAAATGTGAGTCCCCTTGTTTACCAGATTCAAAACAAATTAAAACCCCTGGGCCCTAAAAAGCATTACTGGGGATTTCAATGCAAATTAAAATTATCTGTTTGTCTTGAAGTGCAGATGACCTAGAGCTTTTCAAAATTTTGGTAGCAAGTCAACCTATTCCCAAGGCATTGGATCCTTCGATATTGAAGAATATTTGTTCAATCAGGGAACTTACTATAGATAAATAAGCTACCTACATATTCATCCAAGTTTGATGTTATCTGATTTAACTCATTTGATTCAATGAGGTCAAGACTGACCATTTGCCCTATGACTTGGTATTTATATTTTAACCTTTAACTTTTGACCTGTAGTCCGCATTTTAACCTTTAACCTGTCATCAAAATTTCAACTTTTTAAACTTTGAACTGTTACCCCGGTTCTAACCTTTAACCTTTGGTGATTCACCATACTTGTGTGTTAGTATACAAAATAAAAATGGGTTGCTAAATGCTAATAAATTGCTAGTTTCAGAATAAGCAAAAGTTTAGTCTTTGTACAATCCAATGAACTGTGATCTGCCTTTGTCTTTGCAGCAGACCAAATGATGCAATGTTGAACAGCTATACCACATGAACCAAACATTTCGCAGGATGCCTTTTGTGAACAAGAACAGAAGAGTCATGGATTAGATGCCAAAATTACGAACAGGGCCTAACAATGCATAATACGTTCATTGTAGACCCAGGAACAATGTGTTCATCCAAATAGCTTTATCCTTGGACTACCAGTGCTCTCAAGTTGATACTCTACATAATCAGAACAATTTTTGTCTTTTCTTTGGCGAATTTTTCTCAGCAGGTCTCTTCCAAGACAGGTAGAACAGACTTCTGATCATGGTTAAGTATCAATCAGGAACAATTGGCACAAATTTGGAACTCTATCACTAAAGATGTCTCTCGTTTCAACCATGTACCATTTTGGCACCTGGGGTGTTTTTGAAAACAACCAAGATCTCCAACACTGGATGGGACATGCTTGAACGATCAGTACAGTTTTATTGACTGGTGCGCATATTAGCAAATAAATGTACAATATCTAGGCACAAAAGAACTCTGTTGAGTCCGGTTCTGGCACACACTTGACCAAATGGCTTATAGAGTTGTTTGTCACCTGCAACAGTTTTGTTGTGTTGAATATTTTGTCAAGGATCTTTCATTTTCCAGCAGAATTCCAAATAGTTTTCATGAAACTAGAACAGGCCACACAGCAACAACTGAGAAATGTAAAAAGTGATGTTGCGAAGCACATGCCCTGCATTAACTGATCTCTAAAATATTCTCTTGAGACTTATTGATAAAAAATGAGTGTAAATTGTTAATTAATTCACACAATAGCTCATTCCTGACGCCTGGAGGCTTTTTCAAGCTACATGCATTCGGCACAAGTGGCAACTTCGTAAAAGGCTCACAACCCCAAGGGTCCCCCTTTCTCCAGTCCCCAATAAATACGAATGAATTTCAAAAATATTCAAATTAAGAATCATGAGTAACTCTTACCTTGTTTAATATCTGTCACTACTACTGTAGTCATCTCTTCTGCTGCGTCCTCCATAACCACCACCACCACTTCCATAGCTGTCACGACCGCCACTTCCATAACTGTCACGACCACCCCCATCTCTGTAACTACCACCTCTACTCCTTCCACTGCCGCCATAGTCCCTTCGGCCACCACCTCCTCCATAGCCACCTCCTCCTCCTCTTCGTCCACCACCCCTGCTCCCATCATTAGGTCTGGCTTCTTGAACAGTTAGTTTCCTTCCACCATAATCCTGAAAATAAACAGAAAATCTATGAACAACATGAGATTTCACCAAGTATAATGACTAACAATAGAATCAACTTCTTTAATTTCCTCAAACTGGTATCGCAAGTGATTAGAAAAAATGTTCTCAGTGGACTTTGCCATTTTAAGCCTGCAATCAAATGTGAACACTTTGCCACACTGGGATTAACCAACCACACACAACGCATTTTTGTGATGACAAATGCTTGAAAGATAAAGATAACAGGGTTTTGCACAATTTTCTCATTAGTTGTCTTCCAAGATGGGTAACATGAGATTTCTAATCAGTGGTTAAGTATCAATAAGGAGCATACAGCAAACTCTCACCTCCATATTGCATAAATTTGGACATGATAGATTAAAAACTCTTGAAATGGTTTTTGATGATAACATTGTGAAGAAACTTACAGTGCTATCCAATGCTCTGACACAATCGTCAGCATCGGCTTTTTCTTCAAATGTCACAAATCCATAACCTTTTGATCTTCTTTGGTCTGAAAACTTGTCCATCACAATGAAGGCTGGAAAAGGAAAAGTTATAATGTGACTGGTGACTTCAAGAACTTTAATGAAAAACATCTTTGCAACTTCAGAAACACTGGCTGAATTGATCTGGCTAAAAGATAATTATGTACACCATAATACTTGCCATAATTATGCAAGCATTTAGATCTTAGAAGAGGTATGTATCCTGCAGTATAGTCAAGGCCATCTATAAAAATTCAGATGCCAAGGTGGAGAGCTGGATTTGATTTTGCATGTTATATTATGTCTGACCATAGAAATGAATGGAAAAACATGACTCTATACAACATGCTACCCATCAATTACAGAGGATCCAGTGTGTCACTTGCAGAGGAGAGGCCACTTTAATTGCCTTAGTATAATTCGAATGCCAAAGGTAACACCTGCTAACAGATTTTTATTCCACATCTACAGGGTGTCCCAAAAAAATTGTGCCCCGTTTGTCTGAAGATTGCGACAAAGCGGCAAAAGATTCTCACCAAAAGTTTGCATGGTGGTGCTCTTCAGATGTTCAATTAAAGTTTGCCACCATCCCCATGAAAATCTGTTGACAAATGATGGAGCTATGACCTTCAGGAGACCAAATTAGCCCGATCACTGAAACCAGCAGTCGGCAATTTTGTCTTACTATTTTGCAGCAATAAATAGCTTCACAGATTGAAAATGAAACAGCAGCCTCCAATGTCATAGCTCTCGTGAAAATTCCGATAATCCTCTTACCCTATGTGAAGATACTTATCATTGCAAAATAGGAAGACAAAATGGCCGACCGCTGGTTTCAGTCATCAGGCAAATTTGGTCTTCTGAAGGTCATAGCTCCATCATTTTTTAATGGATTTTTATGGGGATGGTGGCAAACTTTAATTAAACATCTGAAGAGCACCATCATGCAATAGTTTGGCAAAAATCTTTTGCCGTTTTATCGCAATCTTCAGACAAACGGGGCACATTTTTTTTGGGACACCCTGCATATCCATATGGTTTTATCTTCAGGCAAACAAGGGCAGATTTTGTAAAACAATAGCAACAGTTGAGCTTGATTGAAACCTCAATTCAAAGCGATTAGCGACTGCAGACAATCAAAATTCTCCCAACCAGTAATTCAAAACAAACAAAGCCACAAAAGTTTTCCTTGAACTAGTTCCTGGTCCTGTGGGTGCACCCACCCAAGGCCTTTTTGTTTGACGCGTGCGATCGCACACGCACACCTAGGCACACGCGCAAATTGAGTCAGGAGTGCTTTTCATCACACGTGCTGATGTTCAACACATCCAATGTCAAAGCATGTGCTTCAATAAACTTCAATATTACCTATATCAGTAGAGGGACACTGGAAGACCTATTTTTGTGTCACTTCTTAATTACCATCTTGAATAACTACATGTGCAAATTGCACACCCAAATGAATTTGCATGTGTGTTTAGCCGCATGTGTGTTGTTTGATTCCCGAAAAGGACTGCCACCCCTATTGTTCACTTTTGGCCCAAACCTTTGTAGCATCTGAGATACCTATTGGAATTTCCATCTTATCCAGTCGGGCGTGTAGATCAAGGTGAGATGATTAGATTCCTTTGCTTTTGGCAACTGCACAGCTGAAATTGAAAACTGTGCAAGTTCCTTCAGGGTAAATCCACGTCAATGAGGGACAGCCTGTTAACCAAGTACTCTTAGATTTTGCTGATTTTAGGTTTATTCATTTAAGCATTATGATAATAGTAACATATCCAAATTTCAGCTCAGTACCATTTTTCATTCTGGAAATATCTTATTTCAAAGTTTTGACATTTTAGGCCTAATTTGTCATTGGCCGCCATTTTGAATTTACACTTTTAGTGAAATTAGCTATCTTTTGATCACCTTTTCAGAATTTTAGCATCCAAATGTAGTTTTTATATGAATTTGGGGTGGAGAGCCCAAAAATAACCTCAAAATTATGATACCACCAACAGAAATCCTCATAAATGCACTATTAAGTTTGATTTAACAATGTTCCTTTGTTCATACTTAACTAATTTTTGCAATGTTGCTTGACTTTGACAAAACTGATATTTTGCAGGCAAACAGTAGCCATATGCACCTACTTTCATGGGAAAAATCTCTTCAGACAAACCTACCATCAAAGAGTTATCCATGTTCAATTGTTTGTCCTTATATTTGTATTATGCGCAACAACAACATCTACGTTTGTAAAGTATTTGGTAGCATGTTGGCACCATAATGTTGCATTTAGAAAGAAAGTTACAGAAGTGTAATGCAAGTTGCAGGAACCGTAGCAGGTTTGCAACTCTTTTACCCATTGTTTGTGAAAGTTTTATCAGTATTGAACCACCTTAACCAATCGCTTTTTGTGCGTTTTAACTTATTTTTACTTGGTAGTAAACCACCTTATCGCTGTTTCATGATTTTGAAAATTTCAGTAGTGAGCCACCTTAAAACACACAAAAAAAGACTTGTTAAGGTGGTTCACTACTGATACAAACATAAGGCAAATGATTGAACATGGATAACTCTTTGATGGTAGGTTTGTCCGAAAAGATTTTTCCCATGAAAGTAGGTGCATGTGACTACTTTATGCCTGCAAAATATCAGTTTTGTCAAAGTCAAGCAACATTGCAAAAATTAGTTAAGTATGAACAAAGGAACATTGTTAAATCAAACTTAATAGTGCATTTATGAGGATTTCTGTTGGTGGTATCATAATTTTGAGGTTATTTTTGGGCTCTCCACCCCAAATTCATATAAAAATTACAATTGGATGCTAAAATTCTGAAAAGGTGATCAAAAGATAGCTAATTTCACTAAAAGTGTAAATTCAAAATGGCGGCCAATGACAAATTAGGCCTAAAATGTCAAAACTTTGAAATAAGATATTTCCAGAATGAAAAACGGTACTGAGCTGAAATTTGGATATGTTACTATTATCATAATGCTTAAATGAATAAACCTAAAATCAGCAAAATCTAAGAGTACATGGTTAAAAAGTTATCTTTTTTGTCCCCCTCTGATGTAGAATTACCCTTACTCTCTGAAAAACTTTCACTTATGAGCCTGTACGGAAAGTTAAATTTTCCTGTACCAGGAATTGTGCTGGTGAGGCCGCTCTACATACCCAGCCTGGTCGCGCGGGCGCTGCGACCGAATAAGAGCATGCACAGTTGATAAAACTCTAGCGATCAATTTGATCGCAGCAGCCAATCTTCAGGCGTTTTGGGAGTAGGAACTTTTTCAACTCCCATTCTTGAAATCGCTACGGAAAGAACCAATCACATTGCAAGAAACTGATATCGCTTGCCAAATGGCTGAGGATCCTGAAAAGACAAACAATCACAGCTTTTGGCTGCAACCACTCATCCATGGCCATTAAAGCCACGAAAACAGATGAAACCTAAATTTTGATGGTCCCTAGCCGCACCCGCACCATAATTCTGTAAAAGGGCAACCTTTGGCAGTTTGTTTATACAATTTGCTTGTACCCCGAACATTACGATGCGCCAGAATTTACTTCAAAATAAGCTTCTCCGCGCCAAAATCAAAGAATGCAATCTGGAATGGCCATTTCTGTCCACTATCATGCTCTTTCATATCCGACTTTTCATGGGTTCATACTTTCTGTGGAAGTAGGGTGGCTTCCGTATTGAATGAATGCGGACACTTATGAAGCAGTCCTATTTTGGATATGGTCCAGCCATCACCAATCCATTGCATTACCAGAAGCTATCCGAAAGAAAAGATTTTGGCACAAGAACATAGATTAATTGAATCTAAATTCAAAGCATGGTAGGGCCAACCAAAAAAGGACTCATTCAAAAATGCACTTTTACTCCATTATGATTAAATTCAGCAAAAAAAACCCAAGTAGAGAGACACGACATCATCACTCTTTGACGAAATTCGTTTCAAATGCGTGCATCACTTTTCGTTTCAAATGCGTGAATTGTATTATAATTGCTTAAAATTGAATTGAGCGTAGGACGAATTGATGCTCAAATGAAACTGAATTCAACAGTACCACCCTTCACTTTCTTTAGGCCCATAAATTTGGGTGAGATGCCTAGTGACTGGTCGCACAAAAAAGCCCAAATCCTTACCATCCTCAAGATGTCCAAACTTGTCACAAAGATCTCTCAAATCCCGCTCATCTGTTTTATATGGCAGTCCACCAATATAGAGTCTTCGACCTTCTGTACCCATGATTTTGTTGATTTATTTCTTAGATGTACTTGCTTCGACGTTTCCTTGAAAAAGGCAGTTGAAAAGAGAAAGGCTTGTCAAGACACAACGCTACAGCACATGCCTATTAAATTGCATTATGGGTAGAATGCATTGTTTGTATAAAATTGCATTGTGGGCAAAACAGTGCATTGTGGGTATTTCGATTTTCACAGGGATTGGTCCTAAAAACTATTTCACTTTTCGCAAATATTTCAAAAGTTGTTTATTTTACCCCGTTCTTATTTTGTTCTATGAGCACTAAAACGCTGGAAAAATTTGCAAAAAGTAGTTTTTTCGGGTAAAAATCGACACTATCTATCATTTTGCTTCGAAATACCATCTAAAATTGTATTTACTGTCGTGAAAATATTTTCGGCTCTTTGGAGTGACCCAAGGTCAAAATTGCAAAGAGCAAAATTTACTGTTCTCGTTTTCAATTTTCAATTTTTCGTGTGGTTTTACCAACAAAAACATCACGACTTTCAAGGATTTTTCTGGCAAGCTTATCAGAAGCGAAGAATCGCGAAAAGTAGGTTTTTCTGGAAACATTTCATGGTTTTGATTTATTTCCTAATGACGTCAGCTAAGAGAAGTGTGTACGTTTTTATGAAAACTGACTTCTCGTCTTTAGAAATAAACAAGGTTTTGGTTAAGTTTGGTGACTTTAACTTGCTTTATGGACAATACCAAATATTTTGCTGCGAGTGTGTGCACAATTATGGCTATGCAAGTCTGGTCTATCTTCCAGTTTTGGAACAACAACAATTGAAAGTAAAAAACTGAAAATCACACTCAGTGGTGGAGCGAAACTGTCAAATTTCAAAGTTGCAAAATATCGGCAAGCTCAATGAATGAAACTTCCAACATTTTTAGCTAGAACATTAGGATTGAAATAAAAAATTGATATACGCATAAATCCGCACTCTGAGATACTGTGACAAGAAATACACAAGAAATGATACAGTATATTTCAGAAGCTTTTAGGATGAAGCATTGATCATATATCTACGACAACGAAAAACAAGGATGTTTCAATAACATGAAATATAATGACGATGACAAAGTTATTAGTTTAAGAAGATTTTAGACAAGTATGGACCACGATCAGAAACCTTCTCACTTGACCAATGCGACATTCGGGGCTCAAAGGTGCAGTTCCTTCGCGAGATTCCATAGGACTTTGCCACCGAGGATTCTTTTCAGGCACTCTGCAATTGTAGCCTTTAGGCTAACTTTCATTTCCAGACAGTCTGAAATTGTAGCGTGCCCGCAAAGGACCTTGGGTGACGATGGCTCTTTTAGAGTGTCAAGACCGTAAGTCCGACGATGTTCTCGTTAGGGTGATAAGGCCAAGCAAAACGTACAATATTTCTCTGACAAACATGTCTCGCGCAATGTATTCCCTCATGAAACATTTTTCAAACATGCATTCATAGAAAGTCAGAATTTTTTGGATATCAGAGTGGACAAAGTTCACAAAAAATTCCAACTTCTTATCCACAAGATAAGTTATGATCAATTGTTATTGCGGAGAGTTTTTACTTCACAAGCAAATCAAAACTAAAATGCTTGACTAAGTAAAGATCATTATCTGGGGGGAAGTAATCGTTTGACCAGAAACTTTGTGAGGCTTGGGGTGGACTTGCTCAAGTCTCGCTCTTGAAGAAAGAAAAAATTTTCCCTCCCGTATTGATCAAGAGCGAGACGTGGGGCAAGTCCAGGCTTGGGGCCTCTGCAAAAAAATTCTTTCACCTGAAGTTGTCAAATGCAGAAAAACTATTTGCACGAGAGAGCAAAAACGGAGCTATCAAAATTTGCCTCCATGCACAAGAACAGACTAACAGATTTTGTAACTGTCTTGTTAAGGCAGTTACCATTCCTATTTCGAAACGAATGTACTACTTTTCAGATTTTGAACTAAATGGGTAGGGTAGGGTACAAAATTTCATGCGACGATCGGTTCAGCAGAAAAAATTCTAAATTTGGGGAGGGGGATTGGCAATAACCTTTTGTGTCACAGAAGTATTATGATTTCCATTTCCAGGTCTGGAGGCTAAGGCCATATTGTTCTCAGAAAAATAGAAAAAAATGGGCTTGGGTCTATTCTGCTTAAGAAAAAACGAAATGAGTATTCTCAGGGGGACAGAGCACCCTTGAAAGCAATAGCTGTTGCGGGCATGGGTGTAGTCCATACTTGTCTGCGTCAAGCATCATAAGCAAAAGAGCATCCTAGTTCAAAATGTGACGTCACGTAAATCCTTGACCAGGCCATTCACAGGGAATCAAGAATCAAAACCTTCAAATCAAAAGGACAGTTAGAAGTCATGTCAAACCAAACGACGAACCCAATCTAAACACACACAATTCCGCAAATATATAATATGTTTCCAGCCTTTAGAATTCTTATAGTGCTCCAGAAATGACATAAAAACATAAAGAAAACAGTTAACTCTATGGTGTAATTAAAATGTCTCTCTTCAAAAGTCGTATGGCAGAAACAATCTCGAATTTTCAAAACGAACGAAGTCAGCTCCCAAATCCTGATCTCTTGTTCAAAGTTTTTATCCCGGGTGGACCTGAAGAACTTGCACTGTTTTAAAGTTTGAAATGCGTGGATTACTAAAGATATTTGTTGGGGAGATGAGAAACGGTTTGTCCGAGGAAACCTATGTGCCCCCCGTGCAGTAGGTTAATGGTCATGCGCAGTACCGTTTTGGATTGGAACTCTGATGGGTGCATGAGCATTAACCTACTGCACGGGGGGACACATACGTTTCCTCGGACAAACCGAATCTCATCTCCCCACAAGTATTGGAGTGAATAAAAATTTGACTGATAGCCGACAGTCTGAAGTATGTTTTGTCATTTTTTCTCTATTTTTCTTACCATTGCAAAATATTGGTAAAATTGGATTTATTCATTTCGTCCCTTTACTTCGAAATACAAATGGAACAAACATGACTTAAATAGTGAAGCCTTTCGTCCACCAACTAAACTTTGATTCAGTCCAATACCTCTGCGTAACAAATTTTGAAACAGTTGAAGTTCCTTTTGGTCCAGCCGGTATGTCCATTGTTCAAAGATTTATCCAAAAATATCAAACAAAGACATGTTGCAATATAATAATCCTAACAAGCCCCCAAGTGTGAAAAAACAACACAAAATGTGATTACAAGGCCAAGCTACAAATTTCTTCTTTTGGCAAATACCCAGTTATAGGTTATCAGGTATAAATTTGACCTGTTCTAGACGCACACTGAAAGAGACCACAAATGATTATCAGATCCATTGCTTTGCAAACGTTCAAGAGCCATTTGTCATCTAGGTTCCAATGCGGGGCAAACCACGCTACAATTCCAGATTGTCAGAACATCAAATTAGGGACCGTTCATTATTTACAGAGGGGTTGGTACTGAAGAGTAATGTTTTCTTGTCCAAAAAATCTTCTTACCCAACTCTAAAAGTGACAACAAAAACATCTACCCAACAATTTTCAGGTTGAAAAATTTTTGCCCAACCCCTACCTATAAACATGGTTTCAATGTCAAATGATGTAAATTGTAAATTCAATACTGTAAATATTTATGACAAAGATGAACAAAGTAGACACTGAAAGTGAAATGGATAATGTTGATAATATTGATGATGATATTGAGATAATTTTGGACTTTAAACATTTGGTATTAATTGGTGGGAAAATTTTGTTTTTTCAACCTTGAAATTATATGAAAAAATATTTACCCAACCTTTTCATGTTAGAAAATTTCTCTTACCCACCCCATTTCTCTTCGGTACCAACCCCTTTATAAATAATGAACAGTCCCTTAGCCTTAACAGGAACCAAAGATCCACGTTACAGGAGTTGTACTGACAGAAAAGTTGTATTCTATCTCTTAACTGTTCTACCAGTTAAATTACAGCACTGCGGGTCAATTGTTTCTGTTTGGGCCAAATTTTAATCTCAGCTGGCCTGAAATTGTAGTGTGGCCTGCAAAGGACCCTGGGTGATAATGACACAAAGAAATCTATCTTGTAATCACCTGTGTTTCCTTGCAGCATGCTTCAAAACTACACCATACTTTTCCCTTACAATCAAAAACCTGTGAAAACGATTTGGTCTTTCATCTGACCGTTCGCTGAAATGATCAGATTGTTCTTCCTCTTCAAGTTAAATTAGGAAATTCTAAGAATGTTTCTGCCAAACGGAAATCAGCCAGAAATCTCTTTGAGATGTTTATACAATGTACTGCATGAGATCGCAACACCTTTTAGCAACACTTCAATACACAAAAATCAAAACCCTAAATATTCCAAGACAGCCAAAACATCAAACCCAGTTAAACACTTTCATCATCCGTAGAAAGTCATTAGAAACAGTGGCCGACACCAGGGGACAAGGTGGTGAGGTCATCCCCACCAATGCTGGCGAAATAATGATCTTTTGTTTAAAAAGAATAGCAGTGAACAATGCATTCCACTGAGACAATGGCTTTGCATCCCAACTATCTGGCAAAGTGTCAGCCACTGATAAGAAATCTTTGTTGTGAAGAAACTTAACAAAAATCAGCCCACTACCCACTATGCATTGTGGGATGAAATGCTGGATGAGAAGTGCAATGAAAAAGATCAGAATTCAAAAGTACTCCAGAAGCCCTTATTTTAAAGATGTCCTGTTCTATAAAAACCATTCATCTTGAAACTGATAGAAAATAGCTGATCTAGCTACGTCGTGCAGAAACTTGTGATCCTCAAAAGTTTGTTTTTGGGCTTTCCACAATAAATGAGAAGAATAGCAACAATTGACTACATGTGACAGCTATCTTATGTGCCAAAAAGCAGTAAAAGAACGAACAAGGTCAGTGCGCCTTCATTTAAAGCTGCATCTTTTGTTCCAAAATCTTCTCAAAATATTACACAGGACTCTCTCAAATCAAATAGTGCATTTAGAATAAAGTTAGTATAAATACTTATTGATGGGAGTATTGCCTGTGTTTAATTGAAGCAGTGAAACTTTGTAAGATCATGTAAAAATTTGTTGAGGATGGGTCATGACTGATACGGGCTGTGGCTATTTTCAAGGGGTCAGATGGAATGTTAGATGCTTTAGAAAACACAGACTTTCCTACAGCGCTGTAAAATCAACAGGCACATTCAAAACCCTTTGGAAACATTGTCTGACTAAGAAATCTACTACCAAACAAACCATAGATTACTTTGTCAGAATGTGAGATGAAAACTGTCCAGTCAATATTTACAACCATCAAAACGATTGTCCATCAGAATGAATCCAATTGCAAACTATCAACAATAAACAAATCAGTCCAAGATCTTCTAGAACATACAACGATAATAACACAGCCAGCACTTTGGATAAAATTCAAAACATTGCTCACAGACTTTTTCATGTTACACAAAATGTTCCAATACACAAGGACCCAAACCAAGTTGTTTGTTCGTTTGTTCGTTTTCACAAAATCAGCAAGAAAAATTGGAAAATGTACATCATACCCTATCTGCTCTAAAGCTATCAATCATAAGTAAAACATAAAGAAATAACAAAGCACAACCTCCTTTCTATAAGGTTCAAATTGTGGGAGTTAAAACTGTTACCTGGCCATGCTGCCAGTTTGCTCCATTCAAAGGACTTGCTTTGTGTATTGTTTTCAAATCCTTATCCAAACATTCCACTTCAATTTCAGAACAGAGCAACTGCAAGGAAAATAAATTGTCATTGAGAAAATCAACGTTTTTACTCCATTTAAAAATCTACAATACATATTCTACTTACAGAATTACTTTACAATACGGCTAAGATGGTACAGCAAGGAGAGCATAGGTTTCAAATCTTTAACAAGGCTGGTGTAAAATTGAGTGACCTATTTCTTTGAACTGAATGACTGCAAGGAAACTTTAGCTCTTTTGCTATAATTCTACCGTTGGAATTTTCTGAAATCTTCAATATTTTCAGAATTAAAGTGTTTTTCTTCTTTTTCAAGAATTCAAGAAAAAACTTCAAAAAAACTTACAACCATCGTAATTTCTAAAAGGTTTGACGTAACATGAAATAATTTCGAAAAAAACCATAGTTTATGAATGCCTACAAAATGGTATCAAGCAAAAGTCTGTCACCCATCTGGTTTATGATTTAGAAATTTGATGATGTCACATCCTCAAATGAGTTGAAATGTAAGATACGCTGTAATTTTCAAAAATATTCAAAATTCCTGAAAAGTCCAACGGTAGAATTATAGATAAGTGTCTAAAGTTTCTTTCAAGCCATTCAATCGGAAGAAATAGGTCATTGAATTTTACACCCACCTTTTTACGCCGAGATAAAGATTTGGAACCTATGCTCAGCAAGGAGCAGGAGGCTGTGTCTATCCCTTGGCCATTACAGATAGATAAAAAATAATTAAAATCCACCATTAAAAGATGAACAAACAAACAAATAAACAAAAGGACGAACATGGGACAAGTCACAGCTCCTCCACAGCAGCCACAAAATGGGGCACAATATTTTTATAACACCCCAGACAAAATTGGTTAACACTAACCTTTTTGCATGCTTCAGTAACCTGCTCCTCCATAGCTGTAGTTATTTCCATAGCTACCACCAGCACCATATGCGCCATATTGATTACTGCTTGCACCGTATGCACCACTGTCGCTGTTAAATAGACCATCTCCTTGGCTGTAACTACTGTAGCTTCCTGCACCATAATTTCCACCTGCGTACCCATCACTAAATCCTCCTGATCCAGCAGCTCTATCACTCATTCCGTACCCTCCTTCGTATCCACCACCATATGAGCCTTGTCCGTAACCGCTTCCACCTACCGAAAAGATGGATGGTTTTAACAATAAAAAACAACTAACGTCCATAAAAACTCCACTAAGCCCTGCAGCACAGTGGCTTATTCACAAAGTCAGATGATAAGGGGATATAAGAGATAGCTTTTCAGTTCTTTTACTCAAATCTTGCATAAATAACATACAATTCTACAATTAAAATTAAGTTCTAGAAATCTGGAAACTGTGGAAGCAAGCTTTTGCTCTTTGTTTCGCAGACCCTTTCTTCTCTTGGACATTGGGTATACTCGTATGCTAATTTCTTTCTAAATACAGCTGATAATGAACTGATTTTCACTCAGGTGGTAAAGTTATTGCTCTACTTCGTGCCTATAAATTTAATCAAACTCTTGCTTTCACAAAAATTTTCAGAAATTTTTAATCTTGGGGGTCAATTTTTCTGGTCCACAATTTAGTTGCAACTATGAAAAGTCTACTGTATGTATATATGTACCTCCTGCTCCATAACCCCCTCGGTCATATCCTCCACGGCCACCTCCACGGCCGCCTGCATAGCCTCCGCCACCACCACCGCCACCTCCACTGGTCTCTTTGTGGGCCAAGCCAACTTTCAGCACTCTTCCACCATATTCCTATGAAGAGAAGTTCCTGAATCTTAACAGTTTGGCAGTGCCGACCCTGTTTACACTGTACCGTTATAATTTTGGTCCATAAAAAAGTGAAACAGGTCAGCTTCCCGTTTCCACTGCTCCTGCTAAACCGGAAAAGTTTATTTCTTCTATCTATTCCGGGTGAGTTAAAAAAAAGAATCCCCGTTTGGAAGGCTATTGGTTTTTGAATATCAAAGCAATAATCCTGAAAACAGTTTTGCTTATTGCCAAAATGCTCAATTAGGTTCAGTAATTTACCCGGCTTTAATCAACCATTCCTTCCCGTGGATATGGAAGATTTTCTGCAGAAAGCTCCTTCCAAAACCTGCAAATACCATGAGCAAATTCTCCCTAAGGCTTTCCTTTCTAAAAATCATGACACTCATGCATTCATGTGTTTTGTCCTCTTGGGAGAATGGAATCCCCCTGAATAGGTTATTGATATGGAATAGACTTGTTGATCCTCCCAAGAGGATAGCATGCGCTAAAGCGCACAGAAGTCATTGCGGTAAGGCCCATGTAAGGCAGAATTGTTACCGAAGTTTGTTAGTGATTTTGGGCATGTTTTGAAGGTTTCTTGAAGAGGGTTTATCAAGAAAATCCCTCATAATTTCAGAATGGAGTGGCCAATTTCAGTCAGAGAAATTTGACAATAAATTTGAACATGTCTAGTTCGATATCCAGGGAGCAGTGGCCTTCCAAATGGGGATTCTTTTTTAGTAGATCCTTTTATAAATTTGGCAGCGAAACGGTATGTTTGTCATGGTGTAGAAATGCATATGTGCATGAATATGAATCAAGTTAAAGAACTACTGTATCTTTAGGATTCCTATGACAAATCATTTTACTAAATTCCTCTCATTATGGCACAGAAAGTCCAATTTCAACCAAATAAACTTTCCTAGACTGAACTTTCAGAGAAACAATTTTGCAAAATTTTGCAAAGTAAATTACATCAAACAAAAATTGGCAACCCTCCACAAATTTTCTGGCTCATCCAATACAATAAAACACTTGAATAAAATTTCCTGTTGAATAATTATGCTATTGAACTATTCTTTTATTTTCAATTTTTTACGAGCTTACTGTTACAGAAAAACTTACAGATCCATTCAAGGTTTGAAGACATTCTGCAGCTTCATTTGCTTCAGCAAAAGTCACGAATCCAAATCCTTTGGATCTTGGCTGAGCTCCAGATCTATCCATAACAATGAATGCTAAAATTTGAGAAAATCAAAATGAATACTTTTGGCACAGTTTTGACAGGATTTCTTTCATCTTCAAAGACATGTTGTGTTAGCAACTGCTTAATATAACAAACAAGTTTGAAGTGGAATCCTGTACGAAAATACAAGGCCGTGTAATAGCCATGTACAAGCCTTGTAGTTATGGCCTTGTAACCTTGTTATAGCCTGGAATAGCCTTGCTGTAACCTTGTAAATGGCTTGAAAAATGCTAATTAGCCTTGTAGAAGCCTTGTGGAAACCTTGTGTTAGACTGGTTGCAGCTTGGAATCTTACTGATAGCCTTGTAATTTTCTTCCAAGGTTAGTACAAGGTCATAACAAGGTCATAATCCCCTCTACAAGGCTAAAACTTGGCCTGTACAAGGCCAAGTTTAGCCTTGTGTTTTTGTACAGGATTTCTTTCATCTTCAAAGACATGTTGTGTTAGCAACTGCTTAATATAACAAACAAGTTTGAATTGGAATTCCATTGCTTTTAGCCTCCGCTTTTCTTGATGGGTCTGCCTCCAGGCTTCAGTACTTTGTGATTTTCGCTTCATTGAAAGTCTTTGACGCAGTGGTGTAATCCTCTGACTTTGCAGCCAGAACAGTCAGGCGGACAGGGTTCGATACCAGGTAAAGCCTCAACACTTGGGTGTCATGACAAGGTGTTGCGGACTCGATTAGGACTTCTCTACTTATGCGATCCCAGCACTTTCACTTTCACCTTATCACTTTCTACAGCTGTGAAAATTCAGACAAATTTTTAGCAAGCTGAGCTATTACTTTTTAGCAGTTTCTGGAAATATGGGATTTTATTCACAAAATTTGTTCATGGTTACCAATTTTGAACCAGATTATTTGTTGTCTGCACTCACAGGCATCACTTATTTTAGTTCAGTTCAGACCATTGATTCTACTGCCATAAATGTTTGCATCCAAACAGGTGCAGATCCAGCCCAAAGTTGAAGGGGGCAACCTGCAGAGGGCACTAAAGGTACAAGAGAAAGTAAGCACCCCCATGTGCACAACCATTTTTACTCCTATTTAAGGAAGTTATTTGTTTGCTCAAAATCAAATAACACCTTGATTTATATGTTTCCCCCACATTCTGATTGAAACAGTTAAAAAAGAGTGCGTAAGGGTCATTACGGTGCTCTTCTTGCCAAAAAATGGGCACCAAGCTGAGTTTACAGTGGGAAAAGGGTGCAGTTGCCCCAATAAATCCACCTCTGCATGCAAACACACCACTGCTTCAAATTTTTCTTGGCAGGAGATATTTTTACAAACTTTCATACTCTACAGGCTGGATGCTACAAGGGTTTATTATACTTTGAAGGAAAAATCAAACTTCAAGGAGTCACAAAGAAAGGCAAAATTTAATTTCCATTTAAATCAAAAATTAAAAATCTTCCTTCATTCACCACAGAAACATAACTGCAAGGCAATAAATATCAACAGTCCATGTTCAGCGATTTTCAAATACCAAAATGATAAGATGCTGTCGTTTTATCATTTGTTTTCCTCAACATTTCAACACATCGCCGCGATAACGATTTTCGACACCAGCAATTACCACGTGTTTGCCTTCATTACCCGACATTCTTTACTAGTACCCGTTTCAGTTACGTTTACTCAAATTCTATCTTCCATATACTGTTAAAAGTATGTGTAACTAAATATTCTTTGGCATTTATATCTGATTATAATGTTATGAGTTGGTGAGATGAAACGATAATCTCGGGAAGCATCATTTATTTCGACAGCACTTGCTGCGCATGATGAAACGGAATGGCCTAGGCAACGGAGGCAAGTGCGCCTCAAGCTCGAATATCTCACTGAAAAACGCGGTCATACATACCATCTTCGACGACTCCAAACTTAGCACATACTTGTCTTAAATCATCAGCAGAACATGCCCAAGGCAGACCGCCAACATAGATTTTACTCGTCATTTCAAATGGAGTTGTGAGTCTTCAACAAAGTCAACGGCTTGCAAAAATGAAGAGGGAACCAACCTGGAATCGAGGCGGTGTTAATGGCGGGCATACATTGACACAATGACGTCGATTTCAAATGCATGAACAAAAGCCTTTTGTTTGTCTTTGCGGGTATATATTTGCGAATTATTTTCGCGACTTTGGACTCGATCCCAATCTCTCAAACGGCTGAAGGCTGAAGTTTCGACTATTTATTATCCGAGTTTGCGACGCATTTTCGCGACTTTGGACTCAATAACCCATGCTTTCCTAAATGGAAGGGGTGTTTGGGGGATCTGTAAACCGTAAAACCATACACATTTTTAGCAAAAACGTAAACCTTTGGTAAAACCGTGTGATATCTTACGTAAAAACGAAAAACTGCATGAAAAAATAAAGTAGAACCGAAAATAATGCACATATGTGAGCGAAAATATGGGTGAAACCGCGTAACCAAAAGCACCCCCTTCCTCAACAGCTAAGTTGACAGGGTTGGGACGGGGGTAGCAGCGGACACGGGTATGTGCGCCCATATGGGTTAGTTCTTGGGCCCAAAATTCTCTAAACAAGGGTCCTTTTTTCGGCAGATTTTCTTTAAACATGTCTGGTCTAAAATTGGTAATTTTCCACCAAAATTCATCATAAAAGTGGGCACGAAAGCAAGTTTTGGTAATTAGAAGAGAGGAAGAGAGTACACTCATTTTTTTTATAAGAAACTAAGGTCCGGGGCTGGTAGGCAGTTTCTTAAATTTTTGGGCCATTTGCTACTGAAAGTTTCTTACATGTTTCTTATATTTTTAATGCCAGAAGTGAAGAGTTAATTTTGCATTGTCTAAAGGGCTCCCCAATTACTTAGTAAGATCTCAAAACAAGTAAATAACATAATTCGCACTCAAAATAATGTCCAAACAGTTTCTATAACTGTACATTATCAAAACATTTTGAGTGCGATAGGAAAATTAAAACTGTAAATTACTAAAGTTTCTTAGCTTTTTCAATTCAGGTAGCGTTGTTTCTTAAATTTCGAAAAATGTAGCCTACCGTTTCTTATAAAAAAATGAGTGTATCTTTCTGAAAACCGGGCAGCAGACCCCCATCGATCCACAAGTGATGCACCCTCCCCCGGGTACCAAGCACTTCGAACGATATCATCATTTAATATCTAGATCTTATTTTTGCGACAACAAATATTTCTTCAAGTAGCATCGGGTGGGTCAAGACAGGTTTCTGGGTTTTGTTTCGTTGAAAAATACATCTCTTTCATTTCCAAAATTTATTGCATTCTATTGCATTTCGATTTTAAAATCTGTTCCTATAAATGGGTCATGTTTTATCCAAGTTCTAATACCTTTTTGCAAGAGTCTCAAGGATCTGAACCAAGCCTACGTCGGCAAAATCATTGATGATTGATGGATTTTGAATTTTTGAAGTAAGCTCAAACAGTCAAACGGTCAAACTTTGTATTTTATCAAGAAAACAAATTTTGCAGAACCATGTCCTATAATATTGCTTGTTTGGCCAAACCTAAAACTTGGCGAACGGAGTCAAAACGGCATAGGGCATTTTATTTAGAACCCACTGAAATGTTACAGTTGAATTCTGAAATAACAAACTACCGAAGTGATGTAACGAGCCTTACTACGTAAATAACAGATTGTAAAAATTCCTCTCTATACCTTTCTCACGCTTTAATTTTGTGGAGCTCCTTAGTACTATAGTCATCACTGTCCTGTTTTTGGCCTTCGACGTCCTGTATCTCAGACCAGCCCCCTCAACTGCCCGATTTTTTTTCTGTAATTTATTTTGAGTGGGCAGGAATTATTTCTAGCTACCTAAAGCTAATTTAAGCCCACTACTATGCATGCCGCATCCAGGCATGGGAGGCATGGGACCCCTGGTTTAAGGTCCCTTCCGAAGGACGGTGAGGTGAGTTGCGATGTCAAGCCCCCGTGGTCCCTACCTGGGTCACCCATCCGCGGAGTTTGACCTCACTCGACCGAGCTTAACTTCAGTCTTCTGACGGAAACTGTCAACATTCATATTCGTAATCTACGCACAAAACTGATCCAGATGTCTCATCAATTCCCTCTCTTGGTGACCATGCTCCCCTCCACCCTCTGGTCTATTAACCGATATTCAACAGTTTGTTCACAGTGCTCTTGCCATTCAGTTATCGGACTGTATGTGTTGTGGCGCAGTGGTGTAATCCTCTGACTTTGCAGCCAGGACAGTCAGGCGGCGTGGGTTCGATACCCGGTAGGAACCCACCACTTGAGCGTCATGACAAAGGGTCGCGGACTCGATTAGGTCTGCTCTATTTCTGCGATCCCAGCGCTTGGCGCTGAAAAACGCAACTTCACCTTCACCTTCACTGTCCGCTCTATACAGTACCAAGAAGAAGCTACAAGAAAACGAAACGAAGTTTAAGACTCTTTATGTCTCAACCAGCAGATTGAAAGAATGATATAATCCATCAATCCAGCGAATAAATTGAAATACAGTCGTGTCCTGCATATAAGAAACAACTTTTTCAATTTCAGGTCTTTTTTCTTTTTTTTTTTCTTTTTTTTTCTACATTCCATTAAAAATTTACAATACAAATTTACTAGTTACACTACTTACAAAATACTTTACTACACTACGAGACGATGCCACTAGATGCAAAATATCATGACTATTCTGTGGCATCACGAAAAACTAAGACAATAATACATGGGAAAGCAAAAGAAAGAAAACTACATTCTGTCTCAAATTAGACATAAGGTGAAAAATTGTCCGCGATAACAACAGACAAGATGCCTGCCGCCGTTATGGAAAATTTTGCGCTATCACAAATCTCACCTCATATATAATTTGAGACAGACTTTACATACGATAGTTAATTAAATAATTGGTGGCTTACTAGGGGGATGGGGGCGAGATACTTTATTCAAAGCGACCAGTACTATGTATAAAACGTATCGTCAGCTCAAGGATACTCCTATTCAGTTCATTTGGAAAAGTCTTATCGCCGTACAGTAAGATTTGCAACAGAGCTTCATTTGCAACATCTGCATATCCAAATGGTCGTATAAGAATGGAGATACCAGCGAGGAGATCAGCCCTTTGAACACCAAAATTTCAATTTCAGGTCTGATGCGTTTCTTATAAAATGAGATAAACTTGCAAATAAGGGTAAAGTTTCTTATTACAAAAACATATACTGTTGAACCAGACATGGTCTCTATTGATGATTATTATTTTGAATTGTATTTGTAAATTTTCACTTCCAGAAAATGCTACAGTTATTTCAGGAAGGTGCTTTTTGCATACAAAATTGTTTTTTTCATTTGAATAGGTACAGTTCAATACAACTGGAAAGCTGAAAAATCCTAAGGTTTCAATCCATAATTTGTAAATAAGAAACAACCTTTTTTTCAGACCTGAACAAGTTTCTTATAAAATGGGGTATATTTTGAAAATCAGGGTCTGTGTTTCTTAAATTTGTGTTTCTTATATGCGGGACACTACTGTACTGCAGGGCCGTCGAGAGCCAGCTCGGGCCCTGGACCGATTCATAGGATCGGGCTTCAGAGGGAATTGGGGGCGAAGTCCCCAAGAAAATTTTATGGGGCCACACCCTTCAGACTCTCGGAGAATGAAGGAAACGCCCTTTTTAAGAAAGCTACTTTAGAAGAAATTGTTTAGATATTCCATGAAAAAGTTATCAAGGAAGTGGTATTTACGGTAAACAATGAAACGATCCTCTCTTACCAAGTGACTTTGTCAAAGTCACCTCGCAAGGTACGGAAACAAAAACTTTAAAACACAGCCACATAAGAAAACTATTTCCTTCTGTCTATGTCTTAAGGCAGGTAGCTAGATTGTCATAAAACCATAAAAGTTACTGTAAAGAGATTTTACAGCAATAACTAAGTTTTGTCGAACGATATTTTTGCGGGTCCCTTCGAGGCCCGGGCCCCGGACCCTTTACCCCCTCCAACCCCCCCTCTCGACGGTCCTGCTGTACTGAAATGATTTAAATTACACAAGCTGAATTTACAAAATGAAGAAGCGTTGCAGCATGTCTGTTGATTTTACTTTGCAATACCAATGACTCCACAAGCAAGACGTGCTCCTGCATTGCCTGTATTAAGACTGTCACCTCCACCCTTTCCCAAGTCGTCAACATCAGCATGAACCTGAACAAAATGAACAATAGAAAACAGGTTTTTGAAATTTTTTCTTACAGAGGAACTAAGCTTTGGAATAATTTGAGGCATATGGCTTCGGCATACACTCTACAACTCACACACAGTTACCTCAATCATAGAAAGCAGAGGGTCAAAACAGGAAGCAGCTTTCAGTGCCTGGAAAACAGAACAAAAAAGAGTTCCACAGGGGTCCGTACTTGGGCCCCTCTTCTTTAACATATTCATAAATGGTTTCTTTTATACTATAGAAAACTATCTGGCATGCAACTTTGCTGATGAATATGTGGTGAATATTTTATGAGGGGTAGGTATAAAATTGAAATGGTTGCAAATCTGGACAAATTTCAGTTAATTTTGTTTTTTGGCTCAAAGAAACAAAAAGTTATGCAGCGACCAGGGGCGGACTGGCTGCAAAAATTAGGGCCCGGGCCATTTTGCAGGAAAAGGGCCCCAATACCAATACCACAGGTGAGCGAAACAAGCAGGGTCTGGGAATACTTACCCGGACAGCGAAAGTATTTTGTGATCAAGCCCTCTAAATTGGCTTGAAAAGGTATTGCAAAAATTGTCAGCGATTCAAAAGTGGGAACTAACAAACGGCATTTTATACTGCTCTTTCTATCTCAGTTTGCACAATTAATAAATGTCCGTAATATTATCGGAGAGCTCCTCCGTAATGGTTCAAATGCTGAAGCTCCTGACAGTCAGAGGCGGAGCCAGCCGAAAATTTGTCGTGACCTTATCGCTTTTCTCCAGAAATGCCCTTTTTCCGTAAGGGAATGACCTCTTGGCCCCAAAGCCCAATCTACCGAATGAGCCAAAAAGTTCCCACTTTCGGATATTCGTAGCACCACAAGTACTTCATGGATTTGAATGATTTAAATTCTAGTTAAAAGCCAAAAGATCGAAGTATATTTGTGATTTTTCTTGTCTTATTAGTATTACGAGCACTGCAAATATAGGTAAATTCAACTTTATAAAAATCCATGGTTACAAAATGACTGAAAAAGGCAAATAACACTTGATCAAGCCGTTTGGACTCTTCTCACACAAAGCAATAGGCACGGGCGTTTCGCCTCTCTCAAGAGTTGTAAGACATAGATTCTCACACAGATACTGAAGATTTTCAATCCAATGGCAATAACGTGCAGACAATATCTCTCATCCATGAGAAATGGCATTTTCGCTGTTGTTCTGAGCGAAGAGTACTTTATGACTTGATGAAGTAGTTTAGGCCTTTTCAGTCATTTTGCAACCACCACGTTTTTGTAAACTTGAATTTACGAATTTTTCCAGTACTCGTAAGAGGGCGAGAAAAATCACAAAAATACTTTGATCTTTTGGCTGTCAAGCAAATATTGATTCATTCCAATCCATCCAGTACTCTTGATGCTATTAATTTTCAAAAAGTGGGAACTTTTGTCTGGTTCACCAGGTAGCTACCTAACCCATCCCTCAAGACTCTCTTGACAGGATTGGACGATTCTTGCCATATCACCGCCAAAGAGTTCTGCGATCCTTGACAAGGATGATTTGAAAAAGATAATGTCTGTACAAAAAAAGGCCTGTACAGTCTACTTTGTCAAAAAATAAAGGTCAGTGTCACTACAGACACTCCAAATAATGGACAAATCAAAACTATCTGCCAGAAGACCAACAACTATTAAATTTATTTTCAATTCTTTTTATTCTTACCACAAAAGCTCTGCCAATGACCGAGTGTGGCCCATTAAGTTTCACAAGCTTGTCTGTAAGATCAACTTTAGCAATTCCATCATCTCCTGCAGTCACATTGCCAAGATCTCCAACATGTCTGAAATATGAAAGAGATCAGTTGGGCTTTGAGAACATTGATTTATCTTGATTGAATATCTGGTAGATAACTATATGAATAAATGAATAATAGCCAGTAAATAACTGGCAATGAATGCTTATTGCTTAGTACCCAAATGACCATTCAAATTGTTTTCCTTAGCCAAAAGCACCATTTGCAACAACAGTTCCCACAAAAAGCACCAGTGGTGGAAAAAATATTTGCCTTCCTGCAAAGGACGTCAAACCAGAATTCTTACTTCCATTGTTTTATGAATTTTTCTGTAGTCCCAGATTTCAGTGTGGTTGATGATCCATTAGGAACTGAAATGACGTTTAAAGCTTCCTGAGATCACAAAACTGTAAAAGAAAAGAGCATAATCTAAACATTGATTTTCTTCTATTCTTTCCTTCCGTTAGTCCTTCCTGTCTCTTCATATACTCAATTTTTGCTTTCATTGTCATCCTATCTTCTTTCCATGCTTCTTTCTTCCTCCTCTCCTTTTTCTTTCCAACCTGTTTCCTTTCATCTCTTTATTCCTCCTTTCATCATTACCTTTCTTTTCCTTCCTTCTATTTGCTTTCTCTCTTTCCTCCCTGTTTCTTCCTTCCAGACAAGAGAGCTTCCTGCGAAGCTGCTTCGCGGCTTCACGCACATTTTCCACCTCTGAAAAGCACTATCAAAGCTCTATCACAAAGTCAAATGATAAGTACAAAATGATAGCTCTTTACTTCTGTTACCCCGTATTTTGTGGAATGAACATACAATGTCAAAGAGTCAAATGCACAAATTACAGTGTAGATACAGTACATACAGTTATTTATCCTTTAAACCATCTCAAAATTAACCAGAAATTTGTTCAGGAAAATAAATGGAAAACATTGGCATTTGTTATAAGTGGGGGGAGCTTAACAGAGGAGGGCTTAGCTGGGGGATTTATCAAAATTTTGGCTAAGAAGGGACGGCTTATTAGAAAGGGGGGCTAAACAGAGCTAATTTATGGTTAAATGAAAGTTAAAGAAATGCTAGCACCGATTTCCAACAAAGTTTGTTTCCATGCTAACATTCTATTTATCCCCTTCTGCTTTGGAATCTAAACTATCTCAACTGGAATGGCACGCTAAAAAGCACCATCTTTTTTAATCACTCCTCTAGAAACTGTAAAATTAGAAAAACCGCTCGAGGTTTAACAGAGTTTTTATAGATGCTAAGAGGCTGTTATAGATGCTATAAGGGAGCGTGTCACTTCCAAACACTACCTTCTAAGAAGCAAAAGACACAAAGATCACATGACAACCAGGTGGTCACTTTATTGACACTAGTGGCAGACCAAAGCTGGAAAAGGAAAGGGTCCCAAATTACTTTTGGTAAGAATGCCATAGATCTGGCTTTCCATAATTTAACTATTTGGCTATTTTCGCAGCAACTCAAGCTATATTGTATTTTTAGTGATGTCTTAGATGGAGGTAAAAATGTCTTTGGTTAGCAAAATTTGACATGTTTTCCCTTGATGGAATTCTCTGTCCTTTTACTGTCATGCAAAATGAAAAACAACACAAACCTTTCTTCATCAGCTGGTGCACCATGATTTTTGTCAAAGGGATTGAAGTGAGATCCAGCACTGGTGCAGCCATTTGTGTAATCACCAAATTTGTGAATGTGGAAGCCATGATCTCCTTTTCTCAAACCTTTGATTTCACCTGTTACATGAACTGGTTCATCTCCCTGGAGACAGACAGCAACATTCAATTTTTATGACAATGCAAATCAAATTTTTCAAAGATCTTCAAGATTTTTCCAGATTTTTCCAAGATTTTCAAAGATTTCTCAATTTGTCCATCAGGATGTCTAAGACTTTTTGGAATTTTAGGATCTTTAGCAGGGACGTAGGAAGCATCTCAAACTTGGAGGGGCACGACACTTCGAGGGCACTTTTTCCATTAAGCTAAAGGGGCATTTCCTGAAAACAAAAAGGGCACTTCTTTGTTTATTTCAAAATCTTGGGGGGGGCACGTGCCCCCAGTGCCCCCCCGGTTCCTACGTCTCTGATCTTTAGACTTTCAAAGACTTCGCTATCTTCCAAAATTTTTCAAGATTTTGTAAAAAATTTTAAGGATTGAAATGTTTCTAAGATCTTGTGAAGATTGTTGAGATTTTTCAAGATTTGGGACTTTTAAAGATTTCTTAGGACTTTTTGCAAAGGAAAGTGTATGAGCTTTTGGGAGTCAACTGCCTTCGCTCGTGCGCACATGTATCAGGAACAAACAGTCAACACGTGCAGCTCAATCTTGGACAGGTGCAAAACTAAAAGGGTCTTGTAATTGCGTAACAAAACAAATCAGTTTTAAAGGACCATATCAAAATTTGTCCCCACATAAACTTGTCTTTGCCTATCTAAAATTAACACCCTACTCTTATATAAACATATTGTAGAGTCCCTTTTCAAAGAGTATATAAAAGAGGGAGGGAGATCCCATTTAGAGCAAGAGAATGGGCCTAACTTTCCTTTCCTAAGTTGCTTGGCGTTATTTTTAAACAGCATACTAGTCTTTCCTTCGGCCTAGTGAAGCCCCATAACTACACAAATACATTACCTTCTGCTCTAGACAAATAGTTCCCTTGACTTCTTCACCAACGAGTATGCAGACAGCTTTCAATAACGCCATTTTACAAGCTCAACTTCAGCAAAACCTCTACGGACAAAGATTGTCTGGAAAGAGAACGTTGACGCATGGGTCCCTCCCCTTTCTACATGTCATCCTGATCTGAATGTCTTGAACTGATGGTAAACAAATGACGTCATTTCTAAACAAGATTTTAGGCCGCAGAACTAGATCTACCCATGAAATATTTACGAGTATTACAATACAATATGAAACAAAATACAATTACGATGCACCATTTTTTATAAGAAACTAAGAATTTGGACCAGTACTGAGATTTTCTGGCGGAGAATGGTTCAATATTTTTAAAATGGAATTGTTTAGTTTTGAAATTAGTAAAAAATAACCTTTCATGCCAGTTAAATGTGTCTGATTTCTCTGCGAATCTGTTCTGCTCCTCTCTCGAACCGTCATTTGCTCTTCGTTTTAGGCCAACGACTGTTTAGGGGTGTTGCTGTTGTCTCTGAAAAACTCACTGAAAAACTCATAGCAATAAACAAAGAATTGATGTAGATGTAGAATATTGTCAAATTTGTACCAAATATGCGCAAATATGATATCATGACTGTTCGCTATGTCAATGATACCCTTGGCTAGACCGTTGCAAGGCCAAAATTGCAAAAAAGGATACCCTTGGCTAGACTAGTAGTCCAAAAAAGTATACCCTTCGTCGCGGCACATCCCCAAGTACTTTTATTATGGAAGAGCCCCCCTAGCCCCCGTGATTGGACGTGCCGCTCATATGGGTGGGTTTTTTCAACTGAAATTCCCTACATATAAGTCTGTTTTTAACCATAACTCTGGTAGATGGGTAGTTATTGAATATTCTGTCATACGAATGGGTCCTTTTCCCAAAGTCCAGATTCAGGTCGAACAATATTAACAATGAAGTAAACCCCCCTCCCCCCTCCCCCCCCCCGGGGACTCTCCTCTCTACAGTATCAAGAAGAAAAGAAGCTACGAGAAAACAAAATGAAGTTCAAGACTCTTTATGTCACAACCAGTTGATTGAAACAATTATATCTTCCATCAATCCACGATTAATACTATCTACAGAGCAAATAAAGGGAAATACCGAAGTGATCTACATTACACGAGCTGAATTTACAAAATGAAGAAGTGTTGCAGCATACAACGATGTCTGTTGATTTTACTTTGCAATGCCAATGACTCCACAAGCAAGACGTCCTCCTGCATTGCCTGTTGTGAGACTGAGCTCATGTCCACCTTTTCCCAAGTCATCTACATCAGCATGAACCTTAACAAAATGAATAGAAAACAGCTAATAGTTGGTCTTTTGAAATCTTTCCTTACTAAGCTTTGGAATAATTTGAGACTTATGGCTTCGGCATATAGACAGTCTGCAACTCACACACAGTTACCTCACTGAGAGAGAGCAGAGGGTCAAAACAGGCAGATTATTGAGTCAACCACTAGGAACACAAGTAGCCAAGCACCATTTCTAATACCATACTGCAGAACTAAATGCATATAAATTTTCCTTCTTTCCGAGTGCAGCAAGACTGTGGATAAATGTGCCCGTGGAAATAAGATCGGAACAAACACTAACAAGCTTTAGGAGCTCACTTGAAGCAACAAAGTTAGTATAAAGACATTAAAGAAGACTTCCAATTTGATATCAACATTTGAATGCTATACCGGGTGCGCCAAAATAAACTATGCACGTTTGGCAGGCCACTATAAATCGTACACTAGACCGATTTTGATGATTTATGACTTAATCGTTAGCAGAAAGCCTGACTTAGATACTGGGATTTTTTGCAATTTTTTTCATTTTCAGTTTTTAGAGCTAGAAGAGAGTTTCTTAAAATTTTAGTTTTCGAAAACACTGAAAACGATCAAAAAAACATCGATCAAGTTTTCTAAAGAATCGACATAAATGGACAAAGAGAGAAGTTGTTCGTGGTGATTTGAGACTTAGAAATCGACTAATTGTAATCTGCTGTATGAGAGTTCGTACTAAACCCCCAAATCACCCTGAAAACATTTTCTCTTTGTTCATTCATGTTGAGTCTTTTAAAATTTGATCAACGTTTTTTGATCGTTTCCAGTGTTTTCGAAAACTAACATTTTGAGAAACTCGCTTCTAGCTCTAAAAACTGAAAACAAAAAAATTTGCAAAAAGTCCTAGAATTTAAGTCAGGCTTTCTGCTAAAAATTAAGTCATAAATATTCAAACTCGGTCTAGTGTACGATTTATTGTGGCCTGCCAAACGTGCATAGTTTATTTTGGCGCACCCGGTATAATCTTAAAACAAAATGTTCTTTCTCTTCTGTAAATAAACACTAATAAACTAATCTGGACTGGACTTGCTGGTAATAACCTAATTGTACGTTGTGTGCAATAATTTTATAGAAAGATAGATACTGTAGATAGCTTTTGGGCCTGGAAACAGTATCAAAAAGAGTTCCACAGGGATCCGTACTTGGGCCCCTCTTCTTTAACATATTTATGATAAATTATTTCTTTTATACTATAGAAAACTCTCTGGCATGCAAGTTTGTTGATGAATATGTGGTGAATATTTTATGAGGAGTAGGTATAAAACTGAAGACAACATGAGAGAAGCATTGAACTGGTGCCAACTTAACAAAATGGTAGCAAATCTGGACAAATTTCAGCGAGTTAATTTTTTTTGGGCTCAAAGAAACCAAAAGTTATGCAATGATATTCATGGCGATATCATAAAGATGTCTGACCCAGTGAAAATCTCAGGTTTGTTGGGGAGATGAGATATTAGACTTATAAAGTTAATAAAAAATCATGTAGCTAAACCCTTAAGTAACTTGATAAATCTTTCATTCAGCTCAGGATACTACCCTAAAATGTTAAAATATGCTAAAGTAATACCAATCTTCAAAGCAAACTCCAAATATGAAGTATCAAATTATCGTCCAATTTCTTTACTCCCACTCTTCAATAAAATTTTTGAAAAATTGATGTATGCTCGCTTAATTAACTTTCTTCATCATCAAAAGGTCTTATATCTTCACCAATTTGGTTTCCAGAAACAGAAATCTACTTCACTCGCTATACTTGATGTTTGCATTAAACTTATCGAAGCGATCGAAAATAAAGAATTTTCCTGCTGCATCTTTCTTGATTTTGCAAAAGCCTTTGATACAGTTAATCACAATATACTGCTAAGCAAACTTGAACATTATGGTATAAGGGGAGTTGCCCTGGAATGGTTCCGCTCCTATCTCAATGGTAGAACTCAACGAGTTTTCGTTGGAGGTCAACTCTCTGAAGGGAAAAGCATCGATCACGGTGTACCACAAGGGAGTGTCCTTGGACCACTTTTGTTCCTATTGTACATAAATGATATTCCACATGCCTCTAAAATAATGAATTTTCATCTCTTTGCAGACGATATCAGTCTTTTCTATTCCCATAAAAGCATTAATGTTTTGGAAGAAACTGTTAACTCAGAATTAAAACAAATATCGGATTGGCTAGCAGCACATAAGCTAACCCTAAATACCAATAAATCAAACTATATGATAATTAAACCAAGACAGAAAAAATTACCCAAAAATATTCATTTAAGCATAAATGGCGATATCTTAAAGAAATCTGACTGTGTTAAATATTTAGGCGTTTTAATAGATAGCAATCTTGCATGGAAGCAGCACATACAGCATGTCAACACAAAAATTGCAAAAAGCATTGGTATTATAGCAAAGATGAGACATTTTGCTCCAAAAAGCATCCTACTCAGCATATACAATGCCTTCATAACATATCAACTATGGAATCATTAACTGGGGAGGAGTCTATTCAAACTTTTTAGACCCTTTAAGAAAAATATAAAGAAAGAAATACAAATAAGGACCATCAAACAGCAAAATGAACCAAGTAAACCCCTTTTAAATGATCTAAACTCTTTGAAACTAAATGACACATACACTCTAGAATGCGCAAAGTTTATGTATGATATTTCAAATAAAAACAGTACTGACTCTTTCAGCCATTTGTTCCAATTAACTAGTGAAAAACACCACATCCAAACTCGACAAGCCACCTCTAAAAAGTTCTATGTCCCAAAAGCTAGAACGAACTATAAACGAAACTTTATTTCAAATTTTGGCGTAAAAATCTGGAATAATTTACCCCAAAACTTTAGTAGAAATTTACCCACAAAGAAAATTTTCGGAAAGCATTATAAAAATTTTTTGCTACAATCTTATTGATTACAGACTATTTAACAATCTATTGAACCCCAACCCTCTTTCTTGGACTTTCTTTTTTATTTCCTTTTCCTCTGTTTTCCCAACTGGCCTTTCTAATTAGTTATTAGCAATTATAACAAATGAATAAAATTTTCGTGTAGTTAGTATTACAGCATTTATATATTCTTATTTCAGTAACCATGTCGTTGAGGGCAAATGGCTCGAAAGCTCATTATGAGTTATTTTCATTTGTCCTTTTCAGCACTTTTAGTAAGATAGATGTTTTTCATGTGCTGATACTTGTAAGCGTTCTTTCGTAGATATTATATCATCTTTTTATATTAGACTATGACTATCATGTAAGTTTAGCTGAGAATATTCATCATCAAAATCAAAAATCAAAGATACGGTTCGTCCGAGGAAACTTAAGTGTCCCCTCATGCAGTAGGTTAATGCTCATGCACCCTTCAGAGTTCCAACCCAAAACGCTACTGCACATGAGCATTAACCTACTGCACGGGGGGCACATACATTTTCTTGAACAAACCGTATCTCGTCTCCCCAACAAAGGTGTTATTATTGACACTCAAAAAACCGACACCTCAAAAGTATCTGCCAGAAGACCAACAACTATTCAATTTATTTTCAATTTTTAATTCTTACCACAAAAGCTCTGCCAATGACAGATTGTGGCCCATTCAGTTTCACAAGTTTGTCTGTAAGATCAACTTTAGCAATTCCATCATCTCCTGCAGTCACATTGCCAAGATCTCCAACATGTCTGAAATATGAAAGAGATCAGTTGGGCTTTGAGAACATTGATTTATCTTGATTGAATATCTGGTAGATAACTATATGAATAAATGAATAATAGCCAGTAAATAACTGGCAATGAATGCTTATTGCTTAGTACCCAAATGACCATTCAAATTGTTTTCCTTAGCCAAAAGCACAATTTTGCAACAACGGTTACCACAAAAAGCTCTATCAAGCCCCAGGGAGCTTATTCAATCTGGGATACTCCAAAGGGGGGCTTACAAGAGAGGGGACTTATTAGAGAGGAGAGCTTATTCACAAGTCAAATGATAAGTATAGAAATGATAGCTTCTTACTTCTGTTAAACCCCATATTTTGTGGGATGAACATACAAATTTATCCCAAACCACGTCAAAATTAACAAGGAAACATGTTTAGCTAAATAAATGAAAAATTACTTGGGGGCTTAACAGAGAAGGGCTTTAAGTAAGTATTTTAAAGAATTTTGGCTTAGAAGGGAGGGCTTATTAGAGAGGGGGGACTAAACAGAGCTTTTATGGTCAAAGTTAAATAAAGGCCAACACTAATTTCCTACAAAGTTTGTTTCCATGCTAACATTCTATTTATCCCTAGATCTATATTATTCTAGAACCTATAAAATCATAAAAACCGCTTGGGGTTTAATAGAGTTTTCATGGATGCACTTAACTACAGGGAAGTTTCTTTTCCCAACACTTCCTTCTAAGAAGCAAAAGATACAAGATCACATGACAAGCATGTGGTCACTTCATTGACACTAGTGGCAGACCAAACCTGGAAATCTAAGAACTTTTATCACTGATAGAAAGGTAGCTATTTTCACGAGAGGGGAAGGCAAGGGTCCTACATTACTTTTGGTAAGAATGCCATAGATCTGGCTTCCCATATTTAACAATTGGCTATTTCAGCAACCACTCAAACTATTCTTTTAGCGACGCCTTAGATGGAGGTAGAACTGTCTTTTTGGTTAACAAAATTTGACATGTTTTCCCAAATGGAATTCTCTGTCCTTTTATTGTCATGAAAAATGAAAAACAACACAAACCTTTCTTCATCAACTGGTGCACCATGATTTTTGCCAAAGGGATTGAAGTGAGATCCAGCACTGGTGCAGCCATTTGTGTAATCACCAAATTCATGAATGTGGAAGCCATGATCTCCTTTTTTCAAACCTTTGATTTCACCTGTTACATGAACTGGTTCATCTCCCTGGAGACAGACAGCAACATTCAATTTGTATGACCATGCAAATTTCTAGGGACCCAAAGCATTGGTGACAGGGCAAGGAGCGAATTTACCACGTTTTGGCACAAGAAATTTTCCAATATCAACGGTACAATTTTTCAGTTTTTGCTTACCAAGTTGTTCAAGACTGTATATTTCTGTGCAAGGAATTTTGACAGATTCTTTTACTTTTACACAACTGGCTACTGTGTTGACAAAGAATGTGCCACACAAGAAAAACTCTACATTCCAGAAGTTGTTGAGAAAAAGGTCTTCTTTTGGACATACTGATCCTAACAAATGTCATATTTTGGTAAAGTTGGTCTAGGAATTGGTCCTGCCAGATTTTCTATTTGAAAACAAAATTGCTCAAAACTTTACATGGAGCCCTCTCTGCCCCTCTGTCCTTATCATACACTGAAATTATGGGTATAGGAAACCAAACTGCCATCATTTCAAGTCGTTTTTGAATAAAACATTTCTCTTTAGAGTACAAGTGCCGCACTCTTTGCATTGGCTGGGCCGAAATAGTAGAAAATGGACAGAATTTTGGTCTCTTAAAAGTGTGCCCAATATCTTTTGGTCAGCTAGGAAATTGGAAATTGATTTGTCTGTTATGAAAGGAACATAAGACCAACAAGTATCCCCAGTAGAAAAATGGGCAAATCACAAGCAAGAGGCAAATCACTTCTGAGATAGCCAACACGATTTAGGGATTTAAGAAATATCTCAAATTTTTCAAAGATCTTCAAGATTTTTCCCAGATTTTCAAAGATTTCTCAATTTGTCATTAGGAATTCTAAGAATTTTTGGGATTTTAGGATGTTTTAAATTTTCAAAGACATTTCGCTATCTTTGAAATGATTTCTAAGCTAAGATCTTGCTTGAGTGAATTATTGAGATTTCTCAAGATTTGGGGCTCTAAAAAGATTTCTTAGGATTTTTGCAAAAGTGTATGAAATTTTTGGAGTAAACTGCCCTCATTCATGCGCACATGTATCAGGAACGGTCAACACGTGCAGCTCAAGCTTGGGCAGGTGCAAAACCAAAAGGAAAGGGTCTTGCAATTGCGTAGCAAAACAAATCAGTTTTAAAGCATCATATCAAAACTTTTCCCCACATAAACTTATCTTAGCCTATCTAAGATTAACACCCTACTCTTACATAAACATATTGTGGAATCCCTTTTCAAAGAGTATATAAAAAGAGGGAGGCAGATCCCATTATTAGAGCAAGAGAAATGGGCCTAAGTTGCTTGGCTTTGTTTTTAACAGCATAACTAGTCTAGCGTCTTTCCTTCAGCCTTGTGTAGCCTCATAACTACACAAATACATTACCTTCTGCTCAAGACAGATATTTCCCTTGACTTCTTCACCAACGAGTATGCAGACAGCTTTCAATAACGCCATTTTCCAAGCTCAACTTCAGCAAAACCTCTTTGGACAACGATCGTCTGGAAAGAGAATGCTGACGCATGTGTTCCTCCCCCTGAACTTCATGTAATCCGGACCTGATGTCTTGAACAAATGACGTCATTTCTAAACAAGGTTTTAGGCCTATATCCCGAAAAACCCATCGGCAAAACTACGTAAATGTACTGTATCACTTGCTACATGAAATATTTACAAGCATTACAATATGAAACAAATTGCAATTATAATGCACGAATTTTTATAAAAAGCTAAGAATTTGGACCGGTACTGAGATTTTCTTAAACATTATCAGATTTTGATAACTAGGAGTCTCTTACGAGTTTCAGAAGGTTCTATAACAATCTTCATGTTCACTACCTGTGCGTTGACTTTGTAATCAACGTTATTTAGAACAATTTAGAATTACGAAATAACAAGGACAAATTCATTAACAATAACACTCGTTGCGTTGATTGGGGGAGCCAAAGATGTAAATAAAACACCCCACAAGAACCATGCCCAAAAACCTGAATCACCAACTCAATCATTGTGCATGCAAAGAGGAAACTCTTCACGTGTGATGTGAGTACATATCGTAAGCAAAGTTCTGCTGACAGAATTTATTAGTTTGACTATGGTTTGAGAAATTTCGGGTGCGTTTTGACAAAACTTTTGCAACATCGAACATCATGAAAGTGAAACGGGTGCAGAATTAACGGGAATGTGGCGAATGAAAAGACCAGAAACGTACGTCATTTACTTGGAAATCTTAGCCTGCGTGCAGACAATACCTAACTATGGAAATGGTATAGTCTGCACGCAGGCTACTGGAAATTCAGAAGAGACTGCAGGTCAATATGTTCGAACAGACTCAAAATTAGTCTAGAAACGAAATTAATTTACAATCTCGATGATCGGCTGCTGGTTTACGTTCTTGTGCTGCACATTTTTATATAAAATGATTGACGCAATTATATCCAACTACCAATCAAAACTCCCCTATTTCAGGACATGCCAGTACCTTCCTGCCCTGTTGCGCCTTCAAAGTGGCACTAAAGAGCATTGATATAAACATTCTTCGAGGGCTATTTGCGATTTACGACTTTATACAAAATTTACAACAAGAAAACTTAAAGCAGGCTGATTAAACTCAGATGTACGGTTTCATGAAAATAATATTAGTTCACAATGCTCCAATTTATTTACTTAAGTGTCTTGTTTAATGCTACAGTGTTCTATTTACAAGAAATTAAACTATTGATTTTTTAAAATGTTATTTCCTATACTCCCTGTCTTGAATCTGTTTATATTATCAAATTAAGAAAGATGTTCTGATTGCATTCAATATCCATAATTCGTTTTATATCACGATTCTAGACTCTAACGAGCATCTAAACTCGCACAAACTCCCTAGACAGTTTCAACCCAAGAACCTTGATCCAAAATCCTTAAATTGATCTCATACCAAAAATCTTGATCGTAAAACCCCTAAATTGTTTTTATACCGTGATCTCTGAATGGTATCTACTCTCAAAAATACCCATATTGTTTTGCATACCAAGATTCTTGATCGTAGAACCCCTAAATTGTTCTTTACGCAAGTTTCTTGATTGTAAAATGCCTAAATGTTTTCATACTATGATTCTAGACCCAGAGATGTATCTCGACTCACACCATACATGTGATTCACCAGAGTTTGGCATTTGCCTTTTGCAGCATTTGCACCTTCTGTATTTATCACATTGCTCATGAAGGAGTTCTCCAGGGCTCTGTGCTCGTCTCTGTTCTTCTTGTTCACGCGAATGCTTCGTTTTCGAAGATTGCAGCCATGTGTCTTCTAGGTCTCGTCGTAATTTAACGCGTTCACTGTGTCGATTGAGTGTTTCATCGAGCAAACTAAAACGTAAATGAAATGTTGTTGATAATCAGCATACCACAAAAATTCTACTAAACCCCTGGCGGCTTATCTAATTTTGGAGACTCCAGAGGAGGGAAAAAAGTTCAAATTTGCCTTTGGCCTAAGCAAATTTCTGAAGCACATCTCTGCAACTAAAATTAAAGAAAATGGAAGAACAGCACAATGGGTGAATCCTAGCAAGTAGAATATAATATGATCTACCGGGTGTGCCAAAATGATGTATTATTGTTTGATTGCCTGTATGTCCATAACCAATGAACGGATTTTCGAAAACTTGGTTTATTTCATTGCCTGAAAGCTAAATTGGATGTTAAGATGTTGGTTGTGGTTTTACCAGTTTTAAAAATCGGTTCATCGGTTATGGACATATAAGCAATGAAATGATAATACATCATTTTGGGACACCCGGTATAGTTTGCTCAAATTTTATCGACGATAGCAGTCAAATTAAACAATGTGTTGTTTTTCCACTTTTCTTAAATTTTAGCTTCAAAGTTGAATGTGCTTCAGGAATTTACTTAGGCCAAAAAGGCTAAAGCTCTGGTTTGGAGGTGACAGCAAATTTGAGCTTTAATTATTTTAGGAGGTTAATATTTCAGCTCTCAGAGCATCTATATTCACAAATGAGGAATTTATGTTTAAGTTAACTATCATGGAATATTTTAAAATTGATTAGCCATTGATTAAAGCCAAATTCTTGTCACTGAATCCAACAAAGTCTGCATACTATTTTCTAAGTTACCCGGTATTTAAAAAACAAACGAGGGAAACAACATACTCTTTTTTTGCTCTGTTCAACATAAGAGTTTCTTCTCTTTGCATTTTCAAATCATTCAAAATGGCATTTCTCTTTTTCTCTGCAGCTGCATTCAATTGATCTTCATACAGGCGTCTTGCTTGTTTTCGTTTCTCCATCATCTTTTCACTGTTCATGTCATTTGTGCCAAAATATGGGCCATCTGGCTCTTGGAAAGCTCCAGGTGGAGGAAGTGGCCTGTAACGCATCTACAAAGAAAATAAACCTGTTTTAAACGTCTGTCTGTAGGTGACTTCTTTTTTCTGGGCTAATATCTAGCATGATCTAAAAATGACTAAATGAGAACTCGCATTTCTATCTGAATCTACCTGGCTGCATGCAGCTCTAAACTACTCTACTAATCTAAACTATCGACTACTTTGCTGCCAAAGCCGTCACAAACAACACTTTTAAGACCTTTCGTGATTTTGAAGATACAAAGTGAATTTGCATCTTCTTTTGTACGAAATATTTGCAAAAGGTCTTTCAAAGTCATTTGATGATTTATCTTTTCAAACGTACAGAGCTTCAAGGAACCCAAGTTTTAGAAATTTATGCTGGTTGAAAAATATTTGATATGATACAGGCTTTAAATCTTACAACATATTGAACGGCTTGAAAAGACCTTCAGGTAATTTTATCTCGATTCTGCGAACAAGTTTTGATATCTTGTCTATTTCAAATATTACGCCGTGTTTTCTATGTTAGTTGAAAAATATTTGATGGGATACAGGCTTTAAATCTTACAACATATTGAACGGCTTGAAAAGACCTTCAGGTAATTTTATCTCGATTCTGCCAACAACTTTTGATATCTTGTCTATTTCAAATATTACGCCGTGTTTTCTATGTTAGTTGAAAAATATTTGATGGGATACAGGCTTTAAATCTTACAACATATTGAACGGCTTGAAAAGACCTTCAGGTAATTTTATCTCGATTCCGCCAACAACTTTTGATATCTTGTCTATTTCAAATATTACGCCGTGTTTTCTATCCATGAAAAGTTAAACTGAATTGCAATAGAATAACTAAATAACCTATATAACAACATAACAACTAACTGCATGAGAGAAGGGAAATCTTTTGGGCATCATCGAACGTCATGGGTGACCAGGAAATGTAGAAGTCCGTTGGATTTTTAAGAGTATTGCTTGTTTTAGCAGAAAGATCTTTTCTTGCAGGTGGTCCAGAATGATGTAACAGTGTTTGCCAAAACGTGCTATCAAGAGTTATACATCGATTTGATTTAAACACCAATCATTTTATAGCAGAAAGCCTGACGTAGATGAAAAAATTCGTTTCACTAAAATTGGTCATACGATTTTTGAGAGCAGGTTATTTTGCTAGAAAGTTAAAATAGAGCTAAAACTGTTTCTAACGTTTTCTCCATGTATCAGCTTAAAAATGAAAGCGAGTATGCTTGTCTTCCAAAAATCAAAACCTGATGATAATTATGTGTCTCTGCTCTTACATATCAATGTATATGGGTTGCATATTTAAGTTTCTAAGAAGGTAACTGATGCAATTTGTATCTTATTAAAGCTGGAAAATAGGAAGGAATTTGATGGTAATCAAGACTTTTCTCAAGAAATTTCTAAAATAGATTTCAAGTAAAATTGTGGATAGCTCAAGAACGATATTACGAATTTTTGATGAAATAAAGTTCTACAATTAAGGTAGCCTTTTGCCTTGAAACGATAGCAATTTCAACCAAATCGGTGCACAGTTCATGATGGTATGGCTTGGCTAATGATGATACTCCATTTTGGGATCACTGGCAGATGTTTAGTTTCACTACATTCAACGTTTCTGATGCCCAAATGTTCACCTCCATACGACTACATAACAAACTAACTGTGAATCTCCCTCGATTTTCTATGAGTGGATTGTAATCTGGAACTTCTAACTCAATACTATTTGGCTTTGATATCTTCAAGTTCACACGTGGTGGCTCCTTGCCTATATGAAACATTTTCTGAAGACACTTCTTGATGTAGATCTAGGATATTATAAATCAAAGGTTATTGATTTCAGGAGCTAGCAAATACAAACATACCGTCAAGCAGTGATGAGATCAACAAGTAAATAAAGTAAAATATAAGCACTTTGATATGAACTGCGGATCAATCAAATAAATATCAGTAGAACTAATCACTAATCACTAACCACTAATCACTAATCACTAATCAAGCTAAAAGAAGAGTATGTTTGAAAGATTAGGAAAGTATTGATTGATAAGGGGTGATTACGTTCTCCAAAAATCTGAAAATCACGAACATTTTGAAACAAAAGGTACCCACATTCTATTTGCAATTTTCTTCATTTGAAAATGTCTCAATGTTTTTGTGTTATCAATAAATAATACAATTGATATTTTTCACGCAATAGACAAAATTCCAACACCAACAGAACCCTTTCTTGTGGTATTTACTTGATTTTGGCACTTTTGGACAATAAAGAAAGTGCTGTTTATGCAGCAATCTTCTCTTTGATTTTCGTGTGCCATAAATCAGCAACCACTGACCAGATTGACTTAAACAAGGTCCCAAACTCTGACTTGAAGCTTATCCTATACAAATGTATCAAGAGCAGAACAATAGAATGCATAGCTCCTTCACAGCAGCCACACTAATGGGGCACAACTTATTGGGACACACAGCAGTTAAAATATAAAACCTTACTCAGGCTAAAGAAATTTTTCAAATATTTGAGAAATCTTAAAACGTCTCAAACGAAACATATTGGGCCTAACTATTTGTCAGACCCTGTAGTAACTTGCAACGTCTAATTATGATTCTATGAATGTCTGTGAATGTCTATGAATGCCTATGAATATACCTGAGTATCCAAAGACCTTTTGTATTCTTCGCTTTGTAGCTTCTTATTTCTTAGGTATTGCTCTCTTTGGGCAGCGAGTCTAAATTGGAAAAAGTAATGAGAGTGATTACTGTGTACATAACACGCAATAACTGTCAGGCAGACAGGGCTCGATACCCGGTAGAGCCCCACCATTTGAGCGTCGTGGCGAAGAGTTGCAGATTCGATTAAGCCTATGCTACTTCTGCGATCCCAGCTCTTGGCACTAAAAACTGCAACTTCAACTTCACCTTCATAGCTCGAGTCACATGTCAGGAAAAACGATTTCACACGTTTGAAAATTCAACAAGCTTAAAGCTGCCTAAGGGTCATGTTTTCAAGAAATTAATAAGCGGAGAGTGGGAGCCTTTATTCCAAACTCAAGTGTACCAGTGAGAGAAGTTGAGTTCAAAAGCAATTAAAATCAAAGAAAGGTTATCAGGTGAACTACACTTACTCATCTGCGAGATGGACTTGTTCAAGACGCTCCAAGAACTCTTGTTCTTTCTTTGACTTCATAAAATTCATTGATCTCTTTTTCACCTAAACAAAAATTTTTATACAAATTACATCGCATTATTGAATGGAAGAATGCATATCGAAAGATGGAGAATGCAATTCAACAAGAAGTAACCCATGATGATGATGATGATGATGATGATAATGATGATGATGATGATGATGATGATGATAATGATGATGATGATGATGATGATGATGATGATGATGATGATGATGATGATGATGATGATGATGATGATGATGGTGATGATGAAGATGATGATGATGATGATGATGATGATGATGATGATGATGATGATGATGATGATGATGATGATGATGATGATGATGATGATGATGATGATGATGATGATGATGATGATGATGATGATGATGATGATGATGATGATGATGATGATGATGATGATGATGATGATGATGATGATGATGATGATGATGATGATGATGATGATGATGATGATGATGATGAATTTAAAAGAATAAACTAGAAATATCGTAGGTTCTGCTGCAAAGACATGATAACTAGGGCTTGTCTCACATCAGATGTTTGGTGAAAACAACGTCGAAAAAATACAATCAAAAGGATTTCGATGACCAATTCTTTGTTTTCACTTTAACTAGTTTACGAAACATTTATGGCCTTAGTCTCAAACTGCTACCGCGTTCTGAAAGTTATCGTCTCACAACCAGTTTCCACTTTGACGCAGAACAAACCGCCGAAAGCAAGCAAAGATAGACTGTCAAAGTAAGAAAGCAAAGATGCTAATGAAAGGAAGATAAGCAAGATAACAAAATACATTTATTCATTTAGGAACATTAGGCCTGGTATTGTGGACACGATCGACACAAATCATGTTCACAATACCCATGGTAAGAGTAGTCTGTTCGGCTTCGACAATGGACCCCTTGGCAGTTTCATCAACCAAACAAAATACGAATTAAAATATATATTTACCTGGTCTGCTAAATCTACGTGATATTGATTTTGAGACAAATAAAATGGTGGGCTGACAGTCCTCTTGTGCAAAACAAATGATCGCTAAAATAGAAATTGAATAATTATCAGATGTATTATAATCATAACTTAAATTTTCCATATTCTTACTGGATTAGCATGTTTAAAATTATTGGCTCAGCTTATATATGAATAATAACTCAAATTTTTGCAAAAAGGACTTTGAAACGTGGGAAGGTTTAAAATAAATAATTTTGTACTTGGCATGCCACAAATTTTCAACTGGAAATTTAGAGCTGAAGAGATTTGGAAAATGCCTCGAAAACAGCTTCTCCATCGAAAAAAAAATTCTCCTTGAAAGAATAAAATTACGAAAGACAAGACTAACTCGTGTGGAAACTATCATTTCCATGAACAACAGGGATGAGGTAAAAAAAACAAGCATTTCCCATACAAAAAGATGATCGTTGAAAGTGTGAAACAAACAGAGATTCAGGTTTCCGAAAAACAAAGCGATTTGCCTTTCTGACGAATAGATTTTACACTTGTGAATGTACTGCACTCAAGCAAATCAAAATAAACAGAGAGAGTTATACATTATGGTTAGCTGCGTTGAAGGTGTTTATCTTAATCAGACCTGTATCCTTTGCTTCACAAAATTTGCTCTCGCTTTTTCACAGCAATCTTCGCACTTTTTGGTTGTACAGTTCTGTATATCATGTTGATAGAGTGTTGATAACCAAACTACAAACTTTGGAAAATTATATTTCCATATCATCTGTGAAAGTTGACAAGAACTGACGGTAAATTCCTACTATATGTGCAAAATTTGCTCGCAAGCTCGTTTTAAGAAATGAGTGGTTTTATAGGTAGGTTTACAAGGATTGAAAGAAAGCAAAAGAATACAAAATAAAATTGAACGAATTGAAGAATGTTTACTCACTTGAAATTCCGTTGGTCTTTCGGCCTTCTTTGCCTAGAAATAGCGAGGAGTAAAATATAGTATGTTTTTGTAAAATGGGGAAGAAAATCATGTGTTTGGCAAACAATCACAGGAAAACATTCCCAACAAAATCATTCGGCAGACAATTAAATTCTCTTTGGTTATCAAGTTAATTAAGGTGACTGACTTCAAATTGATTGAATTCATTACCCAAACAAAATATTCAATATTTTCAGTAACCTGAATTTTAATAACCAAAACATGATTATAGGCTCTCGGTCAAACGACATCATCATCACCATCATCATCATCATCCTCATCAAAAATCTATTTAAAGTAGGCTAGCAAAATGAATACCTAAATTAGAACTAATTACCGCCTAATATTTACATTATATATAACCTACAATATGATAAAATAAAATTATAAATATATCAATATATATTACAGGACAAATAAGTTAAAAATCTATCCCGTTAAAAACCAAACTTTCGGCGGGGTATATACTTTGCAGGGCCTACGTCATGGACTTTCACATTGAAAATTGGGACGAAATTGTTTCCCTCGATTTCATGTCCGATATGGAAACCATAGCAACGCTGTGGGAAAAGGCGAGTAATGGCGGTGGGCCTAAATTGTCAGCTCAATCGTCAGATAATAAAGCGCCTCAAAATTCAAGTTTTGAGTGACGTTAGCAATGAACAAAGGCCACAAGTATTCGCATGAATGTTTCTTTAATCTAAGAATTAACAAACCTTTCAGTTTCAACAAGAATTTCCTCATTTTGAAGGCAATCTTTATCTAGCAGTAGTGCACGCCAAAACTCCACAGCTCCTGAAATTCTCCAACTACCGAAAAGAGGCAATTAACCTCGTTTCAAAGGGCATAGAAAAATCTGTGCGCCCATTGTTTATTTTCGTCCCACTTTTTGATGTGAAAGTCCATAAGTCCCAGTTTGAGCAAAAGTATATATTGTTGTTGTTGTTGTCATTGCTGTTGCTGTTGTTGTTGCGATAACTGGGACTATTTCGTGAGTCTAGGGCCTACAGTTAGATCTAATTTGTTTTTTGAAGATAGGAAGGCTGTTTGATTGCTTTATTCCTTGCGGTAAAAGCTGCAACAGTTTATTTCCAAGGTAAGTAATAATGGACTCAAATAATGGACTAGAGAATGCAATGCAGTCCAATTCATAAAAATGACCTAATTTCATTCTGCAAGAAATAATTTGTCATGTCACGTCACTAAAGTCAACAACACATCGCTACAACTCCAGATACAGCCATATCTTTCCTTACGTGTGTGTTTAATATTGGAATTGAATGCAATCCATTAAAAACAAAACAAACGATTGCAATGCATGCCGGTTACCCAAGAGCCTTTAAAAAGATTGATTTGATAGGCTGTGAAATTAGCTTTACCTTGATGGCTTCTCCGACGCCCAAATTGAAAGCGGCGACTTTTTGAGATTCTTGTCTATTTGCAGCCATAGCAGCCTAAAATACAATATAGATCATTAAATATATGAGTTTTTCAATAACACACAGAAAACTTTCTTGACGTTTTACCTTCCCTTAAATAGAACTAACGTTGATAATAATTCTGGGCCTACCTGTAAACTTAGATTATAATGGGGGTAACATGACAAGAAAAAACCTAACCAAGGGACCTGGCTAATGCAATCTGTCAAAATAAACTTGATAAAAGGGGAGAGAATTTGTTTCTGTTCATTTGCTTTGTTCCTTCACGTTTTGCCTGTCACGAAATTCACCCTCGCTGAAGAGAAACCATTCAAAGTACCTGATCTTTAAGAATAGCTTCACAATCTTTGACATGTTGATATTTCACCAAAAGACGGTCCTCATCTTTCTCTTTCTTTTTGCGTTCTTCGTGCAGATAAACCGGGACATTTCTGCGGTCACGTTGATAACAAAGATAACACAGTTCTTGGCCAGCATCATGGAGACAATTTGAGCATCTGCAACAAAATTCATACTCTTAAAACAACTACAAGATACAGGCTAGAATTGGGATTTTTTGTTATAGCTTAAATGTTTCTGAATAAATGAAGACATGGTAAGGTCCTGCACCGCTACATCTGGTGAGGAAATTGAGCAATTGGTATATCTTTCCAAAGCTGCAGATATTGATAAACAAGTTTCTCTGAACATAGTTGGTATCTTAATACAATTTCATACATTCATATAGTTTTACATATACATCATTTTATCGCCTACCCTTTAAACACAGCACAAGTGCTGGATTTCAAGGAGCCCTCGGATAAAATAAATATGAAAAAAGATTACAAAAATCAGTAATATCAAAAACTATTAAAGAAACCTATTTTACGATCTAAAAAGCTAGTTACAATTTTCAAAATTTACAATTAAAAGAAAAGAAGTGAACCCTAAATCAACTGCTTAAATGAGCTAAGGGAGGTTGCTTCCTTTGACTGAGCTGAGAGACTACTCCACAACTTACATATGCTGTACCGAACAAGGAAATAGATAAACCAGAACACACTAAAATAAATAACTTACGTTTTATCTAAGACTTTCATCCTCCTATGACCTAATGCCTTCTTTGTTTCCGCAAACGCATTGGTATCTTTGTCCTCGTCATCAAACGCTGGTTTTGGGCTGGACTTCAAAGAACGTGGTGTTGCTTTTGATGCTGTCCCCAATTTAACTCGTTCCAAATTGGACATATCAAATGTGACATCATGTTGTACTGGTTCTTCGACATTAGATGGAGCTCTCGATGTCTTTTCTGGAGCTGTTTTCAGTCTCGTTGGAGACGTTTGACCTGGAATGTTGTTAAAAGTAACTATAAATGTTCTCTTTGATGGGAGAATTCAAAATATCTTAATTTTTACACGGGTAAGTAAAAAACGAAGTTGATGCGTTTGACGGGCTGTGGAATAAAAAGTACATGGTTGATATTCAAAACTAAAAGATTAATCTATCAGTCAAAAGGCTAATCTAAATAGGGAAAATTTTATTTGGTATAACCACCCATCTTTAGACCCAGAAATTAAGAAATTGCTGGTAAGGGATTTGTATGGGAACCAGAATTCCACGTTTGACTCTGGTCCGTGATTGATTTGCCATTGAAAATGAAATTCCATTTCTGAAAAAGATAATTGTATTGAGTTTACATTTCAATGTCAAGTAAATCACGGACCAGAATCGAACATGGAGTTCTTGTTCCCATGCAAACGCCTTACCAGCATTTTCCATATCTTTTGGTCTAACAGATTAATGATTTTACCAAACAAAACCTTCACAATTAAGTTACTTTTGACTGATAGATTAACATTTCAGTTTTGAATGTCGTCCACCTACTATTTATTGCACAGCCTACAAAGGTTTCAACTTTTTTGACTCACCAGTACATCAATATTGTCAGATCTTTAAAAAGGTTTCAAGTAGAGGTATTAATCAACAACTCGGTAAACTGACAGCTAAGATAAACGATCGAAAATCAGACGCCTCTTCGAAGAACCAATTGATAGTAATTTTGAATCAGGGCGGTGTTTGTGGTTATTTCTTAAAAGTGAGCACCAGTTCACAATAGATTACAACGGAGGCCTGGTAACAAGTGACTAACACAAAGTGGAAAACTACTTGATCATCTCCATGGAAACAACGCTAGGCCATGTAAACAAAAGATCACTCTTGTCAGGAAAACGATGAAATGTAGCTAAGGAATGTAACTAAGGTCTGATTTTCATCAGGAAGAATATCTGATAAAAATATTGTCAACAATTGCATAGATTTTTGCAAGAATTACATAAAATTTTCCGCGATTATCGAATGTAGAGTTTTGCCTGATATAACATTCCTTGGAGATGTTTCTTAGCGTAGAAGCTACACCATCTGTCAAAAGAAACTTAGGCTGGAAAGGGGATAAAATTTTCTCAACAAATCATCTTGAAGATTCAAAGAAGTGGTCTTGAAGATTTCTAGAGAAGAATAGTTGCAACTTACACTTCAGCTAAAGGAATTTAAAACCAAATACCAACTTCTATTCCCTATAGGACTGCAAAGCTCTTGAGTCACACGAATTCTCTAATAATAAGAATCCATTTCACAACGAAGAATCGAAAAAAGTATGGATATCTGAAACTCATGTCTTCCTTGGAATTACTATTTTGAAATTAATTAACTGAATATATGGTTGTAAAGTTATTCCTTGTCATAGACCGCTCGCATTATCAGCAAGGATATCATAAAAGAAAGTTGTAATAATGGAATGAATCGATGTAAAATTAACAATTTAGAAGTAAATCTTGATTCTTCACTTAAAGCAAAATTTGACAGCAACGAAGAGAAATGTCCGAAGAACTTCGATTGGTACTGACCATAAAAGCACCTTCAAGTTACGAGAAACTCTAAGCTATAAAATTTACCAATACCACAGGCCTCAATAAATATATTATGTGCCTGCCAGCAAACAGTTAAGGAAAATGTGCCTGCCATCAAAACACTCTGAGTACAGTAAAGGTGCAAGCAACCAATTTACAATGATATTTTGTGCCTGCGAGCGGCGCTCGTGCGCTAGCACACACTAAGAAAGCGAGACCCTAGAGATAGCCACGAAAATCACATCCGAGAATGCCAAGGAATAACGACAAATAATCTTACCATATCTGTTCAAAATTGGCAAACATTCTCCGCGAAGATTTCTCAAACCACGGACAGTTTCATCTCCGAGATAAGTAGGTCCGACATCGTAATTATACAAGTTCAAAACATTCTTGAAAGTATTTTGACGAGCCACGGAAGTCATTGTTCTCGGCAATCAGTTAGCGAAATTGCTTCTTTAAATTCCTTGGTTCAAATTCGAATGATAGGAGTAGGATGCTAACTTCTGAATTCCAAGGTGTGACTTTAACACTCCGTGATTCTTAGCAACTGAGTGATCACACTTGATCTATATATATAAAGGGCCTGGGTTCTCGATTTGTTTACAATTTCCATGGAAATAGGCGTAATCTTTTCGACTTCAAGAGAGGCATATAGAGACTAATCTAGGTAATGAATTATCCATGACTCGATTGATTTTAGCAGTGTGGTTCTCCACAATGTCCATGAATTATTCAGACAATTAAGAGCAAAGCTTACAAACTTTAAACAGGTGGAGAACAAGTCAAATTGTGTCCTTAACAGCTATAACCGTTATTAAATCAGATAATTAGTCATATGGAGGATTAATTCACCCTTCGCGAAAGAGATAAGGAGATTTTCACAATTTGTTGAACCATGAGGCATTAGATCCGTACCAAAGGTTAACCATCGCTACTCATCGCATCAGAAAACTTCAGATATGTTGGTACGCAGTCAAATTGTTTCCAAATCATAGGTAGGGATCAATAAATCAGATAATTATTAAATCTTGAAGATTAATTCACCCTTCGCGAAAGAGATAAAGAGATTTTCACAATTTGTTGATCCACGAGGCATCAAACCCGCACCAAAGGTTAACCATTGCTGCTCTTAGCATAAGAAAACTTCAGATATGTTGGTACGCAGTCAAATCTTTTCCAAATCATATTTAGAGATCAATAAATCGGATAATTATTAAAACTGAAAGATTAATTCTCCATTTGCGAAAGAAATTTCTTTCTTTTGGAAGGAATGATAATTATGTGAAAGAATGAAAATAATCTCATGACTACTTTGACTTTCCGTGAAGAAGATTGCACCCTCGGGAGGCGTGCTTTTTCTGAGAAATGCAGCTTTCAACGGATGGAGGATAAAGTAGTCAATCTTAAGACAAGAAAGAGCTTTCTGAATTAAAATAAACCTCACTGAAAGAGGTTGGTGGTTCGGGTCCCCACCCTGGTAAACCTGCTAGAGAGTGCGAGGAGAGTCGCCAACTCTCTTCAAGGCTGAAGTAATCACGAGGTGTGGTCACATCGAGAGGAAGGACCAGGATGCTCCTCCGATAAGCTCAGCTTCTCATTCTCAGCGTCCTAAAAATACCTCCACTCCAGATGCTAGGTACACACATAAAGAGGAAAAACTGAACAAGGAAAAGATAGAGACTATCAATGGAAGCTACAGTAAAAACCCGCATATAAGAACCACCCACTTATAAGAACCTAAGGCCTAAGATGTTCTAATTTCACCCAATTACAGAAGAACCTATTCATCCTGAAATTCAAGGAAGGTTCTTATCTAAAAAAAGTTACATGTAAACTACTGGTTGGTAATATGTGATAAGAATTTTCAAAGAAATTTAGCCAAATACGTAAGTAGATACAAAGCCTGTGTAAAAATTCCTTGTATGGATGGATTTGATACAGATAAGGCTAGGTAGATAAGGTTGTTCTTTATAAAATTTTGTCATGATAGTGTGTATGTGAAAACGTTGTTTTCTTATATTTGGCCTAAATTTCCAAAGATCTGTTATCAATTCTTTTGATAAGAACCTATCTAAGAACCTTGCATCCTGTTTTCAAGAATAGTATCATATGCATAAGAACCTAAACAGGGTGATTTCATGGGTTTTTACTGTATAGCAATTCAATTTTGATCCACAAAAGTTTAAAAATATGACAAACTCACCAACATCGAGGTTTTCCTTGCTCGGTACTTTCGCTTTCAATTTCTCTAAACTCTCAGGCTTTTTTACTAGTTTTTCATTACTTGGGCTGAATTCAATGATATTTCGCTCTGAAGGATCATTTTCGTCTGGATCACGTTCTTCGTCTATGACAGTCATTGACCCACACTTCTTCAAAAATTTTCTATCATTGTTATTTTCATCGAGGTCATTTCCAGGATTAATTCTACGAAAAAAATACTGATTATTAGAATACAAACAATGATGATTGCAAGACAAGAATTGAGATATAGGGTAGGGTGGGGTAATGTGGGTCGAAAATGAGCAAAATCTAAAAATGGATAGCTGGTAAAACGAGACTAAAATGCAAAACATTTCAAAAGTTTCGTTTAATTGACATTCAGTGCTTTTTCTTTCCTGGGAAAAAATCTCAGCTCTGACAAGGCAGTTAAACATTTTTAAAAAATGTTTCTCTTTTGGCAACTAAAATAGGCCCACTTTTTCCGACGAGCAGGAAAAGTGGGTCTATTTTCAAAACTTGCACAAAATCGGCATATGAAAGGCTAAATGATTAAAAAAATTAATGGACTTACGTTTCCCAACCATTCTCTATTCAATAAAATCACAGTCTTTGCCTTTTATCACAAGCAACCCCGTGCTCGCGACGAAAATAAAACTACGGTCATTATGCTGTGATACACCATTGTTGCGATTTGCAAGTCAGTGATCGGATTTGATAAAATAACAGTCAAATAAAGATGTTTGCAGTATGTTTACTCCAATTTACTGGTTACAAGACAGCAATTGCGGTAATAGGAAACCCGTTTTCGCATTTTAGACAGAAAACAACGTGGCAGGATGAATATAAGTGCGAAAGTTTTAAGCAATTCGAGGCCTCGTTGAATTTGAATTATGGCTGAATTCTCAGTAGGCCCACATTACCCCATCTGGTAAGAAAATAAAAATAAAAAGGACAATCGCGTCAATGACTTCGAAATAAACGTTATTTCATTTGTAAAACATCAAACTCTCACCTCATGGTCATTAAATTGAACAGAAAAGCAAAACAACAGTGGCAGGAAAAAGTTTTCCTGGGCTTTGAAATTCTTGCACAATAGGCCGTTCAGTAAAGTTATTTTATAAAACGAGTGGAGACACATCTAAGACGAATGTGTTATATAAAAAGGCAGTTGATTATGCAGACATTAAAAGAAAAATAGCCAGCCTATGCTTCCATTGAACGAGGATGGATATTTCTAGCGAAAAGCTTGCAAGACAAGAATTGAGATATAAAGAATTAACATCCATTCATAGACTCAACAGCCTGAAAAAGGGCCTAGTCATGATTTGTATCGTGGACATTTTCCAAAGTACCTGTAGACTTTAAGTTTCTGTGTTTTTGCTTTGAAAAGAATAAAAGATGCATGGACATGGTGCTGATTAAACAAATAAAGTAAAAATGTGGTAAGAGTGATAAAGTCGTGTCACATCTCCAAAATAAGCGTGCATGTGCTCCTTTTCCTCTTCTTTTATACAAAACACTTGGGATGGAATGCAATGCAAGGACCGTTTCCTCAAAAGAAAAGTCACTGCAAGAACAATTGAAATAATTCAAAGTATAAATCTTTTCAAAAATAAAAAGTAAAGGTCAAAGTCGAAAATTCGTTTGCAAAATGCCTGTTTCTTGTCAAATTATGGTTAGGCCATTTCTCAAAACCTCTGGTTTCAGGTGCACTCCAAATTTTGACGTTGTGAACTCATATCTCCGGTGTTTGGTGGTCGATTTCCAAATGCAAGGTATGTGCATTTAAGTTGAAGACCAACAAATGTAGCCATGAATTCAAACAGTCCCGAAATATTATCGTTTTGTTGCCTTGTTGAGTCAAAAGGGGGTACTTTTTTTAGACACCCGGTAGAATAGGGGAGCAATAATCCAGATGGCTTAGGACCAAGGAGTTAGGAAGGAGGATAAGACATTCTTTGGGGAGGTACACATTTACACGTCTCAGTATTTTATATCTTTTAGGTGTAATGAATAGTCCAAATGTTGATCTAGAATAAATCTGAGACACTTGTAGCTCGTTACATATTCAATATGATCACTATTCAATGATAAAGGAGATCTTTCCTCAAAAGGTGTAGCTTGCGATGGCTTACTGAAGAGACCAGGGGTGGCGCCAGGGGAGGGCTAGGGGGGGCTACAGCCCCCTCGTCGGAAGCATCTAGCCCCCCCGTCGGAGGAGATTTTGGGTTCTTGTCGGAGGAAATTTGGCAAAATGACGTATGAAAATTGCATTTTCTAGCCATTTTAGCCCCCCTGTCAGAAGCTCCAGCCCCTCTGTCGGAAGATTCCTGGTGCCACCCCTGGAAGAGACTTTAGTTTTCTTTGGATGGGGCGCTAGATGATTTATTGATGAGAACGAGCTGGTACTATTTAGATCCTTTTGGATTGTAGATGTAACGAATAGATGTGAGGAGCCATGTGATAACACTGTAGTATCATCAGCAAACATTATTGTCTCAGATTCAATTAGTGAGGGCAGGTCATTTATATAAAGTACAAATAACAGTGGTCCGAGGATCAAGCCTTGGGGAACGCCCGTTGTTATGGTTGCTGGCTTCGACCCCATTTACACTATGCCGGTACGAAATGAATACGGCATGAAGCTGTGTAGAATTTTTTAACTTTGATATGGTCTTGGAAATACTGTTTGGAGATGCAAATGGGATGTTTAACTTATTTTTTGTTAACATTTTCACATTATCTACTGAGGGAGGTGCAAGATGCGAATGTGATTTTAGCAGCAACTGTTGTCAAAAACTCGTTGAAGGAATTGGCTATGCCCTGGCTATGTCACTAGGGGGCTGTGTAGGTTTTACCTTCGAAATTGATTTTGGTCGGGGTCTTGGCACGCTTGGAGGGAAGTATTTTTTTCAATATCTTCCACCTTCTCTTTGGATTTTTTTATACACTATTAATGGCATCAACAAAATACTCCCTTTTAGATTCTCTTATGACTTCAGTGGTATGATTTCTTGCTCTTTTATAAAAATTCCACGTAAGATCTGTTCTATTTTGCTCTTTTGCTCCCAAGTCTCGCTCTTGATCAACAAACAAACAAGAGGAGGAGAGAGGGGGCGGATCGCTCTCATTACTCTTGCCCTTCCCTGTTCTTCATCCTCTTCCCCTCCCTTTCCCCTCCCGTTTGCTTATTGATCAAAAGAGCGAGACTTGGAGCAAGTCAAGGGTGAAGAGTGAAGACCCCTGTGTGGCTTCACCACTGCATAAAGGAAATCTCGTCTCTCAAGGCATTAGATTTAAAGGCATTAGATTATATTATGTCATAACACAAAGTGGCAACCCCTCTCCCTATATGTGTTTATTTTTTTCATTTTTGCTTTGTGCATAGTATAGTTGAATTGTAAGTGCCAGCCATAGTGGAGACCAGATGACCCAGGGTCTTTCCCCGCTGTGGCTGGTACATAGGAATGTATGTATTTTGTGGTTTAGATAATTTTTTCAAATCAATATATAAAAAAAAAGATTTCAAGGGAAAATATCATGCTTACCTTGGAAGAATGATTGTGCTACCAGAAGTAGATGGTCGTCCAAGAGGAGTGTCTGTTCTTGATAATACTGAATCACTTGTTCCTGGCCTCTGTAAAAGATTCATTTCGATTTGTCAAGATTTAATGAATCATGTTATTTTCTAATGTTTTTATGTAAAAGTTAAAGCTCCAAAACCATGTTAAAATGTTCTTGAAATTGCTACCAGGTAGGTAGGAAGGAGTTTTAGTATTTCTATGTGAAAGCTCATCATTTTTGGGTAGAAATTCAAAGAAAAATTCAAACTAAAATGTCTTTGCAGCGTGAATATAATAATGATGATATCTAATATATATAATATAATATATAAATAATATAGAATTCGATCTCGGCCTCACCTCAATTTTTCTATTTTTCTCCATTCGTCGAAAATTTTTGTATCAAAATACATAATATAGCGTGTATATAATATATGATGATTTGCAAAATTATCATTTCGTCTGAAGAGGATTCATGTAACAAGTACATTTCCCAGTTTTGGCAAGATAGCAACTGTCAAGAATATATCTTTTCGAAAAATTTTCAAAGATAATTTCTTTCTTGAAGAAAAACAACTATAAAATAAACATTCAATTTTCATATTATCCCCCAGCAATAAATTTTCTGCTGCTTTAATATTCCATATTTTGCTAATTTTGGTTTTCTGAAATTCATTTTGGCATCTGATCAAGATTCTTTCACTCTTTCCATATGCCTTTTTCAACGTCAAGATACAAATAAATTTAAACAAAACCTTCCATACATTTCTCATAGCATCAAGAAGGGCACCTGAGCCATCAATCATTTGCAGAAAATCTTTATAGAATTTCATCTTCACTTTGAGGTCTTTTATCATGAGCTTGCCAATGCCATTAAAAACAAACTGCACAGTATTTCTAGTCTGCACGGATCTTGAGAGTGCTTGGATCATTTCTTTCACACATCCTTCAACAACATCTCTGTCAAAATTTATTTCATGAGCAATCGCAGCAAAATTTAGTGGCACAACTGATACTTGACCTAGAAAGGAACAATTCTTTCAATGAACATAGGCTGGGGATTGCATGGGGTTTGCATTTAGTTTGTTGCAGATTTGTACAATGTTTGCACAAAGTTTGTTTGGAGTATGTTTCAGATTTAGGAGTATGTAGATTGTTTGTAAATAGTTTCAATTTTGTGGGAATTTTGCACCAAACCAGTTTGCAACAGTTTATTCAAAGCTTCCTGTAAGCATGCAAATTTGCAAAAACTCTAAGCAAACTTGCTAACTCCAAAAGAACAATGGTGCAAATTGGATGCAAACTGATTGCAAAGTTGGCACAAATTATATATTTGAATAAGCGCAGTCAGAATTTCTGACGTTTCTGAAATGAATTTTCATCAGTTATCTTCCAGGGTAAAAAACAAATTTAGTAATTCTAGAGATATGGAAAAGTGTAATTATTAGAATATACCCTTTATCTTTGCAGTAAATTACAATAACTGCAGCTTCCATTTATAATCAAATTTGAAGCTTTCCATTCCATAGGAAATATCTCATTTGACAGAGACAGGACTTCGGAACAGGAGCCACAGCAGGGGGTGAGCCGGGGCTCTTCCCAGTGCTTGATATGTTAAACTCACTTTTCTCTGGTTAGGAATTGATTCTTAACAACAAAAATACGTAAAAATTTAGGAATACCTTTGGCAATCAAATCTTCTATCCGCTGTTTCAACCCCCATCTTTTTCAGGGCTGGCACCACCCCTGCTTGGGAAGTGAGGAGGTTTGGGGTATAACCCCAGATAATTCAGTGTGGTCTTCTCCTTCAAACTTCCACACAAGGCCCTGTAACCTATATCTACAATTTAGACTTATGCATGACATATTGCAAAAATGGCTCCACCCATAGCCTGCATGCAGACTCAACTCCTCCATCCATAGATCCACCATTGTCTTCTGAGCAGTTTAATTTTGGTTGTGGTTTTTAATGTACAATTTTCAAGAAATGACCTAAAATGCATAGGACTTAAAAAACTATTTCAGTTAATAAGCGGACTCATCAAACTGAAAGGTTGATAACAGAAAATTAAAAAGGCTTGGTACAAACCATTTGTTGGAGGTTTTGTTGACTGAAGTGCGTGGGTCATGACAAACTTCTCTGATAACTGAAAAACTGGCTTTTGCAGGAGGATAAATTTATTGTTTCCAATATCTAGTTTTCTCTGTGTAAATGTGAAATTTCCAAGGGTTGGAATGGCAACACCCTGCAAGGCAAAAGAATACCAGATTCAACTAGCAGAAAAAGTTTAACTGAAATATATCAGAACAAATATTACCTAAAGGCTATAAATTACAAGGTGATGTCAAAACACAAGAAAGATTGAATTCCTGATCCAATCATAGATGTTTCTGCAGATATTAATGTTTTGGGTACCTCTGTGAAAATATGGTGCAATTCTCTATCTAAATGTCCTCTCATATTTTTTTAAAACAACAACTCTCAGATTGCCAAAAATTCAAGAAACTCTTGGACTGAGTAAGAGATTTAAGAAATTATTTCTTTAATCAAGGAAAATCATAGATTGTTTTCACTTCATTTTCACTTGTTTTTTGTGTATCACATTACTTGGAAGGTACTTATTGATGCCCAAGCATGTGAATAACTTTGTTGCGAATTGTTCACTATGCCTATGGCCACAGGGAGGAGTAGATATGAAAAAAGCAATTGAACTGAACTGGCAAGAAACTCTTAAGAGGATCTGAGAGCAATCAAAATAATTTCAAGATACTTTCAGTACCATATGTTTTTCCTTTAGCTAAGAAAGTGATATAATTTCTACTTCAGAACAATTTTATCAATGAAATGTTACCTCTTCAAAAACTGTATAAAAACGGACATTCTGTAGCATTTTGCAGTTACCAATTTGGTTGCTTGGCAATACAGATGACTGTGTTTTGTTATTCAACAAGACAGGAAGGAACGGGAAATCTTACCTTCTGCATGGCCATATTTTTACTGATGAAGCCAGCCACTGAATCCCAGACAAATGAAAGTTCTACGAAAAAATAAAGCTCTTAGTCTGCTGGGTTGCTATCAATCATAAAAACACATATTGTTTTGAAAGATCTTTGATGATGCCAAGCAAGGTATATATAATAAACACCCACACGCGAAATTGTTGCTGAGAAAAATAGGCCCAAAAGCAAGAAAGAAACCCCTTCCAAAAAATCAACAATATACCTTCATCACCAAGCTTTGGGACCGTAGCAAAGCGATTCTTTTTGGCTTCAGCTACAATGCTCTGCATTTCTTCATCCTTCATCATTGTGCACTATTTAGTATTTCCTTTATCACACTGCAAAGTTCTCGTTCACGAATGCGGATATGCGGCTAGGCCCATTGCTCATTTTGATCAAATAAATTCCCTTTTGTCCATGTGGTCTGTTGCCATGGAAATGACGCGAAGCCAAATGATCAATAATCTGACGCGAAAACTGGGCACAATGTTATGAATAAACAAAGCAACGGAGTGGACTCGAGGGGTTTGGTATTGGAATGATTGCTGTTGAGAGGTGTTGATGTGAAGTAGTAGCATTCTCGCACCATGTTTGAAATATTTTGAGATGTTCCGGTTAAGGGCTAAGAATGATTGTCCGCTTGACTACCAACATAACATTTTGCTTTCTTTCTATTTGTACCGGTATCTGACCTGCTTGGATCTTGAGAGAGATACCCAAAATTTTCTTCCTCGGTGGTCCACGTTACTTTAAAAACATCCTTACTTCACCATTTCTCAGCAATGCAATACTGGTAAGAAATCAATAAAACAAAATGCTAACAGATTTAACTTTCAAACATTAAACATCAATCTCTAGCACAGTCTCTGCGTTTGTCAATATTTTCAAGTCACAGCGTTTAGCCTTTTGAGCCAACATTACAGAATTACATCATTCTTGAATGAATCTATAGTTCGTTAAAACAGCTTTCTTTTCCAAATTACCTAGCCGACATGAAGTCTGGAAGCTGGAAACTCTTGCATGAAATTAACATAAGAACTTAAGATCTTCCTACGTTGACTTCGGGTTGATTTTCTATGACAATAGTCGCTATGCGTTTGCAATATATGGAGGCTCTCTACCTTTCATTCATTTAATTTTTCATTTCATTTTAATTTCTTTAAGCACGGTAACCCCGTCAATCGATAGATTGCTTCTCAGGGGGCCGTGCATAAAACGTTACAAATTAAGTTAAAAATAAATACAAAGTAAAACCCTAATTTAATTACAATAATGAACAAATGAACAAACAAATAAATAAATAAATAAACTATTTTTTTAAAGCTTCTTTAAATGCTTTCAATGAGGATGCCTGATTGACTTCACAACCCAAGAGGTTCCAAACTCCAGCACCACGATATGAGAAAGCTCGCTGACCGTTGCTTGGTCTCATTAGTGGGACTTGAAGATCAGTTGCGGTGTTTCTACCTTAGGTGTCAGCAAAATCTGCCCAGAAAGAATGATAGAATAACAAGTAGCAGAGGAAGCAACCGACACCCACCTTGGCGAGAAAACATCTGCCATTGGATTGAACGATACCTAATGTCGCTGGACTCAGCTGTCAAAGACACAAATTTACGTATGGAGATAGATATCCCATGTATGTTAATAAAAACATGACACCACGCTCATCCATGATTTCGCAGAGAAAGGGGTATATTTGAAGCAGAATCCTAGGAGCTAGAGTCTCAGAAAAAACGGGGTATTTTTCTTCAGAAAACATCCCAACCTGCGCAATCTGCTGCAGGCGGAGAAAGCGAAAGATTATGATACATGGAGGCAAATGCAGCCAATTTTTTGGCAAATTTTTAACAAACAGAAAAACAAGACCATTGCCACCAAAATCATCAAATCACTATTAACAATACATTTTATATTAAAATGAAGCAAAACCACGAAAAATTATCATTGCGCCGATAAAATACAAATTTAGTCCGTCTAATTACTAGGTAACTCGGTCATCAAGTCACAGCCTCGAATTGGAATACCATTAGTTCCATCTGCATATACATGCATGGCTAAATCTTCAAGAGGAGGCTCAGGATCTTCACGGGCAGATTTGACGGCAGCGTCCACTTCCTTCCGCACAGCCATGTCAATTTCCTGAAAGAAAGTAAAATTTATGTACAGGGTGTCCCAAAAAAATTGTGCCCCGTTTGTCTGTAGATGGCGATAAAACCGTAAAAGATTCTCGCCAAAGTGTTGCATGATGTTGCTCTTCAGATATTCGATTAAAGTTTGCTACCATCCCCATAAAAATCCGTTGAAAAATGATGGAGCTATGACCTTCAGGAGACCAAAATTTGCCTGATGACTGAAACGAGCGGTCGGCCATTTTGTCTTACTATTTTTCAGCGATAAATAGCTTCATTGATGAAATGAAACAGACACCTCCAATGTCATAGCTCTCGGGAACATTCTAATAATCATCAGAGAGTTTTCAACTATTTCTTACCTCGCAAAAACTATTTCTTACCTCACATGAAGCTATTCATCACTGAAAATAGTAAGACAAAATGGCCGACCGCTTTTCAGTAATCAGGCAAATTTGGTCTCCAGAAGGTCATAGCTCCATCATTTTTCAACGAATTTTTACCAGGATGGCAGCAAACTTTATTTTAACATCTGAAGAGCAACATCGTATAAAAGTTGGGCGAGAATCTTTTGCAGTTTTGTCGCAATTTTCAGGCAAACGGGGCAAAATTTTTTTGTGACACAATGTATATTGATGAGATATATGACATTGGATAGCCTTGTTTACCTTGATTTTGGAGCTTCTTGCATTGCAAGTCATCCACGGGTCTCTGGTTTCATCTTTCGCACAAATTTGATCATTGAAAGCTCATAATTCAGCCCATTTTCAACGGATTTGCAATATTCTAGTGTCTAAATGATTTCAAAATCTTAAGGATACGGCTGTCTTCCCATGGACCCCATCATGTTGTCGTTATTTTTCAATATTTAATCAAACGTCCAACTTTTTTGGGACACCCTGTGTTTAACTTACTTTGATCTCCTGCGCAGTTGCCAATCCAGCTTCGATTATCTTGTCTTTAAATCCATTTATTGGATCTCTCTTTTGACGAACTTCTTGAATTTCATCACGTGATCGATAACTAAGACAAATGAATAAATATTTATCATCTATGAGTAACACAAGTCCAAAAAATCTTGGCGTTTCAATTTTGCGCTTCAGAAAATGAATCTCAACTACAGTAAAAACCCGCACATAAGAACCTAAGATTTAGAAATCAGCCTGTTTAGGTTCTTGTACAATGAGGCACATCCAGTAATCAGGTTTTAGGTTCTTAACATAGGGAAATATGTGAATCTAAATCTTAGCCAAACTTATTTACACTCTTGGTCCTATCCATTTCAATCCAAGCTTACCCAGTTTACCACTGCAGGCCCTGCCTAAAACAGTTATGTAAGAAATGTTTTGGAGTTTACAAAAGAGGTTGATTGGCAAACAGATTGCATTTATTTCCCTATGAATTAATGAAACTCTTTATTAAGAACCTTATTTTGATATCAGGCTGAAATAGTTCTTATCCATTTGGTACAAAACATATGATTTCAGGCTGTAGGTTCTTAATAAATGAAGGTTCTTATGTGCGGGTTTTTACTGTATTTCATTTTACTTCAACTATTCTTCAACAGACTACAATCGTTATTCACTATTCTGACAAATTTTCAAATGTGCAAAATAATGACAGAGGCTCCAACGAAACTTAACCAATTGGAATAAAAATGTAGGAAAATATCGTCAAATAGCATCAAATAGCTACTGCTAGAGGGGAATTTGTCCCATGAAAATAAATCTTTTAGCTATTCTCAAAATGAATCTAGATCAAGTGATATATTTATCCATTTTCATACGAAAGGTTCCACATTCTTCGATATGCTACGATCGAGTGACGTTAAAGCTCCTATCGCTGTTGTGCACATTTGAAGATTCTACAAAAATGTATAAAAATATCGTTCTACTCAGATTCATTTGAAGCTTTTCACATACTTTTAGGCTGGAACAGAAAAATCTCAGATCAATGTTGCAGGCATTTGATTGAACCAAGTAAAATCTTCAATAAAACCTTTTTTTCTCCAAACAAATCATCATTATAACATTCTCCGCATTATAATAACAGTTAAGTGACTCAATGATTCAACATGCATGCAAGCTTACCTTGTGCCTGGATCGCTCATACTGTGTCCCATATATCTGTAAGTGCACATTTCTAACAGAAGAGGGCCCTGCGAGAAAATGAATTACTTAATATTGTCTTATTTCCTTACAGTTTATGGCTCAGTGGTAGCAAGCTTGACTACCAATCTGAAGGTTGGTGGTTCGAGTCTTCACCCTGCCGAATCTGCTACAAAGTGTGAGGAGAGTCGCTCATCCTCTGTAATTCCAGGCTAAAGGAATCATGAGGTGTGGTCACATCAAGAGGAAAGACCAGGACGCTGCTTCGATAAGCTCAGCTTCTCAGCGTCCTAAAACTCCCTTCGTATGCTAGGTAGAAAAGTATACAAAAAAATTAAATTATCTGTTTATATAATGTAGTTAGAATTATAAAAATGAAACGGTTATAAAGCATTTAGGGCAGGCAATAATCTGTAGGCATCGATAAATTCGTTAATTTGCTGAAGAACTGTAGCAATGAGCTAATGAATGAAACTGAAATTGATCATACCTTTCCATCCCTGCAATATTCCGCAGCAAATTTCATAGCTTCTCGTACAGATACAACGCAGTTGCCATCAACCTAAAATGAGGAAACAAGAAATTAAGACATACCTTGAAAATCTGATTTGTTGCTTCGGTTTCATATTCGTGAATCAGTTTGTTTAATCGAAATTCGATCGTCAAAGATTAAGAGATCTCTCACTTGCTAAACTCTATAATTCCACCTATTTTTATTACACTAGATTCAGGTGGTAAAGAGTTCTCAAAAAGTTAATCTCTAGCTGAAAATATTTGCCTAAACATAGGACAGCAACGAATATTTTTCATAAGCATGAATAGTCGAATTTTCCAAATTTAACGGATGACCCGAATAAAGTTAAAATCTTTTTGAACAATCATCAAACGTCATTATTCTATCGAACAATACATTTATTTTGCCTCCTTGTGTGAAGGGCCTAATAAACTTAATAGATTACCGTTATGCTATTCCTTCGGGACAGAGATGACCATTTCAGTATGAAAAGAAAAGTTTCGAGACATAGTAGTTCGCAAAATATTGCTTTTTGCCAAAAATATATTTCTTGCAATTTCATATAAACTTGAGCTTTGTCAAGAACATAGGCAACCAATTTAAGTTGCACTGCGGGATAAAAAGTCAATTTGATAATCCTTCGTTTAAGAATATACTTCAATGCTAGGTAGCTTATAACGGCACACATTCCTTCGAATTCAAGGACATTTCAGTTTAAAATGACTTTTTTAAGATCAATAATATACCGGGTGTCCCAAAATGATGTATTATTGTTTGATTGCTTACATGTCCATAACCAATAAACCGATTTTCAAACACTTTGTTTTATTTGATTGCCTAAGGCTAAATTGTATCTTAAGATGTTGGTTGTGGTTTTACCAGTTTTGAAAATCGGTTCATCGGTTATGGGCATATAAGCAATCAACGATAATACATCATTTTGGGACGCCCGGTAGATGAATTTCGATACGTTTTGAAACGTTTCACATTTTTGGGTCCCCCTGTATTATTTTAAAACATGTGACATCAAACCTGCATTCCCGGGATGTAATCTCCTCTTGTATACATATCATGTGAAAATGATGCTCTGTGTATTGATGTTCCCATTCCATAACCATTATTCTCGCACACAAATATACAAGGTAGTTTCCAAAGAGCTGCCATATTGTATGCTTCAAATAACTGCAAAAAGAAAATGATTAGGAGTATCCGACAATTTTCTAAATCTCCAAATAACCACGAAAAAGTATTTTCCTTGTCCAATGTCCAATGGCATTTATGTTGAGTCTTTAGAAAATTTGCTCACCGTTCTTTGATCTTTTTCAATGTCGTAGAGACCAAAAATTTTAAAGAAATTCGCCTAAAGCTAAAGAAACAGAATGGATTAAATAATTTACAAAGAATCCTATAATCCACTTGTAGATTGTTGCTAAAAATTAAGTCATAAATCTTCAAATCGGTCTGGCACACACCCGGTAAACAAGCACATTAGACCATTCGCTAAAGATAGCGGCAAGGAACTTTTTACCAAGATGCATTGCATTCTAATTGCGAATCTTTAACGATTCTATCAGGATAGAATATATCTTGGTAAAAAGTTCCTTGCTGCCATCTTTATGGCAGTCTGTTGAATATTCCCTTTAATGTTGAAAAAAGATACTTTAAAAATTGATGTCTACTTTACCTGTCCTTGATTGGCAGCTCCATCTCCATACAATGTCACACAAACTTTGTTATTCTCTCTGTATTGATGAGCGAATGCAATTCCTGCACCAAGAGGAACCTGAGGAATATGAAACAATCAATCATCTATTTAGCACACAAACTGTTCACAGAAAAGAGAGATTAATTTAACTTCCACAACTGTTTCATTGAGCCACAGGAATTTGCATTTAGTCAGGATTCAAAAATACACACAAGGAAATAATGGGGCGGGGCGCACTGGCAGTTCTTTACAAAATCAAGATTCAAGATTAAATTAGATTAATGTATTCATGTTTACCCCTCCAACTGATATTTCTATAATTAATTCAGTCCTGTAATCTTCTTCTCATGTGCCATCTACTCGTTGTAGGTAGGCTGCTATAAATTGTCTCCACTCTCCTCTATCCTGGGCTTTTCAGCCCTGTAATAACTTAGTTAAATCTTATAGTTGTGCCTGTATTGTAATTAGGTTAAAGGCCCGGGGGGACCACTCCTATACTTTCCTGTAGTATCATGCTCGTACAAAGGCTTAACATTTGCACCCTAAACGCTGACCTGTTTTAGCGAAATACATACCCTAATCGCGGAAAATTTTCATGAGAACATACCCTTTCCCGTGTCAAAATAGAAGTTCTCTAATTCAGGTACCCTAATCGCTGACAAGTCAGTTACTAAATTTGCCAATATTGCCGGTGTGATTTGAAGAGGAGGAAAATGCTCTCGACTTCCTTCCCCATCTTATGCTGGTCTGATAAGTTCGTTGACTCTTTAAGAATTCTTTTTTATGAATCATGACTAAAATATCATTGCAGAACAATTTGAATTTATCAAATGCAGAAAAGTGCACCCTTTTTTAAAATTTTGGTCGAATTGGCACCCCTAAACACGGGCCCGCGCGGGTCCGTGCCTACTTTCAAGAAAGGCACCCTTTCCCGTGCTTTTTTGTACGAGCATGATAACACATCAGGCACCAAGTGGCCCCCCGGGGTTAAAGGCCCTTTTTCCTTAGATGCCTTTTAAGCAAATAATACCTGTGCTCCAACGATACCATTTCCACCATAAAACTCATGACCATACATGTGCATAGAGCCACCTTTGCCTTGAGTGCATCCAGATTTTCTGCCAGTCAGTTCTGTCAGCACTTCTTTAATTGATCTTCCTTTGATAAAAGTCCAGCCATGTGCTCTATATGCTGTAATGACACTATCATCCTTCAACAATGCATCATTCATTCCAACACAGCATGCTTCCTGTAAATTTAATGACAATAAGTTAAATAGGGGCTACATAAGCTACATACATACATACATACATACATAATACATACATACATACATACATAGCTTTATTTGTTAAAGCAGGTGATAGTTAGCAGCACAGAAGTGCTGATGTGGACCTGCAAATCAAAGTTTTCTAAATAATTAAAGTAAAACGAGCTAATTACAATTGTTAAAATAAGTTCCTAAAAATAAATAAAATCATCTTTCTTGTTAGTTCCAATTGATGCTTCCTTTCCATAGTGAATTTTCTCTAGTTCACAAAATTTTAATTTCTTCTTTAATTCTGGAGTACTTAATGTTTTAACTGATTCAGGTAGATTGTTCCAGGTAAGAGGACCGCGATAACAGATAGATGTTCTCCCATGTTCTGTTCTAGGCCTTGGTATCGCATAGTTGTTTGCTCCCCTGGTTTTAGAACATTTATTCTTTTCAAACATTTCAGTTAGTTCTATGTTCAGCTCATTTCTATGCACTTCGTGCATTATTGTTGCCACTCTTCTTTTGTAAAGATAGCTTATAGGTTTCCATTTAGCTACCTCTAGTGGATCCTCACCCCTTTTCATATCATATATCAGTTTTGCTGCTCTTCCAAAAATCCATGACTTTTTCTCCCTTATGCTGGCAAACAGCAGCCGCAGCAGATACATCCCAAATAGGGTACACACACTTTTTTGGAAAGAAACTAAGAATCTGGGCCAGTAATAAAAGCTTTTTTAAATTATCAGATCAATTCCCTCCTGAACATTTCAAAACAAGGTGTTTTGAAGCCTTTCCTATGTTTAGACATCACTCAAGTACTTTCCGAGGAATACGATACAGGAAACAAGTGTTTACTAAACTCTTGTACAGCCCTTTTGGGACTAAATTAGTGGTCAAAACTTGAATATCATAAAAAAATCTTCAACATATTGAAAACTATTTCTCGTTTGACAGCATCAGAGTATCTAATAGGGAGCACATGTCTTATTTTCTGCTATCCACACATTTTGCTTTGTTTGTTGTCACATCACTATTTGTCACAAGAAAGGGAATCACAGATCAAATGATAGAAAGAAATTAAAAAGTAAGGCCTTAAAGTCCTTGAGGGTAGTTCATGACAATGTTTCAGAGAGTGATGGTCTTACTCTTAATAAATGAAGCAAGGCTAAGTAAGGGTCTTAACTTATGATTTGAGCAGAAAGATCAAAATAAAAAAAATATGCAATGGAATATATCCTTACTTGTCCAGTATAAAGATGACAAAAGCCCCTGACGACTTTTTCTTTGTATAACTTAGATGCTTCTGCCTCCATTCTCCTGATCTGCTGCATTTGCTTGTAATAATGCAAGGCTTCATCTCTTGTCAAGGTCACTGAATCTGGTAAGACATGCTCAAGTTTGTGATACTTTGGAGCCTAAAAGGATCAACAATAACATATAGGTCAGCATTCCTCAGCTATTAAAAGTAGTTGCTCAACGTAAATACTTCAACAGGCCAAGGCCTGGCCATAAGATTTTTAGCAGGGGAGCAGTAAGTAGCTCTCCTGGTATATAATGTTCAGGTAAACTTTTCCTGAATAAATAAATACCAAGACAAATGAAAAATAATTTCAAGGAGATCAATTTTACTTTTTGAACAGCTTAAAAGAGCCAGTTATAGCTCCCCTCAAGAATTTGAGGGGACCCAGGGTAGGTGAGCAAGAGCTATGGCTCTCCTCAAATAGCCAGGCCTGCTTTAATGATAAACTCATGACTTTAATTTATGATGCAAAATCAATTTATTGTGAAAATTTCATATTTTTTAGCTGCTTGAAAATTGAACCACTGGGGTCCATTTGGGCTTATTTAAACCCAAAGCTTCTCAAAACACAAGCTTTTCAACAAGGAAAGTCGATAAATCTGCACAAAGTGTTAAACAAAGCCAGATGATTTGAGAATCCCTAATAAATCCTTTACCCAGACTCATTATAGAAGCAACCACTGAAAACACAAACACAATTAATAAACACCATAATGTTTTCTCATGGCCATTACATACCTTAATTTCATACTCAACTTGATTCAAAGTGGCATAGTTTCTTGTGGCGAGAACAGAAATTGGCTGAAATAGAAAATGAAGATTGGGTAAGTTGTGTAGGAATATCACATGTTCCTCTTTCCTTCTGCTTCTAAACCGACTGACTAAAACTTAACTATGTACTGATAACATGCTATTTTTGAAGAGACAATTGATTTCATAAAAAAGAAACACTGACTGTTTGGATGTTTGCAGTTTGAGCCAGTATGGAAAGTAGCGCAATTTTTGATTAGATCTTATGCGTGCAATAAGAATCCTTCGTTGATCCGTATCTGTTTTGAATACCCTATCATTTTCCTGTGCAAGTGTCAAACTTTCCAGACAGGAGTGTAAGAAGGAGAGTTTTGTCTGACATATTTTGTTTTTGTTATCCAGGGTGAATCCGATTGCCTATTTTCAGAAGATCTTCAGCCCAGAGAAAGAAGCCATCTGGTTTTGACATACATTTTTGGGCAGAAAGAGGCCTGAAACAATGGACAATTCAACGTGTTATTGTATTAAACAATAATAGATATCAATTACTCTTTGGCCCACACTACTGGACTGGATTCACCCTGCCTGGTCTATAATCAAATTGATTTTGTTTTAATTTCTTAAAAGAAATGCAATTTGACTTTTGCTGAGCTTTTTTCAATGCATGAACTGAGACCCCCTTAAGAGAGGTCGCAAAAGGATCGTTTTCCTTTCCTTCCAAAATATGAAACCTTTGGTTTGTTTAAATTGATGCCATAGTAAGTAGGCACGGAAGATGCTGACACAGCAAACTAGAGTAGCGTCGCCCATTATGGCCGGTCGCCCATTATGGCCGGCTAACAAGAGAAATTGAATTTCAGGAGACTGACGACTAGTAATAAAATTGCAATTGCGCGGAAAATCTTCGCTGACATCTGTTTTATCATGATTTGACCTTCACTGAAGTTTCAGTTCATTTGCATTGAAACCCGACGAGATGGTCTGTGCATATCTCTAATAGATTCTTTCAAGTATTGCAAATTTCATGATTCTATTTACATTCCTTCCTTCTTTTTCGTTCGCTCGGCACTTTCCGGTTTGAAATTTTTCAAATATGCTTTGATTTTTCAGAAGTCCTGTCTCTTGAGAGGGAATCGACAATGAAACCAAAGCAAATTGACTTCTAATTCAGATTTAAGGTTATAAAATCTGAGTGCTGCTAATTGCTATTTTCGTTGCCCATTATGCCCATCAGTTTACCAGAGAAGTTTCCAATCACTTCAAAATATTAAAATGCAACATTTATTAAAAGAAACACTAATTTGGGTTAAAATCTTACTTACTGACTTGGAAAATCATCGAAACCCAAAAAATGCAGCATTATATTAAGTCTATTTTTATTTTAGAAACTATCCCAAAATTCATCCATACACGTACAAGAGATAAGGCAGGATTTAGAACCACTCAAAGCATGTATTTCAATTGCCAAAACTCGAAGTTTAGGTTAATTCTTATTGATATTTTTGGGTTTAAAGTACCAAATGTTAAAAAAAGGACTGTAGTTAAAGCATCTTTTCTTATTAAAACTTTTTACCGGAGAGAAGTGTTTATTGTTTCTCCTGCGGCCATAATGGGCGACGCCAGAAAAAAAAGTTTTTACTCCCTTCTTTAAAATCTTCTAAAATCAGTATAAAGAGTTTACGTAAAAAATCAATACTCTGTGATCTTTTTCTCCATTAGTTGGTGATATAATCTGGGTATTTCGTTTTTTCATTAATTGCTCTTTTTGGATCTAACTCAGAACTTCGCGACGACATGGGCATAATGGGCGACACCACTCTATTTGTAATCAACTTTTTGTTTTCACTTCATCATCATTTTGGCCTAAACTTTTGAAACTAATAACTGGCCTAATAAAAAATATGCAACTTTCTTGCTGCTGCACTTCTGTCATCTCACCTTCAACGAATTCCTTCCAGAGCTAGCCAAAGAAGCTTTGCTTGCTTGCAATACATTCACAAGTTTGCATTGGATATTTCTAAGGGCTGCCATGACTGAAGTTTGCTGGATTTTGCCAGTTGAGTTAAGTTCTCTCACAGCTAACCAATTCAAAACGCCTCCATTTTATCCAGAATTTCCAGAAGCAAGCTCGTGTTGAAAGAGAGGCAGATCCATGAAGGTAGCGTCCGTAGCGTACAAAAACTGTCACGCAAGTCGCACGCAAAGAACGCGACGAGCGTCGGTGGGGAATTTTTTGCAACACTTGTCAATATTTTTTGGCTTAACTTTTTCTTCCTTGTGAAAGTCTTCAATAGAGAGTAATGGAATAATGGTTTTCACGCTAATACAAGTCTGCAAAGCATTTATGATTCAAAATTTGATTTGATAGGAAGGTCAATTTTTCCTTGGCCCGAAACATGCCCGAAACAACGTTGAGAAATGTTCCCAAATTTTCCCGTTAAATCGTCAAGAAATATAGACTACCTGAGAGGAAACAGTGACTGTTATTCCACAGGCTTTGCGTCACGTCTCAAAAGTGCTAATGCAAATTTTAAAGACGCTAGTTTAGACCAAAAGAATTCTTGTCCATTGAAATTCCAGCGGATGCAGATCGCAACACACCTGTCCATGTATACCTGGAGATTTTAAGGAAATTTTGAAGAAAAAGCCTCATAAACTTCTCATTTTCATCCATATTCTTTGTGATTATATCATATATCATTAGATCAAAAGTTAAATAACTATGAACAATCAAATATGTGTAAAATTCCCTGTCTACCTACGATGCGATCTTCATGCAAGCTACAATACCGGCCAAAACTCGTTGAGACAAATGAATTTTGTGTTAAAAGATGCCTTTTCGGCATATAAACTACTACCTTTCACTGCTGAAGGCCCCCTCCCTCTCATTGCAATGCTGATTTGATCGAAGAAGACATCGTTGTGAAATTCTTTATGACATTTCTATCAGCTGCCAACATTGCAATGGAGGAGGGGAATCTGAATTCGAAACTTCCCAAAAAAAGCAAAATGCCTCAAGAGTTTTGTCCGTGATTGTGGATTCGCCTCCAGGAATTTCGTTTACATGATATAATGCATCCATGCTCGATTCGTGGCTCTAGTACCATATCCTCTGGCAAGTTTTTTTGTACTTCTAATTGTACGAATATTTTTGCTTCAGGGATTTCGTTCAAGATCGAAGGGAGATCGAAGCACTCTCGCAAAATCCAGATTCATTCCGTCATTTATAAATCCTTTACGATGATGAACTTGAGGAATAAGATTTCCTTCTCTTTTTCTTCTCCTTTTTTGATTTCTTACTTTTATGTTTGGAATGTCTATCGTATTTATCTTCAGCAATTTCAAATTTATGGATTCCAGGTTTTCGCTTGAGTTCTATTTCCATGTCTCTTCTCTTTATAACATCATGTTCACGTCTCTCTGAAATATCATGTGCCCTTCTTTTATATTCATCCTTTCTTCTGTGTTCATGTCTTCTTGTTTGTTCCTCTGAATCACTTGAATGATATCTTCTTTTGTGGCTATCTGGTCTTTTATCTCTTCTGTCAGAATCAAATTTTTCTCTTCGATTATCCTTCCTCTCCTTTTCCTCTTCAATCTTCCTATGTTTCCTCTGCTCTGCATTTCTTTCCCTTTCTCGTGATATTGAACGTCTTCTTTCTCTAGCCTGGAAAGGATCGAAAGACGAAAAATGAAGTAGAAATGTTGTTGATTGTAAAGCCTCTTTTGTTGGGGAGACGAGATACGGTTTGTTCGAGGAAACGTATGTGTCCCCCCGTGTAGTGGGTTAAAGCTCATGCGCAATAGCGTTTAGGCTGGAACTCTGCCGGGCGCATGAGCATTAACCTAATGCACGGGGGGACACATAAGTTTCCTCGGACAAACCGTATCTCGTCTCCCCAACAATCTTCCATCGAATGTTCTCTGTCTGCCTCTGAATATTCTCAACATTTTATGAAGTTCCTTTCCTACAAGCAATTTTCAAGAATGAAAAATAACCAAAAGAGTCTTTTGAAAGATTCCAAGAAACATACATAATAACAAAGATGAAAGATCATCATGGGACAAAATAACGAAATCTGATTTAATAAAATTTCAAAAGGATTTAAAGTGAATGAATGGAACTAAATGGAGGTAATTTATAAATAGGACAAAGAAAACTGCTACGCACAGTATTGTTCCTCTAGCTAAACAAAATGCCCGCACGTGCGGACATCATCAAATACAATAGGTTACTAATAACATCCTCAGACCCCTTCCGCGCGTGGCTTTTATCTCCGTTGATTCTCTTTAATTGTGCAAAATGGGAGTTTTTCAGTCAAAATAACGATAAATATTTTGTTCTCACTTTATCAATTTTTCTTCTTCTGATTCGACCATCATCTGAATCAGATTCACTCTTATTTCGTTTTCTATGTTTCTCCTTCTCTTTCTTCTTTGGTTTTCTAGAATTTTCTTCCGGGCCACTTGAACTCTGTTCTTCATCGAATACCATTTCATATCTCATCATATCGTTAAGAAAATCAACCATTGAACATTTGTTTATATTCGAAACCAACATGCCATATGCTTCAATGAACAAGATCTGGCTGTATGATGGAAGAAAAAGAACCAGCGAGCTGTTTCATTTTCATTTTCTCATTTCATTTTTATTTTTTTAACCACGGTAGCCCCGTTAGCCTGCAGAGACTGCTTTACAGGGGGCCGTGCAAAATGCTACAAAACAAATTTAAAACCTTATTTACAGTTAATCTTATTAATATAATATAAATTAATACCAATAGAAATGTTCCGAAATTTATCAAAAGAAAAATAAATTTTTGACCTCAACTTCACCGACCCAATCGTGAGCGAAATATTGAAAACTATGAGCAGCATCTTTGCTTTCCATAGACTTATGCAAAGAAAACTTAATTGATTCCAGAAAATTCTTGCACAGTTTTCTTTGATTCCTTTTGTCACAAAATGGCGGAACATACCCTCATTAATAAACTACCTTAGTTCTCTAAACAAATTGACGAGTCGTTCTTGAAATAACAACCCTGATATATGAAATACAGATACCTCTCCTGAAATAAAAAGTAACATTCTCTCTAAAAGGATACTTGTCTCTTCGTGGCATATTCCGCACTTCAAATTTCTTTGGTTTAGGCCTTGCCTCAATCTGTTGTTGTGCATCAGTCCTTCCTGTCTTTCCGCTAAATGCATATTTGCCTCGTAGGCCTAAAATAACAAAATGAATTATCTTGCTTCAATATACCGGGTGAGCAAGAAAGGTTGACATGTTTGGTGGGCAGTGGAATAAAAAGTACGCCGCCGATTTTCAAAACTGAAATGTTAATCTATCAGTCAAAGGCTAACATAGATGTGATACAGGGTGGAAAGTATGTAATACGTGCAAACTCTTGTGCACAGCTTGATGCATTTCCTCCAACATAATGGGCAGCTTGAGAAAGATCATAAGTTCCCAAATTTTGCAAACGTATTAGCTGACTTTCCACTCTGGCCTGTCACCCTGTCAGAATCTTCTTTTTAGAAGGCAGGCAGTATTTGGTAGATGTGGATGTAGATGAAGATTCTGTTTGGTAAAATCACTCATCTTTAGACCCATAAATTAGGAAAATACTTGTAAGGGACAAGTAGACCCATAAAATAATTGTATTGGAACGAGAATTCCATGTTCCATTCTGGTCCATGATATACTTACTATTGAAATTGAAATTCTAATTCTGAAAGTGACGGTTGTATTGAATTTCAACTTCAACGGCAAGTAAATCATAGACCAGAATCGAATATGGACTCTTGTTCCAACACAAACTAACATTTTCCTGGTAAGTTCCTGGGTCTAAATGCTGATTGATCTTACCAAACAAAATTTTTACATTTAAAGGGGCTGGGTCACGTAAAGTAAACAAACTTCTTTCGAAACGACGATTTTGCAGTTTTTTTGACAGGCCATATCACACAGATTTTCCACTATTTTTCTCAAAATGAAAGTACTATTTTGAAGATGAACTCTTGAACTTAAGAGAGAAACAAACGAAACAACCATATGTTGTAAGATTGCAAAGATATTGATGGATTCTTAAAAGTAACTTTATTGTGGATTCACCCCATCCACCAAAATCTGTGCAGAACACAATGGGCGCGTGCCCGCGCGTGCGGGCAACAATATAGATTATAAAGATAACAGATTTGTTTACGGTTACGTGACCCAGCCCCTTTAAGTTAGCCTTTGACTGGTACATAAATTTTCAGTTTTGAAAATTGGCTGCGTAGTATTTATTCCACAGCCTGCCAAACGCGTTAACTATTTTTTCCTCACCCGGTATGAAATATGATCTCTTCAGGCTGTTTTTAGGCTTAATTGGCTGCTTATAATACGCCTTGAAATGAATCCCGCAACGACTCTAAAATAACGTATCGGTTGCTTCTCTGAACTAAAATGAAGCATAGAGTCATGGAAGTACTGAAGAAGGTCAGAGAAGGGATCGTCTTTGAACAGGGAATTCAGATGTTTTTAGGTCCCCTTTGTGATCATAACAAATATTTAAACTACAAATGAGTTACGCAAATTTTCAACAAGGTTTTTCGTTTGATTAATATTTTGTCAAGAAATATATTTCTAAATCTCTGATGATTCTAACCGGTTCAAGAGGAGGAAAATACCTGACTTGTTCCATTTTTGCGAGTTAATTGACTGGCAGAAGTCAACATGAATTCTTCGATCATCAATCAAAACATTGTCCATTTTGAAATATGCTTTCTCGCAATCTTCCACCTGAAAGAAAATTCAATAGAAAGACAAAACAGTCAAATAAAGGTAAATACTCTCTTGGCACAGTGCTGCAGCCACCTGACCTTACCGAAGAAAAGGGAGGAAAAGTCGTTCTACTTCACAGGTTGTTAAAACAAAATTTGATTCATAAAGCAAATAATGGAAATTATCAACTCCCTATCACTGGGCCAGAAAACTTTAAATTGGTCTCCTAAAGGGACCTTTGCAACCAACATACCTGGCAGTCATTTTCGTGGACAACGAAACTAGTGACAAACAGATACCCCTTTCATTCACTAGGATAATAAAAAATGCATGCCAATCGAAGCACAGAAATCAAATCTTTAAAAAATTTTGCACGATTGATTGATTGATTGATTGATTGATTGATTGATTGATTGATTGATAAGAATTTTACGCTATAATAGACCATTTCGCAATTGGAAAAGGGACTGAGGATAGCACGGCCCATTCTGACAGCCTTGGCAACAAGTAGGAAATCAAGGATATCCCCTCTTCTGCAGTGCAAAGTGTACGGTTGGAGGCTCGCTCGCATCTCTCTCTAAAATAGAGTTATTTTCGATTTATTTGCAACTTCCAAGAGTTATGCGATGCTTGTTTGGTATGGTAAGTGTTTTCTTTGGATTATTTAGCCGTTTTGCAATCTTTTTGCTCATTTGTAAATGAATTTTGAGCCATTTTATTTCAGTGGTTTCCCTCGAGTTTGAGGCGGCTCAAGTTAGGCCTATTGATCTTGCATCATCTTCCTCGACTTCAATTGACAATTCAATTCAATTCAAAATACATTCACAAATGAGCGAAAAGGTTGCAAAACGGTTAAATAGTCCAAAGAAAACACTTACCATACTAAACAAGCATCGCACAACTCTTGAAAGTTGTAAATAAATCGAAAATAACTCGATTTTGGAGAGATGCGAGCGAGCCGCCAACCGTACACTTTGCACTGCAGAAGAGGGGATATCCTTGATTTCCTACTTGTTGCCAAGGCTGTCAGAATGGGCCGCGCTCTCCTCAGTCTCTTTCTCCAAATTGCGAAATGGTCTATTACCTTTTAGCTATCCTAAAACAACGTTCGAAACGAACGATATTTTGATAACTTTGTAAGATAGCTAAAAGGTCTATTGTTCCTCTGCAATTTCTCATGTCTTCATTCGTTTTAGAGTTACACTGTTTTTCTTTTTATTGAGAGAATTCACAAAAACCTTTGAAAGAAAAAAATCGTTGTGAATCCTACATAAAATAGAGAAAAACGGTACCACCTCCAAGGAAACCATAGTTTACGAAGGTCTATAATATGGTGGCAAGCTGAAATATGTAGCTTATGTGGTTTATGGTTAGCAATTTGATGACGTCAAAACTGGAAGACTATTTGAAACCAAGAAACCGTTGTGATGCTGAAAACAACAACGATATAAAAGATGAACACTTATAACCAAATACCTGAACTTCCTTTTAAGCAAACAAAAGATGCATTAACCAATCGCGCAATCTCTTTAAAGATTTGATTCCTATGCTGCCATCAAATAAGAAATTGCAAGACATTGCATCACAAATTGACATACCTTTTCAAACTCGATGAAACCATAACACAAAGAGTCGCCAGATTTATGATCTCGGATGATCTCGCAACTGAAAGATAAGCCAAATATCTTGATTGCAAAACCATTTTCATAATCTTACTGCTGTTGTGCATCAATTTTTCACAGAGGTATTACATTTTGTCTTACCATTGCAATGCTAGCTCTACACGTTCCGCGAGCGTGCAAATCAGTTTACAGATACTTTATCGTTGATTTCTGTAAAACCATCATCGGGAGAAATCCAATTCAGTTACCACGACAGGAATTTGTGACTTCCTTTCCAATTCGATACATCGAGCTATCTCATCAAAATCGAAATAAAGCAAACACGTATCTGATTGGGTGATAATAACAATGTAAAGAATAGGAGAATTGAATGGCGGCCGATCCTACTGACTTGCTACGACCGGAGAAAGTGATAAAGATCAGGCTTCAATTGCTCTAAATACAAAGATTAACAATCGCACCCGCTGTATTGAGCTCTGATTTTATTGCAGCCAATCAGATGCGTGATAGACTGCCTTCAAAGACAATGTGTCCATGTAAGTACAGCTGCGTATACAGTCTTGTCAAAATATGCTGACATGATGCCGACGAAGAGCCTGGAAGAGCGCGCAGTGATTGGCAGAATTTACTGATCATATGCAAACTAAAATTTCAGCTCCGAAAGCGCAACCGCAAATAAGTCATCAATCTGCTTAGATCACTCTTTGCCACGTAGTGTACTTCTTTACCAAAGTGATCACATGAAATATCACGTGAAATTGGTATCCCCCTGCAAAGCCGCGGTACTAACACGGACACACTACCTTTAATTGAATATACAGCATAGGAATCAAATCTTTAAAAAAACATTGCACGATTATTGGTTAATGCATCTTTCGTTTGTTTTAATGGTCTAAAGGGAACTTCAGGCATTAGGTTACAAGTGTTCATTGGCAATCTTTGATATATTGATTATTATCAGAGTTACGATCAACGTTTATTGTGAATTCTTTCAATAAGGGGAAAAACGCAATAATCTTCAAGATAACGAAGCTATAAAGACTCGCTAATGTAATTATAATAACGAAGTACCTGAATCCTTTTAAGGCATTACATCAAACGAAAAAAGGTTGTCAACAATCGCACAATGTTTTTTAATGATTTGATTGTTCATCTGTCACTATTTCGATCAAAAATGTCAAAAATGGACAGTGAAGTTACTCCTTCCCATATTCCCATTCTTCTTGAGGTTTGAAACCCTGCAAATTAGCATAGGTTCCAAATCTTTAGAAAGGCTGGTGTAAAATTCAATGACCTATTCCTTTGAACTGAATGAAATCAAAGAAACTTTAGCTATTTCTCTTTGATTCTACCGTTGGGCTTTTCTGAAATCTTCATTATTCTCAGAATTCAAGGGTTTTTCTTCTTTTTCAAGAATTCAAGAAACATTTTCAAAAAAAATTTAAACCATCGTAGTTTCTAAACTGTTTGACACAAAATGAAATAATGTCGAAGAAAACCATAGTTTATGGATGTCTACAATATGGTATCAAGCAAAAGTCTGTCACTCTTCTGGTTTATGATTCATCATCCTCAAAATGAGTTGAAATGCAAGATACGCTGTAATTTCCAAAAATATTCAAAACTTCTGAAAAGTCCAACGGTAGAATTATTGATAAGCATCTAAAATTTCTGTCAAGCCATTCAATCAGAAGAAATAGGTCATAGAATTTTACACCCACCTTTTTACTCTGAGTTAAAGATTTGGAACCTATGCTCTTCAAATTTGGACACTGAAAAAACGCTGCAAAGTCTATTATTTTTAGCGTTTGGTAGGTTTAAAATTCCCAATCAAACACATCCCGAAAAGCTAGGGTCTGTCATTAGCTGTCATGAAAAATTTAGGCGAATAAAACCGCATTTTCTCGAGATGCAACACAACACAACACATACCATACATTTTTCGTTAGCAGGAAGAAATAGAAAAATACACATTTATTTATTGGTTACAGATGCTATGAATAATTCATGGAAATGATCCCTACTAAGTTAATTAAACTCTGAAATCTCTCGCTTCAGTTACTCTAAACTGAAAGTCAAAGACTGAAATCCATCGATTAAATTCCCGAATTGTTGGAAATGGTCTTTCGACTGAAGCAAAAGAGGTTTTTCTTTTTCAATCATAATTCATTTACACCACATGGTGAGCACTTTCTACCAAACGGTAATCTTCCTGTAAGCAGGAATGTTCTTTCCAGTAAGAAGTCCCTAATTTATTAATAAAGTGGTTTTTTACTTTCTATTGTGGATACATTAACAGACGTCAGTAAGTTAAAGTTGAGATCAATCCAGTCTTTTTGTCCAATCAACCAAGAAGAGTGCAATCCTACTTTCTTGTTAAATCACAAACATATTGAAAGCTTACCGCTCAGGGTTAAAAGCCGAGTTTTACATGTTTGACAGCATACAAATCTTTGAAAATAATTGCATGGATCGTCATTGTATTTGCCCTTTAATTTTCTATTGTTGTTCACTGGAGAGTTTGACATCTTAATCATGCTCGGAATGACCGCTTTTTTGCGTTTAAGTCAGTTTTGTCGTAGACTTGCTCCAATTCTATTCCGTGGATTATCAGCATTAAAAGAATATAATTACTCCTGCAGGGGCGTAAGCATTTCCTGCAGCCATATTTCAATCTGAAATTGCCATTTTTTCAGCCGTTTTTCAGTTTAAAAGTGCCATTCAGGCTTTAAAAAGTGGTTCTTTTGAGAGCTGTACCCCTTCAAGTGACAGCTATTTCCTAACCTTTCAGATATGGACGAGGCACCGTTCTGCAGGGGAATTACCAATTCTTACATCTAACTATCAACTATCTACATTAATTAGCCTAATGCAGCAATAAAATGACGCACTTTTCGTTCAAATTCTTTACCGAGTATCATGGAATTGAAGAACATTTCTTTTAACCACAATTCAAAACTTCATCTGACCAGCAGAATTCTTTGTACCAGAGTCCAGAAAAAGTCCAAACTCCTTGAGAATGCCAGTTTCGATTTCTAAATCTTGCTTACTTTATCAAGTGAAAAACAGGCCTAAAACTGCTGTATTTTGGATGATGAGTACAACAAAGCAAAGCAGGCAAAGCTAACAACGAGTACAAATACTACCACAAATCTCAATTCACTTTTGGAATTAAGGAGTTATATTAAAGATAGCTGTGTTGACAGTCAATGTGTATTCTTCTTAGTTTTCGAACTTCTCGCGTAGTATACAGCCCTAAAATTATAAAACAGTTGCTGTTACCAAAATAACCACAAATTCCCCTACGTTTCTGTTCAAATTAATTAAACCTTCCTAAAGTACGACAAAGCAAAGCAGCCCTCTTCTGGCTTGTGTGGGGCTGTGACATTTTCTGGACTCTGTGTTGCACGATGTTTTGTTAAATGAGATCTTACATTTACTGAAAGTTAACAAACTGTACTGACTCTCACGAATTAAATTTCAGTCAAGAATGATACCATCTAGTCACCAAAGGTACAGCTCAAAATTTCTTCGTGAAATTGAGGACTTTGTGATGTGAAAAAGGACACAGTTAATAGTCTTTATGATCCGAGTCAAAACCTTTAAAGTCATTACCGAGAACCATTCCAAAACTCTTTGAATACAGTGCAAGGAATTTGCCACCAAGAAACAAAACAGGAACTGTAAAACTGAACGCAGCTAAAATACAGACCATTCCGCCAGCTATTTTGCCTGAGATCGACCTCGGAACGATGTCTCCATAACCGAGTGGTATAATAGTCTGAATTGCCCACCACATTGAATGAGGTATACTCAAAAACTGCGTATCAACTGCTTCAGTCTGTTCCACATAATACAATATACTCGCATATGCAAGGGATGACATAACAACAGCAAGGACCATAGTGAAAACATCCACAACGCAATCCGCTAAAATGCGGAACACAACTTGTAGTCTTTTTGAGCATCGCCTGATTCGAAGCATTCGTAAAACGCGGAATGTCCTGATAGCTTGTAGAAAAGCGACTGTCGAATGTTCGGTTGGACTCAAAGCTTGTATTATCATATAAGGTAATATGGCGATGATATCGATAATATTGACCGTAGATGCGAAGAATCGAACTTTACTGGGAGTTACGACAAATCGTAATAATAACTCAACAGTGAAGAATGCATTGGATGCGAAATCCACAAGGAACAAACGATTGTCGAAATTTTGCACGATTCGATTCATTCCTAACTTGGGAATCGTTTGAAAACATCCTACCAAAACCGACGTAAATATTAGCAAACATACAAAAGTTGAATAAAATCCAGCGAATCTTGAGGATTGAGGATTTTCGATGAACTCCCAAACTTTCAGTTGCGCGCAATTTACAAATTCGTAAGCGGGTTCCTGATCATCGAGAATCACTCCTTCTCTTCTTTTCATTCTTCGAATATCTGATTCAGAGATGGCGAAATACCGACACATTCTTTCGAAATCGGTTACAGATGACGACGGGGGTCGCGTGAGAATCCCATTTGATTGATAATAGAATAAAATTGCGTCGAAAATCACTGCATTGCAATGAAGGTTAATGACGTTCGAATGAGTTTTCGGTAAATTTCGACGTTTGTTTCGAGAACCGAGAAGAGTTTGCGGAAACCGACGAAGCGTTGTTTCTAATGTTTCGTAGTAAACACCATCAGCCAAGATTTTTATTCTCTCTGAATTCATTTTGCTGTAACGTGGGGAATTTTCTGTGATCAGAAAACTTTGTTTAAGTTTCACTGTTTACGGAGGACTTGTCATGGAAAATGATCAGATTCTTTCTCTGTAAAATGCTGATTTTCCAACATTGATTTTCGAATTGTTCGCTCGAACGATCTCTTCCAATCTCTTTCGATTTTCGAATTGATCGGTAATGATTTTCCAATGCTGATTTTCGAATTCCTTACTTGATATGAGTACTTCAGATTCGTACCAAATAGCATCAAGTCCCTTGCTTGCTTGTGCAATGAAGTCCGAAGATCTTCCTCGTCTCTCAAAATTGCGATATCCAAAAGGTGAACCTTTTTAATTGTACCTGCATTCTTGCTTACGTAATGAGGTCTGAAGATCTTTCAAGGTTGCGAAATCCAAAACTTTCCAGAAACTAAGACGCCGAGTTCCATTGAAACAAGTCTGATGCTTCACAGAGCCTTGCTAAGGTTTTCCAAAAATACCTCAGTCCAGCGCAAAAAACGGCTATAATCCTTCGAACTCTCAGCAAAGAGTAGAATCGATTCCTTCTTAATCTTCTAATATTTCTTCCTTCTCTCGATACAGGTTATATCTACATGGTAGCTGCCTTTCTTAGGCTATAATCTTCGAAATAAACCTTTAATCTGTGGGATAAAACCTCAATAAAATTCTTAACTTTTTCTCGTGCAGGCAAAGCCTCTCGTAAAATTGTGTATCTCTTGGAGTATAATCCACGAAATAAAGCGAACAAGCAGATTAGGCTGTTTTCACCGCTGCTCAAGTCCACAAATGAATGATGTAGCGTATTTCGCAGGATGATGCACTCTGCATATTAAAAAGTTTATTAAATGGTCTTCATAAGAGAAATTACGAATTTAATGCGATAAAAATACTTGATAAGATAGTAAATTGGAATTGTCTGTTAACTTCCCACGACGAGGATGCAAATTGTTAGAAATGCAAAGTTTTAGAGCAGTCAGTTAATCCAAGTGTAAGACAAGCAACTGGCATGATAACGAAGCCAGGAAATAGACAAAACTATTGTTGCAAAGTAACAATCTAATTGGAGACTGCCAGCTAGTAAGTGGAGAAAATAAGTCTGCCTTTTCGTATATTTCTCAAAAATCTCACTTAGCCAAGTGCAATGGAGCTGGAGCCAGGAGATAGACAAACACTGCTGATACAAAGTAACAAGTTAACTGGAGACTGTCGGCCAGAAAATAGACAAAACAAGTCTGCCTTTTCGTCTACTTCTCAAAAATCTCACTTAGCCAAGTGCGGAGCTGGAGCCAGGAGATAAACAAACACTGCTGATACAAAGTAACAAGTTAACTGGAGACTGTCGGCCAGAAAATAGACAAAACAAGTCTGCCTTTTCGTCTATTTCTCACACATTTACAGGAGCCACTAGCAAATATACCAATGGTGTTGAATACGAGGCAGCCAAAAAATTCTGCTTTTTCGCATTTATCAAACGTTTCCACGAGCCATTACCAAGGATACAAAAGGTGTTATATATGAAGTTCGAAGTTCGAAATTAGAATGATATTCGAAGTTCGTCACAAATTTGCCTTATTGCCTGTTTCTCGAGCACTTCATCTTCATCTTCGTATGAAATCACGTGTCAAAACAGCACAGCCAAAATAGCACCATCATCTCAAACAAATAAATCTGCGATAAACAAACCCAGAAATGAACAATAGCTGATATTCGTAGTTCGTCACAAATCTGCGTTATTGCCTGTTTTTCAATCACTTCATCTCCTAATGAAATCACGACTGAATTAGCATGATAACAGGAATATAAACAATCAGCCGAGTGTCAAAATATTTATCCTTGTAGCTGCAACAAATTTACAACAAATTTACTTCTCAGGGTATAGCGAAGATAAGTTATTCTTTAAAACAGCTTGTGCAAAGAGAAATAACTCTTGTTTTCTTTTGAATGAGAAAACTGTTGTCCATTAAATAGCTTTGGTTTCCTTCTATGTCTTTTTATACATCTTTCACCTTCTTAAAAGTATTGCCAACAAATTAACTTTCCAGGATTCATGCAAGATATGTTATTCTTTAAAACAGCTTGTGCAAACAGTACAACTCTTTCTTTTAAATGAGAAAACTGTTGTCCATTTAATAGCTTTGGTTTCCTTCTATGTCTTTTTATACATCTTTTACCTCCTTAAAAGCATTGCCAACAAATTAACTTTCCAGGATTCAAGCAAGATATGTTATTCTTTAAAACGGCTTGTGCAAACAGAAACAACTTCTGTTTTCTTTTAAATGAGGAAACGGTTGTCTGTCAAGAGGCTTTGGTTTCCTTCTGCGCCTTTATATATCTTTCACCTCCTTAAAAGCATTTCTTTCATGAAGAAAGTTTGCATAAATATGGAGGCGTGGTATTGGATGTCTTTTAAAATTATATTAAAACAATCTCCTTCTTAAAATGCAGATGTTTGGATAACAATGCAAATCTGCGTAAGATTTACAACTTTAGAAAATAAAAGAATTTGTGATAAGCCTCTTTTAATGAACCAGCTTGCGAAAAGACGAAATTCCCGTCCTTGAAGAGTCATGTGCAAGCTTAATGTTATGAGGCAATAATCTTTATGAGCTCACAAATCGTTCTTTTTCCCACTAGAAAAACAAGTGCTTTTTGATCTAGATATCTCTTCTCATCTTGTACGCTGAGATAAAACAGAATCAGGCAATGATCTGTACAATCAGACAATATCTTTTCCCCTGCAAGAAAGTGGATTTCAAACTATCTCTTGGTCTAGGACCCTGATATCCAAATATGCAACAAAGAATTGTCAATGTAACTGACTTGAATCACCAATCGAATTAGGCAAAACAGCCGGTACGACCTGATGAAATGCCTCTCGTTCACCAGATGATGATTCAAATGATTCGAATGATTCAAACTGATTCAAACTGATTCAAATGATTCAAACTGATAAATGCCTCTCGTTCACCAGACGATGATTCAAATGATTCGAATGATTCAAATGATTCAAACTGATGAAATGCCTCTCGTTCACCAGACGATGATTCAAATGATTCGAATGATTCAAACTGATTCAAATGATTCAAACTGATGAAATGCCTCTCGTTCACCAGACGATGATTCAAATGATTCGAATGATTCAAACTGATTCAAATGATTCAAACTGATTCAAATGATTCAAACTGATGAAATGCCTCTCCTTCACCAGACGATGTCTCTCTTTCTCCTTAACGCTGGCACCCAAACATACAAGAAAGAATAGCCAAAGTAACAGACGTGAAGATACCAGCAACAGACTTCGATTTAAATGATCCAAATGATGATCAAGGTTATCAAGATAATCTTTCATGAAACCGCAAATATACCAGTTGACGTTTGCTTGGATTTATATATTTTCTCTTTGGGATTATCGCTGTTACTGATGTCGTAAAGCACAAAGCTTTCTATATTTCTGGTCCAACAATTCTGCTGTGAAAACACTGTCAAGATCTTCGATAATTAACAACGAAGCACGCGTCTTCAAAGTGTTAAATAAAATAACTCCCTAGATATTCAAACTCTGGATTCATATACATTTCCAAATATGCAAACTCTGCAGACGCTCCAGATTCTAACACTCAAATTAAAATTCTTAGTAGACAATTTCTTGTGCTATCAATGTGGTCTAACTTGATACAATGTGAACAAGTAAAGAAAACTTCCACTACAAATCGGATTCAGGAAAGATCAAAATTCTCTCTCGCCAGACTTGGGTATGATAAAGTTTCATTGAAATAACATATTGGCACTGATAATGATGTCAAACAATTTATCAAAGTATTTCGATGTCAAACACTTTGTCGAAATCTTTCATAATTCTGAATCCTCATTCGTACACTTTCCGGCATACGTCGTCGAATTCTTGAATGAAATAAACTCTTCAGCTTCAAATTTTCAAACTTCTTGTTAAGCTGATAGGAGAATGTCAAACAAACAACGTATTGATCTCCTCTGTTACAAGTAACCAAATCATTACCACATTGCAAGATTGTCTGTTTGATAATTTCTACTTGGAACTACCAAACTGAAAACTTTGTAACGATTTGGAAGTACTTTCTTCGAATTCGAGCATCGGGAAATGAGCTATGACATCACATAAACTAGTATTCCTCGAGTATATTTTCGTCAAACTTAAAGTTTTACCAACCCAATTCTTGAATCAGGAAATCAACTTTCGTCAGCATTTCTTTAAAATCGCATCGTGCCTGGTGCAGAATCTGGTAAAGATGTCTAACTCCAGAGAAGTACTTTCGACAATTTGAAAATCAAATTAGTGAACTTTCGTCTGCAATTCTTCTTTTGTGCAATTCTTCAAAATTCTTCAAAAGTCTTCAAAATCTTTTATCTGCTACAGAACCTAGTCAAGGTGTCAAGAACACCTTTGTCAAGCCTTGAGTTTCACCAACTAAATTCTGGAAACAGAATGTGGGCTGCCATCAGCACCTTTCCAACATTGCGTCATTTATCTGGTTTACGGAACCTGCCAGAAAATCGTTTAATAAACCAGAGAAACGCCTTCGTCAAAATTCGAGCATTACCAACTGAGAAGTGTAATCATAGAATCAACAAACTTCGAGAAGTTCTTCAAAACTACGTCTTCTAGTTGCTAAAGAAACTTTTGTCTGCCAAAGAACCAAGCAAACATGTCAAAAACCAAACAACACCTTGGTTATAATTGGAGAATCCCCAACTGAGCTCTGTGATCACAAAATCAACACTTTTCAAGCATTTCTTTAAATTTGCATCAGTTAATTATTTTTTCAGTTGAATCTGAACTAATCATTTCCGATTATTCCTTTTTAAATAGTTGTCGATGAATCATCTCAAATCTCAAATCAGTTAACATATTCTACGAAACACCTGTTTCTATCCGCTGGGAGTTGACAATACTTCTAGAAGATTTCTCCCAGTATTTCATACACAAGGGACCATCTTGTTTTCAATAATTCTAAACCAAATCTTCTCCACATTCCAAAACATACGACGTTCATTCGAAATCTCGTCTTTTCACAAACGTAACAAATGACCATTTTAAATCTTCGAGCTTAAACAATTTGTGCAAGGAGAAACTAAAATAATCTCTTTTGTGCGAGTTACACTAATCCAGCTTTAGGCCTCCAGTTTTGTAAGACGTTGGACCGCCTATTTCGAAAAACATACAAAAACCTGACCAGAAAAACAAAAATACAACAGTATTTACAAAGACGCTTGATTTTTTTGTTACGAATCTCGATTCTTTTGTTTGGAAGCTCAAGTCTTTTGTTTAGAACTTTCGATCTCTGTGTTTATAATTTCATTCTCTTTGTATAGAAGCTCGATTTCTTGACTTGCTTTCTCAGCATATCATTTGTTCGTTTTTGCGACTGTATCAGTTTTTTTGACTGGACAGATGCCGTTTCTCGTTTGTAATCTTCGTTAATTGTATCACGATTGAATAAAATGCGTCTTTATATTCGCTTTGTCAGCATTTCCATTCCACTTCTATGACAGATGTTTTTTTCAGATTATTATAGGCACAGAATCACTTTTTGATGAAAATTTACAATTTTGCAGCCAGAAAGAACAACCGGAGAGCATTCAATTTTGAGCAACGCAACAACTCCAGCAACTGTTTCAATGTCAATGCTGAATTGAAGTCGAAGAACTGAATGATGAGCAAACAATAGTGATCCAAATTAACAATTTCCTATTTCTCATAGATTTCAGCAAAGTTTTTCGATCATCGAATGTTTTCCATCATCGAAAGAAATGTTCCAAGACAATCACTAATATGCATTCAAATTCACTTCAATAAAGCAAGTAATTGATGTCCGCCCATCTTTAGTGCACTCTAAAAATACCTTTTACGTCTCCAGTCCAACTAACATACGATTTATAGAATAAATTTCGATCAATTTATCATGAAATTAGCTAGTAACATCCACAACCTCTCAATTCCATTTCCCTCGAAAGTACTTTATCAATGTTCAGTTGTCTGTTCAAATCTTCCTTCAGGATTTGTCTTTTCAAATCTTCCTTTATCACGAAATCTTCCTTCCAAAAGCCAACAACGGCCTGTCTATTTCCGCTTCCTAAGATCCAAAAATCCATCAAATACACTTTCTCAAATGTCCAAACCACTGTCTAAATCTTGATTCCAATCTAAATTTTGATTCCAACAACCTTCCATTTGCAGAAATGATGATGATAAATCCATCAGGAATTCTTCCACCTACTTCTTTCTGTTTCCAAGATCCAAGATCCATCAAAAATACTTTCTAATTTACCGTCTAAACGTTGAGTTCAACAACCTTCAATTTACAGAAATCGGTTGTGATAATTTCATCAGGAATCCTTACTTCCTACAGCCTTCCTCTTTACGCGCCCTTTTAGATCTAGAAATCTATCAAATGTACTTTCCAAAACCCGCAATCTTCTGCTTAAAAACCTCCAAGCAACCAGAGCGCGTCATTTAGATCATCAAAAAAATCATGTAATTTATGAAGTTTTCTTCTTCCCAAATATCAACAGCCTGTCTACTTCCGTACCCTACGATCCAAAAATCCAGCAATTAGTCTTTGCCAAATTCCTAATCTTCTCGTCAAATCTCTACGCAAGCAGGACATGTACTTTTTATCACTCAAACAAATACTTTTTGTTATGATTCATCTCATGTGATCTTCTTCATTTCTTCTTCATCATAAACCTCATCTACTTGTACTCGTCACAGTTAACGCTCTATTAACGGTAAGTAAGATCATTCTTATCTATATCCATCTCACTATCTTTCTCCAGATAAAAATGATCAGGTTAGAGGCTCATTACGTCATCTATCCACAAGATTTGACCTTATTTATCTTCCTTCACGAATTTTCTTGACATGAACAGCCCTATTTTCAGCCAATAATCTTTGTATGACGGCAAGAGTTGATCGTATTGATATGATAAAAATAAATTCAGTGTGAATGTGTGAGCAGAAACGTACTAGGATATGAATAAATGGTCGTATGTGATCGTTTTGATATGAAGCAGGGTAACTATCAACCTCAAGTCTTCCTTCTCACAATATAGCTTGACATGATTAGCCCTATTTTCAGCCAATAATCTTTCACATGACGGGGAGAGTAGATCGGATCGATAACGTCACAAACGAAAGAAATTTAGGTGTGTCTGTGCAAGCAGAAACGTACTAGGATATGAATAAATGGTCGTATGTGATCGTTTTTTATATGAAGCAGGGTAACTATCAATCTCAAGTCTTCCTTTTCACAATATAGCTTAACATGAACAGCCCTATTTTCAGCCAATAATCTCTCGTATGACGGCAAGAGTTGATCGGATCGATAACGTCACAAACGAAAGAGATTTGGGTGTGTCTGTGCAAGCAGAAACGTACCAGGATATGAATAAATGATCGTCTGTGATCGCTTTTGGTATTAAGCAGGAACTGTCGAAGTCAATTCTTCCTTCTCATCATATAGCTTGACATGAGCTGGCCGTCTTCAGTCAAGAATGTCTTGTATGACATCAAGAATAACCTATATTGATTTGATCAAAACAAAACAGGAAGGGTGTGAAGAGAACATGGGGATAGAAAGGGACGGTAGTGATTGCTTATTCCGCGAAGCAGAGCAGTCTGTAATCCTGTTATTGGATCTGTCTACGGAAGCAATACGTGCAGGAGTATTACTCCCTTTTGCAATTAAGCTGTGTACTTTGGATGCACTCTTTGCCACGATGCTAGAAATTCTGGATCTGCTCCTTGCAAAGAAGGAGGGTACTCTACATAGCTCCTCTTGCTTCAGATTTTCGCATTCCTTGAGATCAACAACCTTATCGGAATTAATGATATAACTTCAAACTTCTACTGTTCGCAAAAAACAGAGCAGTAGCAAGGAAATCATTAACTAACCATTAATCATTAATCATTAATCATTGATCATTTATCGTTCAAAGAACTGTACAGATTATATTGAACAAACTTGCGAGGACAGCCTTAGAAGCTTTATCAAATACTTTCTCAGCAAATAGGTGAAGACTGTACATGCTCCTGAAATCAAAAGAGCCCGAGTTTGTCTTTCGTTTGATAACGTATTCTCCAAAATGTTTCACGTATGAGAGTCTTTAGCCTCTTTCTAGCACGAATAAATGTCCATGAAACATCAGGCATTTAAAATCAATATACTCCACGAAGAAGGATATTTAGATAGCGGCATATTTCCTCTCGATCAAAATCACATCAGCTTGGGACACAATTTGTAATTGTTTACAAACTTTTAATTGTTATCCTAGCCTCAAGAGAGACTGTTTATTCTTATATATAAAGCATAGCTCGTAAATTTATGGTCGCAACTCTTTGAATTACTGGATATCTTTACTTTTGAAGAGGCAATGTATTCTTCCGAGGTCAAAACAAAAATGGCTTCTTTGCTGCTTTGGTAAATTTATGGTCGCAACTCTTTGAATTACTGGATATCTTTACTTTTGAAGAGGCAATGTATTCTTCCGAGGTCAAAACAAAATGGCTTCTTTGCTGCCTTGGTAAATTTATGGTCGCAACTCTTTCAACTGCTGGCTTTCATTGCCTCAAAAGAAATGATCTGTTCTTTGGTGATAAAACAAAGTGGCTTCTTCGCTGATTTGGAAAATTTGTCATTGCAATTCTCTGAACCACAAGCTGTATTTGCTTCAAAGAATAAACTATTCTTTAGAGATCCAAACAAACGGCTTCTTCGCTAGTTTGGTAAATTTATCACCGCACGTCTTTGGACTACAAGCTGTATTTGCTTCAAAAGAACAAACTATTCTTCGGAGGCCTAAAAAAAATGTCTTCTTTGCTATCTTGGCAAATTTATCATTGCAATTCTCTGAACCACAAGCTGTATTTGCCTCAAAAGAACAAACTATTCCTTAGACAAAATCAAAACAAAATGGTTTCGTTCCTCTCCTAGCGAATCCAGCATTACAAGTCTCTCTGAACAGGTAGAAGACTTTGCCTTGAATGAACTTTACTTTCTTTGATAATCAGCACAAAATATCTTTCTCCATTTGTAGTCACAAAGAATAAAATGCACCCTCAAGGATCCTTGTAAATTAGGCTTTTCCGCTTTCTCCTTTGAATCAAGCATCCATATTAATCATTCACCAAAACTCTTGCAAGTATAACAAGAAATACTTCTCACGTGAAATTATCGACGAGATTTGTACTTCACAATGAACGCAGAAAGGACCTCAAAATCAAATTAGTCAATATTTTGCTCTATACGTAGGGCGTTCGGTCGTACAATTTGCACTTTTAAACAACTGATTAGAAGGCCATCCTATCCCAAACGTCGTGTCGAAGTATTTCTAATGCAAACAATCGCAGTTCGAATTATTAAAACCCGAGAAATTTCAGCAAACGGGCAACACAAACCTGACAGTTAAATTGAGTCATTCTTCGTCTGACTGTGACAAATTCAATAATTTCCTATAATTTGTGATAACTTAATTTGTGAGTTGCTCCAATTTTTAAAGCTTGACCTGCAAACTGATGCTCAATGTTGCATGTTGAAAATAAAAGTACTAATTTGTTGAACGGTTTTGTTGAAAAGGCATTTATTTCTAGGCGTTCGATCTAAAGATAGCTTGTCAGCATAGGTTTCAAATCTTTAAAAAGGCTGGTGTAAAATTCAGTTACTTATTGCTTTGAACTGAATGACTTCAAAGAAACTTTAGCTATTTCTCTATAATTCTACCGTTGGACTTTTCTGAAATCTTCAATATTTTTAGAATTAGAGTGTTTTTCTCCTTTTTCAAGAGTTCAACAAAAATTTTCAAAAAAAAAACTTAAAACCATCGCAATTTCTAAACCGTTTGACGCAACATGAAGTAATTTGGAAGAAAACCATAGTTTATGAATGTCTACAATATGGTATCAAGCAAACGCCTATCACTCATCTGGTTTATGATTTAGAAATTTGATGACGTCACATCCTCAAATGAGCTGAAATTTAAAATGAGCTGTAATTTTGAAAAATATTCAAAATTTCTGGAAAGTCCAACGGTAGAATTATAGATAAGTATCTAAAGTTTCTTTCAAGCCATTCAATTAGAAGAAATAGGTCATTGAATTTTACACCGACCTTTTTACGCCAAGTTAAAGATTTGGAATATATGCTTAGCTTGTCTAACACATTACTACCACCAGAACTGAAAAAATCAGACTCGTTTCAGATATTTAAAAGACTTATCAAAGCCCATAAATGCCAAGCCTGTAAAACTGTAGATTATGTAAAATATTCTATCCTACAATCTCTTATAAAAGTGTTGGAGATCATCATTTAGCCAAATTTAGACGAATAAAAATGTGTTCAAGGTTTCCATTGGCTCATTTAAAAAAGAGGATTATTGTTGACCTATTTTTGCTCTAATCCAGGCTGGCGGAAAGCCATCTTGGGTGTCAACCTAATTCCGAGGGCCAGTTCCCTACGTCAGTACTGCCTAAATAGGTTGATGGCGGTAGACTCCTTCTGGGGCATGGGAACGAAGGCATGGGGACGACGTTGCTTAGTGGGGAATCTGAATCACTGGTTTATGCCAACTTCTCAAGGTATCAGCTCTCTTTAGTTCATCATCTAGAGTGTTCCACAGGAGACTACCTCTAAACGAAAGAGAATTTAGTCCATATCGATGTGACTGTGCTGATGGAAGCCTGCATAGCTCTTTGGTGCGGAGATTGTAAGGTATATCCTTTTTAACAAAGAACTCCCAAATATATGAAGGTTCATGGTCTTATAAATTTCTATCATAAGACTTTGCAGATTCTTCTGGTGAACTGTAACGCTTTCAGCCCTGGCTAAAAGTTGGTCAAATGATGAGTCATAATCTCCGTACAAAACCCTCAAGGCACGTTTATTTGTCCTATTTATATCTTTGTTAGCAGTTTTGCTACAAAATAGCCATATCAAGGGACAATATGAAAAGTTTGACATGACAATTGATGTTAGTAGCATTTTAGCTTTCTCTTCATCGAGGAATGGTCTTATTCTTGAGAACGCACATAATTTTTGGTTTATTTTTCGACATAACTCCTTGACGTGGGCGTCAAATGTCAAAGAGTTGTCGATTTGTACGCCGAGGAGCTTTACCTGCTCGCTCTGCTTTATTTGTTGTCCACCGATGTTGAGGCAAAACGAGTTGTCACTCTTGAGACCTAAAAACATCATTTGAAATTTCGCTGGATTGGCACACATTCCATTATTTTTAAGCCAATCTCAGAGCTTTTTTAAATCGTCCTCTAATTTTATTATGACAGCATCTACAGATGTGTCACATGCATAAATTGTTGTATCGTCAGCAAAATTGCATATCTCAGATTCCAAATCTGTGAAGAACAGATCATTTATGAAGATATTGAAAAGCAGAGGTCCAAGTACAGACCCTTGTAGAACGCCTGTGGAAATGCTTTGAAAAGTGCTGTATGCTGAGCCTACTTTCACTCTCTGTTTTCGATTAGTTAGGTAACTGTATACCAACTTCAAAGCACTAGTCTCAAATCTGTAAGCCTCTAACTTCGCTATGAGTAGATCATGTGGTATGCCAGTGAACTGACCCTGTGCTTAATGACTTCCCTGTCTACTCGTCAATCTATCATTTTATCAACAACCAAAGCAACCCCAGATTTGTCCTTGACTGACATAGAAAACACTTGAATTATTAAAAATCCTAATAAGCCAAAAAGACCTCATATTGTGCTGGACAAGATTTTTACTCTGAATAGGAAACAGCAATTTGTGATTTTCATGCAGTGAAAATGAATGAATTGTTCAAAATACATGAAAATATTGTCATTTAGCAAATGATCAAATCTTTATACTTTATCAATATTTCATATCGTATATTTCAAATAAAGTAATCCCCAAAGGAGCGATGCTTGTTTCGTCCGAGTAGGGGGCTGGTAAGGAGAAAACAGTCTTGTCGGGAAAACAAAAGAATGTTGGTAAATTTAGTAAGTAAATTACTAAAGCCCTTGGTGTCCTCAAGCTTGACTAATTAAAGAAAATAGAAAAGTGATTTTTTGACGAACTGAAAATTGACACCAAAAGTCATTAATTTTCATCTTTGTGATTTGTGAAATTTGCTTGTTGTGAGATTAGAGCACGTAGCAGAATTTTAATAAATAGCAAAAGAAAATAAACAAACAAATAAACAAATAAACAAACAAAATAAACAAAATAAACAAAATAAACAAAGCAGTGCTCCATCTTTTGGTTGATATAAAGCTGGTCAAAAACATCTGATATCGTCTATTTCAAATAAAGTAATCCCCAAATGATTTCCATTTGTCTCGTCAGAGTAGGGGATTGGTAAGGAGAAAATAACCTTGTTGGAAAAAGAAATTTCTGGCACATTTAGAAAAAAATTACTGAAGCCCTTGGCGTCCTCAATCTTGACTAATTAAAGAAACAGAAAAATGATTTTGAGGAACTAAAAAAGTTAGAAATAGAATTCATTCATTTTCAACTTCGTAGATAGAAAAAGTTAATAAAAAGCATCGGGAAAAAAAGAATTCATAGCACAATATCCTTTGGTTAAAGTTAATGTTAAAGAGCTGGTCATATTTAGGAAACAAATAAGAGTACAGTTCTTTGGTAACTGGACTTGCTCCAAGTCTACTCCTCTGATCCACCCCGGAGAGAAAGAGAAAGAAAATGAGAAAAAAAGGAGAAGAAGAACGGGAGGAGGAGGAATACAATTAGCCTTCTCTCCGGGATGGATCAGAGGAGAAGACTTGGAGCAAGCCCATTTGCTAACTTGAATTTGACACAATTTTCGTGAGCAAGAATTCCCCTGAAGTCGTAAAGATTCATAGGATTGCTCCCGAAGTCGGCGAATGTTGGAGTATAAAGAGTGCAAGGAGCAAGGACAGATTTTGTAAGACAATAGCACGAGTTGGCTTTGATTGACACCGCAATTCAAAGCGATTAGCGATCGCAGACAAAGGAAATTCTCTCAACGAGAAATTCAAAACAAACAAAGCTGCAAAAGTTTCTCTGAAACACAGGTGCTAGCACGCTCGTTGTGCATTCCAGAAATTGTTTTTAAGAGCAAACATGAGCAAATATCGAAAGAAGAAGGATAAATCTACACATCTACCACGGGCATTTTATTTCTTTGGTTCAGAGGCTGAGCAGTAAGTGTTTCAATTACACCCAAAAATATAAGAGAATTGAATCGCCTCCAAATCGGCTTTTGAACCAAATTGATTAAATGCCCGTGGCAGATGTGTAGATATATTCTTCTTCTTTCGATCTATGCTCATGTTTTCTCTCAAAAAAAAATTTCTGGAATGCACAACGAGCGAGCAAGCCACCTGGGTTTCAGGGCAACTTTTGCGGCTTTGTTTGTTTTGAATTATTGGTTGAGAGAATTTCCTTTGTCTGCGATCGTTAATCGCTTTGAATTGCGGTGTCAATCAAAAGCAACTCATGCTATTGTCTTACAAAATCTGCCCTTGTTAGTGCAAGGAACTTACTGTGGGCGATTTCAACCTCCCAATGGGATAAAAATGTAAAAACATGTTCAAGTCATTGCTGTAACGCACAGATATTTAGTCGTGATCTTAGCCTGTTTTGAAAGCCTTTAGAAGAGGTCCTCTCGAGAAAATCCCTCATAATTTCAGAACAGAGTGGTCGATTTCATTCAGGTAAATTTGAAAAAAATATTAGAACATGTTCACAATTAACTGATATACTTTTGAATGTATTTGTATGTATGTTCGTATGTATGTATTTGTATATATGTTTGTGCGTATGTATTTGTGTTATTGCCTTGCTATCAAGTGAGCAGTAGCTTTCCAAACGGCCAATGTTTTTATTGAAGAAAAGGAGAAGTGAAATAAGAATGAATAAAATATAACCTAATGCAGAAGAAACGGCGCTTTAAGAAAAATCAGACAAGGATCTTTGCGAATCGGCGCAAAGAAACATCATAGTGAGATTCTTATTGCCAATTTTGCTATAGCGATAAATTATTCACATTTTCGAGTGGATTTGTGAAGAGATATTGTTCTTGAAGAGGTGAATTTTCCTTGCATTATAGAATAAACAAGAGCAGTTTTGACGATGCATTAAAACTTTTTAGCAGCTTTATTAGAACTTTCAGCCAAGCAGAGAATCTGATCTGCTAGATATGATATTGAGAAGGCCAAGAAAGCGAGAATGTGAAGAGAAATTGCCACTTTGGATGTTTGAGGTTCACAGCAGTTGCAGAAGGAACTGAAGTCTTGCAGAGAATTTGAGGTGCTGGAAAACCTCACGGCTGTTATAGACGAAATTCAAGACTTAAAAGCATAGATGTGAAGTGAAATGGCCAGATAGGATGCATTGAGCTTCACAGCCATTATAAAGGAAACTGCAGCTGAGCAGACAATTTGAGGTCGTGGAAAACCTTGAGGCTGTTATATACGAGATTAAGGCCTGGAAAGAGAGTGTATGATAACAAATGGCCAGTAAGGATTCATTGAGCTTCACAGCAAGTATAAAAGAAACTGCAGCCAAGCAGATAATTAGAGGTCGTGGAAAACCTCAATGCTGTTACGTAGGCCCATAAAGCAAGGATGCAAAGACATTTGACAAGTTTGGATGCAATGAGTTTAACAGCATTCGCAAAAGGAACAGCAACTCAGAAGAGGCTTTGGAAACTTTCAGGCTGCAAGATAAGCGCTGAAACCTGTCATATTCCCAGGTAAGTCTTGATGCAATAAGTTGTCATGTGTGAAAGAATTTGCGGTGGCAGAGGAAAGGCAAAATAAGTGATTGCTTGAAAAAGGAGCATTTCTATAGTTCTCTAGAAATTTCAAAATGAAATATTGTTTGAAAAAAGGGTTCTAGGGTCACTTTCAAATTTCTCTGTATTTTTAAAAGGGTTGACAGTGTTGTCTTTATAGATAAACAAAATTATTTACCCTTTAAAATGCAGAAACAATTTAAACACAAAGTTAGAACCCTTTCTTTGAAAATTACTTGATTTTCTAGATTGCTTGAGAACAACGAAAGTGATGTTTTTGAAGCAACAACTTATTATGCCTTTCCTCTGTGATAAATCAGCAACCTCTTCTCAGATTGACCCAAACGAGGTCTCAAACTTCAAGTTGACGCCTGCCCTATGCAACTATGTAAACCCAAGACAATTTACGCGACAGCTCCTCCACAGGAGCCACACAAATGGGGCACCATCTTTGGGGCACCCTTTAGCTTTCTGAACTGTGGATAAATTTTTAACTCCCTCGCTAAAGAGGAAAGTTGCAGGGGAGACATCGCTCGCTCGCTCGCTCGCTATAGAGGAGAATGCAGAGGAAACATCGCTCGCTCGCTCGCTATAGAGGAAAGTTGCAGGGGAGACATTGTTCGCTCGCTCGCTATAGAGGAAAGTAGCCAGGGAGACATCGCCCACTCGCTCGCTATAGAGGAAAGTTGCAGGGGAGACATCGCTCGCTATAAAGGAAAGCTGCAGGGGAAACATCGCAGTTTCATTCAATTGCGTAGGATATTTATCAGGACTTAAAGTGACTAAACCCAGGATTACAATGTAAAGCATAAAAATCAAACGAACTGGGAATAAAATCAGAAAAGCTCATCTCCTCTACAAAAGGATGATTTCAAATCAAGACATATTTTCAAAGGAAAATATAATAATGCTTTGAGATTAATAAAAAAGAAGCAATTTTGAGATGATTAAATGAAGGAAAAAATTGATTTTAGTCTGATCTATTGAGGAGAAGAAATGAAATTGAAGGATCATCAGAAAGTTTTATCATATGGGAAGAAAAATGTCAAATTAAGGGAACAATGAAATAAAAGTGAGAGCAAAATAAAGTTACTTTGAAGATTATTAAAAAAGAAGCAATTTAGAGATGATTAGATTGATGAAAAAAATATTTTAGTTTTATCTACAAAGGAGAACAAAGAAGATCACGGGAGAAAAATGACAAAATCTTCTCGCTGGAATTGTTGAAATAATACGACCATTTGTACGAATCACCAATCTTTCAAATGATTCTTTGACACAGCTTTTATTATATGGTGATCAAGACCTTTCTCATGAGTTGAACGGAAATGTACTCGAATTAACTTTCGCTTCATCCACGAAACTGGTCGGCTTGATTAAGATCTATTGAGACTTCAGATATGTGCTAAGCAACCACCAAGTCCCTTATCGTAAATGTTTCTTTTCTTTGTAAATTCTGTTTCACATCAGATGTCAAGCATTTTATCTACTTTAAACAACAAGAATGAGTTGCGCTCGTGACAGCATTAAATTCATCGCAACCCTGGCCTGACGTCTGATGTGAGACAGAATCTAGTATAGTATCCATTAAATTTTAATTGATTGTAGTGTGACTGTATACAATTTAACATTTCGTGCCCTTATATATTGGCCATGGCATAGTCATTGTCTTTCGCTCCCCATGTTATCGTACCTGTAGCGTTGTATAGTAATCAGAAAGGTATAGTAGAGTGTAAGATATACTGTAAAATTTCATATTTGAACAAAAAAAAGTTTATCGCAAAGGAAGAAAATGTCAAACTTAGAGAACAAGGAAATAAATTGAAAAGGAAATGAATTTGTCTGCAACTGAAGGATGTCAATATTTTTACCAAGGAAGTAATTAGCTCCCGCAGACAGACTTCCCCATCAACTTTTTGTAAATTGAACGCTACATATCAAAAGATTCTGTTAGCACAAGAGATAAAATAAGTTTCAGGAAGTTTTGCGCAATATTGAGAAAGAAGATAGGATATATTGATAGGAACAGCTGCTGTGTTTAGTAACATATCAATAGCTATATGCGTCAATGCTCATGTAATACACACGAACACTTTGATATGCATTTAACTATAAGAACTCCTAAAAAGAGCTTGAGATAGTTTCAAATTCAATGAATACAGCACGAGAAAACTGTTTTCGAATTTTACATGATGGAAAGACTTTATGGATGTACTGAAGCTTATCATGGCAAAACTACAGAATATTCCGGATTTGTCTGGAAATGTTTCCTACCGTTACAGATAAAATCTTTGCATAATGACAAAGATGTATGGATAGAATCCAAGAAATGAATGCGAAAAGGTTGGACAGTGAAACTGTACGTTCATTTAAAGGTAGGCCTAAGAGGTTTCATTTCTGGCCAAAGCTATTACTGAACGGGCAGGTTATTCAACCGAGAGGAGAAACTGATGAAAAATGTTTCCATGGCAGACAAATATTTTAAACTAAAGCTGATTTATCATTGGCACAGATTTAGATTAGATAGAGAATTCTTTAATTCAATGAAAGGTAGTATCATTCCGTGCAAAAGCTATCACTGAACGGGAAGGTTAATCAAAAGGAAAGAGAAACTGATATAAAAAATGTAAGCTCCTGTACCAAAGGAATAACAAGCGATGAAGCAAGTAAAAGTCATATCTGCAAGGCAGAAATTTTGGAAAATTTGGTCGTGATTCTAGTCCTGTTTTGAAAGTTTTCTTGAAGGGGCTTTCTCCAAAGAATCACTCATAATTTCAGAACAGAGTGGCCGATTAGAGTCAGGTAAATTTTAAAATGGATTTGAACATGTCCCCTATCAGATAATCGATTTGCCTATTGTATCGTCTTGGTGTCCAGGGAGCAGTGGCCTTTCAAAGCAGTGGCTTTTTATTAATTCACCCGGTACAATGATCTCCGAATATGCTTCGTATTCCACGAGTCTCCGTTTATCGATCTAAACATTCTTCAAAATGATGAAATACTGGTTGCTAATCAAACAAACACATACAACATGGAGATAAGTTTAATTTAAAGATAATTTAAATCATCTTAGAATTCGAGACATGCAAGAGTAGGATGATCTTAGGATTTTACTCCAGAAGGGCAAAGTGTTTGTCCATATTGCTGCATAAATCTCCCTTCATCCTTCACAAAAATAGCCTTCTATGAATCCTAATGCTATAATTCTTCTGTCTTCTCCAAAGACAAATCTAGCCTCGTTCTTTTTCGACAAGGAAATTTAAACTCGTCTTTATCTATCCTAAACAGGATCTTGGACCGTTGAAGTTTCTTTAAATTGGACTTGAAAAGCTCAATCCAGAGACAAGGAACAGCACGCATGAGAAGAATAAGTTAGTAAGTCGATCAGAATTGCTTGAAAGGTATGGCACTTGGATTCTGAAACAGGATCTATCGTTGAATTGTCTTTAAATTGAACTGGTATCACTGGCTTTAGCCAGAGACCTGGAAGAGCACATATTCGAGGAACAATTCAACAAGATTGAGGATAATTGCTTGAGAAGATATGGAATTTGGATTCGATAGAAAAAGGATTTATGATTGAAGTGTTCTTAAATTGGGGCCGGCATTACAAGCTGAAGACAGAGACTTGGATGAGCGATTATTTGAAGAGAAAGTCAACAAGATTGAGGAGAATCGCTTGAGAAGTAATGACACTTTGATTATATAGAATCAAAATGTATCGTTAAAGTGTTTTAAAATTTGACTGTCAGCACAAGCTGAAGCCAGAAACTTGCAAGCACGAATATTCGAAGAACAAGTCAAGAAGATAGATCAAATTGCTTGATAAGATACAGTCTTGGTTCGAATAGAACGCAATATTGGTGACTTCGTATCAATAAGGGAGAGGCAAGCCAACTACTTACATCACAGTTAAATTACAGTTACAGTATCACATATCATAACGCATTTTTACAAAAGCAGAGTTACGAACGGCTCTGGTAATAAGGGACAGAAAGAAATTAATGCACACAGAAACAATTTACAAGAAAACTGAACTCGAGAATTAAGAATTCACTTTTAGGGGACAAATTTCTCTGACGTTAGGCAACAATGTCCAATAAATGAAATGTTCCACGATTGTTATAAAGTTTATATGTTTCCAAATTATATCTCAAAAGTTCTGAAGAAAGAAAATGCTGCTTGATTGCAGACCATAAAAGTTTAGAATGATCATTTTGATCAACTGACATATGAAATACTATTAACAGCAAGCAATACGAGGTAAAGAAAACCAGAATCATTAAGAAAGTTGAAAGAAGGAACCAGATCCCGTTGTCAAACTGAAAATTAGCCACTTTATTCCATATATAAATTCATAAATCAGCGATTCTATATACTGAAGAAGCAGACTGAGTGTCGGCAGAAACAGGAATTTGAAAAGTGATTGCTGCTATCTTAGAAGGTAGAAATATTCACTTAATTGATGGAATGACCAAGGGGGCTACACTTCAAATAAACTGGAGTAAAAATATTCTCCTGGTTATCTAAAAACTCTGAATACCTGTATCCGATTACTTAAGAGACTCTCTCGTGACTTTCCTTTATTTTGAGAGAGACAAACATTTCGTGACTGACTGACAAATATTCTGTGGTGCGTTTATTTCAGATTGCGAGAAAAACAAACTCACTGGTGAAGAGACAAACAACATGGCGCAGGTGTCTTGCACGCCGAGAAGAAACACTTTGTGCTGTTGAAGAATTGAATAACAAAACTGCGGGAAGTGTCTTGATTAGCGAGAAAAACTAGCAATTGGTGTAAATTTAGTGGCCTATAATTGAATTCTTATTCCTTGAAGATATAGCGTAAGATTTGAATGGGATCAAGTGTGATCAAGTGTGGTTACCAGAAACACAAAGTCACGTTTTTGCAGATGTTAGAAACCAACGAATAAATTGGAAACTGGTTGATTTCAAAGAATGATTGATACTTGGAGGATGATTCTGTGGTTGAAATTTTCAATGAATATCATTCAGGACAGCTGAGAATAGCCAGTCTGGAATAATAAATGGCTAATTGATATTAAGTGGGCTGGAAAGTCGTGTTTGTTTGAGAAGAAATTGAGCTAAATTTAGGAACAAGGAAATTCTAGTCCGCATTATACCAAAGAATGAAGAAATGACCCTTGATCAGCAATTACTAAATAGTGCAGCATAAATCTTGGTTGTTCAGAAACTTAGTGAGCTAAAACCTGGACCGAAACCCACCCTGTTAGTACTGGATAAACAGTGTACCAAACCTTCCAAATCTTTCAGTTGTTCAAAAACATAGCGATCTGAAATCTGGAGCGAAAACCACACTGGAAATTCCAGATACAGACAGTTTGAAGAAAGATATAGGCGAATAGACTATAGTATGTATCATATTTATGCAAGAAAAAGGGACCCTGGGTCTGCAGTTGCTGAACAATGTAGCAAATCCTGGTTTTCCAGAAACATAGTGAGCTAAAATCTGGAACGAAGACCAAACTGGAATACTGGATAAAGTTAGGTCTAGCAAAGATCTACTGTGGTTCAAACAGCGGGAGAAAAGAAACCATTGGACAATATCACTTTCAGTAAATATTGAAGTGTTGGACAGAAGTTGAGCTAAAATGTAATGGAAATTCGCTCAAATATTCACTATGACATTAATTCAGTTGATCAAAAACCTCATGAAGGGTTTGGACAGAAACAACTCAAAATTAATTTGGAAAATATTTTACGAGCCTTTGAGCTAACATACAACCTTCAGAAGACACTCTCTAATGTTGCAAATATCTGCAACAGTTGGAAAGGGGGTTACCTTTTAAACGATACAATTCATGACTAGGTGACAAAATGTTTCCAATCTTTGATTCATTTCTCTGGAAGAAAACATCGTATTTGTTGAACTTCACAGCTAAACAGTAAACGGAGATTGGTAACAGTTTCTCTTCTTTATTCAAGGTTCTTGCTCAACAAGATTTTTCATACAACGGTTTGACACAAGGCAGCAAAAGGAAAGCACCATCTACGAAAATAACGCGACCCGCTAAAGTAATTTATCAATTAGCTCTTAGAAAAGTAATAAATATTATGCAGATATATATGCAAACAAGAAAGCAAGAAAGTCTGAAACATAGATAATATTGATTGAGCAAAATACGACCACACGAAAAATTGTTGCATCACCTGGTTTCAAGTGAGCGTACGAAGAATGCAAAATGACAGGGGTTTCAAACTCTTGTGGAGAACAGAGATATGAAATAAAGAATAAGATAAGAAACACGTTCGTCTTCAAAAGCAAACTTTAGATTAGCAAGAGCTGGAAGGATGAGCTTTTACATAATCTCTAGGCAGAGAAGTTGCAAATTAGAAAAGTGATACACACTATGAAGAAATACGATTTAAGATACAGAGTTTCTAACTCATGTTGAAAGAAGATATGAAATGAATATTAAAGCGAGGAGCACGTTGTTTGGGTCCAAAAGCACACGTTAACATCGGTAGAATTTGGCAGGAAGCGAAGTTGCAGATTTGCGGAGGAATGGAAAGTAAGAGACGTACACACTGATAAGGTAAAATGATTTAACATACAGAGGATTTAACATACAGAGGATATAGGAATCAAGAGCGAAGTTTAAAGATGGAGAGGAATTGAAAGTTAGAGAAGCATCAATGCTATGATGATACTAGATAATAGATTTTTGAAGCAAAGGAAGGTTTTTTACTGAAAGAATATTGAAGACCATGACAATAATACTCAGCTGAAGATTTGTATTTTATGAAATTCTTCGAGGGGTTAAGCTTGCAATTTGAGAGAAATAGTTATCAAAGGATTTTAGAGATGATAAAATGGAACTTTGTAATGACACCGAAGTATCTTCGGCGAAAGATCAAAGGCATTAGCGAAACAAGATGAATATCTGGACGGCAAAAACTAAATGAATAGCCTTCGTACCTAATCGGATGTGAGAGGATTTAAATGTGCAACTGTATATATACAAGTTTAGAAACAGAACAAGAGAAAAATACGCTAACTAAGAATATATAAATCCGAGAACGAGTGGAAAGAAACTGACGCCAAGAAAATAAGATCAGACTGGAAAATAATGACATCAAATGACTGGTAAATGGGTTCGAAAGATGATCCTATTGAGGGAAGTTTTTAACATTGAAACTAAAGTAGGAGAACAAAGATATTTACCAAAAGTGAAGATAATCTACTTGGCAGCATTTTTAAGTCTATCTTATTTGGGGTTATAAGTCACGTCACATCAGATTCTCTCTCTGTATGCTCTGCAAGATTTCGTCTTAATCAGACTTTGCGCTTCAAAGCTTTGCACATCATATTATTATCCAGTATTCCAGGTTGTCCTCAGTTAAGCCAAGCTGTGCACTAAAATGCCCTACTGCCGGACAGTCAGTGCAAAGTTACACCATATTGCTCATTGTTCACTGCTCATTGTTCTATTGCTCATTGTTGCCCAAGTCTGCCTACGCTACAACGTTCCTTACTTTCCAAATCTGGCTACGCAGTAAAAGGTGCTGTACTATAAAAGGCTAGCGACACCATATAGTTCACTGTCACTCAAGCCTACTTACGCCACACAGTGCCCTTACTCTTAAGTCTAGCTATGCAACAAAGTGCCTGATTCCAGATCTGGCAACGCAATTAAGTGCCTTACCATCCACGCCTAGCAACACAACGAAGAATTCGTCCCTCACTACCTTGATATGAGATCTAATGCATTCGACAGGTCGCATCTCACATTCGACAGAAATTTATCCACCATGAGAGAAGATCGAATACTTATCAATGTTCGAGGCGTTTTATATGAAACATCTAGAGCAACCCTTGAGAGATTTCCAAACACACTTCTTGGAAGACATGCAAAGAAACTGGGCGGACAGGAATGCATCAACGAGAACATTTCACTTCAATGCAGAGCAGAAACCTTCGACGCCATCTTATTTTATTATCAATCAAATGGCATCTTGGCACGACCAACTTTTATTTCACCTGAAGAATTCCTCCGGGCATGCGAGCACTTTGAAATAGACCAGGACGAAGTAAACAAACTGAAAGAAAAAGATGGTGTTTTTCTCGAAGAGGGAGAATTGGAAATATATTTTCAAAACAGCATCCAGGAAATGATTTACAATATTGTTGAAAGCCGTGAGCCAAAACTGAGTTCGCTAATTTATATATTCCTCAGCTCGATGATGGTATTTGCATCAATAATTCTCGCCTGCATGATAACAATGCCTTCAATACGACAATCGCGAGTGAAACAATTATACAAAGACCCGTATTTTTTAACAGAATTAGTTTTGAATGCTTTGTTTTCAATCGAATACGTACTACGATTGTTCGCATCACCAGAGAAGCGACGATTTTTTATATCAGCATTAAACATCATCGATTTGATCGCCTTTTTACCATTCTTTATCATACTGCTCATCGACTCATCAAAGATCTACGACGTCACATTATTGAAAATAGTTCGAATCATTCGAATCGTACGGCTGCTACGATTGGCTGTTCGAAACAATACAATGGCGACAGTTGTGCATATATTAAACAATTGCATGCTTGATATTATGACAATGTGTATGTATATTTTACTGACCAGTGTCTTTTGGGCCAGTGTGATCTATTATGCGGAGATGACCGTTCCGTTGACCCAGTTCAAAAGTATTCCCGATGCCATGTGGTGGGCTATACAGACTGTCCTACCGATTGGATATGGAGATATTCTCCCCATCAGTATCCAAGGAAAATTAATTGGATCTGCTGTGGCTGTTTTGGCTGCATTCACGTTGACAGTTCCATTGCTTTCTCTTGGAGGCAAGTTGTTGAATTTGTATTCGCAGAAATTTCATGTCGATATTGGGCCAGATTTAAAGTCAAGTGAACCAAAGGAACTGAGGGGAATTCAGTTTGAATGACAGCGAGGCGAATCTCGTATCCATGCAAGCATACATTACAGCTGTCACAATATCAGTTCGTTTACTTTCATCAGGAGGCAAATTGTTTAATTTGTATTCGCAAAAGTTTCATGTCGACATTGGGCCAGACTTGATACCAAATGAACCACAGGAACTGAGGGGAATTAAGTTTCAGTGACAGCGAGGCGAATCTCGTATTCATACAATTTACTTTCCTTGGGAAACTGTTGAATTCGCATTAGCAGAAATTTCATGTCGGTCCAGATCTAAAGCAGACTGAGCACCAAATGACCAAAGTGGGGCCACAGCCTGACAGATCGCGAGGCAAACCTCGTTTCCATACACTTCTTAGAGATAGCATATTTATTACTTCCTTAGCACAAGAGGACATGGTTTGAAGTTTATGTTTGAAGTTTATGGTCTGATTGTCTGTAGTGTAAAGCGGAGATATTTAATCTAAGATTCTAGGTAGAGCTTGATCTTTCTGTTTTTGTGATGGTTTATCGTCAAAAGCACACGATAGAAGATTATACATGGGAAGGAAGTTTTTAAATTTAAAGGCAGAAACACCGCAACACGACAAAAAACAACAGCAAATACGATTAATTTAATTTTTGCCAATATTTCGTCCTGCCATGCAGGACTTCTTCAGGGCTGGACTTCTTCAGGGAAGTTTTGTAGGCGTTACGGAGTATTTTCTTGACTATCTAGCATCATGATAACATAACATATCGAAGTAAGTAATAACGCTTACTTACCTTGTACTACAATCACAAAAACTGTTGCTTGCAGATCCAGAATGAAATCGAAATCCTAACCAGACGATGCCTTGAACATTGCATAGTTGAATCTAGACCTAACTTTAAGGGGTCTGTTTCAACCAGCATGCTTTGCGCATGTCCTCTCTTTGTTGTCGCTGTTTTTCATGGCCAATGAAAATGGTAACAACAAAGGCCAACAAAGAGATGTCATGTGCTATGCATGCTGTTTGAAGCAGAGACTTTAAAGAGCCATTGTCACCCAGGGTCCTTTGCGGGCACGCTGAAATGTCAGACTGTTTGAAAATCGAATTTGGCCTAAAAGGAGAAATAGATAGATAATGGAGTAGCTGAACTGATAGGACAGTTCAACTGATGTAAAACTTTTCTATTAGTTCAACTACCCCAGTGTGGATCCATGGTTTCCGCTTAGGCCAAATTTAATTTCCAGACAGTGTGAAATTTCAGCGTGCCCGCAAAGCACCCTGGGTGACAATGGCTCTCTAAGCATTTTGTTCCTGACCCTCATGTTATTAGACGATTCGAAATAAATCTTGAAAGAAAATTCGAGAAGAATTGATTCATACCTTAAAGTCTTCCCAAATCTTGAAAATATGATCTCCAAATCCTCCGCAGCGGTAACTGGATTCAGCTTGCATATAAACAGAACGTTTTCAGGAGGTTTTAAATCTGCATCAGGAATATCGCCAATCTGAAAAATACGGAGTAAGTAATATCAGTTTTAAGAAGAATAATTACATCAGCAGACATTCGGCAATAACATTAATTTATCAACCTTGATGATGAATTTTTACCAAAAATTGTTTTGACTCCATTAATTCACTCATTGAACCGCAGACCAAATGTGAAGATATTATCCCCTTCCCGTAATGAAAACGCAATTAGCTGACATTTTGCCAAAGCATACCGGGTTTTTCCCAAAAAGGGTATACAGATTTGGTTTGATCCAGCAATACGAATTTAGCTTTAATTAATGGCTAATCACTCTCAAAATGTTCCTTGATAGTTAACTTGAACATAGATACCTTGCTTGGTGGTCATGATGCTTTGAGAGCAGAAATATCAATCTTGAAAGGTCAAAGTTTTCAGTATATAATAAATACTTGATGTTTCTTCTGCCCACGATGTGTTCAAAAGGTCCAAAGGGTATCCTGACCAAGGTAGTAGACAGTGGCGTGGCCAGAGTAGATTAAGTGGGGAAGCATCGAAATGAGGGGGTCTGGGGGCGAAGCCCCCAGGAAGAATTTTGGGGCCATGCCCTTTACTTTGGCTTAGAATGCATCCCCAATATCATGCTTGCCATTAGCGACAAGGAAACATTGATAGTTTTGTGACAGTTATCCTATAAATCAGAGTGCCAGGAAATTTTTTTGAAGAAACATCCCCTGAAACATTCCCTTAGAATGCATCCCCTGATTCCATATTTGCTAAAGTATTTGCCAATGCTATAATGTGAGATTTGATATTTCTCAGAAAATTCTTACCCAACCTATACCAAGAGGTGACGCCACTGCCAGTAGAGCTTTTAGATAGGATTTTAAAATCCACAGTCAACTGGGGAATGTTCTACAAGACCTCAAACTCTGAAATTTTCATGTAAATCAATTGGCATTTGGTAAAAAGTGTACTTTTTATCTGGAAGAAAATGTTTTGGACAATTTTACAAGTTTGTAGACTCAATCATAAAAAAATATTATTAAATCAAAATGCAAAATTGCATAATCTGTTTATCTATGCAATCGTGGTCCAAATGTGGCTAAAATTGCTGAAAGCAAACATGGGAGAACACAGCTTTGTTGTAATTTAGGTTTCTAGAATTATTCCAGCCTTGTGTGCATTATCAAGGATTCTTAATTTAATATTCTCCTGAGGTATGAAAGACTGTGACTATATTAAACAAGAATTTTACAAAATTTAAAACTTTTTGGCCAGGAGACCATAACTTATACTGAGACCTGTACTGTAAAAGAGCACAAGAATTTCAGGCAATAACATTTTCTAAATGTAAATTTAAAAAAATAATCCTATGCAGGGTGCACACTGTAATGTAAGGGCATTTCAAAGTCTTTAGAACAATGTCTACAAAAGTGAGAAAGTCCCTTTCATTGCAAGTTAGATACGCATTTTGTTTTGTGAATATTCATTTTTAGTACAGACCTTGCATACATTGACACTGCTTCTCTCCCAAGAATTCTTGGTTGAAGATTTTAATCTTTCATGTACCTCTAGAGAATTTTCATCAATTAGGCGTCTAGCTCTTAAATGTATGAGCAAGAGTTGGCCGTAGCCGTTATCCACCAGTTTAGTAGAGACAGAAGGTGACAGCTTTCATGGAAACAAACTTAACAAGTTAAACCTTAGAAACTTAACGATGAATTGTTATCATACGTGTTAACTCTATTTTTACATTGCCCTTGTTATTTTTACTAAAGCTGGATGTTTTATCGTTTTCAACAGGCCAGCAATGCGTTCTTCAAAGAAAGTGGCTACTTGTGTGGGTCCAACTTCTGGAAAATTGCAAACAAACATCAACATTCCCGGAAACATGTCAACAACCATACTACTTACAGGCTTCTTGGAAATGTTGATGAAGGGTGTGCACTTGATGAAGCACGACGAAGGGAAGTTGAAATCCACAACAACAAAGCCTCTCTATATGGCAAAATGCTTTTGCACCACATAGATGTTGCAGTTTTTCTACTTTGAAGAACAACTAGATCTTGCGCGATCTTGCGGCAATTTAGAGAAAATCTGGGGTTGAATTCCTTGTAGAAAGCAAAATCTTCCAGGGGCTTCGCCCCTGAACCCCAACGGGGGGCTTACAGCGCCCCCCATACCCCCAGCTGGTTTGGTTAACAATTCATTCGCTTCGCGAATAAATTGTTAACGGTTTGCTTTTGAGGGGAATTTGGGAACTAATACCTAAACTTTTTGGCTCCCAGCCGCCCCTGTCGTTTAATAAAGGCTTTACTATATGGCAGAACCTTTTGAGAACGTTGTTTATAGTATCATACTTTCCTGTTGTGTCTTTGATCCTGTGCATCACTGTAGTTGCTCGTTGTGACGTTAACTACATTGGCATTTTCTTCGAGTGTAATTGCAAGTTCGTCTTCAAAGTTTACAGAAAAGAAATCTTTGATGAATAAGCTAAACTTTGGCTGACACTTCTTGCGGCCTAAGCCTACACAAGAAGCTCCTCCCTTGTTGTTGATTTTTAAGGCAACGCCCGGTACAATACGGCTTCGAACGAAAAATACGGCTTTTACGGACCGATCAAGAACCAGTCCAATTGCTGCGTTGCCGGTCCGAGAAGCCGTATTTTCGAACGCCTTATAATAACTATAGAAATAGTACATCATTGGGGAAAGTGTGCATTTAGGACCATTTCCGTTTTGGTCAAGTTTGGATTTAGATTTAGAATCAAGATTATTTGATTGATGTAGATTAGGTACCGTTTGAAGAATCTGTGTTCCAATTTTCAAATCTTTCTCCTCGATGATTTCCTGAATTTCTTCCAACCGTTTTCCTTCATATTCGTCGATCTTCTCGTCAGCGCCGATTCGACTACTCTGTAAATAAAATATATGCCATCAATGAAATCTGAACAGCGAAGGCAGAGGACCGTGCAGGGATCGAGCTACCGCTCGTGCAACAAATCATAACTAATCCCAGGACACTTCCTGGTTGCTTTGTCTTGCTTAGTCTCTTGAAAATTTGACTGGCGTTTCTCGATCCATTTAGGCTATTTCGGGACCAAGCATTTTCAAGAAATTACTTACAACGCAAGAAATAACCAGCTGACAAATCAAATGAATTGTATTATTCGGATGGTTGGTTATATTGATGAAACAGACAATTGTTTTGAATTTGCATTTCAATGGCAAGTAAATCATGGACCCACTCGAAGGTGGAATGCTGGTTTCTAGAGCGTGTCCTAAAAAAATTGTGCCCCGTTTGTCTGAAGATTGTGACAAAACGGCAAAAGATTCTCGCCAAACTTTTGCATGATGGTGCTCTTCAGATGTTCAATTAAAGTTTGCAACCATCCCCATAAAAATCCGTTGAAAAATGATGGAGCTATGACCTTCAGGAGACCAAATATGCCCGATCACTGAAACCAGCGGTCGGCCATTTTGTCTTACCATTTTGCAGCGATAAATAGCTTTATGGAAAGAAAATGAAACAGCAGCCTCCAATGTCATAGCTCTCGTGAAAATTCCAATAATCCTCGGAGAGTTCCACTATTTCTGACCTCACAGAAATTATTTCTTACCTCACGTGAAGATGCTTATCACTGCAAAATAGTAAGGCAAATGGCCGACTGCTGGTTCCAGTCGTCAGGCAAATTTGGCCTTCTGAAGGTCGTAGCTCCATCATTTTTCAACGCATTTTTATGGGGATGGTGACAAACTTTAACTGAACATCTGGAGAGCACCATCATGCACAATTTTTGGCGAGAATCTTTTGCTGTTTTGTCGCAATCTTCAGACAAACGGGGCACAATTTTTTTGGGACACCCTGCATAAAACCAATTACTAGCATGTGATTTGACCAAGCAATATTTTTACATCTAAGTTAGGCTTTGACTGATAGATCAACATTTTAGCATTGAATATCGGCCACGTGAATGTTTTCCCAAAGCCCACCAAATGCTTTAACTTTTTTTAATCACCCGTATAACGGGACTTGGCCCTTGATTTCTCAATACAATGATGTTTCTAAGATCAAACCATGGATAATATCTTTGAGACAAACCTTAAGTTGTTCTTTGGTTGGTTCAGGAGATCTATCTGGGATTTCAAGACCAGCAGGGTCATCAAAAGGATCATCAAGAATTATTGTGTGATTTACTCTGCAGAAGAAAGACAAGAAAACATCAGTTAAACAAAGGACTGCTTTATTGTTCTGCGTTCTTTAAATCAAGCTCAACAAGCACACAATTTAAAGGTTCTGCAAGGGAGAAAATCACTTTCATTTTAAGCCAACATTCCATCAAAAACAAAGTACCAAGGTGGAAGAATATTTCAATACTCCTAATCTCTAAATGTCCTTTTTCGATAAAAGTTGCATATCATATCAATATTTGAAAGTGCTACTGGCACCATTTGCTATTGGCCTGGCTTATTTGTTACTTTTTTCAAAGCTTCTTAAACATTCTTTTCTAATGGTGAAGATGCAGTACAGGCCTTGTGTACATCAAAATGACAAGAATTCTTAACGATACCTACAGTAAGAATTCTTGAGCCATATGAAAGACTGCACATTTTTTAGACAAGAATTCTCAGGCAGGAAAACCATGTTATTGTGCAGAAGCCCTGTACTGTAACACAGGGCTAAAAAAGGAAGTAGCGTGGTAGCAGTGCTACCAGGAAGGTAACTGAAATGCTTAAATTTCCCAGGAAGGAAGAAGAGGAAAAGGAAAATGAAATGGAAGGACAGGGAAAGAAATGAAGGAAGGGAAGGGGACAGAAAGAAGAAGAAAAAGGAATAGAATTGGGCGGTATACAAGGAAAGGAGAGGAAAGTGTGTAAGAAGAAACAAAGGTGCTTAGCTTGCTACCAAGAAGAAGGAAATGTTTTTTTGAGCCCTGCTGTAACATGAATTACACACATTGTTAAATAAATCATCTTGATCAAAAATAACATCAGTGAAAATAACCTGTTACCTAATATCTTGATATGGCCTGTCATCATCATCACAAATTGCTTCATTTATTTTATCAAGAATATCAAATCCTTCAGAAACTTCACCAAAGACAGTATGTTTGCCATCAAGATAATCCAAGTTACTTGCCAATGTCAGGAAAAACTGAAAAGATAATCAATGGTCACATTTGATAAATCAAAATTTTTCAAATTTCATTTATAACTTTGGACTGACAGTAATCACAAAAACTAGCTATAGGTGGACAAAAATAGATAAAATATTCCATTTTCCAGAATTTAGCTAAAGAAGCAGTCCATCTGAGAAAGCAGGCATTTTATTCATTTTTAATTTTGCAATTTGTTGTGGCTTCATTTTCATTTCATAAACTTTTGCTACTCCACTATAAACCTTGTAGACATTAACATGACAAGAATAGTTCATACTGTAACTATGATGAGAATTCTTGAGCCATATGAGAGACAATAAATTTTTCTAAACAAGGATTCTTAGGCAGGAAACCATGCTAATGTTTGCATGGCCTGCATTGTACTGTAGGTCATGTACAGTACAGTACAGTACACTCACTAGAGAGGGGAGAGAGGATTGAAATCCCCACCTACAGTATGGTGAAAACTCCACCTACAGTATGGTGAAAAGGTAATTAGGCCCCAAAAAACAAGAGGAATTTATCATTATCTAAAATTACTAAATTTATACCTGGGATCCATGCTGGTTGTTTCCATTGTTTACAAAAGAAATTGATCCTCTCTTTGTATGTTTTATCTTTGGCTTCAGCTCCATTTCAAAGTATCTTGCTTGATCTCCGTAAATTTTCCTGAAGAAAGAAACATCATGGTAAAATATTTTAACTATTTACTATTTCATCTAAAAATATTTGCATCCCATAATATTGACAAATATTCACAGGCCTTGCGCAAAGAATTCTATGAGATATGACAAGAATTCTCAAGAATTCTGAAGGATTCATAAGAATTTTCAAGAATTCTGTCACAATCTAAAAAAGATTCTTGAGTGTATGGAAGATTGTAGAACTTTAAACAAGAATTCCAATGAACTTAAAAATATTATCAAGAATCTTTAGGAATTTCGATATGAACATTCAATACTTCAAGGAGGGTGGTTATAACAGATGTAGATAGGAAAAATCTTTATCTGAAGATTTCTATAAAATTCATTCATATTTATTGCCTTACCCATTTTACTCCAAGCGTACCCCTTTTACCCCCTGATGTTAATGTGCCTGAGGCCTGCACTGTAGATACAAATATAAAATAATGCTCACTGATAAACAGATTCCCCATGTCTTCCTGTCCCACTTGGATCTCCAGTTTGTGCCACATAATTTCTCTGGTATGAAAATGGGAAGAATGAAGTAGTACCAAACATATCAGCAACACATCTACAATAATTCTAAAATTTCTGATCAGCAGGGCTCAACAAATATTTTCCTTCCTAGTACAGCAAGCTAAGCATTTTCGCTTCTTCTTACACACTTTCTTCCTCTTCCCTGTATACCACAAAATCTCGTTTCTTCTTTCTTTTTCTTTCTCCTTCCTATCCTTCCTTCCTTCCTTTCTTCCCCTTTTTCCCCCCTCCTTCCATTTCATTTTCATATTTCCCCTTCTTCCTTCCTGGGAAATTTAAGCATTTTAGCTACCTTCATGGTAGCGCCACTACCACACTACTTTGCTTTTTTAGTCCTGCTTATCAATATGATGAAGATAGATTTAAAATATAAGTGCTTACCTGAACAGAGAAAAACAGACAGTAGTTATAATACTTGATCTTGCAAAGCTTTAAGAAGTTCATGCATGCTGAAAGAAAGACAGAAATCAAATGTCAGTTTGCTGAAAAAGTTTAAAATTATCTAATCTCCAACATCCAAGTATCCTATGTTGAAAATCTAGCTTTAAAAAACGCAATGGTGCAGCTCAAACTTCTGCAAAAAAACAAGACAAAGCACCTACATGTATTTTTTGTAAGAAACTAAGAAATTGGGCCAATACTGAAAGTTTCTTAAAACTATTAGATTTTGAGTACTCAGAGTTTCTTAAGAGTTTCTTAGAGGTTCCATAAAAATCTTCATGTTCATTACCTGTGCCCTTGTGTACATTCAAAACAAGGTTCTTCAAGCCTACAGTAGTTCCAATGTTTAGATATTGCTCATTAAGTACCTTAGGAGTAATATGATATAGGAAGCAAGTGAAAGTAAAGCAAAAATATATCAAGGATTTACTTTAGCTTAGCAAAATAAATAGTTTCTTAACATATATTTTCCCAGTACATCAGTTTCTTAATTTTTTGGCGATCTGAGAGTTAGGTTTCTTATATATGGGCAGTTTCTCATAAAAAATACGTGTACCAGGCGAGTAAAAAAAGACCCGTTGTTTGAAAGGCTACTGCTCCCTGAATATAGAAACAATGATGTTTTGCAATATCTAGTTGAATAGCTAACAATTGTTCAGTACCTTTCAGAAGGGATTTTCTGAAAAATGTCTGATGTGTGATGAGATTTTTGAAAACAAAAAGAAAAACCGTATGTAATCATTTGAGAAAATTCGGACACTTAGTATTAGCTATTTTCAAATTTCAACGAAAAGTGTCCATAGTTCTTGACCATTTTCCAAGTTGCTGCACAGAAATTAGCTGTTTTCAAATTTCAACGAAAAGTGTCCACCATTTTCCAAGTTGCTGCAACGTCTATTTTTAGGCCTATCTTTTCAAGGGCCTAAAAATGCTATTTTTCCCATGCCTCTCTTTTTCGCTTATTCTTTGCAAGAATCTCTCTGCAACAGAAAATTACTTACATCTCTTTCTCTCACTTGTATACAGGTCAACAACGATATCTCCAAGCGTAGTTTCAAGCAAAACGGACATCTTCGAAGCTTCAATCTTCTCCACGCATAAAATTCCCGCTCTTGCTTCTTCTTGCTATTCAAAGTTCTTGGCGGAGCCTCTACTTCTAACTGAGGCACATCCAATATTCCTTCCTTTCCCGTGGTGAAGATTTCCAGACGAGGCGGGTCTAAAGTTTGGCAGCAAGTTCAATTATCTTTTGATAATAAAAAGGTGTGAAAGTCATTAGCATGAAAACCAGGTGATAAAGATACAAAATGTCGGATACCGAAGATATAGATTTCGAAGACTGGGATGATATTTTGTGTGCAGAACCAGAGCGAGAGTTTTCCAAAACAGGCAAAGCCGGTGGTGCAACAGCGGGCCTAGCCAATGACGGCGAAGAGGAAGGATGGGACGATGTGATTGCAATTGAAGTACAAGAAGGTTATTGCGGACAGCTCATGAAGCAGATGGAAGTTTTCAGGAAACAAAATATTTTGTGTGATGCTAAAATTGCCGTTGATGATGAAGAGTTGCCAGTTCATAAAAGCATCCTTTCTGCATCCAGTCAATTCTTCAATGATATTTTCTCAAGAATTACAGGTGAAGATGATAATAAAATTACTTTAAAGAATCTTCATGGTCGTGCGATGGATGATATTCTCCATTTTATTTACACAGGCGAAGCTTGTATCCATGATGATAATGTACGACAACTTGTAGCAACCGCAAACTTTCTGAAATTAGAAGGTTTGAAAGAAATGGCAGTTGCATATTTAGAAAGGAAATTGAATCCAACCAATGCTGTTGAGATATTGATGCTCGCAAAGAAGCATGACTGTACAAGTCTCATTGAAGCCTGTGAAACGTTGATATGTGAGAATTTTGTTATGGTGTCACAGACAGAAGGGTTTAGGAAATGCAGTCTTGAAGTTCTGTTGGAATTTATCCAAAGTGAAGATTTGAAAGTTCTGAAGGAAGAAGAGGTTTATGAAGCTGTCATGCATTGGGTAAGGTTCAATTCCTATGATGGAGAAAAGAACCTTGTAAAAATTCTTCAGTGTGTCAGGATGCCTCTGATGTCTCCATTCTATTTGGCAGAAAATGTTGAAAAAGATATGCTCATACAAAGAAACAATGGCTGCCTTGATCTTGTCTTGGAAGCAAGAAATTACCATCTCCCATCAACTGACAGAACCCAATACAACAGCACCAGAACACGCCCAAGACGATTCATGGGGGTCGTATGGGGAATTGTATCAGTTGGGGGCTGGCAACAAACTACCCCCACAAGAGATGTTTACGCATTTATCCCCTCAACCGGCAAATGGCACCCTCTCAGCCCAATTTTCTCTTCAAGATATAACCATGCAGTAGTTTCGTGTGATGGGTTCATTTACGTTATAGGGGGCAGAGATGATGCAACTAGATTAGATGCATCAGTCTTGCGATTTGACACATCTGCAAACAGATGGTCGTATGTTTCATCATTGCCATACCCGATGGCAGCTCTTGGTGCTGTTGCATTTGATGGCCAAATGTACACAATAGGAGGGTTATCAGGAATCGGCTCAGTCAATCTGGTCTTTAAATATAGCACAAGGAAAGATACCTGGCAAACAGTTGCACCCCTGAATATGCCAAGAGGAGGGGTGGCAGTTGTTTCTGATGAAAAGAACATCTACGCAATGGGGGGCATTCATAAAACAGGGAATGGGATCAGCTCATCATGGAAATATCTTGACAGTATGGAGGTTTACAGCAAAGAGCAAAATACATGGAGGATCTCAACTCCTTTACTGTCACCAAGAGCTTATGCGTCCGCAGCATATTTGAACAGGAGGATTTTTCTCGTTGGAGGTCAAGGAGAAATGCTTGGGATTTGCAAAGGATTTGATGTTTATAACATGGATATGGATGAATGGAATTCTTACCCCTATCATGGCATACCAAGGTCAATGAGTGGTATCACAATAAATGATACTAAGTTCTATGTTGTTGGTGGTATGAGCAAAGATGGTGATTCAGTCAATACTGTTGAGACGTATGATATCTCTAGAGACCGCTGGACAAAGATTACATCCTTGCCAATGGCAATTAGTGCTACGCAATGTTGCACAGTACAACTCAGATTGGCTGTTTTGCAAGGGATGACTACATCAATGTCTGAATAAATGACCTGAAAATTCTTTAAGAGACACTATTCTTTCTCAAAACTTTGTAGTTTCGCAGTATTTTCATAGTTTTTCTTTATACTGTATCACCATGTAGATCGAGTATAAGATTGCCAAGGTACATAAAGATGTTACAGCACAAACGTTTGGTGTGAAAAACTGCGAGTTAGACCCACATCAAGTCCTAGAATAAGATAAAGAAGATGAATGCGATTTTGTTTCCTTTGGCTTTATTCACCCAAAGGTGTTGCCAACGATTATCTGAAAATGATACTATCAAAAATTGAAATTGGTTATATGACAGTTTCACAAAATCTTCACCTGTAAAATTCCCTTGAAATTCCATGTCTAAATACCAGCATCTAAAATTCCATAATGTAACATTCCAAAGCCCTATCGTTATTGAGAAGTTCTTGCAGTTGAGACACCAATTTTTGCTAGCTTTGTTGGTTTGGTGTTTACCCTTTCCAAAACACAGACTATAACGTCAGCTCTTTCTCATCATAACATGTGCCACAAGAAAACCGAAAGACCCCAACTAGTGAATGTAACATCACATTATTATCTTATTTTTACTTTCATTCAATTTATTGACTTTTTATTTAATTTTTCATCATTCAATGCATGCACTACTTAAAGAAAACAAATTCTTCACGCATGCATTAGTAAATGGCGAAGTGACTACGCCATCCTGCTCTCTCCAATTTCTAATATCGTTTTCATGTGCTCAGTACCAAATTCTAGAAATCGGAACTTTCCGACCTGTCACCAGGCGAGGCCATTTCGTCGTTTCCTCAAATGAGACAATTTCCCCCTGTCAAGCGCGTGAGATAGCAAAATCTGTTTTCATACGACCTAGTATTTGTAAATTTTTCTAATATTTAATTACATAGTGTGAATTTTGTATCGTAGCTGAATTTGTAATTTTTGACGACTAATGGACAAATGTAATCTAATAGAACATTTAGTTTCTTGATTTTTGATGTCTTATTAAATATTCTTGCAGTTGAGTGAGGAAAAACATTTCAATTTGTTGTATTATTTTACTAAATATGCTTGAAGCTGCCTTGTTTACTTACGTATATACTACGACTGAAGTCTTGCCTGTAATCAGTTTGAATCCAGCAAGTATGAAGGTTAGGTCTCTTGCTGTTTACAATGTCTCAACATGCTTATTATCATTTACGTAGTAGAACGCAGCGAAGTTTCTATGACACTTCATCTTAGTTTTTACAAAAAATGACATGGTACGGAGATTAATAAAGGCACAGATTTCCTATTTACAACTTCCGTGCTCTATCCCTGTACAAAAATAGGAGGCTAAACTTGGTCTTGTAAAAGCCAAGTTTTAGCCTTGTAGCAAGGATTATGACCTTTGAAGAAAATTACAAGGCTATCAGTAAGATTCAAAGTTACAGTCAGTCCAACACAAGGGATCCACAAGGCTAATTAGCATTTTTCGAGCCATTTACAAAGTTACAGCAAGGCTTTTCTAGGCTAGAACAAAGTTACAAAACCATAACTACAAAGCTTCTACATGGCTATTACATCGTCTTGTATTTTCGTACAGGTCCCTACTTTTAAGTTTGGTGGGGGTGTTTGAAATTGAATACTAAGGTCAATTAGGGATTGACATTTTATTATATAGTAAGTATGCTGATGAGGACGCAATGACAGCAAGAGTTTCACATCGCGTGTAAACAGCAAGAGACCAAAGGACCATACCTGTTGGACTTCATAATTAATACACACGATGTTCTATCCATCAAATATTTAACCTATACGTAGGTAATGCGTAGAAAGGTTAGAGTGAGGTAATACGTAAGTAACACGTAAGTAATATTAAGGAAAAGTAAAGTGGCTTAGCAGCGTGACCCCACGAAGAGCTAAATAAGATAGATTTGTCAATGGATGTTAATGGTACACGTTCTCTTGTCCCTAGGTTGGTCGTCCTTGGTCTTAGATCAGCGGCAGCTAGGAGGAGATATAAGCTTGTTGCTTCTATCAAATGCGACGGGGTTACATTATCAAGTTCGTTCAATCTAACGATAAAACAAAGTAAAAATGTAGTATAAAACTAAGTAAAAATGGTATGTCGTTCAATGAAAAGCAGTAAACACTTTCAAAAATACGTTTGCACTGGCCTTGCTCACTACTAATCTGTAAGAGGTAAAACTTTCAAATTGTACTAAAAAGTCTCAAGATCTTCCCGCGCATGAGAGGTGGAAACGTCGCATTCGAAAGAAGAGAAATTAAGAAAGGAGACATACAACCATAAAATGAAACACGATGCATTGAATGTATAATAATAATAATTTTAACCTGTATTCAGCGATTGTTGTAACATATTATTATTATTAATATCGACTTTAGGATATGCTTCGAAATAAATACAAATAATTCAACACATCTTCTTTGGGAATGACTGAGCATAAGAAAGTCTCTGAGGTAGCTAGGAAGAAGAACTACGTTTTGATTCATATGAACATCCCATCTGAGTTCCTTTGGCTTCCATTGCACCGGTCTGGATCCGCCCCTGCTTCCTTATAACAACGAACACTTTTAGGAATCTGCAAGCTAACGGTTTCAAGGAAAATTTTCTGAACTTTGTATGAAAATTACACCAAAGCTGGAAAGAAACCAGTTTCTAAGTGTAAGGGCTACTTTCACACGATACCGGAAAAATTTGAAAACGGTACGAAATTTGGCTGTAACGAACTTATGCATAAATTTCTCTACTAATTAAACGAAAATGCTAGGATTTAATTAGACTAAGACAAACTTACTTTGCAATTTCCTCAAGAGTATGATGCCAAAGAAATCTACATTCACTTCGAGAATCGAGCGTCGAAAAATGTCTGTTTTCATCGTTTTCGAGTGTTCACACAATGCCGCGTTCAAAATGTGCCAGTTAGAGTTCCGTTTTAAAATTTGGCAGCAGTGTGAACGGGAGGCCTATCCGTCACATTTTTGACCATTTTCAAATTGTACAGTTATCATGTGAACGCAGTCTAATCAGTTCATGCCCTCTGATAATGAATCATTTTCAAACCATATACCCCAGAATTTAGAATTTTTGGTAGGTTCAAAATGTGCTGGTTCTTTTATACGGGCTTTTACTGAGCATAGGTTCCAAATGCGTAAAAAGGTGGGTGTAAATTCAATGACCTATTTCTTCTGATTGAATGGCCTGAAAGAAACTTTAGATACTTATCTATAATTTTACCGTTGGACTTTCCAGAAATGTTGAATATTTTTCAAAATTACAGCGTATTTTACATTTCAGTTCATTTGAGGATGTGACGTCATCAAATTTCTAAATCATAAACTAGATGAGTGACAGACTTTTGCTTGGTACAATATTGTAGGCATTCATAAACTATGGTTTCCTTCGAAATTACTTCATGTTGCGTCAAAGGGTTTAGAAATTACGATGGTTTTAAATTTTTTTGAAATTTTTTCTTGAATCCTTGAAAAAGAAGAAAAACACTCTAATTCTGAAAATATTAAAGATTTCAGAAAAGTCCAACGGTAGAATTATAGAGAAATAGCTAAAGTTTCTTTGAAGTCATTCAGTCCAAAGAAATAGGTCACTCAATTTTACACCAGCCTTTTTAAAGATTTGGAATCTATGCTTTTTTACGTTCGAACTTTCGCATCTAATAAGCATGATCATGTCGATATGAATGGTGGCCAGCACCGCTTCAATTTCAACAGAAACAGAACATCAAAATAATTCTCCCAAAGAAGATGTGTTGGACTACATGTTTTACTGGTCGATCTAATCTACTGCGGCTCGGTTTGGCTTTGCCTAGGCCATCTCACGAAAATACTTCTACATTTGAAAATCGTGTTGAGCAAACGAGACACAAAAACACCCAAAGAACAGTTAAGTTAATAGTCTTTCTCTGCTTCTGCTGTCTAGCATAGGCTTGAAATCGTAACATAAGGTTATGTAAAATTATATCACACCACTTTCTTTTATCCAAATGGTTTAAAAGGAACTTTGAATATTTTGCTGTAGAGGGAAACCACTGTCCTGTGCAGGGAATCGTGTTGAGCAAACGAGACACAAAAACACCCAAAGAACAGTTAAGTCTTTCTCTACTGTCCAGCATAGGCTCAAAATCGCAACAAAAGGTTATGTAAAATTATATAACACCACTTTCTTTTATCCAAAATGGTTTGAAAGGAACTTTGAATATTTTGCTGTAGAGGGAAACCACTGTCCTGTGCAGGGAATCGTGTTGAGCAAACGAGACACAAAAACACCCAAAGAACAGTTAAGTCTTTCTCTACTGTCCAGCATAGGCTCAAAATCGCAACTAAAGGTTATGTAAAATTATAACACCACTTTCTTTTATCCAAACACCCAAAGAACAGTTAAGTTAATAGTCTTTCTCTACTGTCCAGCATAGGCTCAAAATCTGGACAAAGGTGATGTAAATTTGTAACATTATATCACACCACTTTCTTTTACCTGAATGGTTTGAAAGGAACTTTGAATATTTTGCTGTAAAGGGAAACCACAGTCCTGAGCAGGGAAATTTATCATTCGGAGAAGCTTCGTGGCAACCATTTACCAGAGTTGTGTCCGCCATTTTTTTCAAATGTTGAAATAGTCTATTATACGGTTCAACTTTTTGATTTGAAATATTTTTTCAAAGTACAGCGTTTTTCTGTTTTGTCTACCGGAATCTAAATCTTCGAAGCTTCAAAATTAATGCGGTAAAAATGGTCGAATTTTCAAGAAAACCATAGTTTGTAAAGTCAATAATATGGTGCCAAGCAGAACTGTCTCACAGCAGCTGGTTTACAATTTAGAAATTGGATCACGTCACAAGATAACATAATAAACACCGCCATTTTGAAAATAATAAAGATATAAAAAATTCATGATAGAATTACAGCAAGATTCCTTTTCAAGTCGTTCAGTTCAAAGAAAGAGGAAACGGAATTTCACATCGCCCCTTTAAACACTTGGAATTACTACAGCTCAGACACACAGGCTTCAATAATGAAGTCCTGGATCTCTTCATTTTCAACCTGGCCTAAAAAAATTCACATTGCCCTTGCAAAGCTTTGTGTAGCGATCATTGTTATGTTACCCGATGTGGTTGTGGTTGTGTTAATGGCGGTTACGGGAACGGTTGGGCCACGAGGCGAGTAAATGTTTGGCCTTCTTTCAATGTTATTTCACTTTGGTTCTTCGACACGATTTTCAATTTTCTACCACTCGATACCATCTCAAATACAACTACACTACAATTCAACTAAAACAACTACATTCAAAAATAAGCTACAATTAATTCGTATAAATTGTTGCAAGTCACTAAGAAAAATATAATTTATGGAACAATGCTGTCAGAAAGTAATGCTAAGTATCTTCCTGACATGAAAAACAACAAAACTGGTTTATAGCTCTTTTATCTGAGAGAAACCTACAAAAATACAAACTGAAAGAGAAGAATTGTGAAGGACTGATGAGTTATTTGCTTAACATTTTCGCCTGATATCGGTGTCATATGATGCACTGGCCAATAAAACACGAGCATCTCTCGTCCACTCTTGCAAAAAGAATGTTTGTTTGTAAACTAGCCACCTCCAAATCAATGAAAAATGAATGTTCTCTATGATACGTACTTAGAGAAGATCTCATCTGATGAGAATGCTGCAACGAGTGCAGCAGAGACATTGGATAAAGAGTCCCTTGTCACCCAGGGCCCTTTGCGGGAATGCTGAAATTTCAGACTGTCTAAAATAAAATTTGGCATCAACTATGTGTGCCTCAAGAAGAGTTTTTTGTGACCATATCTGAGACCTGTCCAACATAAGATGTCAGGCGAAAAGTCTGCAAATAAAATTGACGAAAGGGTCTTGCATGAGTAATCCTGGGTTATCGCAAAACCTCAATTGATATGTAATACAAGACAGACTCTATTTTCATGTTTCTGCCTTGTGAATTCAGGAGTAGCACTCTATTTTCGATCTTTTAATTACAAAGTTTTTATCGTGAAATATGAGCTGCAAATTACTGCAAAAAATTTCGTGCGCAGTTTTTAGTTTTGAAAGAGTCCTTTTCAAATATAAAATACTAAAGGAATCAAAAACATCTTTAATAGATCCCTAACATTTTTGCGAGACGTAACTTTGTGTCAGTGTAACCATTGATATATCTTGTAAAGGCTCCAATGGAATAAACGATCTCTTGGGTACAGCATGTCAGTCCGCTGGGACTTCAGGATCTAAAGCCGTCTGAAGCTACATGTATGAATCAAACTTTTGCCTGAATACTGCGGTTTCTATTTTCTAAATAAATTCCAACTAACTCATAACAAAAACAAACTATTTATACATATTTTCAAAGTAAATGTTGCTGCATATTAAAAAGTATTCCACTTCAATTTTGATTCAACTTACTACCGGGCGAGTTAAAAAAAAAGTTGACAGGTTTGGTGGTCTGTGAAATAAAATGGTAAAAACTGAAATATAGATCTATCAGTCAAAGGCTAACTTTGATGCAAAAATGTTGTTTGGTAAAACCACTCATCTTTTAGACTAAGAACTTGGAAAACGTAAATCATGGACCAGAATGGAACGTAGAATTCTCGTCCTCATATAAACGCCTTACACACTTTTCCCTAATTTCTGGGCCTAAATGATGAGTGATTCTATCGAACAAATGTTCACATCCAAATTAGCCTTTGACTGATAGATTCACATTTCAGTTTTTAATTTCTGTCGCGTAATTTTCATTCCACAGCCTGCAAAACGTATACACATTTTTCAACTGACCCGGTACGTAGCGTACAAGTTTGCGCTCATTCCTTTTCACTTCATTGACCAACACTGTTGAAAAGTTCGGAATCGATCTTTCGATTCTTATATAAGGCAATCTCATTTCTTGATATTGCAAGTGAAATTTTGTCAAATATAAGTGATCGCATATCTGAATGTTTTACATATATCTGAAACATTCGGCACATATCCCAACAGAAAAGAGCTAGTTATGGGTCCCTAGCTACGTGAATTTTCGGCAACGAAACGCAAACTTGGACAAAGTAATCCGCAATCACATTCTACAATCTCACGGAAAAGAAGCTCCAAAAATCCCTCCAAAATAAGCCTGTACATAAGCTCCAACTGAACAGCCTCTCAAAAGCAACCAGCTGTCAACGAGGTCCTATTCACGAGCTATTTCGAAATCTACAATTTACAGTAAGCAGCTGGAACCCCCGAACTACCAAAGGGGACGTTCGGTTGATGAATCGAAATTCTGAGATGTTTCAAATATATAATTCTGTGCAAATAAATGAAGTTCGAGATAGCTGGAAAAATGGATGAATTTTGTAAACAAAGGATACAGGCCACATCAAGAAACGTGATTTCAGTGCCTGAAAAATAAATGTCACACCTTCGGCATAGCAGACAATGATGGTTCTGCTCTCTCTGTTTATTTTGATTTGATTGAGAGAAATCAAAGGTGTGATATCTATTCTTCAGAGCCATAAATCGCTTTGTCTTCTCGGACAGGCGAATCCTTTGTTTTACGGAATTCACCCCATGCTAACCGTGCTACAGAAAATCGAAGTTGATTTTATTCTACTTTACGATTCTACTTTCTACCATTGACGCAACATGTCATATTTTAATTCTTTGCATATTATTAGTTGGCACGTACTAATTTTGGAGTGAAACCCTTAAAAGTCATTATTTTATTCTCCACTGTATTATAGAAATTGTCCTGACATTATTTACTTTTATTATGATCGATAGGTTACGTTAAAACAGGCTTACGACATCCGATTTGTCTGAAAGTTTTTCGTTTCTGAAAAATAATCTTTCATTTTCAGACGAAAAAAAGTTTCCGACAGCTGCTTCGCATATTTCTTTCTTTGCAGGCGTGTTTAACGGTTGAGATTTCTCATTTTTGGCATGTTGTAAAACCGGGCTTTAGGATCTTAGGACGTCTGAGATTAATCGTAAACGATCGTAAAGTCATGTCAAGAATACCATTCCAGCCGCTATTTTCAAAACACATAAATAACTTCGAAACATATCTGTTATTTCATTGACACATCCGGGCTGAATCAGAAAAACGTGCGGCCTTCAAGAAGCCATAGTTTTTGTGAAAAACGAGTCTGATCAAGGGAATATGAAACATACATGGACAGTTCAATATTAATTTAGGCCCGATCGGAGAGCATGTGTAGATTCTTAGGTCTAATTTGCTCACATGTACCGGTGCTTGATTCCTAAGAGACACCGTTCCTACCTTACTGGTAATACCTTTAAACTTTCCAACACTCGGCGGGGACAAACTCCTGCACAAATGTGGGTGGGTACCTCCGTGATCGGTGTGGAAATTCAACCCTCTTATAAAAAAACAAGCGTGGATCAGATCATGGCAAAAATTCCACATGTTGTAAGCCTGCTGTTGTGGATAAAATGTTGATATAATATTTGCATGTTACAGCATTTAATGATTGCTTACCTACAAGTTTAAAACATCTCCATGATTTCTTTCGAACCAAACATTTCCATTTTTGTACAAAACCAATCTTCATAACATCTCCATTTTAATCGGTCACACTTTCAAGTCCACATCAATTTCTATACATTATTCTGTTCAATTTCTTTTTCTTACTCCATTCGCTGGCCGTTGTTCATCGATACCTAGCAATAATAAAGAATCTATTTTTCATCTAATTATCTTTTAAATTTTTAAACAAGGACAAACAAAAAAGGCCCTCGTTGATAACAGCATTTCAAGTGTTGATGGGGTTATCCAGTATCAACATTATTATTACTAAATCAGACTGCGTTCACACGATGCCGGCACATTTTGAAAACGGAGAAAAATGCAACGGTAGCAAAACTTGAGCTAGCGTTTACACGATACCGTTTTCAAAGAGCTCCGTTTTCAAAATGTGCCAGCAAAAATGTGCCGTTTTCGTGTGAACGGGAGGCTTATCCCTCACGTTTTTCACCGTTTTCAAAATGTGCCAGCATCATGTGAACGCAGTCTCAGTTGGGCCAAAAAGAACTTCAACTGCTTAAAAATTCGTTACGCGGAGAAGACATGACGTATTGGACTGACAGCCGTATTTTAGTGATTTTTGTTCTATTTTTCAAAAATTCACAACCTAAAAATGAATGAAGAGGTCCTCGATCAAAAATATAACCAATCTCATCTCTCGAACACGTTTCATTCCTCTAAAGGGTTAAGGATCAAATCTTTATAAAAGCAACAGCATAAATGATCTGATACTTTTGCAAAATCCGTTTTTAAGCCTTGAGGGAAATCAAAAGTATTTGCGTGTTGCTGTAAATGAGAAGATTACTTTCTCGTTTTTCACGCATTTCGTATTAAAGGACTTTTCACAAATTCAATCCTAGTTATCACAATGCTCAGAAAAATAGAAGAGAAATCACAGAAACACTTAAGACTTTCGGCTATCAATCAAACTTTGACTAATTCCAATGTCATGATATTAGTCACCGCATCACAGCATTACAAATTTTCAAACAGTTGAAGCTCCTCTTGGAGCACCTGGTCTATCATATAGAGAAAGCTGGAAAAATGGTGTCAATCCATTAACATGAACTTTTGCCAATTTCGTCAAAAGTGCTTGGGCTTTGTTTCAGGTATTCCCAAGACCTGAACAGAGTCTAGCATTAACGGGTCCCAGCCAGCCGGTCGGTCAATCAGCCGGTACCTTGAAGTACGTTGTAGCCAGATTATACCCTACGAAACACATTCAAAGTAAAAATCGAACTGTTAAGGGCATGTAGCCTCCCCAGTATATTGAAATGATGATACATTAAAAGCCAACAATTTCGGACGTCAAATAAAATTTTCGACCATTTCATATGTCCGTCAGAAATTGTTTGCTGTCAGAAATCTTTAGTGTCCAAAATTTTTTGCAGCATAGAAAAATCACAGCAAGATAGTTTTAATACTTGAAAACGTCATGTCTTGCTCACGAAAACCTTTGCATTGAAAAGGAATGTAGTGATGTTGCCAGTCTTAATTACTGAAAATAGCATATTTTCTTAAACTAAATCCATCTTAGCAATCGTTTAGTATCATCTCTAACAATAATCATTTGTGGAAATTTCTAACCAAGAACCGTTAAAATGAAGCTCTTCTGTAAACGAATGACATTTCTAGTACGAAATAAGCAACAATAAACTGGAAATATATCTTTGTTAGTCGTTTTAAATTTCTTTAAAAATGTCCGAAATTCCATGAAAATACGTCCGAAAATTTTTTATCCGAAATCTATTCGTCCGAACTTTTTGGTTTTTAATATATGATATGTTGATATGTTGATATGTTAATATATAATATACAATAAATGTATGGTATAAAGCACCTACCATTGCCTGTAGTATGTATCTTCCCATTCTTTTTCTTGACCAAAACATATTCATCTACCAAATCATCTCCACTGCTTTTTTCAACACTGTTTGCCCTCTCTTTCAAATCACCATTAGCAACATTAGACATCTTTGTTGTCACACCATTCATCCCATTTTCTTTCACGCCATTCACCCCTTTCTCTTTGATACCATTTACCCCTTTTCTTCCAACTCCATTTTTCGCTTGCTCCGTTTCAGAAGCCACAAACTGTTCCTCAGTAAGAGACAGCTCTCTGGTGTCTTCAATTCCTTTTGACTTTCCCATTAAAATCCGGGAAATGAGCAATATGATGAAATATGACCACCAAACATTCATTACGAATAAAATCCAGAGTAAAGCATTGAAGAAGAAGTAGAATGGTGCGGATGGTAGAACAACTCTTCCTACATGGCCAGTGGAATAAAGGACAACCAATGGGTAGATGAATAATCGACAACCAATCCTAAAATGTAAAAGTTTCAGATAAGTTTGATTCTATCAAATTTCGAGGCAGCCTCTTATGCCTCCCTGATTGCAAAGCATGCCTGATTTAATGGTCCGCAGCTGTGGAAAATGTTACCACCAACAATTAGGAATTTAGAAACCCTTTGTCAATTTAAAACAAAGATAAAAAATTGGTACGGGGAAAACTGTCCATGCAAATTATGCCGCACTTTCATTCCGAACTTAGGCTATGTATGATAAATGTTTTTAGATAACCGTTTTATATTGCATACTCGTTGATGACTTGTAAATATTTTACCCACTACTATCTTATGTAATATTGTATATAGGTTTTTAACGTTGGAATTAATTAGCTACCATTTTTATTTAGCTATCATGGGTTTTAATCCAACGAGAAATAAATTGATAATAATAATAATAAAGAGCATTTCATAAGCTGTTATATTCAAGAGAAACATCAAAAATTGGAGTGGAGATAATGATCATTATCCTGTTATATTACATTGTATTATAGGTTTCTTTTTCTTGTAAAAATTTATTTATTTTCTTTCTTTTTTGTATCGTAGGTTTCATTTTTCTTGTAAATAGTTGGTGTAAATTAGTTTGCATTTTTATAACGTAAACTAGAACTTCTAACCAACTTATAATAAATTGATTATTATTATTATTCTACATGGTGTTCAAAAATGTTCGGCTGTTCGCATGAGATGCTGTGGAGGAGCTGTATCTCCAATGCAACTCCTAACAATTCTACAACAAGGGTCTGGATCGAGTGATATGTTTATAAAGTTTACTTGAAAGGAGTGACGTTCAAGTTTCTATCACTGTTGTCCACATTGGCAGATTCGTCAGATATCTCCAAATTGTATCAAAATAAAGCCTTCTCCAATCTAGACTCTTTTGTAGAAAAGCTAAAAGGTCTAATGTGCTGTTTTTATAAGGATGTGTAGGATAGGCTTCAACGTAAAGTTTAAGACCTTGCTTGAGCCAATCTAACGAGTGGTTGCTGAATTATGGTACAAGAAATCTAAATAATTGGTTGCTTCGAAAATAGCAGTTCCGTTGATCTACAACAATGTCAAAATCAAGTAAATATTGCAAAAATGGCTTTCAGCATTATGCTTGAATTTTTTCAATTTAAAAAAGAGTCAATAGTATTGTGTTATAAGGAACAAACACCAATAACTGTTTTCCAATTGTAAAAAATTCGAATAAAACACCACAAACCTTTCTTTCAATATTTACTTGGATTTTTACATCTTTTGGACAGCAAAGGAGGTACTGTTTGTGAAGAAACCACTTCCTTTGCCTCTCATGTGCCATAAATCAGCAACCAATTGTCATATTGACTCAAACGAGGTCTCAAACCCTAACTTGAAACCTGTCCTACGCAACTGTATAAAAACAGGGCAATCAAAAGCGGGCCTCCTCCACAGCAACTCCACAAACGAGGCACAATTTTGGGTCATCCCAATGCTTGCAACTGAAATATCTAATAAGCATCAGCCTAACAACTTGGTCTTACAAATAAAATAGTTTGTTAAGTTGATAACAAGATTAACTTTAATCTGGTATATATGTACGAAAATTTGGTTTGGGCATAGGCAAATGGAGCTTGCCACTAGTCCAATTTGTCAATTATGGTGTTCGTTGCCACATATTTTAAACCTAAAAGATGAGAATCTCGTTGATGAATAATTCATACTAGGAATCAGACTGAGTCAGAATAATTAATAAGCAGGGTCTTGAAAAGCAGGCATTTCTTCTTCAAAATTTAATGTGAATGGTCAACTTTGCATGTCTGTTAAACTGCACATGCTGTTGCATAGTCCATCCATTGCGTTTTATAATCATAAAGACAGTAAGTTAATTTTCAAGACAGCGAAAGGATACACAAGGCAGGATGATGAAATATTGTTAGAAATGTAACAGTTTGAATAAAGTTGTGAAGCGCTTAAAACTATAATCCTGAAAAGTACTAACCACCTACCGGGTGAGTCAATAGAAAGTATCCCTTTGTACAGCAATGACTTCTGCATGCATTCGCATGTGCTACCCTCTTGCGAGGATGAACAAGTCTTCCCCCTGGTACCAATAACCTATTCAGGGGGAGTCTATTCTCCCAAGAGGACAAGATGCATGAATACTTGTGAGTGTCATCATTTTAAGGGAGGAAAACCAATGAAAATGTGCGCATTGTTTTCACTCGTTTTTGCAGGTTTTTGGAAAGGGCTTTCTGCAGAAAATCTCCATCAACTGGAAGGAATGGCTGATTAAAGCAGGGTAAATTACTGAAACTAATTTAACATATTAGCAATAAAACAAGACATTTTTCAATATAATTACTTTGATATTCAGGGAGCAATGGCCTTCCAAATGAGGATTCTTTTTTTGACTCACCCAGTATATATTTAAGGAAACATGAAATATTGCCTAACAAATTCGTTCTTGGTCAGGGACGTAGGAAGCATCTCAAACTTGGAGGGGCACGACACTTCGAGGGCACTTTTTCCATTAAGTACCTCTTTGGGCACTTTGTAAAGAACAACAAACCATCTCATCTTAGCCTTTTTCCATAGCCAAAAACAAGGACATAGGGTAGACAGGTATTTAGGGTAGAAGGTATTTAGGGTAACTTACCATGCAGAAGCAAACACAACAAAGCCAATACCAGTAAGTAGGTGATAAACAGATTTCCCTGCTTTGTCTCGATTTTGAAAACATTTGATGATTTTTGTTAATTCCAGACAGACATCAGCAATATCATGAAGAAAGAGTACAACCAATCCAATTTTATGGTACCTAAAAATCAATTAAGAAATTGCACTTTCTGAGAAAAACACAAAATTTTAAGAAAACCCTAAATTTAAGGGAAATAGAGTCAAGGCCATCTTTGTTAGATTAAAGCCAAAAGAATTGTCAAGAATTTCTAAATCTGAAGTAATTTCAGGGACTCTTCACATATGGAAAGGAACTTTGATTTTCAAAGAGTTTAAGAACTTTTCAATAAAAAATCTTACAACTACGATAAATTTTCCATAGAATTCTTGCTAAATTGCTAAAATGTTTAAATGACTTTACCTGCAAATTAAAACAGAACACTCAACAATTTACTGTTGCCAGAAGGTATTTCTTTATGAGAAATTGATGGAAACTGACATAAAAATAATACACTCAATTTGAAATCAATTTAAGTAACAACGAGAATTACCTTAGTCCAAGTGAAAACACAATCAAGGAGATAGTCAGAACATGATGCAATAAAAGCATTATTGAATCGTCTCTCCATATATCCAAGAAAATTGTACCATAAATGCCATGAATGTAGAATCCTGCCTCTGTCACATATATCCAGTATATGTCAGAGGAAACATTCATGCCAGCATACCATCCTAAAGAAATTGAAATTGCAATAAGAAAACTACATACAAGGTTTCTCAATTTCATGGCCCTTGAATTCTTAATTTTCGGGACCATAATCAACAAGATGCTCAATGTTGACAGGAGGTACATTTTCAGAATCTACTTGCCAAGTTCTTTCTAATCACTGCATGTATCAGATTTTGCAAGAAAAGTTTTCAAAGTTCCAAATTTGTAAGATTTGCTTTTGTGGATGTTGGATTCATTGGAAAAGAAAAACCATGCATTGATTGCTGCCAATCCAACTTGGTACAATATATTTTTGGGTTTACAAAAATGTAAACAAGTTAGTGCAAGACTTTTATGACTGAACAAACAAATCTGGATCTGCTCTACTGTACAAGCTACTTCCATAAAATGATCACACCTTGGAGCCAAAAACTAAACTCTTGTTCAAAGTTTGATCTTCTTTGTTATGACATTGAAAAAACTATTGTTCAATCCCTACCTTGACTACCCCACAGGACATTTTTACTCAGTAAAATTTTCCCAGCCCCCAGCATTTGATAGTAATTTTTCCCCGACCCCTAGGCAATTGAGCCCTATCTGAGCTTTTGCATTATACATACAGTTATTGGAATTAATGAATACAAAATATTTCTTATTATGTTTCTAGGGACCTTCTCACGCAATACTACTGTAACCTTTCAGACAAAAAATAATAGATCTTTCGTTTTATAATCTAATATAGTACGGTTTAAACCAACTCACTTCCAGTAATAGCCACAATCATCTAAGATAGACGTTAAGGTCTTGGGAATGTCTTGATTAAGGAAAAAAAATAATATACTATTATCTAAGTTTTAAATTGCCCCCCCCCCCCTATTGAAGATAATTTTTACCAGTCCATGGTGCTTCTGGGTTGCTAAATAACTGTGGATATCTTGAAAACAGTATCACAGAAGATGCTAGATACATAGCCAAGTAAACGATAAACTTGAAAGTGCTTTCTTGAAAATTTGCTCCATCTTTTATTGTGAAATTCAACTTCTTTGCAATCGGCTGTGAAACAAAAAGAAAGAATTTATGTACAAGTTAAATTGATACCTGGATATCACCTCCTGGGTATTTCCTAGGGATTTGATTTCATTCTCACAGGTCAAATTCCCTGCTCCTTGGCTAGTAACCCGCATCAAATGCCCTGGTTGTTCACTTAAAATGTAGATTTTGATATCCCCACGTTACATAATTCAAAAGGCCCAATAAGGGTAATTTCGCGGAAATTTTTCAAATTTGTTCAAATGCGTTGCTGCTGGCTTCTATATATGATAAAATGTCTGGTGGCGGACTGGGAGAGATATGATATCCAGGTATCAATTTGCCTATAGACCACAGAACACGGGTAAAATTTCTCTAAAATATATCATACAAAATTTGGGTATTTTGGGAAAATAATTGCATTTTCTTGAGCTCATGCCTCCAGATCTTATTCTTGGATAGGGCTTAGGTGTTGTGGCGCAGTGGTGTAATCTTTTGCAGCCAGAACAGTAAGGCAGAGGTGGAAAAAGTGCGTGAAGCCGCGAAGCAGCTTCGCAGGAAGCTTGTTTGTCTGGAAGGAAGAAAAGGGAAGAAAAGCGTGAAAACAGAATAGAAGGAAACGATGAAGTGAGGAATGGATAAATGAAAGGAAAAAGGTTGTAGAAAAAGAATGGAAAGAAAAAGGAAAGGAGGAAGAAAGAAGGATGGAAGGAAGATAGATGACAAAGAAAGCAAAAAGTGAAAATATGAAGAGACAGGAAGGACTAAAGGAAGGAAAGAATAGAAGAAAATCAATGTTTTGGATGGTGCTCTTTTCATTTACAGTTTTGTGATCTCAGGAAGCTCCTAAAGTAATTTCAGTTTCTAAAGGATTATTGACTACACTGAAATCCGGGACTACAGAAAATTCATAGAATAACGGAAGGAAGAATTCTGGTTTGACGTTCCTTCGCAGGAAGGCAAATATTTTTTCCACCACTGCAGTAAGGCGGACAGGGTTTGATACCCAGTAGAGCCCCAGCAATTGAGCTTCATGACAAGGGGTCACAGACTCGATTAGCGCTTAGCTACTTCAACTTCAGTGATCCCAGTGCTTGCGGCTTGGCGCTAAAAACGGCAACTTCACCTTCACTTCAGGGCTGAATTGCCAAATGTTTTTAAAAAATTGCATAAAATGTAGAAGAATGTTTAATCTTGGGCACTTATGGGAGATAAACAAGATTTGGAGCATCAATGTAATCAGATGAGACCAAACCTGTTGCAAACTTTTTGTGAAGGAGAACCCAAAATCACCTGTTACCTTTGGTTTTCAATCAAAAAGTGTCCTACTGTGTTAATGTCATACTATCTGATAGCAAAACCAGGAGTCATTCTTCTTTTGAATTCATTCTATCAAATTGTTTTCATTGTTTCCATGTTAGAAAAAGAAAAGAAAGGGGGCTGTACTCTGCTGGGATTTAATGTGTACAATAAAGTGGTACTTTTATGTGCTGACGTGTACTGTCCTGTGTTCAAATCACGCAACGTGCAAAGATAGTTACCACAACAACTCATATCACAAGTATTCGAGGAATCTAGCAGAGGCTGTGAACGTTTATAAACTTTCTGAACGCGTCTGCAGGCGCAAATCTTTTGCATACCTGAGTGAACCTCTTCTTCAGCTGCAAACGTACAATTGTAAACAATATTGCAATCAATATAACACATCCAAAATCTTTCAAGTCAATAAAGATGTAATTCTTCATTTCTTGCACAAATTCTGCTAAGAAATATTTGGTAGGCGGTCTGATAAACCATTCTTCCCTGCATGTTTGCCACACGAGGCGAAAAGCCTCCAGGAATCCTATCATATTTTTATCACTGCTTTCGCTAACTATAGCACATGAATTTGACAGCCGACAAGAGACGACGATCTCTGGTCTTTATCTCAGGGTGATAATCTTTACAGCAATCTAACAAATCCACTTCTCTGATGATAAGTATCTTTTTGAGTTATAGATTGTGCTTTGAAATCACTTCATTCATAGATAATCCCCAGTAGGCTAGCTTAGGCCCCTTCCAGCCTTCTTCGCTCTTGCAACTGCTCTCCTCCACTGGGATTCCGTGATCCTGTGGGGAATATTACTTGACTTATCAGCAATCTTTACACCCCAGTAACTCTCAAGATAATCCTAACAATAGAATCCTTTCGCTATAAATCATGATTTTATTTTACTTCAAATGATCCATTGAAATCATCTGCACTTTGTACTTTCTTTCATTTTGTTTGATACTGCATGTCACGTGATATTTGCGAATGGAACGTGGGGCTCACGCCTTTGTGAAAAGCTTGAGGTTTTCGGGACTTCAGCGACATAGAAACCAAACCGGGGGAGGTACTGGGGGCATGTACCCCCCAAGGCCGTGGAAATAAGACGAGAGTATCTTTTTGTTTCGGAAAGCGCCCCTAAACTTGATGATAAAGTGCCCTTGAAAAGTCATGCCCTTGGTCATGTCTTCCTGTACGGCCCTGTGGACTCCCTGCGGGACTTATGACTTACAGGACTCATTGAGGGCTGCATACCCGAAACCCTAGGACTATTCCTGAAGGAAATTTGCGAGGAAATTAGGATATTTCGGGGTTATATGATCAGGTAACCTCTCATTCTAGATCTGTTAATGTGGTTCGACGTTGGAATTCAATAACAACACGAAACTGGATGAAATACCTGCAAAACAAGCAGTTTCAAGCAAGCAAAAACGACTTCCACCTATTGTTTCTGTTCAAAAGTGTGTAAACAAATTTGAATTCTCAATTAACCATGCTCAAATTTTCCACTAAGTCACCCCGCAATGCTTCCAAAATTGTTTTTTGAGTAAATGCATAAAATTCTGAAATTCAATTTCTACTTAAGATAGCTATCTCGCAGAACCGCAGGTGTTAAGAGGTACCAGGAAGACTTTTGACAACAACAAAACAATCAAATCAAACATTGCTGACCTTGTGACAAGAGACTTCATTAAAAGTGTTCATGGTCATGCGGAGGAGAAAACTTATATTTCTTGAAGCCCTGTGCTGTATTCACGGTTTCCATGGTTTCAATAGCTGCATTTCAAAATGGCGCCCAAAGATGAACAACTTGTGAAAAGGAAATACATCACAGTTAATGGCCTGCTAACTTCTGTTTCATTTCAACAAGCGAAAATTGCAGCTGAGGTTGGTAACACCTTCTTCCTCGCAGTTTTTTTGCATTGTGGTTTCGAAAAAAAGTTTCACTGAAGATGCAACAACTGCAGAAGAAAATATAAATAGTATAAATAATATAATGGGCCTAAAATTAAGTCAAAGCGACTGTTTTCATATTTTGGCATTAAAATCCATTTCAGCTACGGGTTGACAGTTACATAGCTGAATGACAAGTACAGATTTAGTCCCCCAAAAATTTTTATGAAATGGAAAAGGCTGGAAAATAACTGAAGATAACTTTACCCAGGTCATCTTTTAGCATTACAATCACAAGGCTCTTCTATGTATAGCTAAGCAGCAATCACATCCACCTTACCTTACCTTAGCAACCAAAGGGCTCCGATTACAATTCCACTCTGCCACACAAAAGCCTCCAAAGTCAAGGAGCTAAACTGCTCTAGAGCCAGAGGTAAAAAAGTAGGGAAGGGTTTGCTTAGGTCTCATTATTCATACCTTAATTTTGTGAATGTGATCAAATGTGTTTTGATCCTTTGTAGAACGTTGTATCAAAGAGAAGGGATGTATTTTCTGGAAGCAAATCAAATGGCATGTTGGAGTGTGATTGGAAGAAATTTATTGAGGAAACTAAAAAGGTATAAACTGAACTGTCCATTTCATAATACTGTACATGTATCCACATTAATCATTTGTAATTCCAAAAGGCACCACTAAGCAGCTTATGATGTAGCCTACGAGTAGACCCATTATCCTAAAGAATAAAGGGTCTACGAAATAAAGAGATAAAGCTTGCTACGGCTGCCCAATAAATCATGTTAATCCACCTTTCAAATAATGTGTGAAACGAGTCTAAACAAAGGCTGCATAAATTAAGTTATATAAATCTGGAACTGTAGTAGCAAGCTTTTGCTCATTGATTTGTAGACCCTTTCTCTGTTGGGATAATGGGTCTACACGTAGGCTACTTATGATGCTGTGATAGGAATATCTAGCACAGTTCTTTGCATCCTTTGACCAATCAGATCCATAAAACGTTCTTTGAGCAGCAAAAGAAGTTTGGTAAAATTTATTTTCATCATCTTTGGTGCAGTCATCTATCATCATAGGTAAAGTTGTAGTGTTTAGCACAAGCACTGGGATCAGACAAGCAGAAAAGACCTAGGTAAGTTGCAACCCTTTCTTGTGATGCTCAAATGGTGGGGCTCAAACTGAACTCAAACCTAGTCCACCTGATTGGCCTGGCTGCAAAGTCAGAGGATCACACCACTGCACAACAACACCCTCGATCAAATATGTGAATTTTTCCTTCCAGATAAAGCAAGGTGAAACATGGGGATTTAATGATGAAACAATAGTATTTATTGATGACAGTCCACTTGGAAGCAGTGAATATTTCACACGATGGCTGAAAGTTGAATATGAATATGAAGAGTTCAGGTAATCTCTATATTTCTTTATTTTACAGACATCTAACAATTTCAACATGCAAATTTTAGTGTGGTCTGAAAGTTTAGTGATTTAAATATTTTAAGGCAGGAACATTTCAAAACGACCTAAGAGCAAATTTTAAAAGACTAAATGTTTTCATATATAAGAGCTGATATTTCAGCTTGGTATGAGGCTTCTGCAGAGCTTAACTGATTTAAACTGATTCTCTATGATTCAACACTGTACCATATGAGTTTTTATTTCAGACCCCTTCCACTGTTTTATGCTATGGCTAAAGAGGAGTACAAAAATCATCTTATTAACAGTGGGGTAAGTCCAGTAACACCATTTCATTGAAAGATTTTAAAACATACAGTGAAGCATTTTCCTACAAATAGAATAAGTTAAGTAATTTTAGTACCAATAATGAATTAGATGCGAAAACACAATGTTTTGAGCCTGTACTCGTTAGACAGGAACCTTTCAGCTCAACAGCTTCAGTCTTGATACTAAGTGTAGGCTTCAAACGTTGTGTTTTCACATCTAATTCATTATTGCCTGCACGAAAATACAAGGCCATGTAATAGCCCCGTAATAGCCATGTACAAGCCTTGTAGTTATGGCCTTGTAACCTTGTTATAGCCTGGAATAGCCTTCCTGTAACCTTGTAAATGGCTTGAAAAATGCTAATTAGCCTTGTAGAAGCCTTGTGGAAACCTTGTGTTAGACTGGTTGCAGCTTGGAATCTTACTGATAGGCTTGTAATTTTCTTCCAAGGTTAGTACAAGGTCATAACAAGGTCATAATCCCCTCTACAAAGGCTAAAACTTGGCCTGTACAAGGCCAAGTTTAGCCTTGTATTTTTTTACAGGTGGTACTAAAATTACTTAATACGTAAAATCATATTGTTGTTTAATTGTTATAGTACCACACGCAGCAAACACATTTTAAAAACATTTTCCTACCCTGTGTCTGCCCATTTTTACTTCCCAACATCAAATTTTCCTGGAGAGGTAACTAATTGGAATCTGACTCTTTTCTCCAGCATGATTTTGTGTATATGGAAATCAGCATTGGAGATCAACCAGCTGGAAAGCTTGTGATTGAGGTATACTAGTTTTCACCTTACTGCATGGAGATTCATTATTTTTTTTTTGTTCTACCAGCTGACCCAGAAAAAATGACCCAACGCAATCTGTTATAGAAAAAAAGTGAGTGGCCGATTGAAATGCTTGAAACATTGTTCCAGAGAAAAAAGCTTTTGCCTTACTCATTCATGAAAGCTTTTTGATTTTAAGAGATCAACCTGAACTTAAAGGCAATCGGTCCCCTTCGATGAATGAAAATAAAATTGATAAAGATCTCTTTTGTATATTCCTGAAGTTGGTGTTAATCCAAAGAAATCAGGGTCAAAGAGACGCAATGATGCATAAATTTGGCTGCAGTGTAAATAGGTAAATAAAGCAGTAACCAGGGACGTAGGAAGCATCTCAAACTTGGAGGGGCACGACACTTCAAGGGCACTTATTTTATTAAGCTAAAGGGGCACTTCCTGAAAATAAAAAGGGCATTTCTTTGTTTATTCCAAAATCTTGGGGGGGGCACGTGTGCCCAGTGCCCCCCCCGGTTCCTACGTCTCTGGCAGTAACCAAGGACAGAACAATAGGGGACAGAGTGCTTTTAATTCCCAACAGTTGTGCATGCCTTTGAAAATATTTTTAGATCTTAAATTCTTCAAATCTCTTAATCATTTTTGTCTATTACAATATCTTTATTGATGCTTACAAGGAAATGAGTCTAATTGGCAAAGGCTGTTTTTTTCTGTTTTAATTCTCCGGATCTAAGCCGAATATACATTACTGAGGTTGAAATTTATTTCCAGCTTTTCAAGGACAAATGCGAGAAAACTTGTGAAAACTTCAAACAGTTATGTATTGGAAATCAGCAAGAAGGAGAACGAAATGACCCACCATTGACCCTTACTTTCAAGAACAGTCTTTTTCATCGAATTGTACCAAATGGATGGATACAAGGCGGAGGTAATTGAGATTTTCCTACGGCAACATACAATGCAACAAGACATATTCTAAGATTTCTGATGTATCTACGAAAGAAAGAATGTTTAAATGCAAACAAAAACATACGTCCTTGCCTCCACTCGCTGTTATTTAATACCACAGTTGATAAATACTTTCAAATAACCCACCCCACCAGGGGACTCTTTCTATGAATTGTACCATAAATATTCTCCGTAGCTAAATGAGAATCTGCTTATTCTTTTAAGCTGATAAGATAAAAACGTCCCAGGTCGTCTCTGAAACAATTTTTTATGACTTTTAACAAGTTTTTGACCTGCTGGTTTCCATTAAAACATAATTTTCCCCAATTTTTAAACATGCAGACAGTATTGAAAATCAATTACTACGAAGGCTAGTTGCTCAGCTAACAAACAGCAACATTTGAATCATTTCTGTTGGCTGATCACTCTCTATGAAAGGTAAAGGACTCCCTGGTTCACTTTTTTGTGGCACATATTTTTAGTATCTCTTCTTCTCAACAAAAATATTTTCCATCGGCTTGTCATAGAATATTTAGAATTTCTATAAATTCTTGCAGTCTTTTCACACATAAAACCAGAGAATGATTTTTTATTAGTGGCTGATTTGCTAGCAAATTTGATCCAGGAATATGAGGCTGTTTTTCAGGATTCTGGGATCAAAGATTTTCATAAAATTGTTTATTACTTAGGAATGACAAGTCCGATTTCGCCCAACTAAAGTTCTATATTTACGTTGAGATGTTAGCTACACATTAAGCATCATTCTGGGAGAATCTGACAACCAGTTGGAGAGCTACAGACTCATCAACATTTAAACATTTTCTGGCTCACCCAGTATCGTTTCAGAACCCAGAAAAATGTTCAGCCTGAGTCCGGAAACAAATCTGTTGCTCGTGAAACCTTGCTCATTTTTAATCAAAAATAAGCCTGTTTTAGGGCGTAGCATAAGTACTCCAGAGACGTAGGAACCGGGGGGGGGGCACTGGGGGCATGTGCCCTTCCAAGATTTTGCAATAAACAAAGAAGTGCCCTTTTAATTTCCAGGAAGTGCCCCTTTAGTTCAATGAAAAAGGTGCCCTTGAAGTGTCGCGCCCCCTCAAGTTGGAGATGCTTCCTACGTCCCTGAGTACTCCTTTTGTCTCAAGAGACCTCCTCGCAGTCAGTGACCGGTTTCTGGTTTCTTTGCAGACCTTCCTCGCAGTCAGTGACCGGTTTCTGGTTTCTTTGCAGACCTTCCTCGCAGTCAGTGACCGGTTTCTGGTTTCTTTGCAGACCTTCCTCGCAGTCAGTGACCGGTTTCTGGTTTCTTTGCATCATAGATATTCAAGGTGGAAGTGGCACTGGTGGTGAATCAATTTTTGGGCCTACTTTCGAAGATGAAAACTTCTCGGTGAAGCACACTAAACGAGGGATCGTTGGAATGGCAAATAAAGGGCGTCATACGAATGGCTCGCAATTTTACATCGCTTTGCAGCCTGCTCCTTGGATGGACACAGAATATGTGGCATTTGGGTAAGTTGATATTTATAAATTGTTTTCTATGGAAAGTGCATATTACCCAAAGAATATAGTACTTTTTGGGTAATATGCACTTAAATTTGGGTAAATGCATAATGCATTTACCCAAATTTAAGTGCATATTACCCAAAAAAAATGCATACTTGTAACATTAGCAATCTAAAAAGCATTTTCTTCGCTCAGCCAGTGCAGGATGTCACCAAAATTGGCTGCGGAGGAGCCAAAACCTCCATTGTGCTTTACAGTGGTGTAGAGCTAGATTAATAACTAGGGGGGCTCAGGTAGAGAGGTGGTACCAGGAAATTTGTTGGGGTCACACCTTTTACTTTAGCGTAGAATGCATCTCCCAATATCATGCTTGCAATTAGCAGCGAGGAAACCTTGATAGTTTTGTGACAGTTATCCTACAAATCAGAGCACGAAGAAAATTTTACAAGAAACATCCTTTACTTTGGCTCAGAAGGCATTCTCTGACTCCATATTTACCAGTGCTATTGCCGAAGCGTTGCCGAAGCTTTGACAACACAGTTCAATTATGTAATCTCCTTCTAGCATTTGGCATTATACGGAAAAATTCTCACTGAACCTTACCCTGGGTACCAGAGCCTCAAAGTTAGAAGGAAATTGAAAATTTGGAAACTGAACCTATACCCAGCCATTTCTCTTCCGTGTTAAAGGAATATAGAGGACCATTTTTGAGACAAGTGGGGGGGCACCCCATGCCCCCATCGCCTTGCCACTTTTGATGTCTGTTTGCACTTCCTTGTTCTATTATCATTTGCACTTTTGTGTTTCTGAAGCCATTTTGATGTAACATTAGTGGCACGGCACCCCATAGATGTACAGGAGACCCATTTATAGTTATAAACATCAAACATCAAGGAAGATAAGAGCTTGACAATCATTGAAGATCTCATCTTGGTGCAAACTAAAAACCAGGATCTCTTCTTTAGAAGAATATAACATTACCTTGTTCTGTCATTTTGGTCATAAGATATAAATTAAGAAAATCAAAATTTCTTCAGAATAACTAGGAATGACTAGGGGGGCTGAGCCTCCCTGAGCCCCCCCCCCCAGCTCTACACCACTGGTGCTTTAGCCTTTTCTTAAACTCTTTCCGCACAAGTGAACAGAGAGATCCACTCTCCACTCTCCTCAGGAAACAGTTAATTTCTCCAATACCATTCGGTCTATCGAAAAACGGTAAAAAGGACGTTGTTCTGCATAGCCTTGGCATTCCAGAAATAGGTAAGTCGCAATGTTTCCGTCAACGCTGGCTTCGCAATTTATTTTTAACAACTCTTCGTTGATTTCAGGAAAGCGGATTTATCTCCAAAACTATTCGAAAAATGTTTGCTTTTCTTTTGCCCCATCTTCAGCTAGTTTCTTGATCTACAACTTAACCAAGTCCGATTGAAAAAGCTAGGCTAGATTTCTTGCAATCGAATTTCATATTTCTGTTTACTTTTAGGGGACCTTAGCTGCCGGGCACAATTTTAGGAGACACCCTCTGCTCTGATCTTCTTATAGCCTCGCTGAAGCCTCTCTCTCAGGACAGGAAGAGAAATCTTCGACGTAGAGCGTCGACCTTTTTAAGCAGTTCATTCTCTGTTTGTATATTGCTTCTCTTTTCCTGATAACTGTAACGCTGCACAGTATGCAGAATATCTATCTAAAGTTCTCGTGGTACACATCAAAGTAGCATCAAAAAATGCATTTACCGTACATACAACTTTCGACCTAATTTTCTCGCAGAGAGGTGATTGAGGGCACAGAAACTCTGAAGAAGCTAGAGGAACAAGAGACTTATAACGAAAGACCTGTGACGGAATGCATAATCACAAACTGTGGAATTATCGATCTTGACGCGTTGTACAAAGTATAAGATGTAAGTTATAAGTATCATTTTCCACGTAATTCGTGCATTGTCACGTGAGTAAATTCTGAATCGTCTTATTAGCTTTTGAGGTCTATCGCTAGTTTATAGTGTATCGTAAAAGCTCTATCAAAGAAGCCCAGGGGGGGGGGCTTATTTCATTTCGGAAACTCTACAGGGGGACTTAAAAGAGAGAGAGAGGGGGGGTCACAACGTCAAATGATACGGACATGAATAATAGATTTTTAGTTCTTTTATCCCATATTTTGCAGAATCAGGATACAATTTTAGGAGTCAAATACACAAATTTGAGACAGTTTTTATCGCAAACCATATCAAAATGAGCATGCAAACTTGTTTAGCAAAATGACTGGAAAATGTGTGGTAACCTCTGGCACTTGATATAAGGTAGCCTGCGTGCAGACTCTACTGATTCCCTGAAGAACTGGAGGAGGAACCTCACTTTTCTTCAGGGAATCAGTAGTCTGCACGCAGGCTAGATATAAGGGGGAGGGGGTAATAGAAAGAGAGGGAGGCTTATTTAAGCTTTGGCTTAGAAGGGAGGGGCTTATCAGAGACGGGGCTTAAAAGAGAAGGGGGCTAAATAGAGCTTTTACAGTATGTATTTCAAGTTGATCTGCAGCATTGAAAAATTACGAGCGGTACTTTGTAATATTCATGTCGTGCCTTATGGTTTTGGTTTCAACATCACAAGCTTTAAGATCTTTCAGAAGTTAAGCGTAAGATAATACTTGGCGGTCCCCTCAGACATGGGACACGAACATCACAGATCCCTTAGAATGACTTGGTGATGATAATTGCGGAGAAGCCGTAATAATATTCAAGTTGAAGTAAAAGCTATCGGGTGACAAAAAGAAAACTTAACGAGCTAGATTTCACATAGCTTCATGAAAGCAACTGTTATGAAGAAAATCAAGGTATTAGCAACATAGGGGTCAAATCTTTAAAAATGTCCGTGTAAAATTCTAATACAGTTTTCTTTTAGTCAAATGGCTTGGATGGAAATTAACGTTTTTTGCTGTAAATCTGCCGTGGAAATTTATTGATATCTTGATTAGTTTCAAAATGGCGGCATTTATTAATAAATTTGAGGCTACCAGAAAAGCTACAGATTTGTGCTTGCCACCATATTGTAGACCTTCATCATAGACTATGGTTTTCTTGAAAGTTGCATCATTTTCCCTCTATTGTTTTAGGATTTACGATGATATAAACTTTCCCAAACTTTATCGTGAAGTTTTTCAAAAGTTATGAAATTGCCGCCATTTTGCAAGAAAGCAAAGTATCAAAAAATTTCCGTGGCAGATTTACAGCAAAGTACCGTAAGGTCCTTTCAAGCTATTTAATTCAAAGAAAAATGTTATAGAATTTTACACCCACCTTTTTAAAGATTCGAAAGATTTGAGCCCTATGCTGGTATTAGCATATTGTTGAAGGGCTTAGGTATCTTTTGATATGTTGCATGATCGGTTTAAATTGTGACTACGCTCTGAAAGACATAAGCAAGATAACTTAGGTAAAAGATAACTATATGTGTCCTACTGACACCTCATATGCTCTCTTACATACACTCATGATTCGGCCCTACTAACTTGTATTTCATCAAAAGGCACTTTAAAGTTTATACTTGTTATTTGTATTTCATTTATTTTATTTCTCTCCAAAAATCTTACATTTTCCGTTTAAGAAAGCACCTCTGAGGGGACCACTATGGAAAGATACCCCCTGAGTCGTAAACATTCTCGTTTCAAATTTTAAAAATTGTATGCATAACTTCAGATACTTGACATTTGTTTGACTAAATTCATGGAAACATGTTACTGTATCAATAAACAATGAAATCTGACATAATTTCTTTTTATCAGCTTTGCAGCTGTATTGAACACCCTTCGTACTTTCCGATCACAGGTAACGGGGAAAATTAGTATAAAAGTAGACTTGCTCCAAGTCTTTTCAGTGGAGTATCAGCATTAAAATTCAGTTTCATACTCGTTTCTCCTTCGCACCGTCACCTTAGAAGCTTACGCCCCCGCAGAGTAATTATCTTCTTTTAATGCTGATAGTCCACTGAATAGACTTGGAGCAAGTCTGGTATGAAAGTAACGAGTACCTCTCTTTATATTTTAGTATTTGCTAAATTTGCCAATTTTGTCTAGATTAGAAAAAAGTTCCGGAACTGTTTGAATCACAAACATTGTCTTGGTTGGCCTAATCTAATCCAGATAAACTTGGCAAACACTAAAGTAAAAAGAGAGGCACTTGTTACTTTTATATCGATTTTTCCCTGTTACCTGTGGTCTGATCCAAGGTACGTACCACTCGTCCAGAAAGCGCACGAGAATCTTAAGATGATTTCCAGGGATTCTTTAATGAAACTAAAGGAGTTTTGTCCACGGCGGTGTGCAGTGCAAATTGATAAGAAGAGACTCACCCAGCTTGAACCCATTACATTTGTTCTCTCGGCATTCTCTGAGTCGCTAAAAGGCACACTAGGAGTAGGAAGCATACAAATCTTTAAATCGGCGTAAAAAGGTGGGTGTAAAATTCTATGACCTCTATTTCTACTGATAGAATGATTTGGAGAAAACTCGATCTACTTACCTATAATTCTACCGTTGGACTTTTCAGAAATTTTGAATATTTTCGAAATTACAGCGTATTTTATATCCTATACTAATTTGAGGATGTGACGTCATAGAATTTCAAAATCATAAACTAGAAGAGTGATAGACTTTTGCCTGATACCATATTGTAGAATTTCATAAACTATGGTTTTCTTGGTAGTCATTTCATGTTGCGTCAAACAGTTTTACAAATTACGATGGTTTTAAGATTGTTAGAAAATTTTCTTGAATTCTTGAAAAGAAAAACACTCTAAATCTGAAAATATTGAAGAGTTCAGAAAAATCCAATGGTATCATTATAGCGAAATAGCAAGTTTCTTTGAAGTCATGCAAGTCAAAGAAATACGTCATTAAATTTTACACCAGCCTTTTTAAAGATTTGGAACCTGGAGTAGGATGAAATAACTAAAGATCTGCCTTAAAAAAATTACCAAGATTTTGATGGGAGTCAGTGCATAACTACAGGAGTTTCGATGTACATCGAAATTACTGAAGCATGCCTAATTCTAGTCGCTTTTATTGTCTTATTTGCCCTATCACCGTCACGACATTGTAGCTTAACCCAATTTTGGTTGGGGGTCCCCTGGTAGACTTTTTGTTATAACTCTGCCAGGAGAAAGATTATGGCCTGGAAACTTTCTGACTTTTTGCTGCTACTTATTGTGCAACAACTTATGAAGTTTCATAAAAATTACTTTGACAAATGAGGGGGAGGGAGAACATTTTCCGGGACCGTTGCAGGCAGCTAGGAATGCTCAAATTTGACACCCCCCCCCCCGTCTAAGTGCCCCGGTGAGAGGTCAGATATTCACCAGGGGTCCTAGTGACCGAAATATATGGTCAAATTTTCAGCGGGGAGTTCCAGTTATTGGTGGAGAACTGTTTCTACGATGAAATATTTTCTTAAAATTCTCCCCGGGGTTCGCCAATTTGCAGCCGGGGATTCACTTGTGAAGCATTTTATACCGGGGAGATTCACGTCTTGTCCGGGGACCTATTTTTCAGGAAAATTTTCACCGCGGAAATCACCGGGGTAGAATGCACCGGAGCACTTAGACGGGGGCACGCAAGTCCAATTTCAGCTCATTCATCTGCAAGTAAAATCTTCCAAAAGGAAAAACAATAAATCCAATAAGAACCACAGAACATTTCTCAAACATTTCATCGTCAAAATCATTTCTGATTCAATACTATATACTTCATTCTCAACCAAAACAGTTGATTGCAACGTTATTAAAACAAACGCAGAATAAAAAAATGTGGTATTATACTTGCATGGATAAATGAAAAACATCAAATAACTGTGAAATAAGTGTGTGTTGTGCGAACTATTCACAAAACAATCGCATAGGGCATCAAATCCTCTCATGTAAGATTTTTGTCATTACCTTAATATCAAAATGTTTTAGGTCGAACTATTTCGGGCAAAAAACGTCGGACGAACAAGTTTTAGACACTTTTGTCATATCATATCGCACAAACGAAAACGAGGCTGTTTGATTTTTTACTCCTCTTTATCGTAACAAGCCTCTTTATCATGTTCTCATGCATTGAAAATGGCATGAGTACACGATAAAGAGGCTTGCTACGATAAAGAGGCAAAAAAAAACAATGAAACAGCCTTGTTTTTGTTTGTGCGATAAGTCATCACTTTTCTCAAATTGCTTATTTGAAGAAGGTAAAAAATAGTGGGAAAAAAGTATCATACATCATTCATAGCAGTATTATCTTGTATTTTATCATCAATCATACCAACCCCGGACTTGTCCTTAAATTTTTTGGTGATCTGAGGGTTGAGTTTTTTATGAGCAGTTTCTTATAAAAAAATACAGTACATGTATCAAGCAAAATTTGATCACAGCTTTGGAAAATGCTTTAAATCGTAATCTCCTAAATCATGAAATCCTTAAAAACCAAGAAAAATTCATATTTCATAATCATTGACAATTTTTATGATCAATAATTAAGAATTTCAATATGCTTTGGTTTGCCACAAATTTAATGGCTTTGATATTCATTAATAACTATTCACAATGTATTGTATCCCTGTGGTGCTTAAAATCCATATGTCTCCCTGCCCACAGTGTACCACAATTGACACAATTTGCAGCCCTTCTCGAACAGAACCAACATACTTCAAATCTAAAAAATCCTGTGACAAATCCGTTTTGCAGCTCAGTGCAAATCGCATCAGGAAAAAAGTGCACTAGCATAGTGCCCCACAATTTGAGAAATATTTCAAGATCATACCTTACTGCATTTATGTCTCCGTCAATTCCTGCCCTGACCATCCCCCTGGGACATCCCCAGGTGTTTGCTCAAAAATATCCCTGGCCCTAAGATATTTGATAGTAAACTTTTTCCACCCTGGGGCATTTGACTATACCAGGCGATTTCACAAAGTAAATAAGAATATTCATGTTCTCGATGCCCAGCCCTGGAGTATTTGCCAAAAAATTTGACCTATCCCAGAGCATTTGTGCAAGAAATTTCTGTTGAATTGTTGGCTGCTTAGGGGATGGTCAGGGTAGGAACTGAATGAGAAATTGCCAGACAGCCAATGTCAATTTTTAGCTAATCCATTGCTTGGGATCCAGGTCTTCAACAGTGCATGACACAAACATATTTACAATGTAACAGAAGTTACAGATTACAATGACACTGAAGTAAATAAGAATAAAATAATGTTCATAAACTGAGAAAAAATATTACAAAGCCTACAGTATACAACTGAACAGTTTTCAATCACATACAAACCAAAACAGATCTTCATACAAAAAGGCTTGTGATAATTGGATTTATCACTTGATATCAAACAAATGTGACAAGCACTTATTAGTCTAATATTTTGGAATTGATGTTGATCCTGAACGAGTCCGTAGAAATTGTTGTGCCTTCTTTTGATCCCCATGTGAACTCCAAAACAAAAGGACTTCATCTGCCTCACATCTTGTGCCTGTAAAGATCTCTTCTTCCTCTGCCGATTTTAAATATGCGTGTACATTCTCATATGTTTCAGGGATTTCAAAGTCTTGTTTGTAGAATTTTAACGCAACTTGTAACTGATATAATTTAGGAAGAAGAACACAATCTGGTTGCATCATCGAATCACCTCCCAAAAAACTTCCTGGTATCTTGTTGCTTGAGCCTAAAAAGTTATCCAGCCTCCCCAATTCCTCTAAAAGAAAACCTTTCAATTTTTCATCAGCGGCTGAATCTTTGTTTCTCATGTATGCAGAAAACTTCTGGAATATTCTGCCCTCAGCCTTTGCTGCCCCTCCATCATCTTCGCCTCTTGCGAACTTCAATTTCGGTTCTGGGAAGTGTTGCTCCAAATGATCCTCTATCTCTGCCGCATCATCAATTATGATTCTTTTACCTCCTGGCAATTCATGAGAAAGACATGGTAATTTCATACCTGAATAATTCTCCTTGAAGAAAGCGGGTTTTCGTACCAAATCAATTGTTGTCACCTTTGCATCAACACCCTTCAAGGCCAAGAACATCATCACACGATGACACTGAATGCAGTCTCCAAGTCCTTTCCCATCACTGGATGCCTGGAAAAAATTGAAAATATAAGGAATAAAATGTCTTTCAATATAGAAATCAAGGCAACCTGTAATTTAGTTCTATTGTGATCCTAATTTTGCTGTAGACTTACAGTAAAGGGGTTCCATTTCCAAATTTTTGTCAAAATGTTTATTTTGCAGTTTTTGACAGGCAATATCACACAGGGTCATGGTTTTTTCAAAGTGAAAGCGATACTTTGAAGAGAACTCTTTGTACTTCACAGTGGAACAAGCCAAACCTTCATTTTATTTCAAAAATTTAAAGTTTTCATTTTATATTTTTTCATTGTCTTTTTTGAGTGAGAGAAAATAGACCTGGGCCAAGTCAAATAGAAGAGACTTTCGTACAGGCCAATGGCCTAAGTCGATAATATTATTATATTATATTATATTATATTATATTATATTATATTATATTATATTATACATTATATTATTTGACATTATATTTTATCTCTTAGGATCGCAAGGATTTGTTACCGTTACTTTTGAGTGGTTTGAGCCAAACAAACTGCAGAAAACAATGTGGCTAAAACATTGGTGCTTACAATTTGGCGACAGAGCCCCTTTAAAATTCAACTTCTAGGTGTTAACAGAACCAATAATCTCAAGTCAAAATTTGCTTCATTGTTTCCTGAATAAAATTTGCAAAACGCAGTTGAGTCATTTATGTTTGGATGTTAAACTTCCCATTTCCCTCTCTTTTGACAAAAGTCTCCTGAAACAGATACCCACACCATCAAATTCCCATTCCTCTATCTGTTTTCAGCTTTCGTGACAACATTTTTTGCGGCCTGTTTACAAAATCCACTAATTAAGAGGTGCCTAAACATAGTGCAACGCCCCTTTACTTCCCACTATCAGTCCTGTCCAGATAGAGAACTTCAATAAATTTCAGTCACGAATGTTTCTAAAAGCGCTTCCTCATTCCCAAAAGGACATTGACTAAACGATCCCATTATTTCTTCACAAAGACGAAGAAACAAATCGGCTTTTAGGTCAAAATGAAACTCACAAAGGGAATTAATTTCCTTTGACGGATGGAGCGCACTGTGGCTCTACCTGGGAGCGGATGGCTGAAGTCAGTCAAACTAAATTCACGTGAAAATCCGCGAATAATAACCATTCAAGTATTTCTCCTCATTAATTTTGCGTTATTGCAAATATCACGCAACATAGGCCCATCGAGAGGAGAAGCCACAATAAATGATATATTTAACGATTGATTAGTTATACCTTGACCAATAACTCTAGGCCAGGATCTTCATTAATTTCTGCTTGATTGTCCATGCTAGGCTTGATGAGTAAATCTTACCACAACAATGTTATCGCTAGATATTCTTTCTTGTTCTCGTTCGCTTTCCCTCTTCACTTCTCTTTTCCACAAAATGTCTGTTCTGTTCAAATCATAAATGGTTCAAATTCCACGCATGCGCATGAGTGAACATAAATGCGATAAATGTCATTACTTATTGGCAAAAGAAAAATACCAGAGACATTTTCGAATCTTTGTCCCTTTTTGCCACCAGATTTTTTTTCGAAGTTTAATATTCTAGTTCCTTCCATAGAGACGTACGTAGGAGGCAGAGGGGCGAGGAGGCTAAACCCTCTCGAATCAACGAACAAATTTATTGCATTTCAGACTCAATTTGGGCAGTTATAACTCCTTGATTTTTCTAAAATTGTATCCGGTTTATGTGTTGTGATGCTTAATTTTTGAGGAGTCCCATGAAAAGCACCTCTTGATGATTATTTGGGCATCCTCTATTAGATTTTTTGGGGGCATCCTCTATGATAACTTTTTATCAAATCAAGAAAATCAAATAGTTCCATGTTAAAAAAAGTTTGAACATTTCTGTTGCCCTAAAACAAATTTGCTGCAAGAAAAGCTACACGATGACATGAGAAATATTCAAAGAGTGATGTTAGGACCTCAACCACAAGCTAAGAATCTGACAAACTCCAGCTGGCTCCAGCTTATTCAAAGAATGCACAGAATAAGAGTCCTGAAACCCATGCAAACATTTCCTTAGAAGTATGACATTCATCATCAGAAATATCAACGTCCAGAAGACCCCCTTGGTGTGTTCCTAATGTAACTATTTGAATTCCTTTATGGACATTTGTATGAGTAA